>JAODLC010000001.1:25297815-25310328 GCA_026781145.1 Hippopotamyrus pictus
ACGCGGGTGATCACACTCCCACCAGCACATCCTCCCCGCGGAGATCCTTGAGATACACGCGGGTGATCACACTCCCATCAGCACATCCTCCCTGCGGAGATCCTTGAGATACACGCGGGTGATCACACTCCCACCAGCACATCCTCCCTGCGGAGATCCTTGAGATACACGCGGGTGATCACACTCCCACCAGCGGACAGAGAGTGTGCGTCGGAAAATATGTCGCTTAAACCATACCCCGGTCAGCAGTGTAAACTGTGAGAGGGACTTCTCAACCATGAACAGGGTAATAAATACGTTTCACAATGGGGTTTTCTGCTTTAAACTATCACTATTTTAAGTTACCAGATATCACTTTTAAAGCCTAACAATTAATGTATTTGCAGGTAAAGACAAACATCGCAATAGACTGCAAGGAGACCATCTTGTAGCCTGCATGTGGATCTCAATAAATGAACCAGATGTTTCTGACTTCCCATATCAAGAGGCTCTAGAAATGTTCCTCCAGAAGCCCAGAAAGATACACTGCAGTGACAAACTCTGCACACTTTGTGGATAATTGTCATAAAAAGAAATGCTCTGATGTTTAGTTCAGTTGTTATATTGACTGCTGTCATTAAAAGAAACACATAAACACCATGAATCTTGTCTGTGTCCGTCTGCCCCCCCCCCCCCCCAAAAAAAAGAAAAGCTGTAAACCTAGGGGACACACTGCAATAACAACATCATAATAATTACTATATTACCGTCATGTAAGATGTTCGGCGAAAAGTAGTTATCCTCATTAGAAATGCAGTTATTATCATGGTTCTACACAGTTAACAAATGTTATTTTGTGTAGTTTGCAAAAATTCACTTTATCAATTATCCATAACGTGCACAATCACACATAGTCCTGTGTTACATATACTGTACATAATATCCAGGATTTGTCATAAATGCCATTTCGGGACAAACGCACATGCACACACAGATATATTACTATTACTATTTATATCCTGTCCCGTTCACCAGGACACTATTAACAATACGTAACAAATTGATGTAAAATAGTCATTAGTGACCACAGTGGCTATACCGAATGTCATCATGAATATTGTACATAGGACAGGGCATTTAAGAAGGACCCTTAAACTAATCTCAGACAGAGACATTTCTCTCAAAAGTCAGTTATTGGTATGATTTCACTTGTTAAAACATGTCAGGATTTTGTCAGCATCATCCTGTGGAATATTTATGTCCTTCAGGACACGTCGGAACAAATTTACAAATTATTTATTTCTGAGTTACAGCGATCGTTCATAAATTATGTACATCTTGCTAAAAAGACCTCTCTGGTCACATATGATGATGTAATATGATGATGTAATCTCCAGCACCCTGCACTTTCATCGATAACCAACAAAATACGCCACAGACTTGGGACTGTTTCTTTTAATTTTTTTTAATTGAATTGAATTTAAAGTTGTAGATATTGTGTCAAACTCAAATTAAATCATCTAGCACTTTGATACATTAAAAGGGGATGATGTGTGGCTTAACCAGTTAGGGTGCTGTACCTGTGATCAGAACATTGCTGGTTCAAATCCCACAGTTGACAGAGCAGTTTCACTGTTGATCCCCCAAGCACGGCCAGTGTCCCTAATTATTCCAGTTACTGTCTGACCCTGCTTACTCAAAAAAACATACATTGGTTTGGGTAAAAGTATCTGTTACATAAATAACATGGAAGTTATACAGTAGCCCAAATCTCCAATACCTTGTTGTAAGGTACAGAGTGCCTAACATTCATGCCTAATTGCATGCACCCAAACCCTGATGCCCAGTTCCACTGCCAGCTGCAGCCCTTCCCACACCCTGTTTGCTGTTCCTCTGCATTTTCCAAGTGCTGATGTTTTTGTTTAGTTCCTCCGAGTCACTGTTGATCCTGGCTTCACTCCCTTCCCGAATTGCAGTCCATATTCCGTCCCGCTGTGTCTGGCTCACATGGCTACTGCTCACCATCCCAGGCAAAGCAAGACTTTCACTGACTTATCGAGACTTTGAAACAATAATGAGTAAATTAGCAAATATCTTAATATTCCGAGGATAAAATCAACATCCATCTCACTTCCAACCACTCATCCTGGTCACGCTCACATGAATCAAATTAACAGCTAAAACCACAATACAATATACTAACAAATCATTAGGCCACCATGCCAACAAAACACAGATCAGTTCTCTGAAGGACAAAAAAAAAAATGACATTTCAAAAGAACTAAAATTCAAAACAGAATTTCATGTTTGTTGCTGAACCGTATACACATTTAAATAAGATATTTTATAATCTTTTCAAAAATACATATAAACTCACACCCTTTGAGACTGATTACTATTCACTCTGTAACAAAATGAAAACTGCACATTTGTGTACACTCAGTGACCAGTTTAATAAGTACACCTGTTTGTTAATGCAAACAGCCTCCTCCTACACCCAGCAAATCATGTAGCTGCAGCGGAATACATACAGTACAGGCAGGGTCAAAAGGTTCACAGCATTTAGCGTTACAACAGTTGACGTCTGACTTTAACATATTGTGATTGTTGGTGACAGATGTGTTCGGTTCCAGAATCTCAGAAACATCACTATGCTGGGATTTCCATACACTACTGTGCAAATGGTGCTGGTGGGGGCAGCTCTGGAGCTGAAAACACCTCGTTAATAAGAGATGCCAGAGGAAAATGGGCAGACTTGTTAAGGCTAACAGGCAGGTCACACATGCAAAAATAACAGCTCAGTACAACAGTGTGCAGAAAGGCTTCTCTGAAGGTACAACTCCTCTCCCTTCAAGCTGTTCTGCAGGCAAAAATGAGTCCTATCTGGTACTAGGTGTACTTAATAAAATAACCACTGAGTATATTTATAGGTATAGGCCAGGACTACTAAAACAGCAAGAACACATACTGAATATAGCATAACCTTACTGAAAGAAACACTTTAAGATAAACAGCATAGAGTGAAACACCCTTAACAATATCACTTTAAATTAAGGGCAACGATTTATTACTGTTATTATTACTTTCACTTTTGCTTTTGGCTTCACACTAACAAAATAATTAGAGCTGCCATGTACTGTAGCAATCAGCTCACAAACTTTGAATAGCCCAACCTCTTCATTACAAACCAGCATGTCCTTTCTATTAGTCTAATTTCCTTGGGTGGCATGTTCTGCCTCCATATATTGATGTTAGCTGGTGAAATATCCCCTTCATACATGAGGTTGTACAAGTTTGTGGAAGTCGTGAACATGAGCTGGTTGAGGGCCACCGGACTAAGTGGGACACCCAGGAAAGTGTGTATCTTCTCCGCGGTCTCTTGAGGGAACTGCACAATGTCCTCAAACCTCACCTGGAGGTAGGTGTCAACAGACAGGCCAGCATGGACCCTAAGAGCAGCGGTCGTATGTGCCAGCCACAGGTGGGCTAACACCAAGACTGGGTTGGTTCTTGAATGCAAAAGGAGCTGCTGAAGCACCCGGAACTCTGGGCTCAAGTCCCTTGGGCACCTGTCCCTGATACCATCTTCCTTAAAGATGAGAGCCAGGTGCTGTGCTATGTTTTTAAAGGAATAGAGACTGGGCTTGCTGCTGTACAGCATCAAGTAGATCCAAGCCCGTGGATCTCTGACAACGTATATTGACCTCAAGGAAGGGCCAATCACCTCCTGAATAAAGGGGAGTTTTAGGACCCAGCTGCCACTTCTCAGACTCAGAACCACTCGAGCATTTTGGTACTGGTCCAGATGCCTACGAAGATCTCTGATGTCTTCGGCATCCCTGTCCAAGTTTCCCTTCCCTCTAGTTTTCTGCTCCAAAACAATCTCCTTCCACCTAGTTCTCTTTCTTTTTGAAGCTCCACCTTTAAGTGTCAGTTTGGACCTGGTGCTTTCGTGCAGTTGAATGTTTTGAAGGTGAAGCTTGGTGCTGAAAACCAAGGAGTGCAACCAGCCCCGGATAACATTAAACCGACCCTGCTGTGCATCCAGCTTTGACCATTCACATGCATCTAGAAAAGAATCAACCTGTGTTTCTGTCTCTGGAATATCTAAGTGCTCTGTAGGAACGTGTAAATAAATGAAATCAGAGCAATTGTAAAAGAGGTGTTTCAATATTTCTGCTCCTGAACCAGGGAGAGTTGCTATGACAACAGTTGGCAAGAGGACAGGGTGGCCATCATTAAGTTTGATCGGTGCTCTGGTTTTAAAGTCAGTTTCAGCAGGTTTCCATTTCAGCCCACAAAGGACGTGTTGACAGTTATTGGAAACAAACAGAAGTTCTATCATCCAGAGCAGGAGGATGGAAAGAAGCACAGAACGTGTCACCTTGCTGAAGCAAATGTAAAACTTCCGCTGTAAAGTTACAAATCCAATTCCAGCACACAGTAAAATCCAAGCTAAGATGTTCACTGTAAATCCAAAGTCAAACAGTGCACTGCCTTCCACATTTTGCCTGGAGATAACTCCCGTTTTAAAGCCAAAAAATGTAATTTGATGTTGGTCCTCTACTTTAGCATATCCCCCAAATCCCAAATATTTGAAACGGGAGCCTATATCTTTGTAGTTTGTTGCTAGGGAAACTATTTTCTCAGTGTCATTAATAGTAACAGATAACTTAACCCCATCTCTGCTATCGTCAGTGAATCTGCAGTTGGATATCCTGACATATGGTCCGTGCATGATGTAAGCAATTCTAGTAACTGTACTGCTCATGGGGAAAGTAACATTGATAAATTGTGTCCATCTTTTTTTGAACTCAGCGGCCTGCTCCGCCTCCTGTATCCGGGCAACCGGGCTAGCACCCTGATTGTTAAACCAAAACATTTTGTAATGGGCATCCCAAACGTCCATCAGTGCCCCATGGTGCTTGCCCATAAACTTGTAGGGGATGTACTTGAAATCTATGTCCAGGTTGTGAAAGAAAGCACTGAGCATTTCCACAGGAGAATCCACCTCTTTCTCAACGTGATCCACTACCAGCAACGTCTGGGAGTTCAGAAGCACCAGGCCACGGTAGACGCTTTTCAGTCTCATGGAAGAGGAGTATGCTGGTGCTGACTCTCCACTCACGAACATGGAGTCTGTGTGGGTGGAAGCAGCAATGATCTCTCCAGCTGCATCACCCACTTCCTTGTCTGTCCAGCGCAGCCATTTGTCACATTCCCCAAGCTGCCCCTCCCAGGGTTCATTGCATTGGCTAGAGGGTGAAGGGCTGAATATTAGGACATTGTTCAAGTAGCTGTATTTGGGTCCATATAATGCCTCAGACACAAAAACCTGTCCATTGGGGGCAAATGTAAAGGAGTTCTGGTCTGGGTGCTCATGTCCTGGGTTGAAATTATTCCAGCCATCAACCCAAGAGTATGGCTTGGCATGGACAATGTCAAAAACTGCCCGGCCTCCCAACTTTCCCGATTTGAAGGAGACAAATGTGTTACCCTGTGCAGCAGATAAGCCTGCTCCGTAAGTGACCACCCCCCAGTTGGGGAAAATGTGCATCCTTGCTTCTCCATATTCAGAAGGTGGCTGGGGGGTAAGGTGGGAATCGTACCAGATGTACTCTGTGTGCAAAGTAGTCCAGCGCTGGGCCAAAGATTGACCCATTGGGCCATCTTTAGGCCGATGTTTACGAATCTGTTGTGCAAGCCAATTCCCGGTACCGTTCCGCAGGATAAAAGTATCCAGGAACACCAGCTGGCTTTCTGGCCCATAAAACCAGTTGTAGTTGGAATCAGCTATGCCCACCGTTCTCTGAAATCCCGGAAGAAGTGTGGCATAGTAGAACCAGAAATGTGCCCGTAGCCAATTGTTCTTAGTGTTGTCAATGTTGAAGTGACGCTTGGCCAGGAACACATACTGTGTGATGGACTTGGCAGTGTAGCTTCCATAAGCTACACCTTCATCCAGAGACCCGTCCACTATGTGGCCGAGAAGGAACATCGTCTTCTCCATGTAGTTTACGGCAACCTGCTTCCAGATCATTGTCTCTGAGTCTTCATTCATTCCAGCCACGAGGGCGCTAATCAAGATGGCTAAAATGTTTGTGGTTTGATGGTTCTGTAAAAATTGCTTACCCCAACCCCTGTATTTTGAAGACTCATACAGGTTTCCTGCTGTAGAAAGCAGTTTCTTCAAGTACTTGTCCCTCCGCTGCTTGTCGAGGGAAGAATAAATAAAGTCATAGGCAGTAGCAAAGCCAGTCAGAGAATGAGCCACAGGAACTTCATCGTTAGGAGCACTGTATACTATCCAGCTTGGGTAATCAGACATGCGATCCATGTATTTCAACAGGAACTGAAAGGCAGTCTTGTCATCTGGACATATCAAGCAGTAAAGGGCAAGAGGAGGGAGATTGTTTCCATAGATCTCGTTCCATTTGCTGGCAAATTCCTCGTGCTTCACAGGGGGAAGGTACAAAGCAGGGTTAGACAACATGGTACCGACAGCAGCTCGGATTATTTTGAAAATATGATTGTGGGTGGTAGAAGACCTCTGCCTCAGTAGTTGTACATCCCCTCTGTCAAAAAATAGGTTAGGATGTGTTCTGGTAGCACCATGCTTCTTTTGTCCCGAACTGCTGTCTGTTGAGAGCTTAAGGTTTTCAAAAGTACCTTCAAAAACATTACTACTGGAAGAATTGAAAACCCCAGAGTAGGCACTTCCAACTGCCAACAATGACAATACAAAAACGTGATGCCAAGTCCACTTTATGGCCATGATCTAAAGCAGTTTACAGCAGTTTTTCTTTCTTTCCTTTTTTCACGTTTATTCACTTATTCAGTGAAAAGAGAATCAAGAATCGTTGCCATCCATGAGAAGTAGCATCCCGTAGTTCAAAACCGAAAAGTGAACTAACGTGTACATCTGTTTGAACTGAACTAACATTACAGCCATTGCTTTTTTCATTCACGAGATAACAGACGCATTGAAAAACTTTTCTTAGTAATTATGTTTAACCAAATTGATGTAATCGGGATGAAATTCAGTATATGCCGAGTGAAAGTGCTGCCATAAAGAAAAACGTCAAAATCAGGCGCATTTTAAATACATATCGCAGCCCGTTAACTTATAATGGACTCTCATACATCTACAGAGGTCAGAAAATTTCCCTAATATCTCACTTCGTGTTGACTTACGTTTAGAAACTGACGATGCGGAGTCCTTATGAGTCTTTGACAAAACAAACACAAAAAAATAATAAAATTCTGTACGTTTAAACGCAGAAATATTAATTTCATGCAAAAGACCAAAAGCAAGCAATGCAAAAGATAAATCTCATGATCAGCTTCGGATATATCAGTACGATACAGCACCGCTGATGATCCAGAGCACTCCAGCATAAGTTTCCCCAGCCACGTCCTGTATTCCTATTTATGCATAGGAGAGAGGAAACTGCTCCTGTCACCGCCGAGCGGGGAGCCGAAATGGCATTAATCTCCGAAAGGCTGCAACCCCCCCGCAAAACATCAGTCAGCCGCCGTGTTTCTGCTCCAATCACGACTGATTTCATCTTGTCATCCAGGCTCCATCCTCATCGTAGTAAAGTGTCGCTATAAGTAGCCATCTGTTTTAATTCCCCCGCTTTCACATCACGCAGACAAGCCGAGTCCCAAACTTCGCTTTATCCCCATACCCAATCTAAATCACTATTATTACTTAAATAATAACCGAAGAAGCTACGCATAAAAGGAAGTTCGCGTTGCCGAATATAAGAAATTATATTCCAATTGTTTAATATTTTAAATAAATTTCCTCGAAATGTAATTCATTCAATGTGATGCAAAAACTATCAAGTGTCATACTGCTACGACACATCTTAATATTACAAAATACTGTAAAATTATCTAAAATGTGTAATTTGGTCCTGTTGACTTTAGAGGGCGCTGAGGTTTAAGTATCGTGGACAAGCTTTTTATTATTATTATTATTATTATTATTATTATTATTATTATTATTATTATTATTATTACATTAATGGATAAACTACATGTATTATTTGTGCATGGAGGTCCTTGGCGTTAAGGACGTTATGATATTTTGAGTGTAATTTCCAGCGCACAATGAAAATATGTGCGTTTAACCGTGTTTCATATAAAACTTAAAGTGTATTTCATTGGTGTTACACTGTACATCATACAAAGTGTGGTAATTACTATAATGACTTTTTGAGTAGAATCATTTTTTGTACAGCCTCACAGATGCATGGCATGTGAATATGAAACTGTGTAATTATTCGCCCACATCTGATAAAAATTTAAATTACATTGGCTTATATCAAGCTCACTATATAACGTACATGAGATATTTTCAAGCAACTTGTGTAAAGATTACACCAAAAATATTCGATTATCTAGAAAAAAATGGACACAATATTCACGAAAACAGAATAATACTTATTAGATTTTTTTTTTTTTTTTAAGTTTAAATTTCTTATTATTTCTTTGCCAGCAAGATGTAAAGAATATGGTATAGCAGGTGGTGGTGTTTGTGTGTAGGTTTGGGGGGGGGGCATGATGAGGATTAAATATTCAGACAGGGCAGCTGAAGTTCATCTCCAATATAAAACATTAAACTCATATGCATTGAGTATTATACACTCAAATATGAGCGCGAAGATAAATCCCGCTCTCCCTTTCCTCTGAAACTGACTGTGAATGAACCACAAAAGCTGCTTGACGAAAGACATATCGCCCTCTTTGTCTCATGTAATGGATACTCCAATGAAAACACTAGATGTAAAACAAATTCAGACAGAGCATTGCAAAAAAACCTTTTTATAATTCTTTTTGATGCAGGTACACCATAGTTAATCTTAGCAGTACAATTCTGGCGCATTCAATGTTATCTGTCCAGTTCAGCTTTATAGGTCTTTTCTAACCTGAGAAGTAGACTTCAAAGAGATCCTTTGAAGTCAAAACCATGTAGATGGTTTTTGCTCACTATCTGGTTGCTTGAAAAATGTGATGGAGTATTTTTAGTTAACTCTGACTATGCAACTGAATTCCTGCAATTAGCCTCCTTCCATTTGTTACTTCATAAGTATATTAACTGTAACTGACTTCAAAGAAAAAAATTAAACACTTCAGTTTTCCTCCTCATAGCCCCTATAGAGTTCCCTGAAATATCCCCAAAGTCTGTCCAGTCTTCAGCCTTAAAAACAGAATCCCACAGACATCCTTAAATGACCCCCTTTCCATTTCTCAAAGTTAGACATGTCGAGAGAGAAAATTCACGATAATGAATCCTTTTTATATTTCAACTAAGCAAACACTGAAATCCCCAATTAAATGAACAAAACAACAAAAACTTTTAAAAGCTTCATAAAGCACGTCAGAATGTGAACATCAATCATGTCTGCGTCACTAATGCAGGCAAACTGCTTTGCATTCAAGAGAGCTTTTTGTGAATTCTTTACTTGACATGACTTGCCTCATTTTGTCATATACATACATCAGAGCTTGAAATTCTGATTAAAATAAGACTTAAGGTTACAGGTGTGTGACTCAATTAGCTGTGTCGTTGCAAACTTAAAGGCCATGAAGAAAAATCTCAACCCTGAAAACCTAGAAAGGGCAGGCAGTTTCAGGCTGCTTTATGGCAGGAAGCTCATTAGGAAAAAGCCTTGTGGAATCACGGTGACCAGCCCAATATGAAATGCATGGGATTTCCCTTAGCAGGGTCGATGCAGATTTGTGGCAACAGGAACTGGGAGTGAGGCCAATAAACACAAGAATCAAAGATCTGGAAAAATTAAAGACATAGAACTGATGTTTTGGAGACAAATATGGAATAAATCTATGTAAATCTCAAGAACAGCAGCAAAACACCATTTGTAACTTGTTATATTATTTTCATTGTTACTCTTCCACCACAAAACATAGATATTGAACAGAGGTGATTTTATATTCAAACCAAATATCCTGAACCAAATGCATATTGTCAGTCAACAAATGAAGTAAATCATAATAGGCAAATATTAGCGAGGTCATCTCACCACAATGACCTGTGTATTCATCAACACAATCCTGAGAGGATCGCTGTGCTTTGCCAAGCAAACAGTCAAAGACTTCAGGCCAAAGTTTTGCTGGAATTTGCAGAGTACGCAGCATCTAAATGGATAGCTTTTTACTCAATATGAAATTATTCCTTAATTTTCTCATTTATCTAGCATAATAAAAGTTTCATAAATCACGCTAAAGGTAAAATTAGACACTGGCCGAGAGTCACATGGAGAAAACACAGCATCAGATTCCTACTACTGAACTGACAGGGCAAACATAAATACAGCTGTGCCCTTTACATTCCCGTCTGGAGAAAAGTCCCTCTAGAGAGTTTACCAAACAAAGCTCAGGATCCACTTTGGAACTGAACCAAGCACCCAGAAGTCACTTTATACACTTTTGTCATCCCACACTGTCAAGGCACATCTTTTGCAACAGGTGATACGCTGCTCTCTATTTCTATTGTATTTGCAGTCAATTTATCTTCATTGTTATTTTGATTGTTTAATTTTATTTTATTCTTAATTATTCTTATCCTTTATACTATTGTGCTTTCCGTTCTGTTGCATATTTCCTTCAGGGAAATCCAGGAAGCATGACTCTCACTACACACATATGCCGTAATAAAGTAAAACACGAAACTAGAAATCACTGAAGTTCCTTCAAACTAGGAGAAACATCTCTACCAGGATATTATTAAACAGCAGATCTAAGGATCTTATTGGCATGACAGAAAAGAATGAGGGCCAATGGGCATTGAGGCTTCAAGGAAGGTGAGACTGTGGTGTGGTTTGATTTAAACTTACCAACGGCTACCCATGCAGAGTAATGTTGCCCACAGTGAATTTTAAAACCTCAGTTTTCCCATCACAAGACAAAAGAAAAAAGATGAACCATCTTCTCAGACAGTCCAATCCAGGACTAGAGGTCTGAGTAGGAATTTTTTTTTTTTTTAATTATAAAACCATTAGAGCCAATTGCCCCCCTCCCTTAGAAGTGCCGTTTAAAACAGTTGTATTCGAGAGCATTAAGACTTGTGATGTATGAAGTCCTAAATCCTTTCAACTCCGGAGCCATAACCCTGTGTGAATTTTAGTGACTAGCCCCTGAGAATGCATCTATGAAATAAATGTTAACAAATGTTAAAATGTGAAAAACATGAAAAGTTACAATGATAAACAAAAGGATTAATCAACCATAAACTGCTTTCTTGTAAACTTTTGTTGTTGGGGGGTGGGGGGGCAGTTCAAGGCTGGATTCACTCTGGATGGGATGCTATAGTCCATTACAGGGTACATATGTACACGGCCGTACACTATGGGATAATTAGAGATGTCTAACCGCATGTTTTTGGACTACGGAAGGAAGCCAAACCCACACAACACAGGGCTAACATGCAAACTCCATACACAAACAGAGCAGAGGCATGATTTAAAATCCCAGGCCTGGACGTCAGGTAACTGTGCTACCCACTGAGCCACTGTATATTTGATAAATATTAGCTGCCACGTCACAGCTCATGCCCAAAAGGCCTGCCTGATGAGACCGAGAGCCCAATCGCAGTTTGTGTGGTTTCATTAGCTGGCTTCGTATTGGCCGAGGACTGGTCACCTATCTCCATGGTAATAATCCTTGCCATTGCTCTGCCTCTCTTTCGCTATGCAGTACATTGTGCTAATTATTGTTAAGCAAAAGAATATATTATTTGCAATGAAGTGGACTGAAAAACAACCTTTATAGTTGGAAGAGAGTAAAGAGTAAATCCGCTTCACTTTAATTTTTCTGTAAAGTAAAAACCACAACAAGGTCCTTATTTTAGGACAGTAACATCAGGAACTTTATTTTAGTTTCTGTCCAAAATCTAAACATTGCAATTATAAGGTATTTTTTTAGGGTACTGTTCTGTATAGCACTGCTGATGTAGAAATAGCGCTCTTTGTTGTTTCAATGTATAACTTGAATTTAGAAACTCTAATTTGTAGGAAGCTATAAGGAATAATACTGGATAATGGGCTTCTATTATTAGTATGCAGTATTCCTTTTTAACTGCGCTGTGAGACTGTAGAGAGACCTACGTGATGGCTAGATGTATCTGACAGAAGATCTGATCAACTACTGCTCTGATAATCCCGCAAAGTATCTCATTCTGTTGCCATTCCTGTTTTGACTTGAGGGTGAACAATGCACACCTGCCCTGTTTAATCTGATTCCAGTTTTGCGGCAGACACAGGGGACCCCGCTGGATGCAATTTCAATGTTGTTTCAATTTTACTGTGTGTACTTCAACAGATATAAAATCAAGAAGAATATAAGGTCACTTTTGGTTACATTCCCATCATCATCAGCAGCATCATCACCCAGAATTTCCTGGTAGGATCAATAAAAGTTCATCTCAATCTTTTTTTTTTTTTTTTTTTTTATTGCCCACCACCACCCCCCCTCTTCGGAGGACATCTTTATTTTACATTAAATTAC
>JAODLC010000001.1:25322982-25343915 GCA_026781145.1 Hippopotamyrus pictus
CCTACTGGGAAACTTTGCGGTATTTTCATCTCACGCACATGCGCATTTGACGAAAATACCGTATTGAACTCAAGCGATGCGAACACGCATATTAAAAAAAAACACAAACACAAACTTCGATATGAACGTAAGAACGTGAAACCAGGCAAAGAGCCGCAGGCGGCTCGGGAGCCGCGGGTTGGCCACTCCTGGTGTAGGATCTCATTGTCAGTGCCCTGAAAGAGCAGCATAAACTCGAGGAAGTGTTCAAAAACATTCAACATACACTCAGGACTCAAAGAACTATCATTAAACAAAAGAGAGCTGGCTAGCTTTTAGAATGTGGATCATGAGAGCTGTAATTATTCTGACGAAACAATGATATGGCATTGCACTGGGACGAAACAGAGCATGCAGAAGTGATGTCTTACTCCCAACTGTGCATTCAAGAACAAAATATTCCAGCTGAATGTATTGTACATCTACGCAATATTTGTAATATATAGTACCAGTCAAAAGTATCGACACAACTAATGAAAATCAATTGTTTTTCAACAAGATAATGACCCTAAGCACACTTAAAGATTATGTGAGTACTGTATTATCTTGTGAACAAAGAAAGAGATGGAGTGATATGATAGATTCAATTCAATTTAATTGGTATAGCACGTTTTCACAACATTACAATGTCTTAAAGCACTTTTATATTATCTGCCCAAAGCCACCACTGAACAAGACAGAGGCAACAGTGGCAAGGAAAAATTGCCTAGAAGGAAGAAACCTTGGGAGGAACCAGATTCACAGGGGGAGCCCATCCTCCAGGGGCCGGCAGAGGAAGTCAAATGAGCAAGATGGCAAAGTCCCACTTCACACTGTCCAAAGTTTAAGATTTGAGCCTCAAAGCGGGGGGCAGGCAGGTGATGACAGGCAGGTGCTGGTAGGCAGGTGCTGGCAGGCAGGTGATGGCAGGCAGGTGATGGCAGGCAGGTGATGGCAGGCAGGTGCTGGTAGGCAGGTGATGGCAGGCAGGTGATGGCAGGCAGGTGCTGGTAGGCAGGTGATGGCAGGCAGGTGCTGGTATTGCTTCTGATGGCAGGAGGATCAGTGGTGCAGCAGCAGGACATGGCTAAGGCAGCAAAAACAGGTGGGAGAGGCAGGTAGGAATGCAGGCGTGGGGGGTCCCTAAAACGTCAGCACTCCAGTTCCACAAGGGAGTGTGAAGCTAGAGTGACAGCACTGACAATTCAGCTCATCCAGAGCCAATGGCACCGATCCCCATCCAGCTCTACACCTCACACTATAGGTCAAACTGGGAGTCAGCAGTTAGCTAGAGTTAGAACTAGAATCCTGATAAGCTAGACTAAACAAGTGTGTTTTTAGTCTGGACTTGAATATTGAGAGTGAGCCTGAATCTCACACCTTCCACAGCTGTGGAGCTCCGTAAGAGAATGCTCAGCGGCCTGCCGTTGTACTAACAGAGATCAAAGATCAAAGGAAGTGAGGAGGCTTGTTAGAGACCAGTGGATCTCTAAGGTATTCTGGTGCAAGGCCATTCAGTGCTTTAAAAGGTAATAGCAGTAGTCAATCCAAGACTTAACTGGAAGCCAGTGAAGGGAGTGCAGAACAGGGCTAATATGATGATTTTTTTTTTTTTTGGTTTTTGTAAGAGCTCTGGCGGCTGCCAGATGACCAGGCCCCCACAATCTCCTGACCTAAACCCTGCTTTGGGATGAGTTGAATCGAAATTAAAATCAAAGAGCAAGGTAGCTAACCTCTTCCCAGAACTTGTGGAAACTCCTTCAGGACTGTTGGTGAAGAGTTCCAGGTTTCTACAACTGGAAGTTGGTTGAAAGAATGCCAAGAGTCTCAACGCGAAAGGAGGCTAATTTGAAGAGTGTAAAATGTGAGAAAATTTTGAGATGTTGAACACTTCTCTCGCTTCTTACGATATTTAATATGTATTACATCATAGCAGATGTATTCACACTTTTGACAGGTACTGTGTATCTCATTTTACATAATATTTTTCCCCAAATTAACCTCCATTTTTTGGAGCATGGAGACATCTCTAATCTTCACATGGAATGGTTTAATGTAAAGGTATTATTTACTACTTTGAACTACACATATAGATATTTTAAAAGAACTGCTATGTATATTTTTTCAGTGTCAATGACAAAACTTTAGTAAATGTCATCAATCTGATTTAATCAACGCTCACAGCAATGAAAAAGGTTTGAGTTCACCGTTTCTATGATTGCCGACTATCTCTGCTATAATCACTTAATGACTGCATGGTTGCAGTCAGACTAGAACCTATCTCAGAATGCACAGGGTAGGTGGCAGTGGGTATCCTGGATGGTATGCCAGTCCATTACAGAGTATACATGCCAACTGGGAAATCTGGAGACAGCAGCCTATTCAAATCACATATCATTTCACTGTATTTAAAAAGCAGAGGAAATTCATGTGATATGAAGGACACCATGAGCATAGAACCAGGCCTGGAATCAGACTCTCTGAGGTTACAGTTCTACCCTATCCGTCTGAGATCAGTAACATTAATTGGAATCATAAAGATCTTTATTGGGCAAGTATATTAAACATAAAAGGAATTTGTCTTTCTGGGTGTGCTCTGTATGAGATGTAACATAAGCTACCATACCGTCAAACTGCCTCCTCCAATTTATGAATGGTAACCATCGTACTGTAAGCAACAACTAAATCTTAATAATGAAAATGATTTCTCCATTGTCATTGTATGCTGTGTCGATAGGCAGCTGAAATCAGGGCAAGCCAAGGGACTTCTTCTCTGCAGAGTTCACTGCTGTCGTTGCAACCTGAGTAGAATTTTACAAGAATTTTTGTTGCAGTTATTCCATAGTCTCAGCTGAGAACTGAAAATTACTCATCGAACTAACATATGCCTATTACATCAGGCAATGTATCTGTGGAGTCATTGCAAGACATTGCAATTATAAACTACTTTGCAGTGATTCTTTGCATTTACTTTAAATTCTTATAAAAGAATCCTAATTTTCTTCATTAATTTTATAGGCATTCAAGGCGGTCTCTTCATAATTCGTGCAGGTTAATCCATGCTAACGGTCTGGTCCAGCTGATGCATTACAATGGGTTTATTTGCCAAAAGCCTGACGCAGCATCTGTCAGCCCTTCATGTCTCCTCATCCTTAAATGCTTCGTACAAATCTTAGTTCTAAAAGCTGAATTTCAAATATTTATATGATCAGTTACTAGTCTTTCCCACTTAAAAGTACATTCAAAATATAAAACATGTTTTATATTCTTTCAGCCTGATCTAGTGTCACATGCTGAAAAGCTAAAAATACTACCCTATAATACTTTGGGTTCCTACAGGGGCAGGCCCCTGTCCCCAATCTGATTGGCTACTTGAGTGCCCTCTGCCCTACCCCTATTCAAAACAAATCAGTGGTTGCCCCTCTGTATGAATTATAGTCCCTCTGATGTCACCCCACCTATAAAAATCCTAGAATCACCCCTGGGTTCCTTATTAGGTCTATTTTCTCTAAGGTTGAGGTTCACTTTACAAAAACACATAGTCTTCTCTTTTGACACATTAGTAATCATATTTATAGAATATTTCTGCAAAGACCAAAAATGCATGAGCAAGACTTTAAGCTTCATTTCGTTAGGATGGAAGCATATTTTTTACGACAAATTTCCCAGAACTCAGTAGTGCCTCATTCGTAGTATGAAATGCAAATCAGGAGCAGATTAGACTTTTGAATTCAGAATAGCGCCAGAGGAATTCTGATTCTTGGAGCTTCAAACGCACTATGCTGATCCGTTCAGACCAAAGGTGAGAATTTGAAAACAGCCTAAATCCTTTTTTATTTGGGACTGATAAATATGTCAGGCTTCTACTTCAGAGTTTACTTTGGCAAGACAGTTAAAATGATTTTGAATGCTGTAATGGAAAGAGATTAGTGCCAAATTAACTTTTCAGAACGTTAAATTAGGGCGGTAATTTCTTTTGAAATCCAGTCATCCGAAATTGCATGCCTAGAAATTCAACAAATTAAATTTTAAATAATACACGCTTACTTTAATTGGTTCAAACCTTTTGAACATATCCATCCATCCAACTTCCAGAATGCTGTAGAGGGCCACAGTGAGCCTATCCCAAGATGCCTAGGGCACAAGACAGGGGACACCCTGGAAGGGATACAAACCCATAGCAGGGCAGACATTAAGGGCCATTTAGAAATGCCATTTCACATCAGTGCTTCATTATGGACGGTGGGAGGAAACAGTAGGAAACCATGCAACCTTCATAAATCCCTAACCCTGTGTCATATACCGTACGAGCAGACGAGCGGATAAACGAGCGATCCAGCCAGGAAGGAAGGTAAATGGGGATTTATTCCATACACTGGAACACTCAGGACAAACACTACAACACTACAATGACAGATCTACCAAGACCAACTAAATACACAGGACAAGTCAAAAGAAACAGGAAACAGGTGATGAGAATCAGGGATTAACACGAGGTAACGAGGTGGGCGTGGCACACACGAGGATCGGACAGAGCTGGGCGTGACACCCTGGAGGTACGAAGCCACAGTGCCGCCCATTTAGCCACCATATACTGTAGGCCTCTTTCAGCAGCATCATTTCCAATATCATGTTCAAAACATAAACCTCCAAGGAGCCCACTGGAGAGGTGTAGAGAAACTGATCTATAGTGACCCCAGGCCGCCCTGGGAGAGGAGCCTCTCTTCCACGTCCCAAGCTTACAGTACCTTTTACCTTCATTCTCACTGGTAAATCTCAAAACGCCTTTTCTGGCCAGTCAGCCATTTTACTCTCAAAAACAACGACACCTAACTCACATTTCATACACATACCGCTGCCAAATCCTGCGCTGAGCATGTAAATAGCGTAGAACTGGATGTGAATTCATCTCCATGCTTTCATCCGAAACACACTTGAAAGCAGACTAGACGCAAGCAAATACAGCATTTTAAAAATGCTAATTCATGTACGTTTGGCACGAAACTTATATTCCAGCTGGAGCCGCGCAGCTTTATTGTATTGTGGAAGGAGCAAAGGTAACATGAGATGCTTCGGTCCAAGAGCCAAAAAGATTCTGCTTGCAGCTTGTTATAAATAAAGCTGATCTGTGCAGAGACATCGTCCTCCATCTGCCAAAAGCGATTCATCCTAATTTAACTGTGAGGTACATACCAAGAGCAAGCCGCACACCTCTTTATTGCCAGCTTCAGCTTTTATTCTTCTCTGAGCTTTGTATTATTGCTCTGACCTTTACTTATACAACAGTCAGCTAGTTAATATACTGTAAGACTTTGGCAGTAGCGTCCAGCACAATTACATAATAATTACTTTCTTGGTAACCAATCACAATTTCCAAAAAGTAAAAAAAAAAAATGCTATTCAATTAACAGCAATACATTATTCATTAACAATTGTAACAGTTAGCCCTTGTATATTTACAGTAGCTGTTTTTATGTTAAATATATATTGAATATATATCTGAAATAACTTGAAACTGACAAAAGTTTAATGGCATCCCTTATTGTTATGTGACGTCTGCATTTGCAAACTCTTTGACCCATTTTGGCAACAGTTTGGCCCACTCTTCCTGAGCAAACTGCTTCTTGGAGATGGTCTTACAGCCTTTACCTTTAACATGGTTATCTCTAATCTTCTTTCTGAGCTCCCCAGACAGCTCTCTCCTTTGCTTTCTCTGGTTCATGTTCAGTGCGATTCACACAATGATACCAAACAACACAGTAGCAGTTCTGTCCCTTTAAATATGCTGGATGGCTGATGAAAAGCTTGAAGGCACCTGTGATACTATTTATGGTTAAACACTGAGTTTGAAACATGACAATAATGCAAGGAAAATAGTCTCTTTGGGGGTACCAACAAATCTGTCCATACTATTTTAGCATATCTTTGTAAAATAAACTCTAATAAAGTCATTTCTTTTCACAATTTTATTGGTTTACACACATACCAAAGGCATGAAGGTATGTATTGGATAATTGCTTTTAATTAAATGGCTTTTCAGAAGAAATGAAGCATTGTTTCAATGAACTGTAAAATTATCAACAAATTTGTCCGTGTGTGTGTATATATTGATAAAACAGGAAGCGGGAAATGAATATCAGAACACCATGTGTACTGTTTCAGTCCCTTCAAAATATCTTCCCATCTTGGACTATCCATAACCACGCAATTCCATCTTTGGTGTTACTGCTTCAATGCTTTGTTTATATTTTAAAGTGATGGAAAAGCACCAGTATTGAAGGTTTGAATTATACATCTGTCAATGGACATAAAAATCTAGTGCATGCAATTAATCCTCAGACTGCAGCAAAATCTGTAACCTGAAGAAATAGCATTTTTAACAGTAACGTAAAAGCAATAACTGTTATATGTAAGAAAAGGGATTTTTTTGTTTGCTTGATGTTCATAACATATTTCATAACACATTTATGTGTTATAGTTTGTAATCCTAAAATTATAGGCTAAAAATATGTAAACATTTGTCACTCAGAGCACCACTCAGTTTGAGGAGTACACAGATCTCAGTATTATTACAGCCCAGTAGAGAACCGAAAATGAAATATTTATGTTGCGATTAAAATATAATTTACATCTCATGAAAGTATTTTTATCATGAATGGCCAGCATATTTTGACACTGATGGAGTGTTTTATTAAATACAGTGAAGATTTTATCACCTTTTATTATCTAGAGGTCATACGTTTTTTTAGCCCTGATGAATCCGTCTTTGAGAAAAATGAACTTTTTCTCACAGAATGTATGTTTATGCTTCAATTAATGTGCCTGCAGCACAGGTCGGCCTAAAAGACTCAGCAGCGTTATGTCAGCTAGATTACTTAGGCGCTTGTGGAAAATACAGCCCCCAACACTGAGGACAGTTTGTATTCTTCCAAGCTACCAGTCCAGACACACTTGCATTGTGCTTCACAAAGTACTCACTCATAGCAGATTTCCTACGCTTCTGCAGTTAGTGATTGGTGGACTGTGTTTGGAAACTTAAGTAAACAGGCAATTAAATTTCATTTGTACGCATAGTTTACTGCTCTTTGTTTTTTCCCCCAATTTTTTGAGGCCTGTTTATTATTAGATTTGTTTGGTTACTTATGGTTAAGGTTATGGGTTCAGGCTGTCCTAGGTGGGGTTAGGCTTAACCCTCAAGGCAGGAAACCAGCACAGCAGAGTAAAAGATAAAAGACTTATACATATACATTACTGATTCATCCACATTAAAGGCCCTAAAGGAATAATCACAAGGGATGTTTATTTCAGACACCATTGTTTAAGCATCTTTGAATACAGAACTACACACAGAATCATGCAGTTGCAGAAAGAAAACTCAGGCCTATAAAGTACCAATTGATGTCAAAATCAAGGCCAGGTATCAACTTAGATAATCAAATCTCATATGCACCAATATAAATTAACAACAAATTAAAAACTAAAAAATAAAAATTAGTTCCATGTTGAAGTGCCAGAGTAAAAAAAATGTCCATAGTTAGAAACACAAAAAATAATAACGGAAAATTCTGCTGCTTTTTTCATTGAGATAATGTTTACTCAAAGTGCACAGCTATCCTGCCTAATCCAGTTATGCACCAGTCACATACTTGGTCAGAGAAAGCATTCAAAACATTAAAGTTAACTTTAATGAATATCAGGTCCTTGGCTGGCCAATCACTAATAATTGATGATTTTATTATTAAGAAAAACACGGTCACATGATAACAATGCAGCAGTCCTTATTGAATGCTCTTTATCAGCTCCTCCAAACATCCTTTTTATCAGTGAGGATGGAACACTTAGGAATGGAGGAGGACTGGCCACCTTGTTTAAAAACGTTTACCAGTGCAAGCAGTTGTTATATTGTTATAAGTTTGGCTCTTTTGAATATCTTGCTCTTCAGTTGAGATCCTCCTGACAAACAATATTAGGAACCATATACAGGCCTCCAAAGTATAGTGCAAATTATTTTGATGACTTTGTCAAACTACTGTCTGCAGTATCTATGGATTTTAACTGTGTTGTCATCATGGATGATTTTAAAATCCATAATGATAATCCCAAAATGCCAGTGCTAAAGAACTGTTTAGCATCCTGGATAACTTTGGACTTTATCTGCACGTAGCAGATTCATCACATCATAAGGGACATATTTTGGATCTAGTTACTTCAAAAGGTGGACGCATTACTGAGGTTGCAGTGCCTGATGCTGTCCTTCCGATCGTGACTGTTTCCTTTAAAATGACATCAGCACAGCTGAAACAGATATATAACCAGAAAATGCTATAAAGGAAAAACGCGTGTATTATTTACCCAGCCTGTTATACCCATACCTGCTATATCTTCAGCCCTTGTCAATAATCTTGTAGATAGTTTCAGTTCCAAAGTTATGAACATTACTGATGCCTTTGCCCCCATGAAGAGTTGTCTCTGGTAAGAACAAAGCACCATGGAAATACCACCTGGGCTTGTTCCTCCCATTCCTGCCCAGTCTCCATGAGCCCTGGAAACCAGTACCTCATTTCTAATAAATGTATGTGTTGTTCCTTTGTCTCGTGGTTCTATTTACATCACATATTAACAGCATTAGCAGCTGAATAATAACAAGAACAGCAATCGGTGATCTCAAATATTACAAATCCAGTTATATTTAAATCTAAGATATTCTTTCGATAACTGACATGGAGCCATCGTGTCTGCGTTGCTGCTGTGTTCTCTGATCCCCCTGTGCATGTCCAGTTCCCTGTTTCTACACTTTATAATAGTCGACTTACTACCTCGCCATCATGACACGAATGGGAAATCCAGGCCCATCAAAATACAGGATATTTTTTGTCTGATATTCTAAAGCGTCAGGGGGTAAAACAGATGGGGGGTTGGTACAGAAAAAAGCCGCAAACTGTATGTGCTGTTATGAGAAGAGAAGATTTTTTCTCCTGGCACGACATTATTGATAACATCCCCCAGGAACAAATCAGGATGCTGGAGAAATGAATGTGGTGACAGGATGGAAAGGTTCCACCCTGCATGGTCACTGATCCCAGCAGAGACCTGGCCAATAACTGCCAGTACTTCATGGATTTACTGTCTCCTTCTATTCAAGCTGCATGAATACAACCTGCACTGACCCATATCTCATATAGGGAAAGTGGGGCTGCAGCCTGAAAACCAGTATGGATGCTAAAAATCTACTTTGAAATCCAAAGTTAAATATATATTACGGTGCGAAAGTCTTAGCCAGTTTGAAAAACATAATCTTCCTGTCGGTGTAACTCTATGATATTATGTAGATAGAGTGTGTCAGCTTAGCCATTTAAAAACCTCTCATGAAGTCACCCCAGAATTTGCAGCACCATTCCAATACATGCGTGTATTTTTTGACTAAATCCCTGACAAACCATGTTTGGATAATCAACACCTCATTGGGTTATTTAACCAATTAAGTTATTTAATTAGATGAGCTGGTGGTGAAATTTTACTGCCCAGATACGCGTAAGTAGATTCTGACATTTCCTTTGGCTGCCTAAGACTTTGGCACAGTACTGTGTGCAAAGGCCATTAACAATGTCATCTTACACATGCTAGCTGTCAAATCTGTTCCGCGATAAGGCAGGAACAGCATGGTAGCCTCATACCTCTGGAAGATGTGAATTTGAATCTCTGCCTTGGCTCTATGTGTGTGGAGCATGCATGCTCTCCATGTGTCATCATGGGGTTTCCTCTGACTTCTCTGGTTTTCCCACCATACTGTAGGTTAAATGGACTTGCCAAATCGGGAGATTATTCCCTGCCTTGCACCCGTTCCTCCTAGGATGGGATCCAGACACTCACAACGCTGGATAGAACAAAGTGGTATAGAAAAAGAATGAAACAAAGGAGTCTAAAACACATATCTCTATAGACATAATACTAAACTGAGAAACAATTGTTAAAATTTGGTCACATGATACAGGGGTAGTACAGTTGCCTCACACCCCCAGGTGGGTTTCCTCCCGTAGTCCAAAAACATGCAGTTAAGTAAACAGGTAAACGCTACACTGCCTATTGTGTGGGGATGTGCACTGCAATACGCTGGCATCCCATCAAAGCTGTCCCATATCTTTTGCTTCCCCTTTACTCCAGGCTTCCCATGGCCCTTTTGCTGAGTAAGCGGCGGGTGGATGGATGAACATATGGAAAGATCTACTTGACTATCCACAGTACAATATACCAATGTAGCACATTTATTTACTCGTTTATATTGCAATTATAAAGCAAAACAGCAATTTGTTTTGTCTAAAGCAAACCTTTAGTGGGTGGAATAAACATGTTTTTTTATTGTCTTTCCTTGGATATTTTTTTAATCAGAAGAATTAATGCCATGTAGGCCAATTTTCCTAGGGCCCCGTAAATCAAGGACTTCTCAGGGAGCAATGTCTGTAACAGTCTGCTCCATTAATCTGCACGCGATCGCAGGGACATGTCAAGCCCACTGCAGCCATGATACAAGCAGATAAACAGGGAGGCTATCGGCTCGGGGGCAGGGAGGAAGCATCCATCACTGGACCTCCTGTTTTATAGGATCGTGTAGTTTGGTAGACCACAAAGGGTGACAAAACGGAGGACTTACCCACGTTCACAGAAGAGGTGTGTAAACATGCTCTGAAGCCAGACTGAGGGTTGGCTCTCAGTAATCTCTGTCTGTGCATCTTAACAGGAAATAAAACATAGTAAAAACTGTGTCTGAAACAGTTTATCTACAAACTAGGGGTCAACACTATTGAAATGTGATTTTTACCACGTGCATGGTATTTAACAGCACTTTTTTCCAAGTCTTGCCATGGACATGTTTGTCCTCTACAAAATGTAGCTTTCAAATTGACTGGTCAAGACTAAATTCATTACATTTGTATCCATCACTTGGCAGATCTCAATGCATGCCTAATGTAGTTTCAGCATGCCAGTTCCTTTGAGGGATGAACAAACATTTTAATGAGCCTTTCCTCTTTGTTTGCTGGGTAAAAACATGATCACTATAAGAAAACTGCAAGACCGATTCACATTTTACAGACCTCTCCTCATTTTATCGTACCTCCAGTTGTCTGCGAACTTCTTCAGCTAGTCAACTGCTTCTTCTCCTGACTTCTATATCTGTCTAAATCTCAATTACTTTTCAGTTAACCTGTCATCTGCTAGCTAGAATATATTTTGTTCTTTAGCATTGCCCTGTCAAAAAAGTCTCTGGCAGGGAACAGACAGTTCCAGTTTGAATCCTGTGGCCCGAAGTATAATCATATTGCTGTTGGGCCCTTAAGTGTCAGGGTTTAACACCAAAATCTGCTACTGGAGCACCGGATAAACAACTCACCCTGCAGACCGATCCTCAGCTTCTCTCTCACTGGTAAAACATGTGTCTCGTAAGAGAGCAGAGCGGGACATGTGAAATTCAAAGAATTCCTATGTACCTGTATTTCTGCATATGGAAAAGAAAAGCCAGTGGATGTTCTAGATCATAGTGTAAGTCTTACTTAGACTAGATTGCCAGCATTAAGAAATAAAAGACCATTTTGAAAAAAGTTTTTTATGCAAAGCTTCGCAGTCACATTTTACAGTTAGTACAAAATATGTAACTCACTCTGATTTCTTGTTTGCGTCCACAAGCTTGATTACTGTCAGTAACTTTGCTTTTCACCAACTGAAGTGACTCGACCACCTAGTGCACCCACGTTGTCTGTCAAGAATATGTGCTTATGTTTGTATTTTGCCTGTTCCCAGTGCACAAAATTTAAGCCCACATATATAAAATATAAATAATAATAGTAATAATAATATTGCATTTATTTCAGACCTAAGTAGCAAACATGTTTAGGGGAGCCCCAGAACTGCCCCCGATAAAAATATGTTATCTTAAATGCAAGTATATAAATTTTATTTTTGATATTCATATAAAACACCATTTCAGTAATAGCCTGGCCTATAAGGAACACCACATTAATATTAATGACACAAATTGAGATAAATAATCACTAAGGATTTCAAAGTTGTGGGTCATAACTCTGCTTAAATTATATGCCAAGTTAACAATGGCTGCACATTGATAATAAACTATATTCATCACTGCACACGGTTACAGCAGAGAAACTGTTAAGCTTCACTGGTAACAAGAGCAGTGGTGCCTGAATATTCCTCAATCTTTTACAGACCAGCAGAGCATGCAAGTCAGATGAAGGCAACGTCATGTGTAGCGGATTGCAAAGCAAAAGGCAGGGGCCATTTTAATCTGTCATCTTTGAAATACTAACCTAAGGTAGGTTAAATATGCAGTTTAATATCTCTGTGTTTCACTGTGACCTACAGGAATTCAAAATACTGCTGTTTTCATCGGTCACTTGCTTTAAGTTCAAACACAAGGACTTCTGGATTCCTACAGCTGTAAAAATGTACCCCTGTATTGCCATGCTTACAGCCACAAACTAAGTACCAGGCCCTCTATTGTTTACAATTCCTGATATATTTGAAATACAAAAGAAATGACGTATATCAACTTCGGAACTATACTGACCAAAAGAAGCAGAAAACAGTTAAATTACTAACTCTGTAAAAAGTAGTGCAGCAAAATGTAATGAATTCTAAGGGAGAAAAATTACTGATTTTAGTATCTACTAACTTACAACACAAAAATAGCAACAGCAGGAACTGGGATATTCCAGGACTTTTCACAAGAGCTAAATTCCCAAATAATTCCCAATTTAAACAGCTGGGTGTGCAAATAAAAATGATGAATAATTTCGATACACGGTTTTAGCTTACAAGCAGTTTTTTTGGAATGAATGAAAGGATGAATAACGTTTGAATAATGATTGTTTCCTTTGCTTGAAATGATCAGTCATGTTCTTATTGGAATCTGCTCCCTTTGAGCAATGCTAAGAACTACATCCTTACATGGTTTTATTTCACTTACAGCCACATAAAAATACCTTGACTGTTTCCCTTGCCTCATCTATAAAACCCACAGTGTGCTTCTTTCCCCAATATAACCACACCAATAAATAAGACAGAAAATGATGAAGGTAGCACATTTGGAATAATTCACACATACAACTATGCTCAGGTTAAGATGTTACATTCAGTATAGGGGCCTTTCCTTTTTGCTATGAGGTTTTACTCCTCATTAAAAGCAAAAACCATATTTTGCTCTTATATGCACGTATAGGGGCTCATAAATGAGCAAAACATTAAGGCCACAAAGACCCCTGAGATGTATCCATGATTCAGGAGGGTTTCATTTGTAGATGTTTTTTTTTTCCTTTTTCCATTTTTTAGCTTCACCCTACAGGTGTGGCCTGTTGTGGGACAGAGGCAACTAGATGGGTGGGGCACAGTCCCAGGACAGCTGTGTTCTAACAAGAGCTTTATTTTAAGACAAAAACCAAATATTAAATTGGGTTAACCAATGGGTGCTGAAAACTCAAACCCAACATTTTAAGAAACACCCAGAATTAAATATATACTAGCGCAAGCAGACAAACACTGAGTCAAAGTGGGGGAGGGCGGCATACCTAATCCACCATCTTCTCTTCTTGTGGACCCCACTCAACCAACCCTACTTAAACAAGCAGAGTAATCCAGTGAGGGCCACCTCTGGTTCATAACTTGGAGGGGGTTGTGACCATCGTATTCTCTTCTTGTGGAACTCACCCAACGAGCCCAACTTAAAGGTAGCAGAGTAATCCAGTCAGGGCCAAGTCTGGTTCATAACATAGTGCCCATTAGAACCATCATCTTGTCTTCATGTGGAATCCACTCAGCAAGCTCTACTTAAACCTAGAGTGATCCATAGCTGTGGATCCTGCTGGAACAAGGCTGGTGATCCACTGCAACGATAATTCATCCTTGTGCTGTTGTTCTTCCTTCTTCCACAATGGGAAATAGTCCTGTGTTCACATTTTCATCTATTCAGTTTTTCATGTATCTACAGGCAGACCCCTGGTTAAGAATGTCTGACTTATGGTCAACTCGTACTTACGAATGGACCGTCATAAAGCCTATTATATTAAAAAATTGTGTTAAATACAATGGTTTGTAATAACTATATATATATATATATATATATATTCCGACTCCAACAAATTTGACTTAGACACAGAATGAGCTCGCTTATAACCTAGGGATTGCCTGCATAATACAATTTACAATTCGATGAAAGTATCACACTCTTGGATGTTTTGAAATTTAAATGTTACCTTGAATAACTCAATGCACCGAAATCAGTGCAAACCACAAACAGGCTGGTCATTAATTTATTAATAGAATTATTGTGTTACAAGCAACAAAATATACAAGGTATGTACTAGATGTTGATGAACCAATGTAGCACATTTATTGATGTAGATGAACATGATCCATTACAGTGGCTTAATCTGTGGGTCCAGATAGTCATAAGTAGATATACTGTAAAGATTTTCTGAGACCAGAATCAAATGCAAAATGCTTGTACAGCTTAAAGATTTAAGGTTTATTTAACAGCACGGCAACAGTCCTCATTACACAGAAAGGGCTTTATTTGTAACAAACTGACAACTAGCACCAGATAAAATGACCACTCATTAAAAACATCCCCTGAGAGTCTATTACCCAGCCCAAAGAATGTAATATAATAAATGAATGCAATTATCTCCTAACTATGGGACATGTATTTCAAAGCTTTATAATCTCAGATTAACAACCACAGAAAGATCATGTGTCACCCTCTAAACTCTCTCTGCATCCTGAGCTCTTTGTTTATGGGCTAGCTGGTAAACAGCAGCCTTGGAGACTGTAGGGACACACCCCACAATTCAGTTCGAAAGTTGTTCTGGGGATTTTGTTTGGACTCTTTTGTTAGATTTTCTTTATTTACCTATCAATTTCTGTTTTTTCTCTTTGTGCTGCTTGTGTTGTCTTTGCGCTTATGTAGTGTGTCTTCTCTCTACTGTTGTGATAGCGGGTTTCCCACTTGGGATCTATAAAGTACATTATCATCCATCCACACACACACACACACACAACCACCCATCTATCTATCTACCCAGAAAACTCAGGGAGAATATCAAAACTCCACACAAACAGAGTAGGGACACATTATTGGTCTTTCCACAATATTTGGCAACAGAGCCTGGATACTACACTTCTACACCCAAATCAATACATAAGACTTTATGACCCACACACAAGTCTTAATGCGTATTCACATGGATGCAGTTGTCTACCTATCCCTGATGAATAATTAGCACAGAAAAGCAGAGAAGCCAGGTACAACAAGATAATTCAAATTATCTCATGAATCCAGAAAAAGAATACTTTGTATCTGCCAAAAGCTTATTAGTCAGGATGTTGTAATTTTTTATTTTTTATTTTAACATGATGTGGAACCAGTAGGTTAGTTACTAATTAGGCACTGCACTGCACTAGAAGGGAGCTTTTATTTTGTTCCAGCCACAAAGATTTTGTTGGGCTGAAATGATTAATTAAAAACAGGAAATGATTTAAAAACTTTGAGAGAAAAAGGCAGCCATCCCCCACTCATTTAATAGCATGTATTTTTCTGGCAGTATACAGTTTATTTCCTAAGCGTGTGCTATTTAAAAATGAAAATGTCCTTCATTCTGTCGTAATATTCTAAAAAACATATATTGACTGTTTTATTCTTCAGTAAGTCTCGGGCATATTTCCGAAAGAGTCTGATTGCTGTGTGTTACAGGGTGAATTGTGTCCATTAGCAAAAAGAAATTATAAAACCTCATGTATAATTCAAAACGCTACGTATATAAATTCAGGGTAAAACTGAACAAGGTTTCTGGCTGCAGGTTATAATAACCTTCTGTTAGGAAAATGTCAGTGTATTGAATGCTAGCTGGAGGTTTGTGAAAAGTTGGATTAGATGAAAATGGATTTCTGTTTGAAAAAAATCAACATCATTAAGTCCTTTTTCAGCATATAACTGAGTACAAACAAGAGATAATATAAAGATGCCTGCCTGTACCTTTATTCATTTTGTTCAGAATTTATTGGGCATCAAACATCAGTATATATAATATTTTCCCTGAAGGGGAGAATCAGAAAAGAAGAATTGCATAGTACTGTATTTCCATGAAGGGTAAATGATCTTCTTTTATATTTCCAGGTATCCTTCACGATAATCTAATGCAGGATGACAGTGAAACTAAACCTTTCCAAA
Organism: Hippopotamyrus pictus; assembly: GCA_026781145.1. Classification (NCBI taxonomy): domain Eukaryota; kingdom Metazoa; phylum Chordata; class Actinopteri; order Osteoglossiformes; family Mormyridae; genus Hippopotamyrus; species Hippopotamyrus pictus. Next base: position 25,339,235 of record JAODLC010000001.1, read on the forward strand.
AAGCTCAGGACAGGAGATACCTTAGACAGGGGACACCATCACAGGGCACACATTACACACCATTTAAACAGGAGCACCTGGAGGGAACCCACAGAAAACCCTCACACAAAAGTAGGACCGGTATCAAACCCACAAATGATCCATTATCTATTGTCACATCCGCTTCCAGGCTTAAATATTATACACACCTGTTTCATATCCCTTGATTAGTCTAACTGGGAATGGGACTTGATATTCATATTGGCTCCGGGTTCGTTGTTGAGCTTGGCTTGTGTTTTGATCCCTGATTCTCAGATAACGTCTTGGTCACTCATTGCAGTTTGTGCTGCACTTGGACCTTGGAACTAATTCTTTATATCTGTGGCTCTTGCGGATGTTTTCTCATGAGAAATATTTTTAAAAACTTTTTAGTATTTTGGTAAAAGGGTTACCCCCCCATCCCATCAGTCCTGAACAAGAAGAACGGGTGGAAAGTAGAGAGATTTATGTTTTAGTTTTTCATGATTTGCTTAAAATGGTTCCGTGCCACCCTATAATTTTTACTCTCTAAACAGTCTGTGGCATAAAGATTTATAATATATAAAGAAGTATGACACTGAAATATAATGAAAGGAAGATCCTCCCCCTTAACTGGCAATCAGAAGGCAGGACCTACGATACTCATGGGAGAAGCAGCAGAACTTCCCTCTCTCTTCAGGTCACTGCTTTTACTGCAGACCTGCCAACTCACACAAATTCGAGCCTCCATTACCCAAGGCTCCAGATCCTATTTCATCCTACCAGGAATTTTGTCAGTATATGAGTATCAGGAAACTGAACACAAGACTCTAGAATGATGCTAACACAGAGATATAAGAATTCTGTACCCTGTACAATGCAAAGAAGATAGATAAACATTTGCTTTTGCATGTTCTGCTTCATAATCAATGCACTCAAGGGGATGCCATTCCCTTAGTCATATTAGTACAACAAATCAAAAGAACTCCATTGATAACAACCCAGAAAGAGAAACAGGTGTAAAGTATGAAACAGGTGTAACGTATTAATGGTACGGCTAACACTTGAGTCCCTCCATACTAGGATTGGTGGCAATTCTCCTGTCTCATCCTTAGGCTCACAGCTCTATTTGTCCTCAAAAATATCAAAAGAATGGGTAACACAGGTGCTCAATAGGTAACAGTAATATCCGCCGGTGGTTTTGGACTTATTTAACTATGCTATGGCACGGAGAGGACCTGCAAACTCTACACATGTTCTCTCTGTGTCATTTTCCTCTGGATTCTCTGGTTTCCACCCACAATCCCAAAAAATGCTAAGGTTAGTTGGAGTTGCCAAATTGCCTGTAGGTGTGAATGGTTCCCTGTACTGGGTTGTTCCTTTACTTTGGAACCCTGCGCCCTGACGTAGGACAAGCAGGTACAGAAAATGGGTGGATAGGCTAATGATACTTTATACACCCATGGGGAAACTGTCTTTTCACTTATTCCATCTGGCATTCCATGAGACTCACAGACACAAACTGTACAAACTGTTGAACGTATCACATGCCCTGCATTTACTCCTCTCTGTTATCTTGTGTCTTGTATTAATTCACTGTCTGTTTATGCCCCATTTGTCAGTTGGCCATCATCGTAATGTCTTAATCAGTAGCAAGCTGTCTCAACGAAAATTTCTTCCAGCCTTGGTCGTGTGGCGATAAAGGTTCTGATTCTGAGAACAAGCCTGGGGGGGTCACAGCACAGGGTCAGCCAGGGTGCAGTGCTCCCGGGGGTTAAATTGCCTTGCTCAGGGCCCGACTGGTAACCTTTCATTCATGGATAGGGACTTCAAAATCTGCTGAGCTGCAATCCACCCCCAGTACAAACAATATTAACAATAATGCTGTTTTCTGACTCTGAATAACTCTCAAGGTATATAAATGATTAGCAACAAACACAACTCTACTTGCCCTTTTTACTGATATTACTTGTCTCTTTTCCCAGTAAAAATGTTTCATTCTGCTTTATAGACAGTATATATAGCAGTATATTTATAACACGTGCTAATATTACGACATTTACTGTATGAAATGAGTACCATATCTACTCTACATAGTCCATTCATCCATCTTTCATCCACTTACTAGTACTGGGGTGTCCTATCCCATGCAGCATAGGGCACAAGACTGGGGTGTACCTTGGACAGGATGTCCGTTCATCACAGGAGATACAGACTTTGTGCAATTCATAGATGTCAGTTTGGCCAACTGCGTGTCTTTGGACTGCCAGAGGAAACTGGAAATCTATGCAAACAAATTTCCAACCCTGAATGTGCAATGACTTATGAAGCTAATCTACATAATATGGATGAGAAATCCATTTAGATATGTCATACTAATTCAGTGCAGTACTCTGACCACTGTCAGTAGCTATGGATTATAGATGAGAAGAACACATTGTTGGAAAATGATCGTGTTTACTGTTTTTTGAAACCTCTACGAGTTAGAATAAAATGAGCTGTACCCATAGCCAGATTCCCTTGAGAATATGCTATGATTAATGATGCTGTCAACAAGTGTTTTGTGTTGGTTCGTACCCAAGTTCATAAACAGCTGCTGCAACCCAAAGAAATTCAGAAAATTTGGTGATGCTCTGGGTTAGTATAAAAAGTAAACAGGGACATTTAAGTAAGGGGAAAATCAGTTTAATTTACATTTTTGTTATGTTGTTCTATTGAACGAAATGTATATTACCAGTAAATCAAGGAAAGATATGGAGTGCAGGGACAGATGACCTGAACCCCCACAATCTCTGGGCCTAAATTCTATAAAGCTGGTTTGGGAAGAATCGTATTGAAGAGTAAGCACAATGTAGCCAACTTGTGCCCAGAACAGAAACTCCTTCAGGACTCTTGGAGAAGCATTCCAAGTGGCTTAATTTGGAAGCTGTTTGAAAGAATGAGTATAGTTTGCAGTTCTGTCATCGAAGCAACATCGTTGCAACATTTGACATGTATTACTTCATTGCCTTGAGGTCTTTTACTAAAGGGTGAATAACATAGGTAAAAAAGCCAAATACATTAAAAGCAGGTATGACTGGTATTGTATGGTATCGTATCCTTGGTTGTTCTTTGTCTACTCTGACTTTCTAAGAAACTGAGAAATTCTTTAATAGAATTTGGTCTTTTTATTCAGTTATGGCAGAGTATCCCATAAATAGGTTCAGCATCTCTGTTAGCTCATTAAGATGATACACAATGATAATGATATTATACATTCTGCAATGACCTTATTTTTAAAGACCAAAGGCTTTGTGTACAAAGCAGATGGTGGTTGACTCATGATTAAAATGTCAAGAAAGAATGTTATGTGTGAAAAGGTATTTGATCAAATGAGGAACAATTAGGGATGGGTAATACTGCACTTGAATTTTTCATTTAGTAGATCATTGCAGTTTGTACCGTATACTGTGTTGTGGAAATTTCACTGCCAAAAGCAATGTTGTAATTTTTAATAAAGGGGACCATATATTATTGTATTTGATGAAGTCCTGAATAATTAGGTATTAAAGCACCAAAGTTCCTCATTAGTTGTTTTATTTGTTATACTTGGAGCATTTACATCCAGTGCCAGGGTATTTTTCTTTGTTACTCAAATACTGCTCAATTACAAAGAGTCATTGACACACTCCATGGCTTTTTTGCATTTCCATCTAGGGCACCAATTCTCAAGCTAAGTAGCACAGCTTGTAAGATCCATGCCCATTTTCCAGAGGGCTAACAAAAGTGGTTGCATGTTGGCATTAATAGTTCCCGTACAGATAAAAGCTCTTGTCTGTCTGTGAACATCAATTAAATTCCACCTCAGTCGCCTTTGAAATGAGAATGGAGACAAGCCATTTAAGGCCTCAGTGGGAGAAAATCTTGTTTTCTTTGTTAGGGTGGATCAGGGGGAAACCAGATGAATCAGAAATGACAGTAAAGCATTTGGCCTTTTTTGCATCTTTTATAGAGTGATAAACAGTCAGACAATCTGAGACCACTAATGGAGTCTCTCTCTTTAATTGGCCTAACAGTAGTTATTAATTAGTAATAAAAGTATATTAAGTCACAGAGCAGTTCAAGATTAGCCTACAATGCACTACTGTCATCAGTTTACTAAATGAATTTGAAGCCTTTTTATAGCACAGGTTTTACAGAGTGTAGATAATATGATTTAAACAGTACAGTGGCTCAGTGGGTAGCACTGCATCCCTGCACAGGTTTCTGTTACTGGTTGTGTCTGTATGTACATATGGGGTTTGCACGCTCTCTTTGTATTTCAGCAAAAAAAAAAATATATATATATGATGACGGCCAAGGCTAGTGCTGGCATGGGGGCTGGCGGTAGGATTTGCTGACTGAGTGGGGCAGAGTTGTGACATTAAAAGTTGTTTTTAATTGTATTGCTGCTCAACAGCAGAATGACAGATTTCTGGCACGCTGAGCACCATCCGCGGGTGTCCGAGAGCTGCTGTGTCCGAGAACCCTAGGAGAGGTGGAATGTCTGCGTGATACAAAAAAATATATATGACAAGATAAACAAAATCAGCAAGATTAACAATTAAAATAAAACAATACAATAAGACAATGAAAACTAAAAGCGATGATAATACAAAAAAATATATATGACAAGATAAACAGTTGCTAAATTGCCCGTAGGTGT
>JAODLC010000001.1:25347901-25370497 GCA_026781145.1 Hippopotamyrus pictus
GTCCCAGGAGGGGGTGCCAGGCGGGGCACACATACATTCACCTTAGTGTGCATTTGGAGTGTGTGTGTGTGTGTGTGTGTGTGTGAGAGAGAGAGAGAGAGAGAGAGAGAGAGAGAGAGAGAGAGATTGTTGGGGTGACAGTTCTCAAACAGTACTCCTACACCACAATGCTGTCCCAGGAAGAAGCTTATGAAGTATGAATATTTAATCTGTTAATTCACCTGAGAATGCAACTATATAGTACTATGTAGTCAGCAATAATGTTAAACTGACATTATTCTGATGGACACTCAGTATCATGACTCGCCTCATAATAGGTCACATATATTTGTTGTGTGTGTGTGTGTGTGTGTGTGTGTGTGAGCTGGAGGACACAGGCTGTGATGATTCACATTAAACAGAGCGGACCAAATGGACACACCAAGGCCATTTCTGAAACTTCGCCATTTATGATTCACTACTGTGTTCCTCTAGAGGATGGACTCCAAACTCAAGACCCGTTTTTCCATGAGCCTCTGACACACCAGAAGTCACAGGCAGTGAAGGGAAAGTGGAATAAACTACAAAGGATGTGGCACGTGGAACGAAAAAAACATCCCCAGGCTCTTTTCTTTTCGTTTCTGCATGGGCAACTCAGTGTTATATTTGACTTGAGGCTGTACCAGCTCAGAAAGTCTGTGCCAGTCAAATAAATTTTGTGCGTATTTGAACTAACCCTGCAGGCAGCCTTTAATTAGGCAGGCTGAAGCTCCAAAGCTCACCGCCTGGACCGAGGGCTCCAGCGTCATACTGCTGCTCACAGCGACGGCGTTTACCACCACTAAAACCACACATTCCCATGGGGCCCCCAAGGTTTGGAGGCCCCCCAGTGGCCCTAAACAGTCGCTACACTGGGGGAGCGGGGAGTGACTTGAGTGGGGGCCCAGAAAGAACAAACGCACCCCTGGCTGTACAGGAAGAATGACGGAGGGCTCTCTTTATGTTTCAGCATCAGCGTTCAACTCATTCCTGCAGAGCCATAAGCCAAGTATAGATCCAGCCTCTCGGATCCTGTCCTCCCACCCCAGGTCCCCAAGATGGGTTGACAACAAGGAAACATCTTTATTCATGGTTAAGTGGACCACTATGGTGCATCATCACCTCCCCCCCTCCATGTCATTCAGCCTATTCAGTAGAGCATTTCTAAGCCGAAAACCCTGTAGATACACTCTACAAGCACATTGCTGCGCCCATCCATCACAGAGAGATGAAACAGAAGAATTTTATACTGATTGACTTCATAAGCTTATATACCCCAAAGCTATTTGGACAATGATTTCCTCATTTACATTATATGTTTACCTGACTATTTATAAGTTCTGCAATTTTATTTCTTTTTCTATCTCTATTTTTATATATTTTTTGAGCCTCTGTCTTGATCGTATATTTCATTGTACACTTAATGCCACCACCTGCATCGAAACAAATTCCTTGTACTACTACTGCTTGGCAAATAGGATTCTGTGATTGCATGTAAACTTAGAATGAGGTACATCTACAAAGGATTTATAATAAATCGTAATTTATAGAGAGGGGCCAATCGTATTATTAAGCAATAATGTGTCGGTTGTTGACAGGGGAGGGGGCACTCCGGTGGCCCCACCCCTGTACACACCCCTAGGCTGGTACAGAATGCAGAGGAAACCTAAATGCATTTGTCAGATTTATTTTTATTGAAGGAGACTCGATACAGGTGATTCACAGTGACAGCAGAACATTTTTCTCACCTTCACCACCCACCAATTTCCAACCTCAATCTCATCACCCTGATAAACATTTTCGGTATGATATTATACATTAACAATAACATGACATTCCCAAAGCAAAAGAAGTAGTAAAATTCTAAATCTTAAATACTGCATTTGTGTATTGGAGAATATGGGCCAATAATGTAGGTGTATTTAATTATCCACTCTAGTTAAAAGTTGGCAGTTGCAGATGTAATCAATAGAACTCATTTTTTCTTGGCTGCGAAGCATTTATGCACCTTTTTCTGCTTCGTCAAAACTGCTCAGCTCTGACCAATTGATTCTTGGCAGAAAAAAAGCCCCACATTCTGGTTCAGAAGCCACAAGCACGGTCAGCCTTCCTTTGAAGTCGCTCTCTACTGATATCCACGGTGCCCCATCTCAGGACAAATGAAGGTCAGTGTTTCCCAGACAAAAACTATTCAGTAAGCACGTCCTCTGTCAGGAGGCTTTACTTCAGTTATACAAGCTAACAGAGAATAACCACTGCTGCCTAAAACTGGTCTATACAAGTATCACCAGACAGGCCGAAGATCCACGTTGTGTTCATAATAATGTTTAAAAATTGATTTCCCTCTGAATTCTTTAATTTATGTCGCAAGCTTGGAAATCCTGTCATGCTATTCAATTAGGAATACAGTAACTTCAGAACAGAAAGAAGGAGAGATTAAAAGGAATGGGGGAAGTTATTGGTGACTCTCATGGTGTAAAATACGCACAAACCATGCAAATCACAATTACGAAATAGAATCTCTAATTTAACAAAGCACACGATAAACCCTGAAGGGGCTCCTGAAGCCCTCTGATCCTTCCCCCAAAATGTCCACACCCTCCTGAATGCATCTTTCCCATAAAATAAATCAACAAAACAGCATTCTGCACAGATGAATTTACTGTAGGGACCAGAATATAAAAATCAGAGCCAGGCTATCAAAATGAACCGCAGAATGACTTTGCTGTGAGTCCTGCTGAGGTTATTTTACCAGCTTGTCTTCAGAGCTATTCCCCATCATCTGACCCACTGGCCCCCAAAAAGCCCCTCAATCATGTCCGAATGCCTCAGATACTAAATGCCAAGCCTGCAGCTTTATTTCCACTCTACAGGCCCCCCAGACACCACCTCCCTAATCGCCACGGCCAGCCTGCAAACTTCAGGATCCACTTTCCCTCACATAAATCCTCCCTCCATTTTGCTGGATGATACACTGCAGCTTTACTCTCTGTCTCAGCTTGGGATTGGCAGCTTAAGCATCTGCTCCTTCTGGGAGACCAGAAATTGATTACAGGGTCTTGGTGTGGCCCTGATGGCCACCGCCAGAGTACCAGGCCTGGGACACACCAGATAGGATGCCAGTCCATCACATGCCACACACACACATACAGTAATACAGATAATGACACACCATGGAAATTTAAAGACAACAGTTTGCCTAACAGCAGACCTTTGGACTGTAGATGGTTGATGGGAATATTCAAGGGAAATCCACATAAAACAGGGCTATCCGCTGGACAGGATGTCAGTCCAACACAGGGCAGCTTGGGGAGAACCTGCAAACTCATACAAAAGGTCAAAGGACAAAGAAGACAAGCAGGATGGAGAAGTAGATGGGTGTTTGCAGAACTTTGTTGTTGCGATTTTTTTGGCTTGTATTGAGGTTCAGATTTTCATCTTTGACTTTCAGATTTGATTTATTGATTTGTTTATGGCCTTGGTATCCGTTATGAAATCAGTGTGTTTGAAGGCCAAGTAATGCTTATCATTTGTTGTATGGAAAAGAGAAAATTATTAGATTAGATTCAACTTTATTATCATTGCGCAAAGTACTCAGAGAACAAAATGCAGTTTGGTATTTAATCCCAAAGTGCAAAATAGTGCGAAAGTGCTATGAACAGTTTTGCGATATGCATGGTTAGTGGAGGTAGTTAATGGTACAGCACCAATTTCCAGAATACATATATTGGTTCAGTGCTATGAGAGAACTTCAGTTTATTCTCGCAGTCCAACATGTGGTTAGATGAAAAGCTGCCTTGAAATCCATAGCGCGTGATTGTGTGAGTGGGAGTCCTGTGATGGGTCATCCAAGGTGTCTCCGGTACTCCATATTTCCTGGGATAGGCTCCAGGCTCATCGCTGCCCTTAGCCGCATAAGCAGGTACAGACAATGGATCATATTCTAATGTTTCCTAGAAGCATGCCAGAATCTTATAAATTAGTTTTCATTGGAATTAGTTTTGAGTGAATCGCTCGGGGAGCCGACTCTCATAGGATCCATTATTGATTCTGTCAAAAATCTGATGTATGACAGACATAACTGATTATATTTTTGAAAGTTCTTTGGAGAATGGAATGTCACACATTCCATTCATTTGAGCAGAATAGTCAGAAACCACAAAGCTACAAAGGAAAAACTTCTCTGCAATTTATTTAGGACACATGGTCACAACGAAGACAAAACAGGAATTATACTCGTCTGCTAAACTGGCAGACAAAGATCATAGTCCATATCACAGTCCAAGCTTCCATTAATTAATAATATCAATAGCAATACAAATAATTAAAAAGATAAGGACTTAAATATTATTCGCTTTAAACATTTTAACTGTTTGAATAACATAATGTAGGAAAATTTGAAGTACAGGATATTTCATGGCTAATGTCATTTGTGCTTTGTACAATGAGATGCTGATTGACGTGCCTCCTCAAGACTGTCAGTACAATCAAGAATGACAAATGGAAGCTTCAGACAATTAGGATACGGGAACAATAAGGAGCACAGATAATACAGTAGTGTGACAAAGTACAACTTCTCTTGATTGTATGGTTTTACATATGAGGGCATTAAGTAACAATTGCCTGGTCCACGCTTAGACAAATGCAGGCATGGATAACAGGCAGGGGAGCATAGAGGGTGTGGCCATGGGGGTATTGGCCCCAGCTGAAAGCTGATTGGCCCCCAGAGTGTCCCTCCTCTGTCACTCACCGATTCAAAACATATCATTGGCTAGTGATCAGACTGGGCCCCTTTGTAGGAATTATGACCTCCCACCTTAAATAATCTTCGATTTGTCCTTGCTAACAGGCAGCATTTACAGATTCAGTGACAATGGATTTAGTCACGCATCTGCAGAAGGTTTGCTAACGTCATCTGGACCTTCCTTAATGGTCTGAGGAAGTGAAGACATTTGTGTGCCTTTAGTGCTGGAGTTGTGTACTGTGTCCCTGTGAGGTTGTTAGTAATGATGCCTCCCAGGAACTTAAAGCTGCTGACCATCTCCACAGCTTCTCCAACTGGGAACATGGTTTGGCCCTTAACACTCCATCCAAATAGGGCAACACTAGAAGCTAGACCTGTCTAAGCAAATGTTTTTTTAAAAAACGATTCAAACATTTTAACCAAAGTCTTGTAAGAAAAACAACCAATGCAAAAAGAAGAGGACACCATCTGCTTAGATCTTTCAGCGTATCGTCACTTCTGTGGTTCCTGCAGGGTCTCTACATGACTGATTTACTGGTTACTGTGACATGCATGCTGCCCCTTTGGTGGTATACCCTGTCTATACTGTCCATCTACTTTCCATGGGCACATTATTTTTTTTTGCATTTTTTATTTATTTAGGCAAGGCCGGGTAATTTTATTTTTATAGCACAATTTAGATGCAAGGCAATTCAAAGTGTTTTACAGAGGCACAAGGATATATTAAATTAGAAGACATTAAAATCACATTTAAAAGAATAAAAAGCAAAAGCCTAAATGCCAAAACAATGAAGTTACATTGTAGTGGCAGCGCATGAATAAAAACCTGCGGATTTAATTTATTGAAAATCTGCAGCAAACAGTAAGCCCCGGTTTAAATGAGCTAACAGTACTAGCAGATCTCAGGCCTTCAGGAAGCTTGTTTCACAGACAGGGAGCATAAAAGCTAAATGCTGTGTCACCTTGCCTGTTCTTCATTCTGGGAACACTGAGTAAACCTTTCCCAGATGACCTTGGGGGTCTGCATGCTTCAAGTAAATCTGAAATATACTTAGACCTGAGACCATTTAGTGCTTTGTACACATTTAGCAAGGAACTTTATCCAAAGCAACATGCATTTTTTAAAAATAAAAAAAAAAAAGCAGGATCTAATATTCCCTAGAGCAAGTAGAATTAACCCTCTGGAGTCTAGGGGTAGGAAACACACTTTCACTGACTGGGGAATGGTCACACATTTCATTCAATATCATAAACTTAATTCATGGCAAATAAAGTATTTCTTATATATTTGTTTTGGCATTAAACTCATCTTTATCTTAGTGTACTTTGTAAATACGTCAGATTTATGTGAAGTTTGTTATTTGGCATCAAAGTATAGACATTGCAAAATGCAGTTTGTAACACTTGCAGAAACATTATAAAAGTACTGTACATAGTAAGCAATGGTGGAAGTTTGTTTTGATCCCAGATATCTGATCACCAAGTCTTGGCTACATGAAGATGACTAAATGGTGTAGTTGCAACATTCAGTTGGATAAATAAGTAAGAAAAACCTAAATTATGTCATTATTTCTGGCTGCTTTCACTGAATGTGTAGTAACTTTTCATTCTATTGACACCTGGCCACATCCTCCTCCCCCCCTTTTATGGCGCTGATGGGAACGTATCTGTATCACGTTTCACTTTTGTGCTGTTAATCAAATTACCATGCAAATGTGATCTGAATACGCGCTAATGCGGCTATTTATAATGTGAATAGCGATCTTCGGGTGACAGCGGTACTACACGCACCCGATGCAGGTAAAACAAAGTAAGATGACACGGTTTACTTTTTTACCGATTTAACCTAATTTTAAAAACTTTAATACTTCCGACAATGGACGTTTTGAAAAGAAGACAGATTACGGATTTAGTCAGTGTTTTTTCATGTTTCTATAATAAGATTTCAGTGAGTTATTAACTGAAATATACAACAAAGATACGTGGCATCACAGATGATGCCGTCGACTCCAGAGGGTCTTGCACAGGGGCCCAACAGAGACATCACTCTGTTGACCCTGGAATTTGAAGTTAAGTCAGGCAGGGGTTATGCTAGAAATTTTGGGCCCTGTTAATGCATGTCATATTGGGGCCCCAACACAGACCAATCCAATTATGTCCCAAATTTCTGGGCCCCTGTCGCTCACACAGGACAGGCACACCATCCTAATCCTCTGAGCTCCACACCGCTCTTAGACATCTGGCAGCAGTACATCGCCAGTCCTGCCAGTTACAGGCCTCAGGAAAACAGCGCAGATTCAATCTAAAATAGCACGTAGCTACATTAGATACATCCTGCCCTGTTCGCGATTCCCCTCTGTCTCTGTGATAATTCATCCTTAAGTGGAGTACCGACGTACTGAAGGGTCTTGCAGAGCTGGTGAGGGTGTGAATCTCTTGAGGCCAACACTACAACAGTTAGCTTTTAAACTTTTAAACATCTTCATAATAAATATCCCATTCTTTTACAATTCATTAAAAAAACTAATATACTGCAATCAAATGGCATTTTTTCCAGAGTATGTAGGGCAGAGCTTCGCTTGCCTACTTGAAACAATAAAACCTACAATCAGTTCTAAAGCAGCCTTATAATTCACATCCTACAAAACACTTTAGCAAAATTATACTGAGAAAGAATACTAGCTTGCAGTTTCACATTTTTAAGTGTTCCAGCAGCGTCTTTTTTTCTGTAATAATGGTTTTATGAAGTGTGGAATAATGAAGGTGTCACTTAAATTTCATTACCACATTGCACTCCCAGAGAATGGCTGCTTTTCAGTTTATTTATGCTTTTGGGAAGGGTGGAACAAAAGACACCACCACAAACACGGGAGCCGTTCCTAAAATCTGTTCTTTTCTCATGCTTTGCCATGCTCTCAAACAAAACACATTTCTTTCTACATTACTCTTCTGTATTATTTCAGTCTATTGTGAAGCCTCCCTGAACAATTACATGTGTTTTCACAGTAATGTCATGTATTGTAATATCTGGTTTATACTCTGTGCTGAAGTGTCTGCCAATATTCTCTAGCAGGAACGGCCTTGCTGAGCTTAACCATTTCGTCATTCTGCATGCATCAGTATTCATGCAGAAATCCATCTATGCAGTACGTCTTATGGGTTTTTAGGTTCAGGAGTGGTGGATGGAATATGGGATGTAATTTATGAGAGTGGAAAATGCGAAGAAAAAAAGAAAGTTTGCAGAATAAAGGAAGAGAATGATGGATTTCCAGCTCTATACAATTTTTGAAAGGTCCTTCGTAGTTTCTGAAACTCTCTTGATAATGCCAGTACTTATATTGAAGGGATTTATCAAAATGTCAACAAGGAATCAGAGTGAAATTTTCCATTTTTGGTTTCTACATTATTTGTATTGATTTGCTTCTCTGCTGGAAGTCAATGAAATGAGGCAGCCGGAATATACGACCTAAATTGTGCCGACATCCTGAGGGGGAACAAGATCACTGAGAACTGCCACATATACAATATGGCTGTCATTGACTTGGCAGCAGTTAGTAATAATAATGTCTTACTTAGTGCCTTCACAGGTACAATTCTTCTCATTTATGACATTTGTATTGAGAGTTTTAGAGGGAAGTTTTTAAACTTCAGCCCTAATCCGTGGCGAGAAATAACACAGCTATCGCACAGATCCCTCCATGGCTGAACACAGTATCTCCCCAGCAGAGGTGATGTTTACCACCGCTCAAACCACGCATTTGTGTGGTGCCCCCTACTGGCCACAGACAGTCACTACACTGGAGGGGGATCTCCTCAATCACCTGCTTTGATGTTCTGAATGACTGGTTCACTATTGGTTGGTGGACAGCTGACAGAATTCCCTGGAGAGTCCAAACCATGCAGTTTGTATACACGCGACCATTTACCCATAATGTAATGCACATCATATATTTGCCAATATTTAATCAAAACATGTCTGTACATCAGAATGGTACATTACTACTGCATGTCGACACTCTTCTGAGGAGGTTTTCCACAAGATTTTAGAGTGTGGGAACATTTGTGAGGTCATGCATTGATGCTGGATGTGAAGGCCTGTCTCGCAATCTCCATTGTAGTTCATCCTAAAGATATTCAGTGGGGTTGAGGTCAGGGCTCTGTGCGGGCCAATCAAGTCCTTCCACACCAAACTAACCCAACCAGTTCTTTATGGACCTTGCTGTGTGCAATGGGGCACAGTCATGCTTAGGGCTGTCACAATCACGTCGGGATGTAATTGGGATTATATGGCCCAAGTGCAATAATCACCAGGGCTTTAGACACCGTTTCAGTTCCACACAGATGTTTACATACACTGATACTTTGGTAAGCTGATTAGTAGTGTGACTAAAATATTAATGAGATGTGTATTGTGGCACCCCAAAAGTTAATGATCTGTATAAAATTAGCGCATTGCAAAGATGGTATCCTATGAAAGTACCATGCCTGAATTCACTGAGCTCTGCAGAATGACCCATTCTTTCACAAATGATTGTAAACCTGACTGCATGGCTATGTGCTTGATTTTATGCACCTGTGGAAGTTAATGAAACCCATTGAATGAATTCAGTGATTTAGTGTGTCCCAATACTTTTGTCCATATAGTGTACATTAGTAAACGTAAATGAGTTTGCCAAATCAGATGAGTGAATAAGCCAGGAGAAACATAAAGAGTATTACAGCCAATGAAACACGGGGAGGAAGTGGATGATTCGGGGCAAAATTGAACTTTACTACACGTGCAGCTCAATGTGTTGAGTATAAGGCAAGTTCACTGAGTGACAGAGGGGGACAAGAAGAAATGGTCTAGTGGGGTGACACCATTCTCGCATAATTTAATGAGCAAGCAGGTATACGATTCAGATTGCATGTCCACTTTGCACCAGATGGTATTAATAAATTCACCCCGTATCACCCCATATCACCCTCTGTCAGTGAGTGATTCACCATCAAGAAGGTCCAGGGTTGTCACACCCATAAATTTTGTTATGGTACAGCATGGTGAGATGATCCATGCAGCAGCTCTAACAAAACAGGATTTTTATTACTGTGAAGAAACACAAAGTTAATATCAGAAAAACAATCAGACCACAAGGGGTCAAAACAAATCTGATGAAACAGAAATCAAGGGAAGGCACAACACCAGAAAACAACAGATCCAAAGGTAGGGAGGAAACTACTATAGCTAACATAAGGTAACTATACTGACTACACTTAACAATGCCTCAGCTGACACAGGGAAACAGCCGCAATGAGCCACTGAGGAACAGAACAAAAACAGGCACTTAAATATACCACTAACAAGACAAGACGAATGACAAGTAAGAACCATAATTAATCAACCAATCACTAAGGACTCGGGGCAACAAGGAACAGGTGGGGTATATTACATTTATTAAGGCACGAGAGACCAGTGGCCTGTACTACAAAGTAAATCCGAGAAGTTACCCCAATAAGCCAGTAACCCCGCTTTGTAGTACTGGTAGCTGGACCAGGAAACATTAACAAATACTGAGGGCTGTTTACACAAGGAGAGAGACTAGGAACACAAGTAAAACAGAACACAAAAAACGTAACTAAGAAAGCTATGGACAGGGTAAGCGTAAGCAAGAACACAAAAGCAAAGACATTAATTAACCATACCAGAAACTATGGGATAAAATAAAAGCAGAATGTTAAACAAAGGTGAGACTGGCTAGCCTCAAACTCATGACAGCCCATTGAGTTACACAGCAGGTCAAGGAGGCGGAAAGCACAAGGACAACACCAAATGGGATGGCCAGTGGAAACCACTGGATAAACGGGGAGAAGGTACATGGGACCGGGCCAGACGGCAATTTAAGATGAATAAAAGGATGGTGAGAAAATCAATCATATGTGACCCGTCACATATCATTTGTACTTTTTCCTTCTTTATGTTAATGACCCCAGTATATACCCCCTGTACTGTCTCTCAGTTCCCAGTGAAGTCTTGTCTCATCACAGCAATTCAGAGCACTTATTGAGCTGATTCTTCGCACCTCCCAGCAGATGAGAGAAGATAATACTACATTTATATTCATATAATTTGTTTTGTTGCACAAAAAGCTGCATAATGCAGAAGAAGGTAAAAAGTAAACAGATTATAGAGTCACACAAAAATACTCATTTAAAGTTATTACAGTCGGTCACGTTGAACCAACAACAATAACATTATTCTCGAAAGATCGAAAAAGAAAAATCCTTCTGCATTAATAACGTTTTTTTCCAGAAAACCCCATGCATAAATAGTGACTTGTTTTAGGAACACAATGTGTCTTTTGTGCAAAAGGACATCTCATGTAGTTAGAGCAGGTAATTGCTTACAGCACCTGCATACAGACAAGGTAAGATGGAGAACATCACTCACAATCAGGATTCTGAGAAGTACAACTAAATCCCAAAAGAAATAACATTAGAAATGAGAACTTCCTTGTTAGGGCTACAGGCAACGTGTGTCCCAAAAACCACAGAGATACTAATGAGTCAAGGTCAGCTACACATGGATATGTGGAAAGACTGGACAACCCATCCTGCATATCCAGGCTCTGTCCATATATAGCACAACTCTTTTAGCAACATGAGTTTTGGCTACCTAGGCCTGCTGCCTTCATTTATATCTCAAGGCTTGAGGCCTGAAACACAAATAAACACAGGAACATAGTAAGACAAACAACGGGCGCTAAAAGGAACCTGCACTCTCCTTTTCACTTGAGGATTTATTTTATCTTCATATCAGTTCTAGAAACAATCGCTTATTTGTATGTACTTGATTCCAAGTGGTTGACAGAACAACTGTTTGCAATCAAGAGTAACATTACATTGGTGGTTTATTGTGATGCATACATTACATCCATCTTTCATAGTCATCTATAAAATATACACTAAAAATCAACCTGCAGCCTATTCCAGGAATCCAACGTTTGGGTCTAAGGAGCATCAATATACCTAAACTGCATATCTTTGGGCGATAAAAAGAAATAACACAGAGATTTGGAGATGCATAGGATCTTAGTAGAACTTCACCCTCTACAATCTCTAGCATGCTCCTTGCACTACTCTCCACAGGATCTGACATTTTTAAGACCCTCTTTTTATATCTGTTCACTCAACTCTTCTCTAATTTATTCTGCTTGTTTTTTCATTCTCATATGGTTCATCATGCAAGAAATATTTGTATTTAAATGAACATTCAACAGACCACACTGTGATGCTATATTGTTAAGCAGTAAAACCACCTCCATTGTTGATGAGTGATTATGTGAGAAATTTACTTTATTTCACAAAAATATATATCTGCCGCTCTCTCCTCTTTCCTTATTTATTCTGTTTATTTTGTCACTCTAACATGGTCCTGGATGGAATAATATGCATAATATTAAGCACACAACGCAACCTTAAACACAGTAACACAAAAATTTTAAAAAAACATAAAATAAAATAAAAATGTGTTTTATTGGCCTCATACCACATATCCAGTGGCAGTAAATCCAATTTCATAGTGGTTAGAAGACAAACAGAGCAGGGAAAAGAGAAGATAAGCCTTAAAAGTGCAAAGCTATGCCATAAAGAGCAGCTGAGAAGCACAGCAGGGCAGCCAGTCGTCTTACAGACTCAGGTCTACGCCTAATGTCCATCAATCCATCGATTTTCTATATCAGCTTATGGAGAATCACGGTGCGCCAGACCCAGGAAGCACAGGGTCACCCTTATGGGATGCCAGTCTATCGGAGGACACACAATCACACACAAATGCCAGCATGCTAAGTATACACGAATATACTTGAGTTTTCATATATAGTGATGTATAAATTACAAGAAATCATGCTGCACATTTGCATCATATATTAACAAAATATCCAATACAAGGATTAAATTTATGGAAAATGCATCAAAAAGAAGAGATAGCAATCATTTTCAGTCTAACATAAAATTGTTGGTAATATTCTTGTAGCATATTCCTTGGTCTTGCAGCCATGCGTTTTAACACATGTTACATCTGACATCTTTAATTAAATCTATCAGATCTTTTTTTGAATTTCATACATATGCAGTGCAGTGATTACTGGTGTTTGTACCAGGGCACTGTTGCATTCTCAAATCTAATTGGTCAGAAGGGTGTTGATTTTTTTTTCTGTATCCACACAGATAGGGTACTGTTTTTACGATTTAACGGAAAGCGCAAAGCACAAACCGTAACTAACATTTATGGGCGTGTCCAAATCCATTTTACTATTTTGACAGCAGAAAAAAAAGACTTTGCGCGAGCGCAAGGGGCAAAAAGGTTGGCGTAGCTCTCAATAATTCAGAGGCGTGTTTCGGGTGTACCAAGCAATAAACCTTAAAATGGTAAAACACTTAACCTTTAGAAAACAGTGGCGCATGATCAACTGCAGATTGCTATTACAACTGCGCGTTTGCCCGGCAAGCCAGATCTTGCAGATGGTGAAAAGGTGCAGGCACATCATCTACGTGAGCAGCACTGTTCCACCTAAGCTTTCAATGTGAAGCAGGCATGGGATGAGGTAGCAGCCAGTGTATTCTCGTTTTCTGTCATCATTAGATCACCCTCAGTGCTGAAAGCGGTATAATGATGTCAGATGCAGCAGCTCGCTACTACGTCATTTTGCTTGTATGTTTTTTTATTTTAATTCTGGGTCTGCAGTCCGCAAAATATATATATAAAAAATGTGCAATCTGTCTTCAAAACAAAACACAACCTACACGTTTTAAGGTGTTTTAAAATGTTCAAATAAAAGGCAATAATTTTCTACGTCTCATAATTTAGATTCCTCACCTGGCTAAAGACTATTCAGCTGTTCTGCCAGCTGATCCTTCCTTGCCTGTACGGTTACCGGTGTACACTCCTTTCTTGGCAGCGGCATATGCTGTTCAGCATCGCGCCTTCTAAATTTCTCTTGTGTGCGCTAATTTATGTCCAACATACGTCCATCATGCATGGTATCCTGCCCCGATCGTCCGCTTCTTCCGTGTGCCACGCCCCCTCATTAACCCCGTGTGGATTCCCCGTGTTTACCAGCTGTTTCTGATTGTTGTCATTAGTGCAATGTATTTAGTCCACGTTTCCGTTTGTTTCCCCAGTCCAGTCATTGTATTGTCAGTCTGCGTTGCCCTTTTATTAAAACCCCGTGTCTTCCTGATTCCTGGCGTCTGACTCTTTAGTATGTGTTCCGTGCGCCGTTCCTGCATGACACATGGCAATGTCACACAACATACAACATGTCACAAAGAATGCCGCAACAGTCTGATGGTTGTATCGTAATATCTAAATATTTGAAACGCATTTTCAGCAATCCAAATGTCATTTCAATTATAGGTCATGCTTAATTTTGATAATGATAATAATGAACTCGAAAGATTTTTTAATGATATGGTTTGTTCTTTACTTAATATATATTTTTTTCTTTTGGTGTTTCATTGAGCAGTATGGTTACATGAAAGGACCAGATTATTATACAATTAAAGGTATATAAATGAAATAACATAAAACCATTCGTTTATTTCTATAGCGCATATGGTGTCAGTTGGGAGATTTCTAAATCACGCTGCTTAAATAACGTTTAACAATGCACCACTGACCTTAGTCGTGTTTTTTGTTGATCAAAAGCACAATGTCATTTCGCTGTATTAAAATAGCAAGGCACCGACAATGTGCCTGGCCAAGCCTCAGTTGAAAACACCACTCCTACGAGCAGAAAACGCAAAATAATTTGCTATTTTACAACGTGCGCACATATCGTGAAAATGACCAATGCGCTGGCATGAAACTAGCAAAAACATTTGCATCATGTTTTGTGCCAGTGGAAAATATAGGCCCCATAATTCCAACCAGGAGAACTGCAATAGTAAATCAATGCTGTGCGTTTTTTAATTTTAACTAAATAAACTGTACAAGGTGTGCATTAAGTGTTTCTAAGACTTCAGAGTTAAAACAGCTGGGAGAATGTATCCCAAATTCTTAAACAAGGGTAATTGTAATTACTAAATAAAATACAAGTGCAAATTTTCAATTGTTTGTTAGGCAAAAAAAAGAGGTCTCAGTGGGATTAACAGAGACAACCAACAGCCGAAGATGTTTCAGTGCAAATTAATAGACTGGAAAGATAACTAGGATTTACTTGGACTGAAAGAAAGAAGATGAGGAATTTCATTCAACATGAAGTAAATAGTCCACTCAGTGTATCTGAGTACAATCTACTCTATGGTGCATCTTGGACTGATGTAATTTAGCAAATTTTATAACTGAATTTTTTTGGGGGCTTTAAACTTGCAAAATTTGCAGTCTTTTCAGTGGAATCACCAACAGAAGCAAGCTATTTCCTCACTGCGGGCATTTAGTTTAAAGGAGACTGATCAGTCGGATTGCACTGTTATCAGGCATTCACCACACTACTCTCAAAAGCAGATGTGTCCTTATGTGTGGTAAAGATTTACTGGGTGGTCTCTCTCGGTGATGTAAGAGATGTTTTACTCTCAGCAGCAGCAGTGGTATTTACCACCACTCAATCTAGGCATTTGTGTGGATTCCCCCAAACAGTCACCAGCAGACAGCAGAGTTCAAGTCAAGTATCAAGTTTCTGACATAGACTCCGAGTCTAGTCTGAACTCCCTGACTTAGAGTCCGATTCAAGTTTCAAGCCTTCATTGTGGTTCCAATCTGACATCACTATTTATCAAAAATGTAACCACCTACTGTATTTGTTTTTTTTATTCTATTAGTGACTGATGCAACTCGATGTTTGTATTGGGGTTTCTGTCTTGGTTTCAGAAGCATTACACTCTTAATTTATACCCAGTGTTTTACACAGAATTAGTGGCAGTGGTTGGCACGCACAAGGAGGCACATTAACAAGTCTTAGTTATCATAATGCGTTAATTTTCTGCTTTGCCTTTCAGAAGGGTGCAGAATATACGCAAACTCAAAGAAGAAACTTTTTTAGATATATGCTCAAAAAAAGGAACCAGTGGCTGTGTACAAATAATAGTCAACGTCAAGTTCACCAATCGGTTCTCCCTTTTACGCAGGCTCAGAGGCTTTAAAAAAATGCCTCCATTTGGCAGACAGAAATTAATTTTTTCTTTAGAAATAAAAATAGTCAGCCTGTTTTATGGTTAATGAAGTCTTCCACGTATAACAAACCACAAGATGTCACTCCCTGAGCATGCCTGTTGAAATTAGCTAGAATGTCACAAGCAGACTGTAAGCCTGGTGAATAAGGTTCTTAAAATGACAGAAAATAAATTAATTGATATATTAGGTATTTTAAACATTTTAAATACTAAAATGCAATCTCTGAAAGTATTTTGTTACAAATTGCACCAGATTTTTTTTCCATCCACCAAAATACAACTTACAAAACATAATTAAATACATATTTTAAATATGCTTAATTGAAATACTGCTCATCACTGTCCGCAGCTATATGCTGGGGGAGGGGGGGGGGCACAGGCATTGAGAACAGCCCCAGGTTGTCACTCCCTGCTCGTCCGATCCTGCTTTGTGCCACGCCCCCTCGTTAACCATGTGTGGAATCCCCATGTTACCAACTGTTTCTAGTCCCGTTTGATTAAATTTCTGTATTAAGTCGACTAATCATTGAAGAACCTGCCGAACGTGTGTGACGTGTTGGGTTGCATTGTCTAAGTAAATGAAGATGTAATCAATGTAAGTGATGACAAACCTATGTCTTAGAAGATGCTGTTGATAAAAGCCTGGAAGATAGACAAACTGTTAGCCAAACCACAAGGCATTACGAGATATTCATACTGACCAGTATTGGTTAGGAAAGACGTCTTCCATTCATCCCCCTCTCGGATCTGGATGAGATTGTAGGCACTTCGCAAATCGAGTTTAGAAAAGATTTTGGCTTGTCAAAGCTGTTCCAGAGCCAAATGGATAGGAGGGAGAGGTTCTTGTCCTTTTTGGTGATAGCATTGAGGGTGCGGTAGTCAATACAAGAGCAAAGACTTCCATCCTTCTCTTCCATGAAGAAAGATCCCACTGCTACAGGAGAGGTGGATGGCCGAATAATACCTTGCTCCAGCGTCTCGGAGATGTAGGTCCGCATAGCTTCATCTTCAGATCAGGACAGGGCATAGAGCCGACTTCAGGAAAGAGTAGTTCCTTCCAGGAGCTCCATAGCACAGTCAGATGGCTGGTGCAGTGGGAGACCATATGCTTCCGCTTTACTGAAGACCTTTTGAAAGTGGTGATATTCCTCAGGGATCACTGTGAGGTCTTCTGGAAGTGGAATTTCTAAAGAGGACATTTGACACAGGAGAGGCAGGAATTTAAACAGTTTGGGGACCACGCTAGGATATCTCCAGTTTTCCACCCGATCCGAGGATCATGTTCCCTTAACCAGGGGAACCCTAAAATGATACGATCTCTCGGAGATGAAATGACTAGGAATCTAATGGTTTCGCTATGAGGCAGCCCGACTTATAACATAACAGGACCTGCGTGGGACGTAACTTGTCATGATGTCTGGGGGTTACCATTTATGCCCCATACACATAAGGGTTACTGAAGGGATTCTATTGGGAGTTAGCTTATTCAGGCAAATTCTGTATCAATTAAATTCCCGGTTGCTCCCAAGTCCACCAAGGTGGGGCTATGAACCCTGCAGTTCCCCTAAATAAGCTCCCCTGGGACAGTCATCTGGGTCTGGGTCATGGAGGGTAAGAGAAGGGTTCTTACCTGAGTTTCTCCAGAACTGCGTTGTGGTGGTCGGATGGGGCAGTTTCGGAGCACATGTTCCACCTCCCCGCAATAAACACATAAGCCCTTTTACATCCTGCGTTCGCATTCTTCTGCCGATAGTGGTGCTCGCCCCACCACCATAGGCTCTGGATACTCTGGATGTGGTGGAGGGGTTGTCGGAACCTTGACAGGAGGGTGAGACGGCTGTCGTTCTTGGATGATATTGTCGAGGGAGATGGATAGTTTCACGTACTCATCAAAAGTATGCGTGGTTCCTCGGCAGGCCAGCTCAGCTTGCAGCTCCGGTCGGAGGGTGCATCGATAGATAGTCTGGAGGCAGTCGGTGGGCCAACTCAATCTGGTGGCTAAAGTGTGGAATTCCAGGGAAAAGTCTGAGGCTGATTGATTTCCTTAGCACAGGTCGAGAAGTCGATCGCCAAGACTTCATCCAGCAGCGAGGTGATCAAAGACCTCTCTAAATGCCTCCTGGAAAGCACGGGAAGATTGCAGGAGGGGACTTGACTCGGCCCATAAAGCCATGGCTCATGTAAAGGCTCGCCCTCTGAGGAGGGATATAACAAAATGGACGTGGTCCTCATGCGACAGAAACTGATCTGGGTGTTGGATGATATACAACCCACACTGCATCAGGAAAGCTTGGCAGGAGTCGGGATCACACTTGTAGCGGTGAGGAGTGGCTACGGGAACAGGGGACCAGGGAGGTGAGCTGGGAAGGGGAACGGGAGAAGCTCGAGCCTGAAGGAGTTAGCCGACCAGCTCCGTCATAGATTGGAGTTGTTCCTGCATTTGACGCATCTGCTCCTACATTTCCATTATGTCAGCGAGGTATTCTGTAATACCAGAACACTCGGGGAAGGTCCAAAAGCCTTTACTGGGAAAGCCAAAATGGGGTCCAAATGACAAGTGGGGTTCAAGCCAAAGATCAGTTTGAGCCAAAGGGGAAACCAAAAAAGTAGTCGTCGAGCCGGGTGCAGGTGAATTGAGAAGCCAGGAGGTCAGTCTGATGACGAAGACAGGAAACATGGAGAGTGGCCATGGGGAAAGATCGGGGCTGGGATAGATGGGAGCAGGAGGGAGCAGGAGGGTTCAGGAGGCGCAGGCAGATGAAGGAAGGAGAGTCAAGCGGATCGGAGCTGAAACAAAGACACAGGAAAAAAGCGCTCGGAAATTGCATTACAAACAATTCCTCGCACGGAGCAATCGTCGTACGAGGTTTAAGTAGCCGAGGGGGCGTGTCTCAGATTGTTTGCAGCTGCAGGTATGACATTGGACATTTATTTTACTTTATTTCATAAAAAATATGTCTAGTTTTTCCCTGCACTCTTGTTCTTTTACCACCTAAACCTCCATTCATCCATCCATTAACTTCCACTTGTCCGAGGTCGGGTCGGGGGGGCAGCAGTCTCAGCAGGGAAACCCAGACTTGCCTCTCCCCGGCCACTTCCTCCAGCTCCTCTGGGGGAATCCGGAGGCGTTTCCAGGCCAGCCGAGAGACATAGTCCCTCCAACATGTCCTGGGTCTTCCCCGGGGCCTCCTCCCTGTGGGACATACCCGGAACACCTCACCAGGGAGGCATCCAGGAGGCATCCTAAGCAGATGCCCGAGCCACCTCATCTGGCTCCTCTCAATGCGGAGGAGCAGCGGCTCTACTCTGAGTCTCTCCCGAATGACCGAGCTCCTCACCCTGTCTCTAAGGGAGAGCCCAGCCACCCTGCGGAGAAAACTCATTTTGGCTGCTTGCACTCAGGATCTCGTTCTTTCGGTCACTACCCACAGCTCGTGACCATACTGTAGGTGAGGGCCACCTAAACCTGATTAGGTAAAATTATACAACATGTTACAGCCAGTCTGCTGAGCCCTAGCTGGTGATTAGTCAATGATTACACTTTGTAAATGCTAACAGAGGATTCTTCAATCAGGCAATCAGGAGGGCTGATTACGTAAGTGTCTTTTCTGACACTTTGCTGCCTGAAAGAATGTTTTTGTTCAGGTCTAGAGTGCGCTTACAGAGCTACAGGCACATTGTTCTGTTTTGAACCAAAGGGCAGCATCACTATAAACAAACTGACCTGTCCAGTTCTATCAGCTGCCAGAAGTAAACCCATGTACAGGGTCCGCACTTGTGCCTCACTCACATTCCAGGTGATGCTGTTCTTATGTCGCTGTTCCATGATGAATGTATTGCTCTACTGTGCTGACTTACTTTTTACAGTATAATAATCAATATAATAAATATATTATAATTATAATAAAAGTATGGGGCTATAGAAAGATTCAACCTGGTATTGATCTTCTACCAAAAAAAGAAGCCAAAAAATACTTTAAGCATTTATTAAAGTCAAGGCATTTGTGGTTAAGAACAGAAAAAGCATTGTGTTAGCTACTCAGTTTTAACATTTACTTGTTTTCTCTTCTGAAACATCTACCATAAAATATATGCAGTTTTTTACGCTTGATTCCTGCTTTCTATTTAGAGTTGTTTTTACTTATTCTTATGCCAGCAGGCAAAATGATGCAACAAAATGTTTTATGCTCACATACAGCAGTGCAGTTGCTAAAAATGTTCTTTTTTGAGTTCAAGGGCAAAAACATGGACCAGATCTGAAGGCTGTGTTGAGTAACGCCCAGGGGGTGTATTCAGGAGGGCGGGACCATAGTGGCACTGGCCCTGTTTCAAACCATACCATTGGCTATTAATAAATTTGGTGCTTCTCTAAGAATTATGAATTATGAATTATGCCCTCCACCTTAAAAAATGCTAGATTTGCCCCAGGTAGCACCAAGGAATGGGGCCACTGGAGACAGGGGTCCCTGTTCTTTATACACCTTCAAAGTCAGTCATCATCAATCAGCCAAAGTTGGGTTGTTCAGGTCCAGAGAGTCAAAGTCCAGACCGGGATTTTGTTTCAACCAACCAGTTGAGCGTAAAGAGTCACAGTCACAGAGTACTCATTGGTTGAAACTAAATCCCAGGTCTGGAGTTTTACTCTCTGGGCCTAAATTAACCAACCTTGGTTGTAGCTATAACAAGGAAAACACAAATGTGAAGGTGGACAGATGATTAAAAGAACAGGGTCAACACTGAATTCATATCTCCTGTAAATAACACTTCATTTAATTTAAAGAAATTTCAGCCTGGGGATCTGAAACGCCTGGGGGGGTCTTTGTAATTTCCACTGGTTAAGATGCATGTATGTCTGAACCCAAACTGTTTTTTGGTTTATTAGACAATAGCAGGTGTGTTTTATTTTGCAGGGTGGCATGGTGGTGCAGTGATGCAGTGATGCAGTGGTGCAGTGGTGAGTGCTGCTGCCTCACACCTCTGGGACCAGTGTGCGTGTCTGCCCCATGGCTCTGTGTGCGGTGTTTGCAGGATCTCCCTGTGCCATCATAGGGCTTTCTCTGGGTACTCTGGTGTCCCCCCACAGTCCAAGAATATGGTAAAGTGAACTGGAGTTACCAAATTGCCCATTGGTGTGTCCTGTGATGGGTTGGTCCCCCAACCTGGGTTGTTCCCTGCCTTATGCCCAAAGCCTCTATGATAGGCTCCAGACCCCCCGTGACCCTGCATAGAACAAATGGATATGGAAGGTGGATGAATTTTATTTTGCAAAAAAGGACTGATATTTCAATACTACAGCCATTTGTGATGAATTACCTGCTTACGTTAATACAGTGATTGTGGTGGAGTAGTGGTGGCCCATTAGTGGTCCAACCTCTTGTGGCAAGCTTTACCAGCAGCCCCCCAATGACCCACCCCAGCTGTCAGTAAAAGTTGGTGGGGGGGGGGGGGGTGGCAATAAAAGTTGTCAACCATGGTGCTGCAATTGCCCATCCTGTCCTTTATAGTATCCACAAATGGGGAAAGCGGAAGTAAAAATATTATATGTAGGTAAATCTACATCTTACTATCCAATGTTACGATGTTACATAAAATGTATCATTCCCCAGGGAATAATACAGGTCAAAGGAAGGTCTAAATTGCAGTATTCTTTTGTGATATTCCAGTTCACTTCATAGTATGTTGTCCCAATGACCATGATTCAGTCTGACAACAATCCCGTCTATTAGCTCAGATATTCTCAGAAGTGATGCAATATATATTCATTGCTTTTTCTGTTCAGCCAGATTAAGCACAGTTACTTTGTTTTGTCAGTCATTTAAATATATCAGATGCCTACAGGGACAGAATAAAATTACCCTGTGGAACTCAGGATCAGTCACAAATGGTTTTCAGAACAGATCAGGCACGAAATGATCACAAAACCCAAATATATGAGTGTGTTTTCTGAAGACCTGTGCATTTATTTTCAAACGGCTTGTCAAGCTGGCATGCCCACGAGATTCAGTGTTTTCAAAACGTAAAGTCACCATCAAAGCTTTCCTGAGAGAAAAAAACATGAATATTTAATAATATGAAGTAACATTAATTTTTATTATGTATTGTTGGATTTCATTTTATGTGCTTTCATTTTTCTGACTTTCAAAACAAGTTTCATTTTCATAAATAGTTTTCATGTACAACCATTGTGCTTTAGATGATTAAACCCACAATAACTCTTTTTTTCCCCAACGTCAGTGAGCCCTTCCAGTTATGCACCGTTACTGTCTTTCAGTCAAAACGTATTGGTTTCAACACGGAGTAAAACTGTTGTCTCATGCCTTAAAATTTAGATATTCGTAGGTCTGTTCTTCCTGTTTAATCAAGGTACTATAGTTTCCTCCCAGACACCAAATAAAGGTAAATCACTGTCTCTAACTTGCCCATAGTGCACGTATGTTTTACCCGACATGCACTGGTATGTACCCTGGTGTGTACTCTTGTGTTGTGTCTGATACTGCTTGGGATAGGCCCCACCTTGCTCACACAACCCTGTCAGTTAAAATCCATCCATCCGCTTGTCCGGGGTTCGGGTCGCGGGGGTAGCAGCTTCAGGAGGGATACCCAGACCTTCCTCTCCCCAGCTACCTCTACTAGCTCCTCGGGGAGGACGCTGAGGCGTTCCCAGGCCAGCCGAGAGATATAATCCC
>JAODLC010000001.1:25395980-25422924 GCA_026781145.1 Hippopotamyrus pictus
ATTTTTTTTCGAACTGGTTGGTTCGACTTTTAAGAACTTCGAGTTCTAATGAGTTCGAGAACTGAGGTACCACTGTATAGGGAAATTTGGAGAAATTTTCAGGGGTGCATTTCCTGAAAGCTTGCGATGCTAAGTACTTTGTTATATCATCCTTAAGATCATTCATTGACTGATGTGTCAAAGACACAGAGACAAATGGATCACAAAAACATGCTGATGCTCTTTTTTTGATAATGAAATAATTATGATGATATTGATGATGATAATAAGCTAATGTTGCAGAACAAAATTATAATGCAGGAACGGAACTTGGTCGCTAAATGAGGAGAGGGTGTAGTTACATATGTAGGGATACATCTTAAGAAATCCCCAGCCTTCCTTTAGAGAAAAAAGAATCTTAGATAAATTCCAGTTAGTGAGGTGACACATAAACGTAGTTCATCAACCTCAAACACTATCCAGCAAATTTCCATTTAAATGAATATTACATTTTTGTCCACCTATCCCACTTCCAACTACTAATCCAGTAGATTGGCACAGTGAGCCTACTGCCTATCCCAAACAGCCCAGGACACAAGCCAGGATGAGATGCATACATTGGCTATTCAGCAAAAGCATTTCTCTATCGAGCTAATCATAGCATTTTATTTTTGTCAATAAAACTACAAATTCCTTTAAGACCATTTGGTGACAGTCATGGATTTGTTGACACCTTTCGGGAACAGTTTGTAAATTACTGTGATTTCAGATTGAATCGAAGTGCATGAACAAGGGTGCATGAAAGTTAAAATTTGTGCAGGATTCTGTAATATTGCTGATGTGAAAATTTTAAGCTTGTTGATAATCACAATTCTTAAACAGCGATAATTTGTGAAAATTCACAGAGCTTGAAAAGCCTGCTGTGGTTTTGGTCCTGTCTAGCAGTAAAATTTCATAACCTTTCTGTTCCTTCATCTGTAGAGCTCCCCCACCCCCTGAAACAGCAGAACTTGTTAAAACCACTCTGCAACCTACTGCCATATTTAAGTTACCTCTGCTGATATGACAGATAAGACATTTAATTAGTAACAAAAACTACAAAATAAGAATGGGAAGAGGATATAGGAAAAATCAATACATCCAGAAGGTCAGGTAACGTCTGAGATGACACATCAGAAGTAAGGAGATGCCTTTACCCCGCCAGTCTGTTGGCGAACTCAATAATGGCGTCCTTGGTTCTGGCCCCCTTGTAGTTGTAGGATGCTTCCCCCTTTATTCTAGGTGAGAAAACAAGAGAAAATCAGGCACCTGCATGGAGAAATTAGTACTAAATGTATGCTTGACACATTACAGTTTCACGAGAGCCATAGATTGCTCATCATTTCCGTTCACACGAACACTATCAAAACGAATGACATGGGGAAAAAATAATAGTAATCATCTGGACCATGCTGTTTACGGATAATTTAACGGCGTTTGCAGCCAGAGTGTTGACTCAGAAGACATTCATATAAAATTAAATGACCTTTCCCCTCATGATGAAGCAGAGAACATAATAAACAAACGAATGAACATAATCGGAATCTCAGGGGGAAAAAGAAAGACGGCAGCAATGCACAAAGCACACTTCGAGAACTGACAGGAATGCAGTTACATCATACCATTTATCAAGGTTACATCCATATACGAAAAACACCCAATGAACAGAGAATGTAGACAGTCTACGCCCTCTAAGGCTTTGTTACCAATCTGTCCCAGGATGCTACTACATCAGTAGGCTGGTTTTCAGTGAACTGCACTCGGATACTAGACTGGATTATCTTAAGATAATAATCTTAAATCAGTACATACTGCCCTCTGTAAGCAATGTATGTAGTGTATAGTGTGTAAATGAATAGTATTAAAAGTTATAAAAATAACAACATAGCCACTTGTTAAACGACCCAAACCAAAATGTGAATTTATGTAATAAACAGACACTGTAATCTATGCCAGTAATCTATGCACCAAAAACATAAGGTCAAGAAAAATTAGGTATGGGAGTCTAAAAGTAAACAAAAACATGGTATTTGTAAACACAAACAACATTAGTTCACCTTAATGCCAGCCTGGTTCCCCCTGGGCAAATAACATTAGCAGTTCAGTCCCTTAGCAACAAAGCTCAGAGGTGATTATCTCAAGCGGCAGACTGATTCAAGACATCTACCGGGAGTCGGACAAACAAGCTGACGAAAAAAAAAGATCCCTTGACTGAGACATAAACACAGTGCCACATTCTGATAGAAAAATGTTTAAAGGTGTTTGAGCATTTGCTCAGTAGCTCTCTAGTGAGACGCAATGACCGTAAAGCACCACGCCTGCTGTTTTTAATGGCTATTATGCCAAACAAAAATACATTTCATTGATACTTACAGTTTTATTGTGGGGTAACCCCTCACTCCAAAATCTGAAGCAACACCTATGAAATATTCAAATAATGTTTATTTGAAATGAAAGTAAATGTAGGTTGAAAGTCAGTAATGTACAAAGAGTCTTCTTAATTCAGATGGTGTTACAGAATACTGATAGATTTGGCCCTCAAAGAGAAACTGTGTAGAAAACCGATTTCTGCAAGTATTAACAACGTATGAGTGCGAGATGCTGTTCCGGTCACCGACGGTTTACCTGTGAACGCGGTGGCGTCCATCTTTCCTACTCGTACCGGCGACCCAGACCGTTTCAGCTCTGCCCCAACGTCATGCCACACCGGCTCCAGCTTTTTACAGTAACCGCACCATGGCGCGTAGAACTGGAAGACACACGCCCTCAGGTCAGGCAATACAACCACTGTCTACCCCTCAGGTCAGGCAATACAACCACTGTCTACCCCTCAGAGTCACCTGACACATCCTTTCTGATTTATGCACAGTCAGAATTCCTCTTTTCAATCTCTTTACTGTAGAGTAAAGGTTACGGTACGAGATGTGAGCTTGCCTATATAAACTGTGCCGTACAGTAGTTGCTGCAGAAATTTACTGTAATGTATGGTAGTGTGACCATCCCAGCCTCACACGCATCTCCCAGTCTCATTCTCACACCTAAACATCAAAGCAATTACGTATCTTATTCCGACATACATGCAATTCTACGTACGACCTGTCTGTTGGATTGGAACTCAGTCATAAGTCTGTAACAGGTTGTATTACTAAAATATAACTATTTGACCTGAACTACGCTGTCTTACAAACGCAAAATGCAGTGACTATGCTGACATTGAAACTGAGAAAAATAGTGTTTTACCTTGGTTTTAGTGTCAGATTTGTAATTACTGTAATTTTCACACTTTTTCTTCAAAACCGAGCACAGCTGAGCTAAGATATCTTCTCACGGGATTAAACAGAGCTTGAGAGACCCAATTTCAATAATAACTCAATACTGACAAAATATGCAGTTACTGCTTTGCCTTTGTATGGCAGTATGAGAGCAATTTAGTCTAAATTTAAATCAGCGCAGTTCAGCTTGTTCAGCCTAAGTAATATTTAGGAAAGAAACACTGCAGAAGACTCACTGCACACTGAATACATACTTCCGTTGAAACTCCTTGTCTTATTATGAGTAGATTTGTATCATAAATAACTGTAAATGTAAATGAATCACACCTGTGTGGTTACGTGTACCTGATAATCTCTGTGTTAGGGTCTGCCTGAATTTTTCTCTCAATGTCAGCAGTAGCTTATCTCCACTCTTTGGAGATTTGGAAACAGTCGTGTCCGCAGCCCTGGAATAAACCCTGGATGCTTCTGCTAAAGACGGCAAAGCCTCCAGTAAGGGAAGACCTGAACAGCCCGACTAGGCGATAATGGAAATGGGGTTTACACAACTTGAAATGCAGAGGTTCGTTAGTGTGTGCACACAGAGTACTTACATCCACCAACCAAACATCGTCGTTTTTTATATCTTTGAACCTGAGGAAACAAAATATTTAAACCTGTAATACTGAGAAACTGAAGAACTTTCATTCACATTGCTTACAGTGACAGATGCTCTGTATATAAAATGCTGGTACAAATTATAGGTAGTTTAATGTTCCTAAAAATGCCTTGGAGGCAGCATAGATACATGATATAACTCATGAGCCGCATGAAGCACAGCTTTTACAAAGAATATGGACATACACGGAGAACAAACAAACAAACTAATTAATTAAGAAAAATGTTCATAACTTCGTGCATAAGTGAAATACACTGATAATGGTACAACAAAGACATGACAGAAGTACTGAAAAAAAAAAACAAAAAATCACATTACTTTACAAAGCACAAAATTGTCGGTCATTAACCCAGCATCACTTACGATCCATCGAGTTCTTCCACAAATGCAAATACGGCTGTACTCCACAAGCATACTGTAATAAGAACGTGAAACATGGGAAACCCGTGTCAATTTCAAGTCACCAGCAATGGGAGCGATGTTACTGCTGTCATCATCGGTACGGCCGCCTCACACTACAAACGCTCAGCGGCGAGCAAACACCAGAAACAGCACGGCAATTAGATGGCACGCTTGCAAATTAGTAAAGTGATAAGTAAAGGTTTAATAGGGACCTACCCGCGGAAAGCAGAAAGGCTTTCCCGCCTGCCATCTTTTCGGCTTGAGTTGCAGAGCAGGAAGCGCAGCCGTCAATGGACGTTGCACTGCGCGTGCGCGCACCGCCGAGGAGCCCCACGTGACAGAGTATGTGGACAGTGCGGCCGCCAGCCCAAAGGGCTCGTGTGCTCAATCATGGCCAGTCGAAACAGGCATAAAAACTTACCACTTACATGGTGGGCAGCATTGTGTCAAAATCTTATCAAAAAAATGTGTTTGATGACTAGATTGATACACACTGCTTGGCCAAAAAAGTCACGATATGAATTTAAATCGGCAAGAACTTAACAGCCGACTATTCAATCATCATTACAGCTCAGTAACGTTATGTAGCAATAAAGTTAAATCAGCTGAGTACCTGGATCTACTGAATTGAAAGGTTATCCTATCAATGGATTTTTTTTTATTTCCTAACAGCATAGGAATATTCCAGGACAATAAAGCCGAGATTCATCGCTCTTGAATTGTCAAAGAGTGGTTCGGGGAGAATGGGGAATCAATTTCACATGTGAATTGGTCACCACAGATTCTTGACCTTAAGTCCATTGAAAGTCTTTGAGATATTCTGAAGAAGACTTTACAGAGTGGTTCAACTCACCTATCATCAATACCAGAACTCGACAAGAAATTAATGCAAATCTGAATGAAATTTTTTTTTGAGATGTTGCATAAACGTGGAAACAATGCATTGACGAACGTGCACCATCATCAAAGCGAAATATTAAAGTATGTGACTTTTTTTTTTTTTTGGCCAGGCAGTGTATAATTAACTACTTCAATTTACTGTTTACATTTAACTAGAATGGATAAGCTTCTGGAAGTTTAATGGATAGATGTTTTCATTAGGTTTCAAAAAGAAGTTCAAAACAAGTTGATTGATGCTAAATGACATTTAACATATGCCAAATGAGATGATGATTTTCTCTTTACATCCATTGTAGTCAGAGAGACAAAATGAAAAGCTGCGATATGACCCTGAATGATTTTCTCACTTTGGAGTCTATTTCCACGTGACACGCTGTCATTTGTGATGGATTCCATGTTTGTCAGCTACCACCACAACAAAAAGTGAAATGGAGTTATCAAAACCATGAATGTCAAATTCGCAAATCTGGAGAGGAGACTATAATTTCACCAATCTACGTATTCAAGGGCCTCAGGAAAGTGCCGGGGCCCCTGAATCTGCCTCAGTATCCATGCCCCTTCTGCACCCTGGTACCCATTTCTCATGTCTGCAGGATGGTCATGAGACTGCCGATAGGAATCCTTTTAAGGATGAAGAAGAAAGACGATGGATAGCCTGCAGGGGTCAGTTTGATGGAGCTTTTCCTTGTCGCTCATATTCATACATTACAAATGTACTCAGTGACACAGTCCGTGTTTGTCAAATGCATGCATTGTCCTGCTTGGAATCTGTTAATAGCCTCCATGGTATCAGTAGACAGTGTTTTAGTTGGAACTGTGTGTTTTGAATTTTGCATGGTGGCAATACTGTATCTCCACATCTCCAGGGTCGGAGTCTGAAGTTTCACTGCTGGCTCTGCGTGTGAGAATTTGCATGTTCCCCCTGGGTCTATACAAATTACCTCTGTGTATTCTTTTTTTTCTCCTAGAGTCCAGTTAGATGAATTAGCACCTCAAAATTGCCCATAGTATGACTCTGTGATAGACTGGCTTCCCATTCAATGTATCTCTTGTCTTATGCCCTAAGTATCTTGGGTTAGGCTCGAGGCCCATGCTGAACTGGATTACAATTTGGCCCTGGACCTTGGGATCCCCAATGGCACCACAATAAATTTTGTTGACCCATGGATTGATCCAGGGGCAATTTTTCCAGACCACTGGGAAAATACCCAGTATGCAAGATGGCGAGTGTAGTCCTGCTCCAGCTCACTGTGACCCTTTAGTAGTAGTTATAAAAGAATTATATTCTATCAATATCAGTCATTTGAAGTGTTTTGAAAGATGAAATTGAATGATTAAAATATAAAAATCACCATGTGGCTTTCTGTACACTGCATTAGTAGAATGACCCCCTAATCCATGTCAGGAGGGACACTGTGAGCTACAACGGGGTTTGAAAACTACCATTTTAACCATTTCAAATAAAAGGACCCAGATTTCACATATGCACTGAGTTCTTGCTGTGTGCTGATTGGTCAGTCTCCTATAATCACGCATGTGTCACGAATATTAATGTGATGAATCTTTCAATCAAGGAAACAAACCAGTAAAAGCACCAGAACTGAACTTTTTAGCCAAGCACAGGAGCCCTTCAGTTTTAAAGTCGTTTGTAAAACCTGAAGTAGCTCATAGTGTCCCTGATATGGATTGGGTGGTCACCCTATGTACTAGTCTCCCGTTTAGCATATAGGGTTGTTTCACCACAAGGTGGCAGTGATGCAACACATTATGAAGTCCTGTTTAAAACCACTACAGACAACGCAGTTATGAGATCCAGTGAAGCGCCCACCTTCCCCTGAACGGAAATGTTTGTGCAGTGGTTCAGATCGTCGTCATTCCTGTCCTAAAGTTAGAACTGAAAAATCCACTATATTTTTACAAAGCCACATAAGAAAAAATGTAATGCTTAAACAACCAAAGGGGTTTTTATTATAAATTTAGGGTGTTACACATTATAGCATTTGAAAAAGGGACTCTGTATTATAAAGCATTTTATACATGACAGTTCTCAAATATCATAAAAAAAATTCCCATGGTACAAAATATAACGAATGTTGCAATGGGGACTAGGAGGGATTTTGTCGTTCATTTCACTTCATTTTCATCACAAAAATGTAATATGTACTTTGAACATGATTCTGAAGGTACTGTACATCAAAGCAGCATTATTAGCTCGGTATGCTTGTAAATACTGTATCTAGGAAAAATAAATAGGACGCTTCACATTACAATACATTAAATTCAATGCTAAAAACAAATTTTAACTGTAAAACTTATAATTAAGTTTCTTTGTGGTCCAGTCTTCCATAAGATTATGACTGGATCACCCATAGGGACTAGATATTCAGTCTGATCTTCGACCTGATTGGCTACAAAAAGCAGACAATATAGCAGATTACATGTTAGAGGCTCCTGTACAATTGAGAAATCAACTAGTGGCTAAAGTCCATTCACCATTTGTGTGTTTCTCGTATTCAACGGTTCAAGAAATATGGAGCAATTACTCCTGGTTAGACGTTCCCAAATACGCTTTAATGATCTCCACCCTCAGTAAACAGCTCTGTCCAGTTCGTTGCCTGAGAGGAATGAAAAAGCAGGGAGCGTCGGGCTGAATAATTTCGCGCACTGAAAAAGAGCAGCCCTTTCTCACGGGTAAGTGAAAGACATGACCGCTTTACTAAATAGAGCCACTGAGAGTGTGCGATCGCGCTCCACCGCCAAGTTTCTAGGGGCATGGTATCCGGGCCTCTGGATGCTGAGAAACAGGTAAGCATTTAGCTGCGATTCACAAAACAAGCTAGCGCCGCTCAGCTGAAAGTACGCTCTGACCAGTGAGCCGGCGTTTAATCCACAGCCATAAGCGTTGTGCAAATTAAATAGCTAATGGCTTGTTTAAAGAAAAAGTCAAAAGTCATGCAGTCATTCTGGGTTCAGCCATGACATCTGTCCAAGGGACTATCGAGACATTGAACCTTACGTTTAACGTTATATTATACCTTAACATTATCTACTCAAATGCCTGCTTCCGTTGTCTAAATTCCATTTAACGCTTTCAGTCTTCGAGGAAGTAAAACAATATTTAGCTATCTATATAGCTGCTTGCCACAGAGTCTAGCTAAACAGCCCATGCCGTGTTTCCTTTATAGACAAAGAAATGGTCTGTCTTTTCAGACACAGAGCATGCTAAGCACTCCTACAGACCGCCAACAGCTTTTCCTGGGTCCTTCCTTACACAGAAGTTTCGCTTACAAAGGCGTCAGTAAAGACGTCGTTCCCATTCTGTCCCCTAACAAGCAGTGACGGCTTTTCAAAGACTGCAACATTCTCTTAAATGCTAATTGGGTTAATTAAACAAAGCAGCAGCAACTGCTGGACACACCAGAGATTAGCGGTGGGCTTTCCACTTTTCCTAATGCAAAAAACCTTTGTAAGAGATAACCTAGAAATTAGGTCACTCTCCTTAGAGTAAACATGAATGAATGATCTAATCTGCTTCTTCTATAATCAAAATAGTCAAGCTGCTTTAGAAAACCATACAAATTGGTTTCTGCC
Source organism: Hippopotamyrus pictus (assembly GCA_026781145.1). NCBI lineage: Eukaryota > Metazoa > Chordata > Actinopteri > Osteoglossiformes > Mormyridae > Hippopotamyrus > Hippopotamyrus pictus. The sequence continues at coordinate 25,404,822 of JAODLC010000001.1, forward strand.
AGAAAACATATACGTGTAATGCTAGCAGGTCCAGTTATATTTGGGTATGGTCTTCCATTTCTTGTCCACCTCATTAATGATTCTGTCTCAATGGATCATTTAGATTTCTGTCTCATGAATAAAAATGACAGGAATGACAGATGATGATACGGTGTCTAGGAGGACATTCGAGGTGAAGAAGCACCATTGGTAGAATGTAGTCAAAGGCCGCTGATATGATCCGGGAAGAGTTAGTAAAGGACCCATTGAACCTTTGATTTTATGCACATACACCCATAGTAGGCAAGAAAAGTCCTGTTTGAAGGTTGAAGTGCTGGTAGATACAGTACATCCATAATCCAAGCTTCAGCATTCATCCTTGAGGGTGCCAGCAGTCGCTCCTGGAGTGATCTTGAGTTGGGCTCCATACGAGAAGGTAAACACACAACCATGGTAGGGTTAGGCACTTATGGAACTCAAAGCACCATATCCACGTTAGGCACGAGGAGATTCAGGCAGGAAGGAGCCCCAGTTCGGCCCCTCCGAAGTAATTCTGCCATCAGTCATCCTGGATCTCTCTCCGTAAGAACAAGGCACATCTAAGCAGAGCTTGAAATGTTGAATCCTACTATGGGAAAGATCAGACCGGTGTACAGCTCGTTTGTCTGAGGGGGCAAGGTCATCTGTATGTGCAACATGTCACTCCAGGATGTCCGTCTCAAAGGGAACTAGATGGTAATAAGACAAGTTGGTGACATAAGCCTGTGTGTCATCATCATTGCCACTGTGGTCAGGCTCAGTGACCGGGAAGTCCCCACCATTCTCAGACCTAGATGAGGGAAGATACAGGCAATGATCACTGTGTCTACATCTGTTATTCAATATAATTTTACTTTGTACTGGCTCACTAGAGTTTTAAAAAAATTGGGATGGCATTTTTCATAAACCCTGTCTGTTCTTAGATTAACACTCCTGCTCTAAAACAGTTGAGGACATTAAACCGGTCCTAAATATTAATAACAGCCACACACAGAACAGAATGCACGGTATGTTAAAAATATTTTTTATGGCCTGACCATCACGACACAAGTATCTTTTCTTTAAATAACTTCTTGTTTATTGGCGGAATGTAAATGTAACATATTCCTAAAGCTGTTTATCAGTTAGCACAGAAGTACTTTGTCAGTTTCATTGACTAATGTGAGGATGAACTTTTAGGATCAGGCTTGCTGACCTGTCTTAGGTTTCCAAATATTTATTGCAGATGTATTATGCCAGTTAATGGGCATGGGTTTTTAGTTAAGGTGAAGATTCTCATAAGGACAGTCTTTAAATTAAAGTCAAAGTTACGACATGCAGTGTCCTGTTTCACCTATTTTCAGGACCCTGAATGGAGTCTGACTTGTCACAAACATCTGTGTCACAAACACCCCCGTTCATCAGCCTATAAAGCAGGGGCGATTGCAAGATTTGATCTTTAGGGGGCCTCAGTCCTCAGTAGGGTTCTTACTTTCTGTTTGGGGCAGGGGCATCCATGACATTTTGTATGAAATGTTTATGAAAAAACAGGACAACTGCTAAATCAATTTTGAAAAAAAAACTTTTTCGGGGGGGCTGAGACAAAAAATAAGGTGGCTGTAGCCCCCCAAATAGAGTTTAAAATCGCCTATGCTTTAAATTCCAAAAAAATGCATTCATTATCAGAGAATGGAGCAGGACCTCTTTAACAGTACATACGTTTCTGTGGTGTCCAATCAGATTTTTTTTTTTTTTTCTTTTAGTAAATTCCAGTGTGGCATACTACAAAAATTAGTGTATTTATATACTTCAGTTATGCAAGAAACTGATAAAGATATCTGACAAACTCACACATTTTACAATGCCTTTATTATGATGCCATCCATGCAGATAATTCAGGTGCAGATTATTTAAAGGGTTCACAAACCTTTTCCCACAACGGTATATTTGGATTAGGATTTAGATGGTACTTAAATAACACCAGAGTCTAGAGGGAATCCTAATGCTTATGGAGACTCACCGATGGTCTGCAGTCTCTACAAATAGCTGCCTCTCTTTGCCATGATGGTGACTCTGATCATACAAAATGGTCTCCGTGTTGGCGAGACAAAACCCATTAGACCTCATGATCTCTAAAGAAAAGTGCAAGTTATTTCATCTGCAAGAACTATAATAATCCATGAAAAAGAGAAACCACAACATGATCAATCTATACAATTACAATCCAAATACATTCCTATCATATACATATTTTTGAAATAATGGAAATAGTTAATTTGGTAACTACTTGATGGAGCACAAATACTTCATAGCTCAGTTACTACAGAATGACATATCAATGAACATATCATGAACAAATAAAGTCTACTCGAGTTAAAAGATGTCATGATTCACTGAAACACATCAGTATTTCACTTGTGTTATTCATTACTTGTTCCTTCACTAGTTCCTTAGAAGTTCCTTCAGTAGTTCACAAAGGTTTACAGGATTAACAGATACAGTAACAAATATAGTAACTGCTTGGGATAAAAGATGCTTCATGATTCATTAATGATAAACAAACATGCAATCTGTATTTCACTTGTGTTATTCATGACTTGTTCCTTCACTAGTTCCTTAGAAGTTCCTTCAGTAGTTCACAAAGGTTTACAGGATTAACAGATACAGTAACAAATATAGTAACTGCTTGGGATAAAAGATGCTTCATGATTCATTAATGATAAACAAACATGCAATCTGTATTTCACTTGTGTTATTCATGACTTGTTCCTTCACTAGTTCACAAAGGTTTCCATAATTTACAGGTAGGGTAGCAAATATAGTAAGTGCTTGAGATAAAACACGTCACAATGAATTAAACACGTGATGAATTAAAATGAGATCAGTATGTTACTAAGATTTAGTCTGTGGTTAATTAATACATAAGTAATAGCATACTGTTATGTTATTTGTGCCCCATCAAATAAAGTGTTACTGTAAATTTTATTAAATATTTAAAATTGATTTAATTGTGAAAACTTTACTACTACAATAATTTTAGCATCAAATCAGCTCTCCAGATGCCAGAGTATCATTTCAATGATTTTGTCCTTACATATGAACTCTGTTTTGATTGTTATGCAATATGAAAAATAATGTCCAATAATCAGGGCACCAGATAGCAGGAACCAGGTTTGTAAGCAGAAAGTTTAAAATAGAAAACCCAGAAAGCTCTATATGCTTTGGGGAAGTGCTTGATCTTTAACAAAATTACAAGCTACAGTATGGTTCGTTAAGCACGCTCTAAGAGCATAATTCAGCTGCATTATACTGTAAATGTTATGCATGTTGGCTCAGTGGGTAGCACTGCTGCCTCAAACCTCTAGGACTGGGGCTGAACTCTCCCTGCTGTGAGTCTGCACGTTCTCCCCATGCTGTGCTGGTTTCATCTGGGCACTCCTTTTATCTCCCACAGTCCAAAGGCATGGTGTCTCTAAATTGCAGTACTGTCTTTGTTTGAAGCTAAACTGAATCCACAGGTACTTTCGCCCCATTATGAAAAAAGCCCATGGCAACAAAGGAGGCTGCATACCTGATATGTTAACTGTGCTTGGAAAGCATGGCTGGATCTTGTGCACATTGTCGTTCCTCAGTACCTGGTCTAGTGGAGACCGCTCAAAGAAGGTCAACACGACCTCTGACCTAGAATACTGAGAGTGACAGGAAGCATGTCTTAGTCATCAGGGTCGGCAACATCGCAATGTGGCAGAAATGTGTATGCATGCATGTGGCTGCAGGGGACAGTGTTTCCATGGTGACCGCCCTCATCCTAGCACCCACCTTCCAGGGCATGTTGATAGTATTCTTCAGTAGCCTCTCTACTTCATTCAGCTTTGTCTCTATGTCACTGGCCTCGTTAATCTTCACAAGCCCTAGAGAGATGTAAATGTACAGCTTCAACAACACACTGCTCAAAGTCCCAAAGGCCCAGACTGGACATTAGGTAAGGAAACCCCCATCACTTACTAGAGGTAATTTGAATAAAAAAAAAAACAAAATCCATATGTTTCTGTTCATTACTCCCTAGCCTCAGCCTGATGATGACAGATGTTCTCAGACTCCCAGAGTCATTAAACTTTAACAAATATATATATTTACCTAGCATAAATGTAGTTATAATAAAGCATTACACTGTATAATAATGCTCCAATCGATGTGAGCCCCGTCCTAAATATGGTGTTCAAACTAGGTGAGGAGTCGACTATACTGCGGATTCAGCCTTCCAGAAACAGGAAGTGACATCACTCTACATAGCCATAGGATTTAAACCAGCAAAACAGCTTACATGTCAAATAGCATATAAATCACATATAATAGACATATGAGTCAATATAAAGTAATATACACTAAGTGAAGTATTGATTCTATATTTGCATCATTAAAAAAATAAGTATTTCAAAAAGCATGCACCAAAGTTATTAGAACTTTATTCCAAAATCTTTTCATTGGTAGATTTCTTGTTGTGCTATTTTGCTGTAGGGGTGATTAATCACAGAATTTTATCCTTCATTCCTGAGACCTAGGTACAGTCAGGTCAAGGTTTCCTACATAAAATGCTGTACAAAAGTCTTGGCCAGTGAAATGAAATGTTTAAATGGCATTCATGTTGGCATGAAAATATGATACTATGTCTGTCAAAGTGTGTCAGCTTAGCCATTTCAAAACCTCTCCTAAAGTCACCACGGTACTTTCACTTACCATCCAATACACCCACTTATTTTCTGATTGTGCCACTACTCCCCCTTGTTTGGCTAATCAAAATCTCATTGAGTTGTTTAATTAAGTTAATTAATAAATTGAGCTGGTGGTGAAACTGAATGAATGTATGGAATGCCCGAGGTGCCCCTGAGGAGAGGTTTGGAGACTGAAGCTCCGTTCTTCTAGCCATTCAAAAAGAATTCCGTGACTTTTGTAGAACCATTTTTTACTGTTTTACTTATGTGTCGCATTGTGTATACGCAAGATTGTATTATCTGCGATGGAGCTAATCAATGAATGAAACTGCAACAAAGCACAGGAAATGAACACAGCACCGAATGATATTAAGGTTGTGTATGAGCTGTAGGGCATACGGTAGTAACAACAGATGGAAAATAGGATAGAGAACTATCTCTGGCCATGACGCATGACACCTGCCAAAAACTACAATTTCACGATGACATCAGAAGTGAAACTCACAGTCAAGCCAGGTCAGAGAATGAACTGCCATGCTGTGATGTTTATTCAACACTGATGTCAACTCACTGACTGGGAGAACAGATGATTAGATTAAGGTCATTATCTTACAATTAAAAAAACATATAAAGATCTTACTGACTGGGATGTTATATTGGCTAATAACTGCATTCCTATTGTGTGTTCACTGTGCATTAAAGTAATTTCAACCGAATACAATAAGCTTTCAAATTTAATATGGGTCATGGAGTTTGGAACTGAAGAAACAAATTACACGTCAAGCTAAATTGAAAACACGCCTGCGTGTTACAGCTGCGATCCATCATGGAATCCAGCCCGGTTTCCGTTGGCCTATCTGCACGTCAGCTTTTAAATGTGACTCGTTATAAGGTGAAAGACAGAGAATAGCAACTCTGCCTGTAGTGGGAAGGGAGGTAATTTGGGACAAATTGACGAATCAAGAGCGTCCGAGTGCAGTGATGACCGGTGCAATGATCCCTGTTGTATAAAACTAAAATATGGATAAGACACTAGACTCTTTGTAACAATTTTCCATCTGCAGGCCTATCGCCTCCCTTTATTGCCAAGGTACTTGGAAAGAGTCCCACCAACCAGTAACAGGAACTCACAAGACATTTTTTTAAATATCCTTCAAGGTTTAATATATTTTTAGGCAGCAGTTAGGCTGCCCTTGTGCAAGATTTCTCAGACCCTGGTTCTCCTTCAGTCCTCTTTCTTCTTAGTCTCTCAGCAAAGCACATTTACACCAGTGTTTCCCAATTTGCTCCTCATGGACCCGCAGATGGTCCACATTTTTCCTCCCAGACAGTCCACTTTCTGGAGCAAAAATGTGGATTGTTTGGCAGAGAGCTAAGGGGGAGCAAAAACGTGGACCCTCTGAAGGTCCCTGAGGCCCGGGTTGGGAAACACTGCATTAGACTGTAATATCCTCTTGAGAAGATTAATATTTCTAAAATGCAGCTAACACACAGCTTAGTTTCTATTGGAGAATTCCGGTCAGATGTCATATGTCACCTGCAGTGCCCATTCTGTTAATCTACATGCTACCTCTGTGACAGAACCAAGACAGACTGCCACTTAGAAAAGTTCTAGAGCAGGACTGATGCAACTTCCTTGCCGAATTGTGACAAAACAGAAGCCATGTTACTTCCTATAGGTAAATTACCATGCCCCTTCACATTCTACCTCATCTCAAATTTGATGCCTCACCTAGGATTTCTGATCAAATTTTAAACATTTTCACTTATAAGAATTTTCCATAATAAATCATTGATCCACTCTACAGATTCTGAAAACTTGTTTATGAAACTGTTTCACTGTGTACTGACTATGGTACTGCTCTTTTCTGTGGCATCCCCATGTACTCATATCACTGTAATCACAGTTACAATGGCTTCCCATCAAAACAGAGAATAGACCATTAAGTGCTCATACTGGCAAAGGGTCCACTCATCTTAGCAGCCTCGTTTCTCCTCAAACTTGCACATGTCCTTCTAATTCCAAAACCAAACCACAGTATATACTATATGCAATTGTACATTTATGGTCTTATTAATTGTTTTGCATTTTTTTAGCTTTTGTCTAAAGTAACGTACAAGTGAGAATCAGAGAGCAACTGAGGTTGGGTCCCTTGCTCAAGAGGCCAACAATGACATCACTCTGCTAGCCACAGGATTTAAACCAGTAACTATTTCATCATGGACATGAGTCCTACCCTGTAGAGCCACACACACATTACATAAAATTCACTGCCTCTTTGGAACTGCTTTAAAAAAAAAAATGATCTTCTAGGTGAGTCTACTAATTGTAGCAATTCCAGTGGATTTATTGGGAAGCAATATGAGACTTTGATAATGAAAAGTAATATAGAAGTCAATGCATTTGCTAAAGTGTTAGTGCAATGCACACACACAGAACCATTGATTCCAATACGAAATCTATTTAAAATCTGTTTTTCAACTTTCCCCCAGTCTGCGTCCTCCCTCTTCCCTATTTCCTTCCTACAAACCTCTGACCAAATCTTTCAGAGCTGCTTATCCAATAGAAGGTCACAGTGAGCTCAGGACCTAAATCGGGAAGCACAGGGCGGGAGACGATCGACACCCTGCGTAAGACTCATTTAAAGGCAATATTCTCAGGTACACAGGTGAAAGTCATACTGTTCAGTATTATGAGAATGAGGCTATGATCTGTATACTGATACCAGCTCGACACACTACGAATCAAACACTTATGCAACTCCTCACTTTCAATTGTACGGTGAAACAGCTTCTTGTTCAAACAAAGAAAATTTAAGCAGGAATGCAGTCTGTGGCAGTGAAAGGCATCCCGTACAGGTCAGGGAGAGCCGTGAACTGTGACAGATTTTCATTAAGCCGCCTTTTCAGCCACAGCACCGAAGGAGGAAAGTCTTTGTACACGTTCGCAGCAAACTGCTCGCAAGCGACTTTCAAGCTGACATCCGTGGGCATAGCGGCCGCATTGTTCTCAGTGCTGCTTCCATCAACATTGTTCTGAATTTTCAGAGAAAGGCCTACTGTTTACCAACTACCCAATTCCGAAAATGCTGATGAATGGGTTCTGAGGCACTGTATGTGGTCAGTGCATGGATAAGTGTTTCCCAATCCAGTCCTAGGAGACCCACAGTCGGTCCATGTTTTTGCTCCCTCTGAGGTTCCTACCAGACAGTTTACGGGAGCTGGGAGGGAGCAAAAGTACGGACTGTCTGTGGGTCCCCAAGGATCGAACTGGGATACACTGGCATAAAAGAAAAAATGGAGGTTGGCTAACAAAACTTGGAGCATTCAGTGTTCAGGGTTACTGCACAAAGGCTACACTGCTATTGTTCAAGGCCGTATTACATGCTCATTAGCAAACTCAGTCCACAGAAGTCATAATTAATAGGACTTATGCTTAAGATGTGAATTAACAGCAAGTATTTCAGTTAATCAGGGTAATCCACAGCAATCCAGAATCTTCACCTAGATCTAGCTGCATTGGCTGTCCTGAGCTACAGCTGAGGGCCGAAAAATGTAATAGTCACACTTATTAATTCTGGACAATGTTTGATACTCTCCCTTGATTGGTAAATAATTAGCATATTATTGCGGGATTTTCTTTCTCAGGACTGTAAAAAATAGTTCAAGTGGCCTGTTTGGAGTGGGGTGGGGGACTATGTCATGTCAGCCTAAGGCCCCCAGAGAAGATAATCTGTCCCTGTCTAGCAGGTCAGTCGTCATTCTCTCATTCTCTCTACTGACTCAAACCTGTGCGATATATTGTCCTTCCTAAACCTTGTCCTGGCTTCTCTCCCATAGTGGTGCCATTGTTCACTTCCTCCAGATTGACACGTATGTTCGATGAATCTCAACAGCATCTCACTTCTTCAACAATGACACAGCAGTAAGTCCCAATCTGGCAAAGGGGCCGTAGACATCGTGCCCAAATCAAACTCCTTTCCAGCTACCAATCAGGCCTAAATTTCTGGGCAGAATTGCTGAGTGCTTGACTAGGCTCAATAAAACTTAATTGATCTATTTTACTTAATGATCGTTTTTTTGTAATCAGTGACAATATAACAAGAGTGGTTATATCTGTTTGGTTCAGATCATCATGTGACGTTACAAAACCCATTAGAGCAGGAGTCTTCAACTCCGGTCCTGGAGAGTTACCGTCCAGTAGGTTTTCTATCCTACCCGGCTTCTGATGAGGCACACCTGTTCTCAGGTAAATACCAGGAGCAGGTGTGGCCCATCAGAAGCCAAGTACAGTATAGGATAGAAAACCGACTGGATAGTAGCTCTCCAGGACCGGATTTGGAGACCCCTGCATTAGAGCAACTTCTGGGAGCTAGGCCTACCATGTTTCCCCAAAAATAAGACAGGGTCTTATATTAATTTTTGCTCTAAAAGACGCATTAGGGCTTATTTTCAGGGGGTGTCTTATTTTCCCATGTACAACAAACTACAGTACATTTACCGGTATTCATGAACAAAAATCCACATGTACTCGAATACAGACATCATGTCATCTCCTAACTGTATCTGCTTGGAAATGCATGTAAACAATCTAACGTTACATTCATTCATGAACAAAAAATCTACTGTGTACTGTATACATTTATTCAAATATAGTCGTCATGTCATCTTCTTCTGGAACATCATTGTAAATCTCCAAGCTCCAAATTCCATCCTGAATATCTCACAACTCAGCTTTTTCTTTTTGCACTCATCTTGTCTTGGGGTCAAAATATTATTTCCTGTTTTCTGTTTACTTATAATCGCATCTCATTCTAGTTACCGTACAATCTTTGGGATAGTAACTAGGGCTTATTTTCGGGGAAACACGGTATATTGATTTTCTTTGGGAAAACAAACAAAAAAATGACAAGAATAGAGAAAAAGCACACATTTAAAAAGACCTTTTTTATAGTTGTGATTAACTTCTATAATTAACATATCGCTGTCATCAATCGGATAGTCCAAAAATGACTATCCAGATGGGAAAATGGTTATAACATGACATCTGACAATGCTTTAGCAAACTTGCTTCAGGAATTTAGGGATCTGGCAGTAATGACCTCAAGCTAACAGTCGCTTTTTGCTGCCGTGGCGAATGGTAGCAGTTAGTCCATTCCCCATTATGGCTATAAAGTAACCCTAAAGGGAGAGCAATTACGCTTGTTTACACAGCTTCCCCTTGTAATCCCACTGCCCGTCCAGTAATTACAGGACACATGGTGAGCACAATGACAGCTCAAATAAAGGTGCTGGATGTTCAGATGCCCACATACCCACCAGAGGCGCTGGCGGGAAAGCGAACAGCGGGGCCCCCTACAGGGATCAGCAGCCCATTCGCTATCATCCACTGACGCCACGAGTCTGAAGATAACCTCAGCTGGTGATCGCTGCATGGCATAGGAGGGGAACCACAGCAACCGGCATCCAACAGCCTCCAGGCAAAGCGCCTAGCCTGCTAATTACTGCCCCTAATGGCCTTTTCCTGTTCTGCCAAAGAGATCTTCTCCAGCTGATACAGAGCACCGATTCCGTCTGCTCATGCTCCCTGAGACCCCGCCCCCACCCCGGAGCTCGGTCTAAGTTTACGCCCACCCACGAGTCTGCATCCACGCCAGGCTCCCAGGCTGCGGGGGCTACCACCAAAAAGGCAAGGGGCGGTTAAATTTAGGATGTCGGATTTCTTCTTCGGGACGATGTGTCATGCTTTCCGCGTGAGTCCCCAGACGCCGCACCTCCTTCTTGTCCTGTTCGCCAAAGCACCGAGCAGAAACAAGAATGGAATAACCCTCCGCCATATATATTATTGCACAAATATACATTTATATACACACACACTCCTCAAAGCTTACAAAACAGCTCTTGTGTGGGTTATAATAACTGCACATAAATTTCAGATGAATGCATATTAAAAGACAAAAAATGTAATTAAAACCCAGAATTAAACCCATTTTCACCGTACTGTAATAAAGGCTCAAACTAAAATCTTAATGTCTTTACAGACTACTGTAATTCAAGACAATGTACGAGGAGCACACTTTTACCATTACAAAATGATCTCAGGGTCTGTTTACAGAAACGGTTTGGATTACAAGTTTTACTCTTTGAAACAGCGACGTTCTGGCTACAAGGACCACGGATACAGTAAGTCGCTGACACTCAGATGGCCTCACTCACCCCCTTAACAGGCCTTACGCTGGTCAAGCATTTGCATTTTATTTATTTAGCAGAAGCTTTTATCCAAAGCGACATACACCTTTGAGAAAGCAGGGTCAGACAGTTAAGGGTTCAGGTTAAGGGTCTTGCTCAGGGGTCAAACAGTGGCATCACTCCGCAGACCCTGGGATGTGAACCGATAACCTTCCGATCACAGGCACAGCACCCTAAGCAGCCGAGCCACACACGCCCCAAGGAGACAGAGCCAAGGAAGCAGAACAGCAACTAGACATGTTCTTCCTCACATTAGCACCCAAACCCCACCTCATGTTCAATGAGTATTTTGGAACGCAGGAAGAAAGCGACACTCTGCTTCTGCCACAGCAGGCAGCATTGGAAATCAGCCTCTCCTGAGGAAGCTTGCTAGGTGCTCCTCAAGCTGGCAAGTGTGTCTGCAGGGGCAGTGAACAGCTGGTGCTGGCAGAACTGACTGCCACCCCCACCCCACTCCTCTCCACTACAGAAGACCCCTGATAAGAGAATTCCAGGGTCACATGAAGTATTGCAGTCCTCTATCTGCAAAAACTGTTACTGATGTGAAACAATGCTGTCAAAATCCCAGTACAATACTTGCTGTCATATTTAAACTGGCCAGATTGGCTATAACATGCTCTTACTGGTGAAGAACTGGAGTTAAGATTATCAGACTTGCAATTCACCACACCCAGCTGGCCTCAAGAGCTGCTGTAACTTGTACACCTAAAATATCTTTCTTAGAACAGCCAGAAAACAGGAATTCAATTGGTACCTCTACTAATTTTTAATACATGTTTTTTTGCAGAAAACTAGCAAGGTTGGATGGAAGGCCAGTCCATCACAGGACGCACGTCACTCAGAGACACACCAGGAGCTTTTGAACTTATGGAAGGAAGTGAGAAAATCCAGTGAAAGCCCTTGAACAAACTTTGGAATCAAACCCACAACGTGAAAACTGTGAGACCTCAGTGTTGTTACACTGTCACCAAATATTAAGACGATGTCATGTACACATCCATATCCATACCATATCTTATGATGATGTCATGTACACATCCATATCCATACCATATCTTATGATGATGTCATGTACACAGAGTCATATTCACAAAGTCACCATATCTTATGACGATGTCAAGTACATAGAGTCATGTACACATACCATATCTTATGATGATGTTGTGAACATGTTAATTCAATTGACTTAATCTGGCAACAATTTGCCAATGTGACAATGAAAAGATTCTATTTCTCCCAGTACTTTTACAATCATTAAAAGGAAACAATGTTAATTATGCTAACAACCCTTTAAAAAGTTCAACGTTTAGAATTAGAACTAGTTATCTAATTAGACTTGCATTAAGATGGTACAGTATTATGCAAATAAACATTAAAAACCCAAGTAGCTACAGAACAAGCCAGAAGGATCACCATCACATCTCTGCAGGGTGATAAGCACTTATTTAAAGTGAATTTGCTTCTCTAAAGATTTAATTCGGTTGTCTACATAAGATGATGAGTTGATGATGAGTTTAAACAAGAATATGAAGGCAACGTCGAAAGCGAAGGACGAATCTTTATAATAAGGACAATAATAACGATTCTTTATTTAAATTAACTTTTCAAAAATGTGGGGAAACCCCGAGTTTTCCCTTTTGTACGGGATCCTGATTTTGTCCTGAACTGCGCAAACACTGCCAGCACATGACTGATCGTAACGTTTTGTTTACGTGCTGATTTACCCTGGGACAAGGAGCGTAATTTTGGTCCAAAGAACATAACGTGGTCCGAATCTGGTAAATCTGATGTGGACATTCAAATATTTAAATACTAAGAGAAACTTAAAGTACTTTTTTTCTGGCAAACACATTTTTTTGACTGACACTTCATCATAAAGTGCGGAAATCTCAGCTCGTTCTCGGTCTGTATAGAAACATATACTTGGGGGACTTTTATATGCCGCAGACAGTTTAAAATTTCCTTTTCTTTCCAAAGATGCCTATGGCAAAGTACAGACCTTCAATGAGGGGTGATTTTGAGAGTTGTTTTCTGTCCTCCGGGAAAGACTCCTCCAGCTTTTTCAACAGCCTAACCAGATCAGAGTAACTCCGGTGCAAGTATAAAATGTTCCTATCTGACCACTCCGTCCGGATCTCGAAGAAGTCCTCCTCTTCCCCTCGCCGGCCGACGATCAGGCGCCGGATCCCGTTCACCCAGCAGTCCTTCACGTACATGTTCACCAGCGAGGTGCCTTCAAACACGGCCGATGCCATGCCTGGACATTCAGTCCAGCATCATGATGCACCCCACCCCCTTGTAAAATGCCCTGATGTCAGAAACGCCCCCCGGGACATTTACCAAGGATTCAGGTCCGAAAACCCGTAAGGAAGGGCTGATCTCGAGCATGCATAGCAAAAAAAAAAATAAAATAAAATAAAGAAACAGGGGGAGTAGGCATGCGGATGCGCAGAGCTCTTCCCCGGACTTTCGACGCCACGCTGTTACATTGTGAAACATTAACGATCAGCCCAAGAAGGACGCAATATTAAAACGTGGCACTGACGAGCACTGGGACAAAAGAAAAAAAAAAGTCGAGCCAAAAATGTACGAATTTTAGTTTTTTTACACATTTAAAGTAACGAGAATTCCATTTTATTTAACTTAATCATGTTATCTGCTCTCTGCAGTACAAATTCGAATAATAATAATAATAATCGGACTTCAAAATATTGAGTTACGTGTTTAATGAGCTTTACTGGGTATAAGTGTTATTTACACTATAAAAACAACGTATTTTCCATGAGTGATAATCCAGTGTGAGGTTCTACCGTATCTTGATCCTGCCCTGGTCCTGATGCATCCAAAACTGGATGCCACTCTATTTCAGAGCAAGGCATGCTCAGCGTTATATTAGTGTTACTGGCTACTTTCTAATTTTAAATAGCGTAAAAAATAGTACTCGTGTAGTTTTTAGCAGGTTGTGGGTATGGCTTGATTACGATCATATATATGGTCATCGAATGGCAAAGTCTGGCGGCGTTCAGATGCCGTGATTTGTCCAATATGACCTGGACTCATTCCAGCCCCGTCACCGACATCAGGGTGTGACCTGGTGAGTCACGTCTTTCTACGTATTCCGGTCTACGTAAGTCGATCCTTACTCATTTTTTCTAAATCATACCACTTCCTCAAGAATTACTCCAGTCCACTACTCCATCCCGTATAAAAGTCGTGCCAACCCCCCTTAAAAAATAATAATCATCTTTATAGTGTATTGTGGATAATTTCTCTGAATAAACATTTGAGTAATAAATGTTAAATATTTTAGTTTATTCAGAAAACCATCCACATTTCGTTACTGCTTATGTAGTAATAAAGGAGATTCTAAGATTTTTTTAAGGTGGGGGTGTAAAAGGGGCCATAATTCATACAGAAGGACCAACGTTATATTTACCGAATGATATGTTTTACTTCCACTAGTGACAGAGTTTGGGGGTCTCCAGAGGCCCTCTATACGCTCCTGTCTAATAAATGATTGTGGTGAATCTTGAGCTTATTTCAGTATGCACAGACCATAGGGTATGAGACTTATGGATGGGGTGCCAGTGTGCCGCCCTGACACACATACAGACACAGACACCCGTTCACAAAACTTCATGTTATCGGAGTCTGTGGACAACATGCAATTAGCACACAGAGTCTAGAACAGAAATCAAACCCATAGCCCTGTTAGTCTGCCCACAGTGCTGTTTTATGGTTGTAGTTCACTTATGTTGTTCAACAGTAACACTGTACTTATTTCTCAATTACGCTGTTCATACATGTTGAAGAGAATTTTGTTGTGTACTATGACTACTCAGTATGTAAGTTAAATCCTTAAGTAAACAGAAGACTTTACACAGTGAAGGATCTCTCACAGCAGGTTATTATGGGCCTGAAATTCAGAGAATAAGGGGCACTTTTGCCAGGAGTAAATTTCATTTGTAGCTCTTTTGAGGAACTGAAAACATCACAATTCCAAACCTTGTGGATATATCGTCTATATTATGTATGGTATTATCTCTCTCTCTCTCTCTCTCTCTCTCTCTCTATCTATCTATCTATCTATATATACATACATATATATCTATATACATATACATATATCTATATATATATATATCTATATATTTGTACGCACGCACACCCACACACCCAGTGATTTTTAGCCACTAGCTATTGCTAATCACGGATCACGGTTAGTCAATGCTGGTCCCACAATTGCAGAGTATAAACACATTCAGGGGAAATGGTTTCTGTGGTCAATTCTCAAGTATTCCCTCTACTGTGTAAAAAAAAAAAAAAAAAACTCTGAAAAATGACCACCCAGGACAGCTTTAAGGACGCTGAGTGATCATCATGCGCCTTAATCAGGCCCCTTCCTCTCTCTGCATCTTCATTCACAATTCATTCTGCTTTTTCAAGACCCTTTTTAATACAACCCTTGCATTTATAACCTTCTTTGTATTAGCTGTCTGTATTTGTTATTCCTATAACCTGCATAGTGTGTCTTCTTTGTTATTAATGATCATGTTTAATTTAATAGCCCCCACATTTACCTCTCGCATTGTCAATATCCTTCAGTAACCTCCACTTATGTCAATACATACAGAAATACAATTCATTCCAGTAAAGGTAATAGAAGCTGACCTTGAACTTACTGTGGACCATTGTTTCCGTAAGTGGATTTATTTAGAGATTTGGATCATCGGATAGAAATAGTAAGAATTCATTGTATTGCAGTCTACATGTAAATAGCCTGTTTGTAATCTTACCCCCAAAAAAGCACTCAAATCTTTGCTTTGACTCATTTTTGGCATTAGAATGTCGCTCCTGCCCTTTACCCGGTTGGTTTCTGGTCATTCCCAGTGTCTCCTGCTTCAACTTTTGCTCATGTACTGCTGTCTTAGAAATTTTGAACCTGGAAGCAACCTCCAGAACCAGGATTTAAAAATGCAGATTTGTTTAAAAATCTGAGTGGTATCTTCATTTTTTTTTTACATACAGTAGCTGTATAAAACCGCATACACAGAGATCCCAGCTGGGAAACATTGATATGCAATATCTGCCAGAGGACCTGAAATGCCCTTGATTTGCAGTATCTACCAGAGGACCTGAAATGCCCTTCCCATGTTCAACAGAAAACACGCATAAATCCTTACACATATGAACACCAGTCCCTTTGAATTTAATAAATCACTGCCGTTGGTGCACAGGTACATCCACTTGCTGGTATCATTTTTAAGCGTCATGCCATAAAATAAGAAGATGCAATTTCATATGATGGATCATCGTGATATAAAAAGTCAGATCCGCCACTGATTATGCGTAGTATGCAAATTTTGCACGACTTGCCAATATGCCGTGGGTTTCAGAGCCTATAAATCAAGTGCTGAAGTACATTTATTTGGTGCTGTGGATCTGTCGTAACTCCAGCATTATACACACTGCATCCTTCTCTACATTGATCATACCAGCAAAGAACTATTACATATGTATGAGAGGAAGAGATAAAAGCTGACATAACATTGCATCAACCTATTCCAGGAAATATGATTACACTGGGAGGCTGGTGAGGCTGGAGGCTGGGATAACAAGGTAACAGGAAGTTCTCTTTGGTTCACTCATGTAGATTTATGCTATGAAAACATTGTATGGTGATTAAACGACACTATTTCATTAGAATGCTATAGTGGATGCGATTCAACCTAGATGCTGTATGCGATATAAACACCCTAATAAATGGAGGGAACTGAGCTTTTCATGTGAGTCAGAATGAAAAATGAATTCAATCAGGTCCAGTGGGGATTTGGGGCTTTTCCATTTTAAAAGATTACTAACAATAAAAACGGGTGCACACACAACAGTTTAACTCTTGTGAATTTCTCAGCAATGAGCAACAAGGGTGAGACTGAGTTTGGGAAATCAGCAAGCAACCACTCTATAAAACAACACCTGCCCAAAATCTAAGTGAACATAAACCTGCCTCATTCAGCTATGTGGGAAGGATGTGCAGAAGGGCATTAATATCTAATCAGCACAAGAGCTTTTTGGTAAACAAATGAGTGATGAAATCAGAGAATGCATTAGGATACTATAGTACACTTACACAGTGCAAACTACACTGACACTGGGTCATTGACCTGAGGCACTCATGTTGATTGTCTCTGCAGCGGACTATAGCAACGGCTGCATTTCTTGCGGCGACTTGGGGTAGGGATCCGTAGTTTATTGTACTCTTTTTCCGGCAGCCTTAGAGAGCCTAAGCGGATAGTCATCACAGCTTGGTTTGGTAACCTCTCTGTGCTACTGAATCTATTTTTTATTATTAGTGTTATTTTATAATTTTATTCTAATGCTTTTTCAGACGTGCTTTTGTTCCCTGTAGCTGTCTTATTCTGTCCTGTGGAATGTGTGCTTAGTTTCTGGTGCAGTGTGGCTGGAAGCTTAAGCCAGATTTCCTGCATTGTGGAACAATAAAGTCAATCTTGGAACTTGATACTGAAACTGAGAAAGAGGGCATATTGCCTTGGTTTCAGTGTGGATTTTGTAGCTACTGTAATTTTCGCACTGTTTTCTTCAAAACCAATTATAGTTGACACAAGATATTTTGACACAGTTTGTGACAAAAAGCCTAAGAGACCTGATTTGGGTCATAAAACATGATAAGATAAGCTATTTCAGTGTTTTGCCTTTGTATGGCAGTTTATTGGATACATAATTTTACCTTCAAACAAATTTAGATTCGAGTTTGCAATTACCGGTTTTGTCAAGCTATTTGTCATAAACCATCTCTTCTGTTCTCTGGATCAATTTTGCTGCAGGATTATTGTCTCTATGTTATGGATTACGGGACTCCGGTAACCAGTAGAACTACCAATGAGGAACAGAAATAAGACATTTTCAATTCCCTGAATCTATTGGCCTTTTAAGAGGCCATAATAGACAAGGCACATGTGCAAGATAATAGAATATTGTGTGATATAGTAAATGAGTTTAATGATTATTTTTCACGGGTGTTCACAGTAGAGGACACAAGTAACTACCAATTAGTACGAATACAGCGTCATCTATGACCAATATATGTATAACTGAGGCTGATGTGGTACTAAGCCTAGCTAAAC
>JAODLC010000001.1:25423024-25456273 GCA_026781145.1 Hippopotamyrus pictus
TTGATGGGCCGAATGGCCTCCTCTCGTTTGTAAATTTCTTATGTTCTTAGAATTTAACACTTATATACTTAAATCTTTGTTATGTCATCTGCCGTGATCTTTTGAGTCAACCTCTCACCTACAGTCAGGGTTCTTCTTAATTTACTGTCATAGCCATTTTTTTCCTCAGTAATAAACAGACCTCCAGAAATATTCTCAATAAGCAATAGTCTTTTCGTAGTGGAAATTCCCGGTGTTGCCAGTATGTCACTGACTCGGTAATGGGAGAACACAGCATCAGAGGGGGATGTTTTCTTTATGGAGTCTATGCCCTGAAACAGAAAACTTCTGAGTATTTGCCACACTTCGGTTAAGTGGTTAATCGGTTCTTCGTGCTTAGCTGGTGAGCAGTTATACTCAAATTGATTTACAGTTTTCTTCCATTTTTACTGCAGTTTTTATTTGCTGGATTTAGGTAGGTACATTGTTCTATTGAACTACAGTATACCAGTCCTTCAACTTGAACCAGATACTGTAACTTCAGATTAGACGTACTTTGTCTAATTGGTTATTGTAAGAACCTTGTTTACATATTTTGTATTAAAAGGCAGAACAGGGGGATTATAGGACTTTTTTAGGGTGGAGGCAAAGGAGAGGGCCAACCTTATCATTAGCCAAGCAGTTTTTTGCTGGGACCCTTGTCCCTGTGGCCTGCTCCTGAATTCAGATGAATCATTGATTTATGCCAGGTGTGTAAGACATTGTGAATGTCTTGAGGTATTGGGTCTGGTGTGAAACTATAGCATGACTCAAATCTTAAATTATGAAGAAACTGTTACCTGTTTTTTTTCTTTCTCACAGCCCAAGAGGTCTTTATCAACAGAATGAAAGAGATGAAAAAACAAAAGCTTGCTTACAAGGGCTCAGGTTGCTTCCTCATGTCTTCTTCTGAGCTAAAAAAAAAAAAAAAGTTGCTGTACACCTGTCCATGCCATCGCTGAGTGGATGCCATTGGAAAATCCGAAATGTTAAGCTCACACCTTTAACCCATCGTCTTGTAAGTCACTTATCATTTATATCATGTCAGGTGATTATTGTTACACACACACACACACACACACACACACACACATAGATAGATAGATAGATAGATAGATAGATAGATAGATAGATAGATAGATAGATAGATAGATAGATAGATAGATAGATCAGGTTTATGTTTAGTTTTGGCTAAATTGCTGTTCTGGGCAAGACACCACCTAACATGTAAGAACAGAAATCCAATATTTCCTAAGTACAGGTAGTGTAATACCAGAAAACAACTCTAGGGGTGCTGTAGGGCCATGGATACCCTGCCAGTTTCAGGCAGCCCTTCAACATGTAGAAAAGTATATACTGTAACGTAATGGGGGTCCAAGGTGACATTTGGTCAGGCTGCCCAGAATTTCTTGCTACGCCCTTGGACAACACAGTAAATTTTAGGTCATCGGAGATGTATAAAGGGTGATCAGCAGCATCCAGTGCTTGAAGTGGCAAAAAGACAGGTCCCAATACTACCTTTGTTATTCAGTGCCGACATATTATCAGGTGCTAATACTCTGAAGTAAAAAATGAAGAAATGCCCATACTGTGTACTGGTGAATACCGGCTCACTTCAAACACCGGCAGCAACACTGTTAAAATGCCTTCAGTATTTGTGCCATTGTCTGAAGGTTGAGGAATTCCAGAATGTCTCAGAATTCTAGAGTTATTGCAGCCAAAGAACAATAAGTGGTGGCTAAGAGCCTCTTTGGGAGGTCAGCGATTTCCAGCTACATACGGTGCTTTACTGCAAGTTAGAATGACAAACATTTTTCATTCACCAACTCTGGCTTGGACGGTGATGAGAAACTGAACATCGACCAAGAAGGAGTATGAGAAACATCAATATTGCTTGGAAATGGGACACTGGAGAGCTTACAGAGAACACTGCAGAAGCTGCTATCAATCAACAAAATTTGTTCCATTCTGTGATCCATTTCAGGGTACATAGTGTGTCATAATGCAGGCTTGTAAAGGTTTTATCATAGAAGTACTGAAAGTTTTTGTTGAAGACTTGAACTAAAGGAGATTTTGTTCAACCACACTCAACCTTGAAAGTACCACGTATATTGTAAAGTTTTAGGTTATGGGTTTTGTTGGCAAATAAGTACATAACAAGGTCATTTTCTGTATCCAGTCCCACTACGGGACAATGGGACATTTGGACAATTTCACAGTTTTCTTGGAGTGAATCTGCACTGTTGCTGTGAATTTAGACAACATCTGCATCAATGAAATACAAAATAGTGAGTTGCTGCAGGCTATAAGGTCTGATAGTTTATAATTTTTAATAAGAAGAGTAGCAGGAAAACTTATTCCTCGAGGTGAGAAGGAGCCTTCACAAAACGTCTGAAGTGACGCACGCGTGGGCACAGTCACATTTGCTCTTTGGACTGCCTTGCTGGAAGCGCTTTGCTGGAAGTACTGATGACCAATCAGATAAAGTGGGCAGGCAACTCGTGGGATCATAAATGCTATTGGATTAAAGCAGACTTTAATTTGTGTACCTCATTTCATAGTTATATGCGAGTCAACCACAATGTGATTATTTTGCATTTTAATGATTCATGACTCATAAATCTGAAGATGTATTGATTTCATATGTACTTTTGTGAGAGAAATAGCAACATATTCTTAATAACTGTCTTTCAAACATCAATAGATTGTAAATTTTCCTATGTACACAATGCTGTGCAAAAGTCTTAGACAGTCAAGGAAATAGATTTTTAAATGATCTCTGTGTAGGTATAAAACTATGATTTTTATGCCTGTCAAAGTGTGTCAGCTTAGCCATTTCAAAACCTCTCCCAAAGTCACCCCAGTATTTGCAGCAACCATCCAATACACCCATGTGTTTTGTGGCTCAATCGCAGACACACCATGTCATGGATAATTGACACCTCTTTATGTTATTTAACCAATTCAGTTAATTAACTAAGCGAGCTAGTGGTGATATTTAACAAATACATGGAATGGCTGGGGTGCCCCTAAAGAGAGGTTTAGGAACCAAGACTGTGTTCATCTAGCCATCCCGCAAGATATAAGTCACGTGTGTGTGTGTGTGTGTGTGTGTGTGTGTGTCTTTTCCTGAGCAAATAGACACATACGTCACGGATAAATAGCTTTAAACATTTTCTTTGGCTACCTAAGACTTTTACACAGTACTGTATATCCCATAATTGCTGTATAAATATTTAATTTCCCATTTCATTCCATGGCTCAATGTTGCCAGAAACCCCTATAAAGGCAGGAGCCAATGGCAGTGTTATATGCTAATTTGAACGATTTTGTTTTAATGTTTTCATTTCCATGTTTTATTTCAGCATAATGTCCTTTTTAGTATGTCTAAATGCTTAATGTTTGTCCATTCGATGTATGCAGGGGTCAGGATCTACCTCCAGCTATATATCTTAAAAATAGCAGCGTTTTACTGAGCTGTGCAAGGTGTGGTTTGCTAGCTCTGGTGTGGTATCATAAAATGGAATAGTAATGCAAATTAGAGAAATATCTCCAGTCAAAACAATAGAAAACCATCTAGTGTTTGGACAAAAGTGTAAAATATGTAATTAAGGAAATTCTCACATCTGTTATATGAAAGATTCATATGAACTAAAGAAATCAGGAATATTAAGTCTTAATTTCTTCCCTTTTGCATAATTTGCCTGTCTATTAAGACATACTCCATTTTGGTGAAAACAGCAGTAAAATCGAAAGAATTAGCTGTTAGTTGGTGTATTTACATATGGAGATTTAGGGAAGCGGTTCTGTGGAATCCCTTAGAATGGCTGTCACATCCATTGACAGGGGGGAGACCAAGTTCTACAGAAGCAGGATGGTGTACTGAGGATGCAGTGAAAGAATCTGGGTAGGGGGCAGAACAAGCGATCTTCAGAGGAAGGGCAGTGTGGGATCATGAAGCCTCGTGGGAGTTTCCTAGAAATAAAAGCAAACTGAAGGAGAAACTTGAATGTCCAACAGGGCCATGACAATCATGAGAATGGCTCAAAATATACATCCTTGGTCTAGCTGCATTTTATGGGAAGGCCACAAAAGGAAGACAAGCCCTCATTCAGGACTGACATACCGCCATTTGCCCAAAGAAAAAGTTGTTCACAGACAGCTTTTGTGTGAATTTTATTGGAGTTTCAGGACCCCAATAACACAATACAACCAAAAACCGGACTTTATATCCACAGTTCATTCATGTATCAAATTCTTCAGACTTCTAAATGGGGTGAACTTTCCTTGACAGACTCAGGCCCACTTTGTGATACCAGCACTCTCTCCAGCTTAGGATCCTGTTCACAGATACTTTGCTAAAGGGCACGCTGGGTTAACCCCGGACACACGCTAGCCTAGCGACACACTGCATAGCTTCCACATTCCGCACTCCAGCGTCAATAAGAAGCTGGCGAGTTATGAATCAAACAGTGCTCGACGCAGAGGGAGATGTTTTCTAATTGAGTAACCAGACTACGGGTTGGCTTCTGTAGTGAAGTCAACGTATGCTGGAGAAAGGCTTGCACTGAAGACTATATGGAGATTATACAAGGGAGGGATGTGAACTTTGTAATCAACAGTGCATTCTGGGACCTAATCCCCCACTTGCATATGGCTTTTATTTACAGTGCCAATATCTAAAAAAGTTGTTTTTTTTGAATGAATGAAAACACCAGAATTCTGCGACATATTTCTAAGCAAAAAACCTTCCATCCATTTCCATACAGTAGACAGTGATTGTATATCCATTTAAATCTTATTTAGCAGATGGTTTTATCAAAAGTGATTCAGAGATTCAGAGAACAAGCTCAGCCACTCCCTGGAGCCATTGAAAGTTAAGGGCCTCATGTTGAAACCGCCCAGCTGACCTTCCAATCACAGGCTCAGCATCCTACACCATTGAACCACAAACAACCCCCTATTTAACATGAGAAACACTCTAAACTCTAAGTAGTATAAACATTCCATTATGTAATGAATATGTTTCCATGAAACTTTTATACATTGTAACTTCCACCATGCAGTGAGATTGCCCTTTTTATGGAATATCAGGGACATAGCTCAGTGAGCAGCATCTCACACTTCCCACATTCCACACTCTGTTGTGTTTGAATCCCGTCCTATTTCCGTATGCTTCCCATGCCTTTGCGATGGCTTCCTCCCACTGGTCTGCTAATGACACACGGTGCTAAATTTCCCCTAGCATGTGATCAGACACGTAAGCAAATATCTTTCTGTCTACAGTGTGCACAATATTATACCCTATACAGTGGTGGCATCATGGGAAATACCGGGGAGGTCTGGCCCCACCCCTCAAATGTGCCCCTCTGAAGAATAATCACCTAAAGATGCTAAAAATGATTAGCCTATTAGCCCGTGCACCACTGTGAAAATCTTGGGCCTAGCAGACAGATTTTTTCTGACGCCAACACTGACCCTGTGCCCCACAGGTAGGACTGCCAAGATTCAGAGTCTTTTTTGGTTGGGTGGGTTTTAAATATGAATGGAAATCACACTGTACTTAAATAAACCTTAAAATGTTATCTCCAGTGAGACTGCATTTTTTACGTGGAGTAAATAGTGACAAGCCTCCTATACCATATCAAGGTGTGATCTACATTAAATGTGACCGTGATGAAGGTCAGATCTCATTTGAATTAAAAGTGAAATTATTACATAACCCAACTAGGTAGATACATTTCATGAGCCCCCCCCCACCAAAAAAATAAATAAATAATAATAATAATTGAGCTGCAAAATATACCATCAAGCACTGACAGTGTGATTCCCCCACAAACTGAATTAATGGATTTGAGAAATCTTACTTTCTGTTGTTGCTGCTTACCCACTTTCAGGGAAATGCTTTGACAGCGCTGCCCTCTGGTGGCTGACAGGAGAAATTGTACATAAGATTTAGGTTAAGCAGAATAGACACTATATGCACAAAAGTATTGGGACACTCCTCTCGATCATTGAATTCAGGTGTTTCATTCAGACCCATCGCCACGGGAGTATAAAATCAAGCAGCTAGCCATGCAGTCATGTGTTAAAAAAAAATGTAAAAGAATGGGTGATTATGAAGGGCTCAGTGAATTTACGTGTGGTACTGTCATAGGATGGCATAGGTTGTGAAACTTCCTCCCTGCTAGATATTCCATGGCCTGTTAGTGGTACTATTGCAAAGAGGAAACATTTAGGAAGAACAGAAACGCAGGTGTGAAGTGACTGACCATGTAAAGTAACAGAGCAGGGTCGCCGAGTGCTGAGGGGCATAGTGCGAAAAAGCTACCAAGCCTCTGTTGACTGCAGAGTTCCAAACTTCCTCTGGCATTAACTCCAGCACAAAAACTGTGTATCAGGAGCTTCATGGAATGGGCTTCCATGGCCGAGCAGCTGCATGCAAGCCTCACATCACCAAGCACAATGCCAAGTGTCAGATGGAGTGGTACAAAGCACACTGCCACTGGACTCTGGAGCAGTGGAAATGTGTTCTATTGAGTGATGAATCAGGTGTCTGTCTGGCAGTCTGATGGATGAGTCTGATTTGGCGGTTGGCAGGAGAATGTTACCTGTCTGACTGCACTGAGCCAATTGTAAAGTTTGGTGGAGGGATATTGGTGTGGGGCTGTTTTTCAGGGGTTGGGTTTAGGCCTCTTAGTGCCAGTGAAGGGAACTCTTAATGCTTCAGCACACTAAGGTGTTTTGGACAATTCTATGCTTTCAAATTTGTGGGAACAGTTTGGGGAAGAACCTTTTCTGTTCCAGTATTACTGTCGGAGAGCACAAAGCAAGGTCCATAAAGAGATGGTTGGCTGAGTCTGATGTGGAAGAACTTGACTGGCCAGTGCAGAGCCCTGACCTCAACCCCATCGAACACCTTTGGGATGGACTAGAATGGAAATTGCGAGTCAGGCTTTCACATCCAACATCAGTGCCTGACCTCACAAACGGTCATCTGGCTGAATGGGCAAAACTTCCCACAGACACACTCCAAATGCTTGCGTAAATCCTTCCCAGAAGAGTGGCAGCTGTTATAGCTGCAGAGGAGGGACCAGCTCCATATTGATGCCTATGGATTTAGAATGTGATGTCATCAAAGTTCCTGTAGGTGCAATGGCCAGGTGTCCCTACACTGTTGCCCATATAGTGTATTAAGCACATGTACCACAGGACCCTAACCCAGCTATGATTTAAGTAAGTGAATCTGAATTACTATATGACTGTTTGACAAATATGAATGGGGACATGCTGTTGACTGGCATGGCACATTCTCGTATTAGGTTATACTCTGATTTCAGTTACGTCTCTTCAAGAGTGTCATCAGCACTCTGTGTGTGCCCTATTTCTTCATTTAAAGGACTACATATGCACAAAATAAGAGTTATAATAAGAGTTAAAGATGGCCTCCAGTGATATCACATTTTTTTTTCAATTCTGGTTCACATCCACCTAGAGACCCAGAGTCTGAGGACTTTAAAGCTTGAACTTACTGGTGACACTACGTAAAATATATATATCCCATGTTTCAAGACGCTTCCACTCTAAGTACACAACAGAGATACAAGATTCTGTTTCATACGTTATTATTATGACAAGGTGTTGAACTTAGTGGGACTTACATGCTGCATGTAAATCATCCTATGCAAAATTTGCAAAGTTCACACTCAGTTATTGAGACTCCAAGCTCTAACATTTCTCAGAATTGCTACAGTACACCCATTTACAACACTAATCACTTATACCCATTGTGGTATATTTAGCTGACACTTCTGTCCAAAGCAACTTGTAACTGATAGCAAAGTCAGCCAGTCCCTGGAGGAACTGGGAGGTAAGGGCCTTGCTCATGGGCTTAATGGTGAAATCACTTTGCAGCATCTGGGATTTGACCTTGTGACTTTCTAGTCACAGACACAGCAACCCAACCCACTGAGTCACGTGCTACCCCCCACTAGGCTTCAAAAGCAGGAGGAAAGCAACCCCAAAACTGTGTCAGGGATTTAGATTATCTACCCAAAGGTTTGTTGTAGAGACAGCCCTGTAGTACAAAGACTCTGCAGCCTCTTTTGAAGTGGAGTCTACCAGCAGAGGTCCACTAAGGGAGCCCAACTTGCGCTGTGGAAGCTCCTACTTACGTATCCTGCATCACTGAATATTGACTCCTCAGCTCACTTCATTCCAGGTTAGTGCACTACAGGAAATCAATCATCTTTAAGGCCTCCCTCCCATCCGGCCTTCTGCTCCCCAAAAATGTTTCACCCTCACTTAGGGGGGAGCCACGCAAACCCACACCTGCATTCTCTGCACTTCATGGCCTTTGCACTCAATATACATAAATAAACCATACATTTCTGCCTAGAGTTGCACCTTCTATCAAACAAGGTAGGTAAAAAGCAACTGCTGATGAGAGAGGGAGCAGATCATGAACTGAAATTTAAAAAAAACAGCTATCCTACAAACGCAAAGGAAAAACCTCATAACCAAAGCCGTAAAACTGAAAAACAGAATCCTAATGAGCCTTAATTAGTGGGTATGTCTTGGTTTTGGTGGGAAATGCTGGTTTGTCTTTCTCGCGGTCTCCTGCTTCCACAGCATCAAGCAAAAGTGAATTGAGTTGCCCCCACGTGGCTGGGCAGACCCAAGAGAAGAACGGACAGTCCTGGAAAATACAGCACAATTCTTGAACTTTGCTCTGCTGCTGAAAACCTTCTCAACCTACCTCTCTGTGTTTATCCCTCCAGATCTCCACAACTCTCTCACTGCTAATGATTTCACATCCAGCTTTGAAAGGAAAGAGGATAAAAGCAAGCAAGTTCTCCCAGCTTGCTTCCCCTGATGGTTCTCCAGTCTCCAGAAGTGCATCATTCTCAGCCTTTCTGCTTCTAACATGAAGACCTTCAAATTTCTACAACCTTTTGTTTTATTCCAAAAGATCTGTTCCCAACTTTCTTATTCACCTCTTTCCTAAACTCTTCCTTGAATACCAGCCCTGATCCCACAGATTAAAAACAAACACAAGATATACCTCTATAAAAAGTCACCCCGTACCCCAGTGATGTGAAATGTCAGAGCAGTTTTCCTTAGTTTCTCCAAGATACCAGAACTTCCTGTCTTCAATCAGTCCTCAAACTTCCTTTCTCACGTTGAACTCCTGGACTGATGTCAATCAGGATTCAAAGCCCAGGCCTCCACTGAAATGGCCCCCTTGCTGACTTTGAACTCTCCACTCTGCTGGAGCATCCTCCCCCGTCCTTATTCCTCTGCTCTTGTCTGCTTCGTATGCCACTGTCAGCCACTGGGTTCTCCTGACAGCCTTGACAAAGATGGGTGCAGATGCTGCACTCCGCTGGTTGGATTCAAACCTCTCAAGCAGGTCCCACATGGAAACCTGGAAGATCTCCCTTTCGGCACCATGAAACATACTGTAAGTGTCAAAGTCCAATAAACTGAATGCGCTTCCATATTCTATATGCTGAACTCCCTCATCTTTCTTTTACCCTCATAATTCATATTATGCAGGAGACACTATAGATTATTTTAGAAGAAATTATTAATTTTTTTGACTTATTATCTGTTTATTAAAATATTTTTTAAATCAGCTGTTTCAGATCCATGTGTAAGTTTACTTGTTTACTTGTTTGCCCCTTTTGATTGGGCAAAAGGGACAAAACAGGAAGCAGGAAGTACGAAGTTTTAGTTGATGAGGGTGTTCTACCATAACCCATGTGGATCACAAATAAACGATTCAAAATTGAATCCCTGACTGATTACTTGGAAGACATTCTATCCACCTTTTATGTGAACCCACAACTTACTGTATAGTGTCATGAAAAAAATCATTTTGGCTCTACTTTTGTCCAAGTAGCTGCAAATTAACTTGATATTCAATAATTTACCTCAACGGTTATTGTGATTGTACACACCTCCCTGAGAAATAAAATTTGGGATGTTATTAAGATTGTTGTTATAAAAAAAATACTGGGAACCTTGGCAACATCCTTGATGACATCTCCAGCTTCTGTTTTCATAGAGCATTCCCCTTCCTATACTGCCTTTGTGCGTAACATCCAAAGTACGCGGCCCTGCTCTACGACACACCGTCTACCCATCTCATGGCCGAACCATGATCGTCTCTCGGCTTCACTGCTGCAGCTTCCTTGTAGCTATACTGCCAGCTTATGTCTATCCACTGCCATACGAAGTTGAAAACCCCAGTGCTGGCATACAGGGCTGACAAAGGGACTGCGCTGTATGCGCCCAGTCCTTCAGCATGTCTGACAGCTCCCCATCGAAAAGACAAGATGTTTGCCTTCGGCAGTGGCTAGTCGGTGGTGGAAAGAGCTTCCCCAACACATAAAACTGTAGAGTCCTTTGCCCTCTTCAAGAAAACTCAACACTTTGTACTGCACTTTCTCAGAAACGTCTAGAGTATCCAGTCTTTCCAACTTTGGAACTGCGTGTTTTTATATACCAGTTTTTAGATAAAATATTTGTGTTAATGACCCAGAATAACACAGAGATATTTAGTTATGACTCTCTCTGCAATCATAACTTCTAAAGCATAACGTATCCATAATTTGTAATTATCTGTTTTAAGTGTTTATATATATTACATAGCTGCTCAGACAGCTGCCCTTGTAACCCAAACTCACATAAGCAGTGGAGAAAGGATGGATAGTTTCTTTTTTTAGTTTTATTCTACCTGTTTCAAATAAAATGTTGTTAATTTATATTAAATTTATTGGGAATCAATTAAACAAACACAAAGATGGAAATCATTATAATTAGAATAGGGATTTGCGTTAGTGCTTGAGGAGATTGCCTACAAATGTCAGAAAGCATATTAAGTAGTATTTGCATGAACATTATGACTTCAACAGTACATGTCTGGTCTGTGAAAGAAGGTACTGAGATGGCAAGAATGTTGGCTTGGTTTAATTTTGATTGACATCTTGGTATTGAATTTTCATAAAACCTTGTTTTTTAACCCTAACCCTAACCCATAGACCAAAGGTTCAACAGTCATCTGGTATACTAATCAGTGGTATACTAATACATCTGGTATACTAATCACTGCAGCTCATACAAAGCTACCATGATGGAGCCACAATCATTCCTGCTAATCATATCACATGAGTTTCGTCACCAGTGGAAACCTATGGAATCCATTGCAAAATCCTAAAGGGAGAGGCTGTTAGGAGAATGTTATTGACGTGACGGGGGGTGCAGTGAGGGGGGGAAACCAAGCAGAGAAGGGTTTGAGGGGGCAGCAGTGGTTTCTTTAGAACTACAACCGTAACATCTGAGGCATTTCCTACTTTCTCACATAACTCACAAACCAGTCAAGAGGTCATTTCATGGCTAAGAGATTTTCTGAATTGTGTGAAAATATGTTCCAAGGAAACTCCATTCTGTTAGTGACTAAATTATAACCCTCCATTTCATACTTTGTCAACTTTGTTTACAATTACTTGATCATTAATCTAAGAGCTATATCCCTATATATCCATAGAACTTAAACCCCTAAATGCCCTGCAAAATAATGGCATCCTTGTTCATGGTGAGCTCAATGTTGCCTGGGATACAATTTAGGATTCTAGGCTCACCTTGACCCTGTACTGGATGATATAGAAGATCAATGGATAATGACTTAATTTGACCACACCATTTAACATCAGTGACATGTATAAAACATTTTGAGTTCCTCTGGGTATCACGTGTCTGTAATTCTTCATGAACCCCTTGGTGAAAATAAATCCCATCTATAAAACCACTGCTGCTGGCGTATAGCTGTTGAAGAACTATAGTGGAGAGCTGGATTGATGCTGTAAATAATCTGACACCAATAACAAGCAAACTAATGCATAGTTATAGTCAAACTTAATCTTAATTCCCCCCCTCTATCAACCTCTGACACTCAAGGCCTGAGTTGGATGTACCTTTTCAGGGGTCCTAGGTAACATTTTACTTGGGAGGTCCCCCTACCAATAAAATCGATGATCGTTTAATTTCCCCCACAACACAGGTAAATCAGAGGCCCAAAGCTACTGCCCATTCTGTCTCCAGCTGGAGCTAGCCAGTAATAATATACATATTTTCTTTGACTTTGTCTGGGGCCCCTTGTGCCGATGGGGCCCTAAGCAGCTGCCAAGATTGCCTGTACCTTGCCTTTGCTATATTTACCATATTACTCTCCACCTTGTTTTCTATCTATTTAATCATGTTGTTTTTAATGGTAGAACCTGAATATTCTCATTTCTGTTTTTAAATGTTCACAGGGGGAACCACGCAAGAATCCGAACGAACTTGTACATGTGTACTTGTGCAAATAGCAAATAAACTTGTAACTCAATTCAAATTCAAACAGTGACATCATTATGCAACAAATGTTATCGCTGGTCACACAGCAACATACTGTTAACATCTGTCACGGCGTCGACCGGGGAAGCCGCCGGGACTAGATCCTCGCAGGGCGGCATGTCGGCTACCGGGACTGGAGCCGCCGGGGGTGCGGAAACAGGAACAGGAACATCGGGTGCAGGGACCGCTGGGGGCGGAGCGTCATCCACCCGGACTGGAATCACTGGGGGTGTGGGGACCTTGGGTGCTGGGCCAGGAACCACGGAGGACACTGCGGGACCACCGGGGGCGTAGCCAAAGCCGCCGGGTCTGGAACCATGGGGGGCAAAGCAGGAATCATCAGCGCAGGAATCTCAGGGAGCATTGCAGGAGCTGCCGACACTGGTACCTCGAGGAGTGCTACAGGAACCGCCAGCACAGGAACCAGGGTAAGTTCTGTAGGCACCGCCAGCACAGGAACCACAGGGGGTGCACTGCAGGCACCGCCGGCACAGGAACCATAGGGGGGGGGGGCACTACAGGCACCTCCAGCACAGGAACCACGGGGGGCGCTGCAGGAACCACCTAAAAAGGAACCTTAGGGGGCGCTGCAAGACCCATCAGTACAGAAACCACGGCGGGTGGTTGCGCCTCAGGGGAGGTGGATGTGCCTGCCGAGGAAGGTGGCTCGGTCCTCAACTGGGGCAGCTTCCTCAGGCCCTCTGCCATCTTCTCCATATCACCAGGCGGGGAAGTGGGAGTGAAAGCGGCAAACTCCCCCTGCAGCCATCTACAGAGTGGGCCAGCTTCCAGGGAGTCTTGTACCACCGGATCCCCCATCGACCGCCAGTAAAGACCCTGAAAGGCAAAGAATTGCTGGGCCAGGATTTCGGGCGTAGGTGCAGCAGCAGGCAGAGGAGCCTCAGGCGCTGACGCCACGGGGAGCTGATGCGTCCCTGGGGCAGGCAGGAGGAGGAGGGGCATCTCAGAAGACGATGTAGCGAAATTAGGCACTTCGAGGGCCGGCTTGCTGGACTGGGAGGCTAGCGACTCAGGCGCGACAAAGACTGCAGGGTCGACCACGGTGTGGTATATATCTTTAAGGGCCACTGAGAAGCAAGCGCGACCTGCGTTAGGCTGAGAGGAATTCCCCAAGGGATCTGCCCCTCCATGAGTCTTCCGCTTCTTTCAGCGATGCGCGATCGACAGGGAATTCAGGCTGTCCAGATGGAGGGAGATGCACACCGCTGTCCAGGTACACTCGCCTGATCATCGTCGCAGCCACTCCTATCTTCAGCTGCTGCAGGTTGGTTCGCACGTCTGCTGTGAGGTGAGAATCATCAGGTGGGGAGATCTGTTCCAAGAGCTGAATAGCGAGGGAGCAACCCGCAGGGTCTTTTTTCACCTCTGGCTGTGTGATCCAGTAGACCGCCTCGTCAATCAGCCGGAGGTATTCTTCCTCCGTGAGGGGAGGCATATGTTTCGCGAGTCCGGTCATTCTGTCACGGCGTCGACTGGGGAAGCAGAAGCTGGGAGATGACAACGTGGAACAGGCAATAAATGCAGAGCGACAATACAATGACCGGGCTGGGGAAACAAAATGAAATGTGGACTAAATACAACAACCAGAAACAGCTGATCACACGGGGATCCCACATGGGGTTAACGAGGGGGTGTGGCACACGGAACGAGCGGACAGTCGGGGCAGGACAACATCTCAGACTTGATCACCGCAACAATGAACATTCCACTGAGAAGTTTGAAGACCCAGATAGGAAACAGAATGTTTAGCTTTCCAGTCCATCTATATGGCCTCCAGGAGTCAACACTGACTTGACAGCACCTAATAAATACTCAGTAGTATGAAGTTATGAAATGTTCTGAAAATGGTGCTTGCAGTGCTCAGACTGCAAAGTAAGTGTCATGGACCAGGGCGGACTTGGGGCGATGGGGAGGCATGATGCAGGCAGAGAGGTGAACGACCCACTTGCAGCTTTCAGGGAAACAGGGGTTTATTAACAAACTGAAAACACTACAAAAAACAAACAGACCACAAGGGATCAAAAGCAAAAAAGGGATAAACAAAGACTAACTACAAATGGGGCAGGGAAAACAAAATACAACATCATACAGTATGACATCGTATGACATCATACGACAACAAACATCAAACAATAAACCACTGAGGAACTGACCTGAGGCAGGGACTTAAATACTAAGGGGTAACGAGACTAGTAAAACAGGCAACAGTCTTAAGGACATGAGTTTTAAAATATGGTTGAATAAGGGCATAGTAAAAATACAAGATGTATATGAGGATCATAATCTTATGTCATTCAGTGAGTTAAGGGCAAAGTTTGATGTACCACAGAAACACTTCTTCAAATATCTACAACTTAGAAGCTTTATTCTGGCTCAATCAAATAATTCAGTGCAACAGCCTCCATTTTCCATCCTACTGTAGAAACACATTACAAAAAACTGCTTCGGTAGAAGACTGGTCTCTCAGTTTTATAACATGTTGGTGAGAAGCATAGAGACACCTCAGACAATAAGCGACAGTAGTGGATACGAGACTTACAAGAAGATATTTCACCCATTGAGTGGAGTAAAATATGTTTAAAGACACACACCCAATCCATCAACACCCAATTGAGAATGATACAATTTAACTGGATGATGCGAACATATGTCTCCCCTGTAAAACTA
Source organism: Hippopotamyrus pictus (assembly GCA_026781145.1). Classification (NCBI taxonomy): domain Eukaryota; kingdom Metazoa; phylum Chordata; class Actinopteri; order Osteoglossiformes; family Mormyridae; genus Hippopotamyrus; species Hippopotamyrus pictus. The sequence continues at coordinate 25,438,130 of JAODLC010000001.1, forward strand.
AATAAATTTGATCCTAATATACTGGACATATGTTATAAGTGTACCAATCACCAAGGTTCACTGTACCACTGTTTGTTGAAGTGTGAAGAGATTCAAAGGTTTTGGTGCTCAGTGTTAAAATATATTTCTCGGATCACATCTTCCCCTGTACCGTTAAGTCCTAAGGTCTGTATTTTAGGCACTTATCCAGATGACTGTAATTTATCTCATACAGAGAGAAAAATGGTTGACCTTTGCTTCATCCAGGCCAAACGTTGTATTGCAGTATGCTGGAAGAATGAAGAATGTTGGTGGTCCCTCTTTTGACCGATGGTTAAACAATGTAACATCAAGTTTAGTTTTTGAGAAACTGACCTATGTGGTTAGGAAAAGATCTTCAGAATTTTTTGACATTTGGAAGATGTTTCTGTTTAAAGTGTTGTATGTTTATGAATACAAAATCCAATAAATATATGTTTTTAAAAGAAAAAAAAAAAACAGGCAAAAAGTGAAACTAATAAACTAAAACATGAAACTCAAAGTAGGAAACAGAATTTAACAATGGGGATAACAGACATTCAATGGCACAAGGGCAAAAAAAACAAAACCAAATACAAATTAAAACACAGAGACTAGAAAACTGATACAATCGAAACACAAGGGAACAAAATCTACAAAAAACCGAGGTGGGATTCAAACACGTGACAAAGGAATTTGCCGACAGCTGCATGGGTCGACACATTGAGCTATGTGGTTGACAGGGAAGAGGGGAAACACAAAGGCTGACAGGAGGGACAGGGTGGCCAGTGACACCTGCTGGTCAAAGGGGGAAGGGACACGAAAGACTGGAAACAACAGGACCTGACCCTGACAGCAAGACTTGCATGCATGTTTCTTTTACGGAGACTAAGCATTAAATAAGACATTCATGCACCCTCCTTTCCACTGCCGATGCGTAAGGTAAAATTTAAAAGGTGTATACAAAATTAATATAAAAGGAAATGAATTTCTGTATACAGATTGTAGTGCACTGTGATTATATTAATAATGTCCATATTGATTTTTATCTTAAGCATAAACGTCTAATAAAACTAAATATTTGGACAAGGGAGTACAAAAAGGTGTTATACAAATTCACTGTGGTCAATTAGCAATTAAAGCCTAAAAGAAATCATTGGGTACATTTCTCAGCCTAAATAGTATGACCAGGAATTCATAGTGCACGATGGTTGCATGAAGAGCTATTTTCCATTCAACATTGTCCTGTGTCCATCCATCCATTTTCTGAAATTTTCTGGAGCCTATCCCAGAGGTTATGGGCATAAGGCAGGAAACAACCCAAAATGGGGTGCCAACCCATTGCAGGGCACACAGGTACAATTAAAGAGCAATTTGGTAACATCAATTAGCCTCAGCGTGTTTTTGGACTATGGGAGGAAACTGGAGAACCTGGTGTAAAGCCCACAATGACATGAGAAGAACATGCAAACTCCACACACATGGAACTCTGGTAGAGACTCAAACCCAGGTTCCAGAGGTGTGAGTGCTAACCACTGCACCACCATGCCACTCACCTGTGACCATTGCAAGTTACATTCATTGCATAAATTAAGGGTAAATGACGCATAGTTCTTTATAGTGTGGGTTCCGTAGTAGCTGGGACCAGAGGGAAGGTATACCAGTTCTTCACCGTAGTGAACCAAAGGCTCCTCTAATCAATACACAGCCATGGCCAAAAGTTTTGAGAATGACACAAATATTAATTTTTCACAAAGTCTGCTGCCTCGGTTTTTATGATGGCAATTTGCATATATTCCAGAATGTTATGAAGAGTGGTCAGATGAATTACAATTAATTGCAAAGTCCCTCTTTGCCATGGAAATGAACTTAATCCCAAAAAATCCATTGCATTTCAGCCCTGCCACAAAAGGACCTGACATCATTTCAGTGATTCTCTCGTAAAGACAGGTGAGAGTGTTAAGGAGGACAAGGCAGGAGTTCACTCTGTCATGCTGATTGAGTTAGAATAGCAGACTGGATGCTTTAAAAGGAGGGTGGTGCTTGAAATCATTGTTCTTCCTCTGTTAACCATGGTTACCTGCATAGGAAACACATGCAGTCATCATTGCTTTGCACAAAAGAGGCTTCACAGCAAGGATATTGCTGCTAGTAAGATCACAGCTTAAATCAACCATTTCTCAGATCATCAAGAACTTCAAGCAGAGAGGTTCAATTGTTGTGAAGAAGGCTTCAGGCACCCAACAAAGTCCAGCAAGCTCCTAAAGTTGATTCAGCTGTGGGATCGGGGCATCACCAGTGCAGAGCTTGCTCAGGATTGGCAGCTGGCAGGTGTGAGTGCATCTGCACGCACAGTTAAGCGAAGACTTTTGGAGGATGGCCTGGTGTCAAGAAGGGCAGCAAAGCAGCCACGTCTCTCCAAGAACTACATCAGGAACAGACTGATATTCTGCAAAAGGTACAGGGTTCGGACTGCTGAGGACTGGGGTAAAGTCATTTTCTCTGATGATTCCCCTTTCCAATTGTTTGGGGCATCAGGAAAAAAGATTGTCCTAAGTAGAAATGGTGAGCACTACCATCAGTCCTGTGTCATGCCAACAGTAAAGCATCCTGAGAACATTCATGTGTGGGGTTGCTTCTCAGCCAAGGGAGTGGGCTCACTCATAATTTTGCCTAAGAACACAGTCATGAATAAAGAATGGTAGCAAAACATCAGAAGAGCAACTTCTCCCAACCATTCAAAAGCAGTTTGGTGAAGAACAATGCCTTTTCCAGCATGATGGAGCACCATCATAAGGTGGCTCGGGGAACAAAATATCGACATTTTGGGTCCATGGCCAGGAAACTCCCCAGACCCAAATCCCATTTAGAACTTGTGGTCAATCCTCCAGAAGTACATGAACAAACAAAAACCTCCAAATTCTAACAAACTCCAGGCATTGATTATGCAAGAATGGGCTGCCATCAGTCAGGATTTGGCCCAAAAGTTGATTGACAGCATGCCAGGGCGAATCGCAGAGGTTTTGAAAAAGAAGGGCCAACACAAAAAATTATTATGCAAATATTGACTCTTTGCATAAACTTAATGTAATTGTCAATAAAAGCCTTTGACACTTATGAAATGCTTGTAATTATACTTCAGCATACCATAGAAACATTCGACAAAAAGATATACAAACACTGAAGCAGCAAACTTTGTGAAAACCAATACTTGGCCACACCATCCTTTATGCATTAATGCCTCAAATGAAAAAGGATTCTCTGCACCAGTGCCTCCCATAGCAGATAGATAGCTGGACAACATTCATGCTATCAGCTCCAAGAAATAGCCCAAGAAATTTGTGGGGGGGGGGGTTATTCATCCAGAGCCCGCACAGACCTAATACTATTATGTTTGTTCTGGGTCACAGTTACCGTAACATTCGAGGTTCAGAGCTCTGACTTGGAGTCACACTGGGGCAGTGATATTAGTGACGTGCCCAGGAAGCGAAGAGCCCCAGAACATTGTTGAACTGGAATTCCACATTACATAGCAACAGCAGCCTGTGGGGCTTTCAGCAGAACCCAAATTCACAAATACTGTATAAAGGCACCTAAGTTCTCCCAGGGAACTTCAACCAGCTGAAGAACCTGTACCCTGGGGGAGAAGGGGAGCAGAATCCCGTCTCCCAAAGGCCTCCATTTACCTTTGTGAGCTGTGATGCTCTTAGATGATGCTTAACATTTACATGTATTTATTTATCAAACACTTTTGTCCAAAGTGAGACAAATGCAATGCAGATAGAACCGTATTGACCAGAATATTTTTTTTTCCAGAAAAATTGCATCTAAAAACCTGGGTCATCTTATATTCAAGGACTAGAACTTCAATACCATTACAGTATATACATACAACTGTAGATGTTGTAAAATATCTGCCACCTGTCTGTAGGTGGCCCCTTACTTCAAATGCAGTTGATGGAAATGACGTCATGCAACATCGTATGAGCAGTGATCCCTCCCACTGTCCATGATACGTCATGGGGTTGGTCTGCGGGACTGACCATGCAGTTACCAGCACTCATTGCACTGCACTATGCAGTGTTACTGTGAATGTCGAGTAAAGTGTTGTTGTCCCTGCTGCTACTTTTACACTAATAGTGAGCAACTTTCATTCTGAAAAAGAGCAAAGAGAGCAACTTTGATTTAAAAAAACTGTCACCTTTTTTAAAATTACTCCACCACTTTCCACAATAGATTTTTATTTATTTTTTTTGCACTCTTTATGTGGGTCTGCAGCATCCTTTCCCCCTCTAAATAACACATTTGCTTTTTGGGATGTTTGCTGTTTAATCCTCTTATCATTATGCGTTGCTTTTAACATTGGTTGCTTGTCAACACTGAGAGAACTTATTATATGTTCTTGTCAAAACAAAAAAAAAACTTTATTAAAATAAGATTTGATATTCCATAAATTTTCTTTCAGAAATCAGTTGTCAAAAAAGAATATGCGTGTGTGTGTGGGGGGGTCATCTTATAACTGGGGTCATCTAATTTTCAGGTTAAACTGCTATCAGACTTCCTGCAATATGAACACTGGCCCAAGCCCAGTTGACATATGTGTTCTTACCTAGTCATCTGTGTCCCTAACATTACATGCAGAACAGGAAGTCCACAACTACAGTCTATGCAGGAGGCCTCTGAGACCAAGGCTTGCTCTCCATGTTAGGAAGTAACTGACAAGTCACAATATGCTGACCATGACCAGATTCCGCTGTAGAATCTGGAAAGGCGTAGTAGATATGTGGATGTATATTTAGAATTTTTAGCAGCATTAATGTCAGTGTTTCTCTCTGTGCTCTTGATCCAAATGAACTCAGTGGAAGTGCATGGAAAATCATAGCAAAGATGTGGGAACGCACATCAAAGCTGGCCGCTCCTGCGAGCAGAAACCGCTCCTGACCATGAGGTCTCTTAAGCAACGCATCAAATTGTGCGCCAAAACAACATCATACTGACGTCTCACTGTGTCTGACGGACCTGTCGCAGTGGGGCTCACGGTTTCAACCTGTGTACAACAGAGGTGAATCCATACATTTCACAGCCAGGTCAACTGAAGGAACTATATGTGGCTTGGCCTAGCATCCGGGTTGCTAAAGCTAATGAAGACATGCTTCCATCCGCAGGCACCATGTCAGTAGGGTTGGCTAAAACTCCAATGACCTAACATCAAAGATGTAACAGTATGTTACAAAATGCTTTATGTTTTTCCTTAGTCTAGCACAAGTTATTCAATACAGGATAAGGGTAGCAAATATGGGCCCATCCCAGGAAGTAGCAGCTACACCGTGGATTAAACGCCTGTCCATCACAGGGCACCCATGCAGAAAATTTAGAGAATCCTTTTTACCTAAATCCATGGAACCATGGGAAACTCATACAAACTTAGACACACAAAGCCTGGGCAGGAGTCAGAGCTGGAGGTATAAGGATCCATAGAATCCTCTTCCATTCTTTTTTCCAGTTAAAAGATTATTAATTATCAATTACATGGGACAGGTGTTAGTTCCTAACTGAGCTGAGTTCTGGGGATTTCAATTATTTTGTGATTTCAAAAAAATGTCAGTGTCATGCCCCGATTATGCCGATCTTCCTGTGTGCCATGCCTCCTCATTTGCCTCGTGTGGACTCCCAGTGTTTTCAGCTGTTTCTAGTCTTGTTAATTGCTGCTGTGTATTTAAGTCCACGTCAGAGTATGCTTCCCCAGTTCGGTCATTACGTCTTGACGTTGTTTCCATGTTCCTGAGTGGTTTCTCAAATTAAACCCCATGTTCATCCGATTTCCCCAGCTCTTGTGCTGCTTCCCCGCTCCGTAACCCAGTGTACTGGACAGTCAGTACCACTTACTATATGAATTGTTACCTTCATTTTAGTATATTAAAATTACTTCAATTGTATATTTAGATATCAATAGATTTTTTTTATTATTATTTGCTTTATGCCTGTAATCAATGGCCTCAATCAAACAATAAGAATATTTTATGATAATGTCAGTTTTTTTTATGTATCTTTCATTGTGTTTAAATGTTCAGCTAAGTTTAATAAGTCATTTTCAGTGTAAATCTTTTGTTTAGATTTTCCTCTAGCTTCCATAATTAAATAAACAGCAGTTAAAAGAGACAGATGTTTGTTCTTGAGTAAAATGTTTGCTTCCTTTGTACTTCTCCCTCCCAAGATAAAGACCTTAATATCATCCATTTAGCCATATTAATAATTTTTATACATGACAGGGAGTATGGCAATCCACTCGATACCAGGTGACACACAGGTTGACAAGGTACTTGTCAATCACGAGCAAACTGAATGTGATCGAGCACATAGCTGAAATGATGAATAACACGCTTTTCCCAGCTCACCGCTACTACCGTGACAGAATGATGTGCAAATTAAATTAATATATCTATATGTAGTCGGGCTGGTTGTGGGGACATCGAACGATTACATGGTTTTGTGACTTAATGCCTTGAGAGGCTAGAAGGTCAGAAATTCATATAAGAGAAGAGTTTTAAAATGGAGTCAATTGAGGTTGAAGACTTTAATGTAGACTGTAATTTTGAAGAAAAAATAACTGGCTCTTCATCCATGACTACTTATCTAATATATCCTCATAACAAACCTGGAGTGTGTCCCAAGAAGGACAGAGCCCAGCACTCTCATCGGACTAACCAAAACAGTCATTACCAATCAGTCAATCAGCAACACATCTCGATGGCGGCGTCTTCTACCGTCAACAGAGTGAACCTCCCCCTCCCGAGTATGGCAAAGCACACTGGATACCGTGGCGAATCAGTAGCTCCCCAGATTATTTTCCTTATACAAGATGCTCGCAATGTAATAAGGGTTGGAGACCACTAACCTGGAAGAACATGTCAACTCCACATGGAATGCTAGGGACTGCAATCAAACCCTGAAAGTCTGCGACTTCAATGCCACCCCCCCCCCTCCCTCCCAGATCATCTGCCAGCACATCCAGGTCTCCCTTGTGACCCCCCTCCCTTCTAAAGTGTCCATCAAGCACTCATCTGCAGCAACATCTGAGACAATGCGGTTATGTCTCTGAGGTGAATGTGACAATTGTATGAAGCAGTCATTGGTTTGGTAACTGATTAGCTGTGTATTGTTCTACCAGCACAGCCCTCTTCAACACAATAAGATGCCATATTTATCAACAGAAAGTCTAATCAGCATTATTGTTAATTATACAATGCAAATTCTATAAAACCCACAAGCTTGCACAACGTACAGTCATCGATCCTTGTCTCCTGACAAGTTGCATAGTCATCACCGCTGAATCTGTCATAGCTGTCAGATCCTCTACATAAACGCTGTGTGGTGAATAAGCTGCAGCCGCTACCCTGGTCTTTGAAAGTCTTCTTAGCCGACTTCGAGTCCAAACTCATTATGGGCGGATATCATGCCCTCTTTTTCTGATGGCGACACATTGTAAACTGAATTTTCTGAGTACGTGATCCTTAGCTAGGGTGAGCCGCTCATGTGTGTAACCCTCTTCCACGATGTTGTACAGCGCCAGTGTCTTAACTAACACAGAATATCAGGGTGGAATTTTGAAAGTAAACTCAATAAACCCCTCCCTTCAACCGACTCATTCTTCCCATATTGTTTATAAAAAGAGCAACATTCAATAATTGCAGATTTACGTATGAAAAGAACCTAAGTAAATTCTGTCTGGACCCAGAGATAATGTTCTGTATTTCCCCTTTAATTCTAAAATATACCTACTAGTAATGTTTTACTGTCCCACAGATTTACATCATGAGGGATGAGGAAACATGTATTTAATGAGGAACATACATTAATGAGTTCATTTAAATTAATGAGGAAACATACATTTCACCATTGAACAGATTTGTATATCAACCGTCACTCATATCTAATCAATTACAGAATGTGTCTTGAGCGACTTTGATTGTTGATGTTCTAATTGCTAATGGTTTAGAACAAACAGCTCTCTTATTTACAGTAAATCACATTATGTCAATGTAAATGTATTCCAAATAAAAACATATGATGGTACCCAATGGAAGTATGGAGCATTTCGCTTAATTGTTCTTCAGGGCTGTTTTTGTGTTCTGTAGATCCTTCTGGATTAATGTTTTTTTTATTATTAATGTTTAATGTTTTTCCTTGTTTTTTGTGTAAAAAAACAGCAGTACAAAAGCACCTATTTGCACTGGGATCAGCACCAGATGTACCTGGTGGACTGTAGCCAATGAGAGATAATGCAGGCATTTGGGAACGCTGGTGTCGAGATCAGAGGTCACTGTTTATAAATGGACCTCAAGGCTGTGCATCGTGGACCATTCCCCTCGAGAACGACAGTGGGTTGGGGGTGGGAGTCAAAAGGCGATGCCAGGCACTGATGTCTGACTGACAAGTGCCTCCGCTCTGTTGCCAAGCCACGGAGCACCGTGGTCCCTCAGAGGGGGCTGAGGAGAGCCCTTGATGCCTCTTCCCTGCCTCTGATGATCCACACTGTCGAAGAGCGAGAGAGGGAAAGAAAGGGCGGCAGAAGGGGGGAGAGAAGGAGAGAGAGAGAGGCGCCCTTTGAAGCAAGCGTTCTTTCCCTGAAACATCTGCATCCTGGACCTTCAAAGGCACACAGCCCCCTTCACCTGTCCAGTCAGAACAATTTATAGGATTTCTTTCTTCTTCCACCATCAGATCTTTCAACGGGAGCCTTTGGAGATGCCGGCGTTTCCTCTGCTCTGAATGTGATGAGCGGCCTGTACCGCATTTAAAGGCATTACTCTTTTCGGAAATGTTCTACCGCCACCGGGACTTTCCAGGGAACAGCGGAACTTCGGAATTCAGTGCAGAACTCGGACCCATAATGCAATGGGGACTGAAGGGCACCAGAGTAAGCGGCAGACTGCCACAGAAAGCGGTTAATTTTACCTTTGACCCTATCCCAGCTAATGAACCTCAATAGAGGTGCATTTACACAAAGTACTGAAAATATTTGTTCTTCCATTTTCAGTGTATTCAATTAATTTAAACCAACTTCAAATATAACCCTTTAAACTCTATAAAACTCCCCGAAAGGAAATTATCTCTTGCTGTTATTTTGTTCATAGTTGCTACCATATTTAAACATTTCTTTTGTGCTGTACATTAACATCTGGTGAATGATAACGTCACAATTAGTGATCCAACAAAAGACCAATTGTATTTGTACATATTGCACTTGTTTAGACAATAGAAAATATACTCCTTTTAAATAGTGGCAGAGAATGTTTCTGCCATTTTTTTTTTATATAGTTTACCGTAATATGCTCAAATGACTTTTGTGTGCTGCAAACAGTAAATGTTCTTTTTCCTTTCATCAGTTTGAAAACCCGGTGAAACCAAGTAAAAAGGAGATAAAGACCGTCCTACACGCTCCATAGATGGGAGACGGGTGTGATTATTATGTGGGCATGTTGGCAGCTGTAGTTCAACTTTATAAAATCCTGCGGCTTGTGTAACTGACAGTCACTTACAAGCACGTCACAATGTTAATGGATGCCATTAAACATCAAGATGCTGCTCCAGCTCCTGCAACATAACTGAATAAAATGCTACCAGGCATTTCATAATAAGAGCTTCAGTTCAGCTTTTCCTTTTAGCCAATAGTCACAAATTTGTTTGCAGCGGCACTTGCTTATGATTAATGGCCAGCAGCAGGATTTAATTGGATATTCGATTAAAAATCATTGTGCAACTATAATTATACAAATGTAATTGTTGTGTCAATTTCTGTTTTTTTTTTTTTTAAAAAAAGGAAATTACAGTGAAATGTAATAATTTCCTGTTTTTAATATTGTTTACTGTGGCAGAATTTTTCGCTAACCAGTGTCTCTTTTAGTCATAAAGTCGTAAAAACGAACATCTGTGTGTTTAATTCTCTGGCATCTGTAATGTGACCACAGGTTCTTCACTAAGACACAACTCATATTTTTGTAAAGCCAAAGACTTGTGGGAATCTTTTGTAAGTTATACTTTAGAAAAAGCATAGAGTGGTTGAGTATAAATATCAGTGTATTGAAATGTTTTTTTTGTTGTTGTTGAACAATGGACGATAGGGACCACATGCCTTTGGCAACTAAGGCAGAAAAACACTGATTAACTGCAGAGCAAAAAGTGAAAAGCTCCACAAGCTGAACGCCTGATGAGGAGTGTGACTTTTTAAAACCACAAGCCAATTCTCTGCTCAACGGACACAAAACATGCCTTATTGAGTTCTGTTGGACATCACCTGGTGAGAAATACAATGAAAGCATTAACATTTCAGAATGGAATTCCATGTTAAGCTTAGAAAGTTGCTATGCCCATGTCTTGACAGTAGAGGGTGACAACTCATAGCGTTTGTCACGTTTGTGTTTAAGACCTAGATGATTGTATACCAGCAACAGGCCGCGGGTTCTTCTCAGTGTACTCAGATGGTAGAACAACGAACTGAACTCAGATAAGGCTTTGAAGCAGAGCCGGTGCTTTGTTACTGCAGTCACTTGGTGGTTTCCAGGAAATATTTGTTTGTTTGTAAATAACCAACAGTGGGCTTTTCCCCTTATAACTTATTTGGACCTAGACTTATAACGTGACAGCTATATTATTATTATTATTATTATTATTATTATTATTATTATTATTATTATTATTCATTTCATTTAATTTCATTTGCCAAATGGTGCTGATATTCCCATGAGAAATGGAAAGACCACATATGTTTTTTAATGTTTTCTTCTTTCTTTTTGAATCACAGACAACATGACTCAAGGCTTCAAGTACAACTTCATTTTTTTTTTATTAAAATCATACAAATTCTCTTGTCTGTTATAAAAGAGCTAAGTGGTTCTGCTGGTAAATGTTTGTGTAATGCGTTCCTGCTACAGTCACTTCTGCCCGGACTAACACTAAAAGTCACGGGGTCCCAACTATAAAAGTCATTGCCCCCCCCCCACCCTTCCCAATACTTCTTTAGGTCTCTGCCAAACCTAAAGACAGCAGAACTTATTTACACATTTAAAAAAACAGAGACAAGAAATGCAATAAATTTAAATCAGAACTTTTGGGAAAAAAAAAACCTAAAAAAGCAAGTATTTTTACATATTTAACCACAATAATTTACCAACAGAGTGACATTTGCTTTTTTTTTTACACAGTTACTGTTGTCTACGATTTTTGAAATTTTGCACCATTTTAACACTTTATAGGTTTGGCAGTGTTTATCCTCTCAGACATCGTACACAGCAATAAGGCACAATACCTTATAACTATCTCACTCCTTTCCTCAGGGAACACTTTTTCAAATAACACACATAATTCTAAGTACGATTAAAGCAAAAAATCAGTACCTAATCTTTTTGATTAACATAAAGCTTCAAAAATAATACAATAGTAGTACAAGTATGATTTTTTAACAGAATTTTATGTCAGTACTTGGCTTAGCCCCCTTACAGCTATATCCAAATAGATTTTGAAGACTCAGTACTCAAGTTGGGTATTTTGTGTTCACTCACAGTAACGCAAAGGAGGTATTCGTAAGAAACACAATTTGGATGATTTCTAACTAACGTCATACAATTTTACAGCGATCAGCACTCCTCTACAAGTCAAGAACTGAAAATATTACAGAAGATTAACTGTGGAATCAACAAAAATCTTGATGTGTAGACATGTCATGGCATTTTCCGTCGTTGAAATGCTGTTTAACATACATAATAAATGTATGAATATATATTTTTTGCTTCCTGTTTCCTTAAGGGAAATCCCATTTAAATATATTGCAGAATTGCAATATATTAAGAGTGATCTGTACGTGACTCTTCAAATTTCTTTCAAATTTCTTTTGTAAAATCAACGCTAATTAGGTGAAAACACATGAATAGTCTTTTAAGAAAGCATTTCGGCGCTTCAAGATGGTTAGAACCAGAATTATAAGACAAGAAAGAAAATATAATGTAAAAGTGTAGTTATATATATGATTTTCCCCAAGAATGTAGAAAAGCATTATATACATGTAGATAGCTATACAGACTGTTAAAGTCTTTAAAGCATGCATTAATGTAAGATGTTGTGACGCGTTTGCAAAACTGATGTGTGTATAATGGTCCTGTGTTTCTTGGACTTCATACCCAAACTGAACATTTAGAAGACGGCATCACTTGGAAGACGCAATAAAATCACACCGACCGTTCCAAAACAGGAAGCACGGTAAACAATAACGCCAATAAAGAATATATAGTGCAGATCATTCTCTGGGGTCCCAGTCGAATGTAAGCAAACCCGTTTTTTTTTTAACCTGTTTACCCGAAGTTTTCTGGACAGATACACATGGAGTTTTCACCCTTGGTCGATTGTGCCCTTGGCAGGTGCACTGCACGTGGATTACATGTTTATATTTGAGTTTGATTAGCACATGCATTTTCACCAACAGTTTACAAGAAAAGAAAAACACAGAATACTGAATGAAACGGATGGGTAGAAGACCTAAGCCCCTCCCCAACGTCATTATGATGAAACTATACAAAAGAAGGGCTTCAAAAATAGCCTTCATTCCAGAAAAGGAATATATAAGTGTAACACATCCCTGTCTCTCAGGGATGAGATGAGTAAAAAATAAAATGTGTTTCAGTCTCAGTTCCTAGGTTTATATGTCAAAAGTCCTTTTTTGTTTCTCTTGTCCATTTGCCCACAGGACAGAACGGCTATTGCATGACAGCCAGGAATTTACTCTCCTCCGCGAGTGTGGTTAGGAGGGAGCTCATGTCCCCGATAGCCATATTGTTGTGGCCAGTGGGCAAGCCGTGGAATGCCATGGAAGCATGCGGCGTCGTGAGCCTAGATGAGTTCCGAGAGAGGTTTTGCAAGACTCCGGAGCCGATGAACCCGGAAACCAGGCTGTCCTGGTCGTACCCATCATCCAGGATGGCTTCAAAGTCCAGCAGCATGTTGTCCAGGATATCGGATCCACTACCCACTGTGCTGGTCACCTGATCCTCCCCTGGGGAGAGCAGAGCTGGGCCACCTGTGGATGCCGGCTCACCAGCCATCGTCTCCAGAAGACAGTGGTCCTCAGGGATGGGGAAGGGTGGCACCTTGAGTTCTGCCGGGTCGAAGCACAGTCGATTATCCTCAAGGCCTTGCTCCATGAAGCTGGACTGCTGCTGCACCTTTGAGCAGGAGTTTGCCTCAAGGTTTTCTGGAGCCTCCAGCTTCAGCTGCGACACCTGGGTGGAGAGCGAGCCGTTTGCGCCACTCCCATTCACCATGCACTGTTGCTGGCCAAGGGCGGCACTGCTGTCACTCAATGTACTGCTGTAGTGCTGCAGCTGTGGCAGTTGTCTGGTGGAACCTGCATCCCCATTTAGTGGCTTATGGGCAGGGTGGATCTGGGAGGGGAGATTGAGCCCGGTTGCTTGGAAGAGGCCGTCTTGCCGACTTGCAGGACATTTCTCGTGCAAGGCAGCTTGTGCTTTGATGTACGGTTGCGGACCTTGACAGACCTGCTGTGTGGCTCCCAAAAGGCTATGGGAAACCTTAGTCTGGATGTAGCCATATGGAAGGCCATTCTTGAGCATCTCTGGGTAGGACATGGAAGATATATCCACCTTGCTCATGCTCACTCTGCACGCTTGCCCCTGACCTGCCTTCATAGCTCTTCTAAGAGGTACACCCATGTCGATGCTGCTTGTATCCTGGAAGTCGGTTTGCTGCAGAGGATAAACATCTTGATGGTCGCCGGAGCCACCTAATGGCTGCTGTTGCTGCTGCTGGACCATCATGTTACCGAACACCCTGAACTGATGGTCACTGGCAGGCTGCTCTGATGATGGCCAGCGGGCGCACCTCTGCTGCGGCTTCGCTGGGGACCTGTCTGCACTCCCTGAGCTGACCTCATTCCACTGGATGGGCATCCCATCACTGCCATCTACTGTCTCCCTCTGTCTTGGGCTTGAGTAAGTCGAACCCTGCGAAGGGCCAGAAACTTTTGGGAGCCCGGGAAACTGAGGGTACAGGGAGTAGTCACTGAAGCCACCTTCCTGGCTTTCAAACACTCCCACCCGCTCCTGTGAGCTGAGATACTGCACCAGGTCATCTGGGAACACGTCCTCATCGCTCAGGTGGAGGCCCCGGACGTCCTCTTCCATGGCTAGGGCCTCCAGCGCCTGGTTCTCACTGATGCTGGGTGGGCACGGAGACGGGAGGCCATGCCTCGGATTTCCATCCGAGCCAGTGTAGCTTGGCAGGCCAGCATTCCGAGCTCCCGTCCCTGGGAACTGGGGGCTGCCGAGGTTGGGCAGGGGACGTACATTGTTGAGGCTATTGAAGCGCTGGACCCGGGGCAGGCTCAAGGGCTCCAAGGACTGAGTCCGCACAGGGTCGCTGGCCCTCCGCTCTCCATTTCCTGGGACCTCCTGGGGGAAGTAGCTCCTGCGGCCATATCCTGCGCACCCCCCGCCATAGCCATTGGTGGCACCATCGCTGCGCCGGCACGGTGACACTAGCGGGGGCAGTGTGTGGTGGCCCCCTTCCGGAAAGTCACCTATCATAGCCACGCGGGTCTTCAGGCTCATCCTCTCCATGCTGGGCAGAGGGGTGGGGGGCGGCCCGCCTGTAGCAGCTGCATACCTCGCCTTCAGGCGGTAGTGCTGGGCGGGGGTGAGGCTGAGAAGCCCCCCCAGACCCCCCCCAGGGCTAGTGCCGCTCCACAGCCCACCACTTCCCCCGCCTCCGCACTGACTGGCCTCGCTGGAGCGCCGTGATGCATCAGTGGAGATGGGATCATAGGAGTCAGTGGCACTGAGGTTGTGGCGTCGCCGACGGGGGCCCGTCTCGCCCTGCGAGGCCTGGCTGGAGCGGCGGCTGGAGAAGCACGGCGACGCACCGGAAGAGCGGCGGCTGGAGCTCAGGTAGGCGGAGCTGGTGGCACTGCCCCCGCTGTCACGCCGGTCCTTCAGCAGGCTCAGCATGGTCAGCTCACCGTCGGGTAGCTCTGGGCGCAGGGGCACCCCCCCACTGCGGCCAAGATATGAGCCTGAAAGACAGTAAGCGAGACGGTCTCTGAATCTACAGCACAGCAACCCTGAGACCTTGACCAGACCAACTGAAGAGCATATTACCAAAACTAAAATTAAATGGTGACCATACTATTGCTCTGGCTACTCCATGACATGAATTGTCTACCTTTCACACCTGGGGGGTATTCCACGGATCATCATTTTTTTCCATTAGTCAGATAACTTAAGGCAAATGTAAGGATCGTGCAATAGGAATATTGCTTACCTCTCCGAGTATTGGACAGATTCCATGTTTGATTTAAGTTATCCAGCTAACTGGGAAATGCAGCTTTGTGGAACATGCCCCAGGTCTGCACCTACCTTGGATACTTTCATATCCAGACTGAAAACCCACCTCTTCTCCTCCTCGATTTTAAATCTGACTGATGGCGCAATCAATCTATTTATCGTCGATGCTAATAGTATATGTTTTTATGTCTAGCATGTTTCTTGTGTTTCACAGTTTTTCTTCTGTGCAGTACATTTATAAACTCGGTTAATTGAGATGAATTATGGGAAGATATACGTGGGAATTGCCTGTCATCCGACTTGCCTTATGGCGAGCGTGCCTGTGGTGAGCTTACCGTTGCCTATGATGGGAGGGAGCGCGGGGCCTGCGGGCGGCGGCGAGGGGGAGTGCGGGACGACGCGGGGCAGGGCGCCATTGACCTGCTTGAGCCTCTCCATTTTAACGCGCTCCATCCAGCGCAGCGGACGGCCGGCGGCACGGCAGGACCGCAGCGCCACTGCAGGGGAGCCACCGGCGGACACAGTGGAGTCCACGATGGGGACTTCGTCATCCTCCTCCAGCTCCTCCTCCTCGTCATCCTCGTCCTCCCCGGCCCCGCCTCCTCCGTCCTCATGGACGGCGGCGCCACCCCGGCTCACAGCAAGCTGGACGGGACCGCGGGAATGGGCGCGGAGGGGGGGCTGGTCACCGCCGCATGTAGACTGACCGCCAGGGCTTGACTGAGACGCCTGTGGTGGGGGCGTGGTTGGGAAGGAAATCAATACCAGGATACCAGCCACATCCCCTCAGCATCTTACCCACCCCCTCCCAAAGAACAGCTTCACAGCACAAGAAGGATGATGGGTCAGGCATGAAGGCATGGATATGGCAAAGAAACAAGTGATATTTTTCTTACAGTATTACAAGAGTGTTTTTTTCCCAAATAAGACAGAAAATGTGCCCTGTATTTAAATGACAATAAATTTTAGTAGCGAGTTTTTATGAAGCTACTTGTTTCATAATGTAATTTCGAAAATAGAGAAGGTACTACTTCCTATGTCTCAATGGACCAGCCAGTTGTGGATGCCAGTGATATTTTACAAAAGCCAAAGTGTTTGATTGGTTCAGAAAGGGTCAGAAACTTCGAGTTCAAAGGTCCAGATAACCAAAAACGGCATTCAGAAACAGAAAAGTTATTAAATCCTCCAAATGTTATGGAGGTCCGGGAGTTCAGAAAATCCAGATTGATTCAGAAATAATGCCTGAAACGCAGGCTGGTTTGCAATGCGACAAACATCCCAAGGCCCAAGAAACATGGCAGCCACAATGAGATCAATCTGGATTAGGCCAAACTCTACAGCCCTCATCACAGGGAGCAGGCAAAGCCATTTGTGCTGTCATCAAAGGAGACGAGGGCCAAACAATGACTTCTTTTCAGGCCAGATGCCAACTAATTGGGTTTTTTACTAAATTAAGATCAGCACTGATGAATAGGAAGCCCTGTTCCGCTGCCCTAAACACTGCTCTCCTTTACAATGCACTGAACTAACCTTTGTCCGTCATCCGTTATTCCACGGCATGCCGCCCCAATGGCACCCCACTCAGTTCTACTTTGGGGAGGGGGAGGGCTCTGAGGGGGGTTCAGGACCACCGATAAGCCAAAATGGACCAGCCATAAGAAAGGTTTTGCTATGATAGTGTATCGTGACATGTAGGGGGCCTCTTCAAGAGTCATTTGTCACTTTGAAGTAGGGCTGCACGATTTGGGGAAAATATCGAATCGCAATTTTTCTGACAGAAATTGCGATTACGATCTGATTTGCGATTTAAGCTTCAAGCTTCAGTTCAATATTCAGTGCGTAGTAATTTTAAAACATATGATGCAGCATATGAGATACCATCAGTATTAACTGGTCTATATTCTAATGCAAGGATGAGAATTTAAAGATGTGATGTGTCAAATTAAATAAAGTAATAATGAAAACAATTGCAGCAAAAAGAAAAATAGCGATCTTGCAGGTAACGCTTATTACCCTCCTAATAACACTAGAACCGCCTTTTCCCACGCCAGTGAACAAGCAAGAACTACTTCGGTGTATGCAGCCTTTTTGTTTGCGCTATTGCGCTTGTTAGCTGCTGTTATTAAGACTAATAACACTTAAAAAACCGTAATGTTCATAACAGAGTGGCTGTTCTGTCCTGAAACCGTATTTTATAGAATGTTGAATAAATAGAAGTCGTTTATTGATGATTTCATGTTAGTCGAAGTTTCCGCTTTTTAACAACTGTTTACCGTTATTTTCTATACAAATCAATTCAGGTGAAACAAAAAATGCATGTGTTCATGGTTGCAAACTCTTTCAGACTCTCGCGCAAGAAATCTTACGGCAAATCTATATTCCATTCTGAACTTAAAATTAGCTGCATCAAAAACGTTACGGCAGTTTGCAAACCCTACAGACTATTTACAAGGTAATAAAACTTACATTCATGTAAATGTGTGTGCACAACAGAAAACAGAAAATCTCACTCCATGCAGCTGACCAAAGTTGCCAACCCTGCATTTTATTTTAAATGAGAAGTAAAATGCAATTTTCGACAGAAGCAGCTTATCATTCCTTTGCTTTGCTACTCGGACAAATACAAAACGAATGATTAAACATTATATGTGTCTCTTTTTGTATGTTTTCTAAATAAGACCGCGTGCCCATATCCAAATGTAATAGCAATTAAAGCGATCTAGTCTTTTAGTATTTATGTTAAAGCAAGACTTTTATTTTATTACTGTTGTGGGATTAATCTTTGGAAACACTTAAATTT
>JAODLC010000001.1:25482093-25506476 GCA_026781145.1 Hippopotamyrus pictus
CCAGAGGTGGACATTTCAGGTCCAGAAAGTAAAAATCCAAACCAGGATTTTGTTTCAACCAAGCAGTTAAGTACTTTGTGACTGTGACTTTTTACGCTCAACTGGTTGGTTGAAACAAAATCCTGGTTTGGATTTTTACTTTCTGGACCTGAAATGTCCACCTCTGGCTGTGGCCTCAGGTATCTCCACACCTTCACTGGCATCCCTGTAACTTTCCTTGCATCCATATACTTCCCTGCATTTCTGCATACCTTCCCCGGTATCCCTGTACCATTCCTGGTATCCATGTACCTTCACTCATATTCCTGTAGCTTCCCTTGTCTGAGTACTCACATACCTTCCTTGGTATCTTCCCCTTTTCCCGGAAGCTCCTTAATTATCCCTATTATTTTTCTGGTATCCCTGTACAACTCCTGGTATCTTCATACTTATCTTGGTATTCCCATACCTCCCTTGGTATTCCTGCACCTTCATTGGGATCCCCATACCTTCCTGGGTATCCCTGTACCATTCCTGGTATCTCCATACCTTCATGGGTATCCCTGTACCATTCCTGGTAAACCCATACCTTCCTGGGTATCCCAGTACCATTCCAGGTAAACCCATACCTTCCCGGGTATCCCCCTACCATTCCTAGTATCTCCGTACCTTTCTGGGTATCCCCGTAATATCTGTGGTATCACTATACCTTCCTGGGTATCCCCGTATAATTCCTGGTATCTACATACCTTCCTGGCTATCCCCGTAGCATTTGTGGTATCCCCATACTATTCCTGGTAAACCTATACCTTCCTGGGTATCCCCATACCATTCCTGATAACCCCATATCTTTCTGGGTATCCCCATACCATTTCTGGTATCCCCATACCTTCCTGGGTATCCTCATACCATTCTTCGTATCCCCATACCTTCCTGGGTATCCCCATACCATTTGTGGGATCCCCATACTTTCCTGGGTACCATTTCTAGCATCCCTGTACCTTCAATGGTATAACTGTACATTTCTGGTTCCCCGTACCTTCACTATAATTCCTGTACCCCCCAGGAACCTTCAATGGCATCCATGTACCTCCACTGGGATGGCTGGACATTCTAAGATATCTCTGTGTCTTCTCATACTTTCCCTTGTGTCCCCATATCTTCCTGACTATCCCATACATTCCCTGCTATCCCTGTACCCCATAAAATATCCATCTCTAGGTTCTTTCTGCTTGCCTCTGTTGCACAGGTGTCTGTCTATAAATTAGTTCCTCTTTCGGACCCGTTTAAAATGTTTTTCAAGCAGAAACCCTGACATTTGAGCACCAGATGCAACAAATCTCAATGGAAGACACAAAGTCCCACCCTCCACCCCCTACCTCTTCACCCCAGCCTTTTGCAGGTACTTTCAAGGTCTACCCATTCATCACCCAAGACGGAAGAATTGCCCAATTTGGTGACAATGGCCCCCAAGCCTGGCAGCCTTCTTGAGGAGGAGGGATGTGAGGCCCCTGGCTACTTTTTTGCTCCGCAATTCGAAGAGGACAAGCTGTGGAAAACGTAGGGCATAGGGGCTCCTTGGGGAACAACGGGGGGTGGGGGGACAGCTCTCCAAACTCCCATCAAAGCATTCTGCCGGCGACATCCCCCTGCTTCATGGGGTGTCTGACTGAATTTAGCTTATTTTACACGGTAAACGGTTTACCCAACATCCCCGCATCTATCTCCAGGCCTCGCAAATGAAAGATTTCAGAAGGAATCTATTTAGGCCGACGTCATGTATCAAAATGTTGCTCAAGGGAACCGGTAGAAGGAGAAGTGTGTGAGAACGTGAATCCATTTAATCTCGGGCGTGAATATATATATATATATCCTTAATATTCCATAGTCCATGTTATCACTATGTTCAATAAACCTGTCCCCTCCAACATAATCAGTTGCATGCCTGTAGTATATGGATTTTTTTTTACATTTCACTAGAATGCAGGAACCCAATTTAAATTAAAAGGAAGAAACAGACAGGACGCCTAAAGTGACAATGACGGCCATGTATGAAGTAAAAAATGGCTTTTGCTATCTTTTCACTGCAAGATGTCATAAACAAAATAAAAGTACAGAAAAGAAGGTTTTTTTTAAGAGGGGGGTGTGTTCTATGTGTGAAGTGACACAATGGTTTTGTGACTAAGAGCCCTTTTTTTCAGCAAACAAAACCAGATTGTGCCAATTCTCCACCCCCCCACCCATTTGCTCCCCCCCACCCCACCCCCCGCCACCAACCCCGGCTTGTCTGACACATCCAGCGATTACAGGCCTGCCATTCAGATGTAAATCGGCCGTGTGCATGTGTGTGTGCGTGACACGCAGGAGGCTGCGCCGTTTAATGCACTGTGCCACAGGAGAGCAGGATGGGCCCGCATCGCTGTGCCTCCCCATGAAAGACGGCCTCCTCATCTCCTACATGTTTACGCGCCTTCCAAAACAGAGGCACACACTGCAATACACATAATTACATACGTCTGTACGAACACGCATTCAATGCCCAGTTCACCTGAGCCGGGACCATAGAATCCCCATGTTCAGTTAACTGTTTTGGTTGCTACATTTAATATCAATTTTATATCGTATCAGAACTGCAACAGATACAAGTGTTTTACATATTATCCATTTCCCAGAATCACTTATACAGAACAGCTTCAGACTGGAGACTGTTCCAGAAAGCTCCGGAGAACACCCTGGGTGAAAGTCCTTCACAGGGCTTACAGTGCACACATATTAGAGTAAATACCAGTATCAGGCCAATATCAGCATCAGTCTGAAATTGACTGAAATATCAGTATCAGTCCAATATCAGCATCAGTCTAAAATTGACTGAAATGTCAGTATCAGTCCAATATCAGTATCAGTCTGATGACTTGAGAAGTAAACTGGAGCACCATGGGGAAACCCAAGCCTACAGCAGAGAAAATGTAAAATCCACATGCACAAATCTGAATTTGAATTGTGGCAGTATACCGACTGCAACCCACATTGAGAATTTAATGGTATATTTATATTAATATGTACTTATGGCTAAGTCCCTGTGCCTGTGATTGGAGGGTTGCTGGTTCGAGCCCAGCCTCAGCACATCTGCGGGTCCTTGAGCAAGACCCTTAACCCCCAGCTCCCTGAGTACTACTGTGGGTGGCAGCCCTTCGCGGCCAGCTTCAGGCTCCAGGTCCGCATGTCACTCTGACCATAATACGTGAAGAAATGCCTGTAAATGTTCCTCAGGTAAAGCGCAGAGATCCAGCAGATAAGAAAGCAGGAATGATCTTCCATACGATCTCTGTTGACTGTCAGCTTTATCCTGCCAGGTGTGAGTTCTGCAGTAACACCCCCACCCCCGCCTGATTGGACCACAGGTCCTGCACTCTGCATTGGGACCGCCCCCTTTCGCCACCTGAGACAGACGCACTCCACTTGTAGGGAATTAGGGGGAGGGGCCCAGGGAGGTACCGCGCGGCAGGCGGGCCCCGCGGGATCTCTGTTTATTAATGCGCCGCCGCATGATAAATTGGCAAAAGGGATGTGGGGGGGGGCATGAGAAAGGATAAGGCGCTCTCAGTGCTAAGGGTGTCCCTCTCGTTTTCCCTCTGATTTATAGACGAGATGGATGGTTAGGCAGGAGGGTCATTAATTCAAGTGGACAGGGGAGCACACAGACAGGAGAGACGAGGGCAGCTAGGAATGGAGCCCCTGCCCATTCGGACGAGGAAACCCCATGCCTCACGGCCTGACTGGCAACAGGACAGATAACCGCTGCGA
This sequence comes from Hippopotamyrus pictus, assembly GCA_026781145.1. Taxonomy (NCBI): domain Eukaryota; kingdom Metazoa; phylum Chordata; class Actinopteri; order Osteoglossiformes; family Mormyridae; genus Hippopotamyrus; species Hippopotamyrus pictus. The sequence goes on from JAODLC010000001.1 coordinate 25,485,877, forward strand.
CGTTATTAATTAGCCTGACTAATGTGCCCGTTAATGTCGACAAGATCAGTGCGTTCCAGGTCATAACCGTTTTGGCCCGGAATTTATTGAGTCAGCATACGACTCCCTATCCTAGGCGGCTTGCTATCAACATGATGCCATCAATAACACAATTAAGAGCTGAGTGCTCAAGTAAAAAAAGCAACCCCTGTTGGCCTGGCCCCTTAACTCCTAATTTATAAATGAAACACCTGGTGTTTCAGGTGTAAATCACATATAAATCAACATTGCTTCAAAACTAGGCAGGACTGAGGGACTGTACAGTAGCTAGCTAAAGTAATATATTTATTTCCACTCATAGCAAAAAAACTTCTGTCCTTTTTGGAGTGAAGGGCTTTATGATATGTAATATAAAATACTATAATGGCCAGAACATATTAATTTTAAGGTATAAGAGAAGACAAAAGGGGTCAGTAAAATGTATTCAAAAATTATCACATTGGTGTGATTCAATCAAAAGCCCTTGTGCTTCATAAGGTTATGGGATTTAATTCCTAAATTAGAGCCATAGCACAATTCGGTCCCTTAAGCGTTATGCTTGTTAGCACTTGAAGCTTCCAGAAGTTTTCTGTTTAAAGGGCATGTTAAACTATGCCTGAAGACGCAATCGAATCCCTTTGGTCAGTCGGTTGACTTTCAGCTGGCATCTGTCCTCTAAAAATCACTAACGATCCCACCTCATTAACGGAATCCTGACATTCCCACTGATGATTTTATGCACATCTTGTGGCTGGCTTGTCATCTTTACTAGATATTGCTAATAATATTTTAAGCTACCAGCACTGCTGGCAATTATCTTTTCTAAGAACGTTTTACGAAATGTTATGATTAAGGTATGAGAATGTTCAAAGTGTCCAGCTTTCCTGATGTTCCTGGAACGTTATCCCACTAATACAACTACTACAACAACTAAGACTAATAATACAAAAACTAATGTAAGGCATGTGGGGGGGGTAGCGGGTAATACTGTCATATAAAGGTAATGGGTTCAAGGCTGGATGGTGTGTTTGCAGTATATGCATATAGCACTTTTATAAAATAATATTTTATAATATTTTATATCATTTTATATGTTTTATATATAAACATTACTTGCATTAAAAGTATTTTGAGGTAATGATGTTATCTTGTTGACACCGACAGAGCCTTTGTTAAAGTATGAATTGTGGATATAACGTTACGTTAATGTTACAGTACGAATGTTCGCTGCCACCTTTGAGAAGACCTTCCCATAATGTTGGCTAATATTTTCAGAACATCTTCTTTTAGCTGAAGAAACTCTGCCAAAATTTGATTTGCTTTTGGTTCTAGTCTGGGTACCTATACAGTCATTAAACTGCCTACTCAGTTTTGACTAAATCTTCCAAATTCTGTAGTGAGAGGACCGAAGTCTGTGAGCTTTACATTTTATTTCTTGTGCACATTAACTGAAAAACAATCCTACATTATACTAAATCTTTGATAAAAAAAAAATAGAAAACATAATTTTTCATAATTTAAGCTTCTGTGTTCATATGACTTGATATGGAATCGATGTCAGATAAAAAGGTAGCTTGTGCATAACATCAGCCTAAATTGGCAGAGATTGACCACAGCATTATCACTGATTGGTTTTAAAGACTAGGGGTCTGGATGCTGGGGGGAGGGGGAATGTCATGTGACCAGCTGATGTATTAAAATGGCAAACACACCCAGACCCTGATGCTGGGCCCAGGATTGGCCCTTGCTGTCACCTGATGTCTTGTCTCCAATCTTTTGAGAGTGTCTTACAGTCAGATCCCTGCTTCCTTTATGTAAGTCTACATTGGTTGACAGAGCATCCGAGGACAGCAGTCTATTTGCACGATAATTTTGCACGACAGTGAACAATCGTTTTTCTTTTTGCACTACTTCAGGTTATTGGTTTGTTCTGCATATTAATCTTAGTACACAGTTTCCCTGCAGTCATTTGCACACCATACTCCTATGCTAATTTATTTGGTTAAGACATCTTTGCACTGTTTTCTGTAAATTTTTCATTTCTATTGCATTCTTTAGTTATGGATATATTGGTTGGTACAATGGGTATATGGGTATATTGGTTGGTAGAGTGGTTTATGGTACGCATCTTATAATATTGGTACTAAACCAGAACTAGTTCTGGTTTGTTTGTACTTACTGGCCATAAGGTGTTCAGAGTTCTGAGTTTTGAGCATGTTACTTATACATTACGGAGGGGTAGCAAGGAGACTCAGTTGGTGGTGCTATAGCCTCACACCTCCACTGTCTTGGGTTCAATTTATACCCCCAGGTTTTACATGCAGTCAGTGTCTTTGAATTGCCCACAGTCTGTGAGTGTGAGGCCGGTTGGACTGAGAAGCCATCCAAGCTACTCTCTTTCTCATTCACCATGTTTCCTGGGATAGTCTCCTAGGCTCTCCACAACCCTGTAGCAGGTTAGGGCGCTCTGCTTATGATCAGAAGGTTGCTGGTTCAAAGCCCAGGGTCAGTGATTTCACCATTTGTCAAGACCCTTAACTGCAGTTACTCCAGGGATTAACTGACCATACTTTATCAAAAAATAAAAATGTATATTGCGTTCAGGGGTTAAATCAGACAGGAGGGGGAGACCTGTCAAGTACAGAGTGGAGGGGGGGGCATGAATAAACCGCTCTGTACATTAGTGTATTAGTTATCATATGTGTTTATGATAACAGGCTTAAAGATGCAGTATGTTCATTAGTTCGGTAGGTTGTGTTACCACTTTAAAGCAATACAAAATAAACAAAAAAAAATATCGTAATGTAATTTTTAATTTCAATTGGTTACTTTACATATTGTGTGGTTAAATAGTACGCCTACTTGAATTATTTTGTGTAAATGAAACTTAAAAATGCACCAAAATGACTTAATAGTATTGTTGCTTGTTTATTCACAATGTCCTAGTGAAAATTAAAATATCAAGTTATTAACATATCTTCTTATATGTCTTACCTCTAGCAGTTTAGATCAGGGGTGTCTAACTCCAGTCCTGGAGGGCTGGAGCCCTGCGAGTGTTTAGGTTTCCCATCATTTAACACAACTGATTCAGCTCCTTGCTCCTTCTTGTGCTAATTACCCAGCAGCTTTTAAACTGCATCATTTGTAGTGGAACAGGGAAAGAACGAAGCTACACAGGGCTCCACCCCCCAAGACTGGAGTTTCACAGCCCTGATCTAGATAGTAAGTGATGTTTTGGCAGCAGTACAGTAAATAAAATAAGTGAAAATACAAAACCACGAGAAATAAAGGCATCATGTCAGAATATCTCATTTACTCAACACATGAATGTCAGGTCAAAGCTACTAATGAAAATGAAATGAAACTCACCTTTAACTGTTCACTTTGAATCTTTTACTAAATTTTGGGACATTAAGGAAAAAAGATTAACACTGAAGGTAGCTGAATTGCGCTCCAGCAAAGTGCGATTTAGACATAAGTAGATGGAGCTGAGCTCTACCTGGCTCCGTCTATATTTAAACCCTGGTTGCACTGGATAAAAGTGTCTGCTAAATTAATAAGCACATACGGAAGACGGATGATATTCATGAACAAGACAGAATCTTTCTTGAAAGTACTGTAAGAACAAACAGTGAACTCCAGTTGGCCAGCTCTTAACTATTAATACAGGAAAAATATGTATAGAGGCCCTTGTGGTTATTTGAAGTGCATATGTTACCATGAAGAGGGAGACAAAATCTCTGATTAAAACCAAAAAGACAGAAATAATGGATCATTAAAACGTAAACAGTCAGGAGTGGTCTCTCATTCCATAATTAAGCTCTATCTTTATAATTACATTGATGTCAACCCCAAGATACAATGAACTGGCCCAGTTATTAACAAAAGCCTCTTGATGCCCAGTTATCATTTAAAAAAAAATATATATCCATATATCATGAAAAGGTGCTTTAAAGTGTTAATTTCCCAGCCGTGGAACACACATTGTTAAACGGCGATGAGTTATTACCAGACACGATCACAGACGATTTGAATTAAAAAAGCCAACATCTCCATTTAAATTTGCCCCTAATTGTTTTGTTTCAGTCTATTAATCTAAAACACTGACATAGAAGAAAGGATTTCTACAGTGATGGATGGTGGGACACTCCAATTCCCACTTAATAGCAATTAATTTTCTGATACTCGCGCAAGTTTGGATAGTTTTAATTAGTTTGTACGGAGTAAAAGGGTAACTTCACCCCTGATTTCTATGAAGGCGGCGACTGGCTGACTAAATACGTTCTCATCAAAGCTGAGGGGGTGGGGCGGGTGTATCTGGCCGACCTTCCAAAGATTCACTGAGCATTTAATTTCCTATTTACACTTTAAAATACCTCATTTGCATAGCCCCACTGCATATGTTCCCTGGTAGGGCGGTTTAAGACAATAGCAATTCTAAGTGTGATCATTCTGTGGCGTTTAAATTAGTTTGGGTCTGACGTATTAATGTTAGATTGAAATTCAGCATGGGTCTGACAGAGGTGTGACATTTTAGTTGTGATGTGATTTTTGGTCTATATAGTTGATTTAAATAAGTATGCATAAAACATATTTATCATGAAACTAAAAAACCATTCAAACTCCTGTGCTATCCTGTCCTTTTTTGCTTATTTATGGATATACCTGACACTTGCTGGCATATCAAACACTCAGACATTTCATGGGCAGTGATTTATTTCTCAGTCGGATCACTGCTGAGTTCAGTGTAGCAGTAGCAGATATTGTATTGCATAAAACTCCAGTATAGGAGAAATCACCTCACAGGTATATATTATGTCAAATCAATATTCTTTTAAAAAAAAATCAATGACAAAGCTTGAGTAAATATGTGAACATTAATGAACAATTTAAACAAAGGTTTGAGTTTGAAATCTAGACAAGTGTTTGTTTATGGATACTTAAACTAAGCCTGATTTCCTTCAATACATGTAATGAACAAATCATATAATAAGAATCAGAGGATAAATTAAATAATGGTTATGGTTAAATAACATAATGAAATAAGCAATGGCAGTATTGACAAATGACCATGGTCTGTGGATTCCACTTTGACCCTGGGTTGGAATTTAAAGGTGACGTGTACTCACCCTCCAGGTAGTCCATGTGGAGAGCCCCCGCTCCTGCCCCAGCTGTCGACACGACAGAGGGGATAAGATCTGCATACGAGCTGCACTGACTCCTCAAGAGCGCCATCTGATGATAGTACTCCGCCGTGCTCAGACCAGTAGGGGGCGCTGGTGAGGGACAGGGCATGTCAGGGGGGAAAGGAATACAGGGAATACAAAGGAATACAGGGGTCAGTTGCCTGAAAATGTAATGGCACAAGCAAGGTGAAAGTCAACGTCTTTTCAGTGTCTGCATCGTGTCTAAGATGTGGGACTTCTTGGCTCTCTGCTAGTGCAAGGCTACCAGTGGGTGCATAGCTAGAAACTCTGGGTCCCCTTAACATAATCAGGGGCCCTTGTGCTGTGCTGTGGCCCCTGAGTTTGACAGGGGACTGATGCCCCTACTGCACTGTACTGGTGATACCAGTTTGCATCTGCAACTCAACAAAGGAACCAATAATCTGCACTGACATTCCTCAGCTTTAAAGTAACCTCAGCTCTGCCTTTTTTTTAGACAGATGAGACTTTTCCTGCTTCCTGTATAGGTTTCCCTTTCCTTTCATCCCACTTTCTTTCTGGTGTGTGTGCGCGCCCGGCCGGCGCGTGTGCCGTCCGCCGCGTCCGCAGCCGGTGAGGAATGCCGGTGTTATCGTGGGGGAGCAGAGCAGCTCAAACCGCTCTCCACCGCGCTACTTAAAGCCCAATAAAACAAAAGCCCAGATCTGCCCAGATCTGCATGCATAAAGAAACAGGCCCCATCTCCCACCCCCCCCCCACCCAAGCTCGCTCCATCTCTATGCCCCCCCTTCCTTAGTAATAGAGAACTAAGTCCTTGAACCGCCTCCTAAAAATAAACATCTGGCATCGTGCATCGGTATGCAAATATCTTTCCCAAGCAAAAAAAAAATAAAAAATACACGTCAAAAAAAAGGAGAGAAAGAAAAAAGAGACAAAGTGCTTTTGGAGGCAAATGGGAAATCAGTTTAGCCCCATAAAATGTTATGGCTAATTCCTGCCTTTTTTTTAAGGAAGAACAAATATGGGATGATGAAAAGGTCCTTTATGAAGCCTGAACGGGGTGCAGGCAATATGCATCTCTGATTGGTTCTGTAAACATAAGGAGAAATTCCAAATTAATTCGATCTGGGTATTATGTTTTTTCTGATGGGGGGGATTTCTTAATTGTCTTCATTTTTTCCAGTTTAGTGCTGCTTATGGATTGAACTATAATGTGCCTCTTTTTTTCAGGGTGGGGTGGTGGGGGTGTCCTAGCATCAATGTTTTAGCGGCAATCAGCGAGCCACCCCCTCTAGAAGGCGGATCGAGGAACCCAAAAGGAGCTTTAATGCAAGGTGGGGCATGGGGCCTCAGCCCTATGGGGCGTTCCACTACAGATGCGGGGGGACACGAATTCTGACAGGGAAGAAAGAGAGAGAAAGAGAGTGAGACAGAGAGGTATTCCTGCCCACCCAAATCCCTCGCATACTGGGCGTGAGCCCAACTCATGCCATCCTCAGAATCAAATCAGCTTTCCATTCATTTACTTATTTGGCCTAAAAATCAAAGCAGATTAAACTAGAAGGAGAGGAAAAAACAACAACAACAGCAACTGACATCTGTGGACTAACACTGCGGCAGGTTTGGGGACGGCTATTTCCTTCCTCATTTATTTATACAAGAGAGACACGACAAAACCTACACATGCTACCCGAGTTGCTGCCAGTTACATCATGAAGATGGGTAACGCGTGCTCAGGTATGTCTAGCCTGGCCCCAGGGGAGGCTGGGAATTGTAGTATCTAAGCCGCATAACTCCCCCCCCTCTCGTTCATTAAAATTTTAGTAACCTTGTGATGCTTTACGGGAAACGTTGGTCCTCCTGACCAAAGTGACACTGTCAGTGGCACACACCGTCTAATGTACTACAAACTTTCCTCCACCAAAACTTTCACGGATGTATAATGCTCAAAGTAGTGACCCAGTCAATTGGCATTATAGAAAAAGGTCAGATTCACTTAACTGAAATACAGGGCGATGAGCATATGCATAAATTACATGCCATCCAAAGTGACACACATTTTTGAGAGAAAGCAGTATCAGACAATAGATGGAGCAATGCAGGGTTAAGGGCCTTCCGCAAGTCATTCTGCAAGGATTTCAGTCAGCAACCTTCCAATGACAGGTACAGAGTCCTAACCCACTCAGCCTCGCACAAACCCTGCAATGGGTCATAAAGAAGGCTTACACCGGCTTTTACGCTTAGTGAGACTGGAATCTACATTAGTTATCACCTATTTAATAACAGAACAACATTCTCTGTCACGGTGAATTATCACTTTTCAAAGGCTAGTAACAGAGCAACAGCCCTGTTCACAATGTAATATGACATTTACACTACTGTGATTTTAGGAAAGTTAAACCAAGAATGTTTTCACTGCAGATCAAACATTTTAATCCTTGTATACATAGTGGTTGGTGTCAGAATTCAGTTGCAATGTTTTCCTTTTACATTTATTTCTTTGGCAGACGACGTTGTCCAAAGCGACAGTGAAGGATAGATCAGGGATTGGTGTTATATGCCATCCGTGGAAGGGCTTTGCTCAAAGACCAGTAAGCAAACCACTCTGGCAGCTGTGGGATTTGAACCGGCAACCTTCTGATCACAGAGTCCTTCCTGAGTCACACCCCACTCTGACTTTACTCTGTTCTACATATTAAACAACTTTAACTGTCTCCCCCCCATCACCAACACAAACTTGTCAACAGAGCCCATGAAACTTGATGCCCAAAATGTCAACTTTAACCTGGAGGCGGGTCGTAGCCTGGTGAGTCTCTTCCTGTACGTAGACAAGGGCTACAAAGAGAGAGTGCAAAGGAGTGTGTCGCCGAAAGATACACTATTTATTTTACAGCAGCAGGACAGAGAAACAGAAAGGAGCTAAATAATTTCGTATCGCCACTGTTCCCATGGGCCGGGCGGCGGGCGGCGGGGCTGTAATTCATCCCGCCACGGCTCTCCTGCTTCGTTTATAATCTATCTCCGCGGACATGTTTACCTTACAGTTTCTTATTCATACATTTCTCCGGGGTTTGGCAGGACTGTGTCTGTGTGCCATTCGGCCCACTTTGAAGAATAACCCGCAAGACATTGCTTTAGCTTGGGGGGGGGGCTGATCTGAATGGAGGGCTTTCTGGGGACAGGGGTGTGTGTGTGTGTGTGTGTGGGGGGGGGGGGGTTGAATCGCCTAATTAGATCAGGTTCTATGAAGCTGCGCCAGAGGAGAACCCCCCCCCCCCATGCTTCAACAAGGACCACCTCACCCCATTTGGCCTACAGCCACCCCCACCTTTTCCCCTTCAATCTCAAAAATTCACCTAACAACAATTGGTGTGGGCCCGTCCCGGCCCGGGACACAAAGCAGGGGCCCAAGTGCAGCCATTATGGGCCCTCGGCCTCCGTGGGGCCACTTCTGGGGCGTTTCCAGACACACTTAAAATACTTCCTGAGAGTTTTGTCCCCACTGTTTGTATTAGCTCACTTCTGCAAAGGCATTGCCCTATATAAGGAAAATCTGCCCTTTCTGCACAGTATAAACATATTAATTACATCTAGGAGGCAGGGGGGTGCAGCGAGGTGGATACAGACGACTATATGTTATATTTAAAACAAGAGCTGTTGTACGTTTCACAGCTGCTTATCCCTTTAAATCTTTTAGCGGTGGAATGCAGTCTTAAAATGGAAGGTCGAACCTCTGGAACAGGAAAAAAAAAAATTCCATTTTAATAATGGAGTCCCAGCGGCTTGGGTGGTGTTCATCATCTGGATTTATTCCTGAGCTCTCGGTTAAACGCCCCTGCTCGTATGATGCTCTCCTTGTCCCTTCCAGCAGAAAGTTTCCTCCCTGTGCTTATTCAAGGTGTAAACACACATGCCCGAATAAATAAAATGTAGCGCTGGATCCAACTTAGATGTACTCCTACACGGTAGGAGATGTTTGAAGCATTAGCCAGCCAGTTCCAATATTCCCAATGTTTTCTAGGCCTAGAGAAATCCACGTAAATTAATAAAACTATACAATCATCGAGATGAAGTATTTTTTTTCTCAACACAGACCTGCATGAATTAACACTCTGATACAGCACAAGCCCACAATCACATTAAATGTGCGGCTCATCGGATGGGCAAATTTTATTGGTTGGCATCTTAGGAGATGAACAATCGCGGCTTGGTTTAGATCAGACTGCAGAGAGCCGCTGGGGAACTGGCCCAGGTGAGGTGGGGCTCCCACGTAATTGAGTAATCATAGCTCCCAGTCTCAATTAAGTCTGCCGGCAGAGAGCTCATTTGGCATAGGGGCCGCCACGGCTCGTTTAAGCAAACGAATTCCCCTGGCCCCCTCTGATCGATTGCTCAAGCCAGGCCTCCCCGGGGCTCCCCTGGCAACTACCCCAACCTCTACTCATGACCCCTGAAGCTGGCTTCTCTTGAACCCTGTCTGGATCATGTCCGGCCATGGCCTCAAGAGACCTTGACTGAGAAGCGAAGGCCACGACCAGTGACCTCAGAAATAACACATGTGCTTCTAGGGCTTCCCCTACACATGAGGGGTGAAAGGCTGTGGTCAGCCTTTGATCCTTCAGAACCTGCTTCTGGCTGTCCCTCTTCTTCCCGCCTAATGTGCAGTTCGTTATTTGTGCATTTGCTTGACATTCCAGAACCTCTGTAACTTAAAACTGGAAATTAATCATATTAGGTTTGACCAAATATCTGAACTAAAACTGAACTGTCTCAAGCTGGTTAGGGGATTCTTGGAAAATGCAGTGGACCCAAGTAGGGACCCTGGGGCACTTACCATCAGCTTGGCTCAGTCCCCGGGGTGCGGCGATCATCGAGAGCGAGGGACTGCTGTGCAAGGTGCGAATGTAGTCCATGTAGGGGTTGATGTAGGGGTGGGGCGGATTGAACGGCGACTCCGCCCCCACTGAGGGGTTCCGGTGGGGTGAGATTCGGATGAGCGAGATGTCTGAGAATGCTGGGCTTCCAGCCAGCGCAGATGGCCTAGAATGACAAACAGAATAATACACAAAATGATTCTGGTTATATATAGTTAGTTTTGTGTGCTACTTACCCAGTGCAACACACAATTTTTACCCATTTATAAAGCTGGATTTCACTGGAGGTTTTCATTCACATTAACTCTCGGCAGTATGACAGCTAGGCCTCTCCCCAGACATCTACAAGTAATGTTGAGGTTAGAAGGGCAATTCCTGGTATCCATTAAAATGTACTATTCCAGCTTTGCTTCGAGTTCGGCCTTGGCCGACTCTGGAACAACTTGAAATCATGTGACCAACCACACGCTACGATTTGAAAGTGGCTAATGTACTTTTCAGAAAACTATAGTCTAGAATCACGGAAGGGCTGGAACACAGTGATGAGAGATACAAATGTGCAAAGAACAAGACCATATTTTCTGGCTACAGGGGGTTTTGGGGCCCAAAGTCTAATCATGTCACTCCCTATCCTGCCTCAGAATAGAGATTCCCAAGGAGATTTATAGCTCCACTTTTAAGTCCGAAACTTTTTTCCAGAGATCAAAGGGTGATTCTATCACTATGTCTTTTAGGGAACAGGCTGATGTGATTTTTATAGCTACCCATCATTTTCTAATGTAAGATATATTAACTATACATGGGTATGTGTGTTAGGCAGTGAAAGCAGGCAATAATGATCTATTGTACCAGATCCATTGTACGAAAATGATATCAAACTGGGCCTTTACTTAGGGCTGTAGTCTCTTTGCAGCTGAAAGGCCACATAGAAATCAGTTTGTCTTCAATAATTTTCAGACTGCTACAGTTAAAGAAAAAAGTTTTACAACCTGCGCTATTTTAATCATATGACAAGCCAAAACACGCTTATAATGATGACCTGGTGGATAAAAATGTTCTCAGAAGGCGTTGAGAAATCCCAGGTGTACTCAATCGATTAAAACGTAATGGATGCTAGGCCAAGCCAATCGATCTGCTCCCAGCCTCATTGGTAACAGAGGCAAAATCACTCAGCAGGGAGGCAGTGCAAGAGAGAGAAAGTTCAGGCTCGAATTTGGCTTGAAGGACCTTGAGTGAGACCTCAGGGACAGCAATGGCCCAATTATGCCCCTAGCTCTTCCCTAGAGCTCCCATAATGCCCCACTTCCATCTCAGCCCCACAATTAAACATTCCCACACGTAATGTGGAACCAAGACAGCAAACTGCACACACGCAAAAAACGCACTTGTTTTTCACAGAACTTTTCAGCAGTTGAGTCCATTAAAGTCTTCCGTGATCCCTAAAAGTTCCCCCCCATTTTTTTTTGTTTATTGGAAGCCCCAGTAAGATTCAGCTTCTCTTCATTTTTACAGACACATACTGAAAAACTTCTCCTCCTAAACAAGCTGAAAACCAGATCCCCCGGTGCGCTTTTACGTGGCGTCTTCGTGGGAATCTGCAGTGGCTGTCATTCCGGTCCATCCAAGGTTTTCCGGGTCAGCGGGTGGTCCATTGAGTCAGAATGTGGGAGATGAGGCAGCAGCATCCCCCAAGGCCAGAATTCTGGACCCAAATTCCTAGGTTTAGTACCCATCATTACTATAGTACATATAAAATGTAAGATTTTCACACGTTCCTGCTTCCCATTCCATATGTGAATAAACTCAGCTCAAATCCTGCATTTTAAGCACACTGGCATCCAAAGACGCAGCTAAAATTCAAGTTAAAATTTGCATACCTGCAATGTGAGAAGCCAAGAGCGAGAAGAGAATATGATTTCAAGTTAAAAGGATTCAAGCACAAAGGGATTATTTGAAAAAGAAAATATTTATGCCTGATGATGTTGATTGAAACCTTGTTCTCAAACTTCATCTAGGAAAGCGGTAAGAACAAGAATATTAGTGACTGGCACCAGACAGCAATCAAGTGACAACAAGTATGTACCATTTTGTTCAACACTAAAATTTCATCTGAATTCTGGATACATTCATAAACATTTATATAAAGGTAACCGTTTAAAACACTGCAACGTTAGACTGAACTGACGAGCAAACCTAGTTTCTTAAATGCAGACTTTCTTTTGGGCTTGCAATAAATTCATTTTTATGAAAACAGCATTTTTATGAGAATATGCCTCAGTCTTACGGTAATATACAGGAAACATTCCAAACACTGGCACGTTTGAGACGGCATTTCATCCCCATTGTCTCAGAGGACCCCAAAACCACTGATGCACATTAATCCACATCACGGACGAGGGGAGCCCAGGCTGGGAAGGCTCTGTATCGGTTACAGCTGATTTAAGGGTTGTGCCAAATCATGCCCCGGGGAGCTCCATCCCTTCTGGTTCACTGGGATCCGCAGCAGGCGGGAACAAGCTCCGCCCATCATGTTTACACTCCCACCTCCCCTCCTGAACAGCTATATCCCAAGGTCGCGATCTAAAGGAAAACATAACATGTCCTTTTGGCCATATGGAAGCGATTTACTGCAGAACGGCCCTTCCTGTTGGTTTTAGTGCTACAGTGTTTCTCCAGCTCTTAAAGACGACACGTGATCGCAAGAAACCGTCTGCAGGGCCGACTGCATTGTGATTTTTGATGGGAGGAAATTATACGTCTATGCCTTTAGCTAAATATATAACAATGGGCACTTTCTGGAGCAACAGAAAAAAAATAATGAGTTGTGACGTAAACATGTGCAGATTTAGCACATGCCCAAAGAGTCATCTTAAAGCATATTAAGAGCTCCTGTCTTGATAACTTTAAGACATGACACCTGTGACCTCTGAGGATCCAGAAGGAGAAGAACCAAAAGTATAAATGAATATTTTGGAATGAGGGTCCAAACGGTAACAAAAATTTCACGTGGGGAACCATCCAAACATCCAAATCCCCATACAGAAGCAGAGCTGAATTTTTGTTCTGTTAGGCAGGAGGTGCAGGTCCTTCTCAGTGCACAAACACAAACACACTGCCACTACATTATATTATTACAAAATAATAATAAATTGTATCTCTGAAGAGCAAATTTCCAAAACTTACTCACTCCATTTTTGTTATTTTTGTCATAAGACCTCCAATGAACTAAAGTCAGGCTTGGGGAACCTAAACTCACTCAGTCCTCGTGTATTACAGAGGAGAACTTGCATCACATTTTCAAAACTCACTAAGTCTGCAGAAATTTTCCTCAAAAACGCACCCCGTTTGCTGAGTGAGTTTTTTAATATTTGCTCATTTATTCAAGTTAATTACCCCAGTTAAAGGATTGCATATGTATGTAAAGTGTTCTGGGGCAAAAGGGTAAAGAAAGGCACTTTGTAAAAATGAACAGAACGAAATGGAAGTGGGCAGCACAATGGCTACATGAGTAGCACTGTTGTCTCCAAGGTCGGGGGTTCAAACCTGTTGTGTGTGGAGTTTGCATGTTCTCCCCATTTTGGGCTGGTACTCTGGTTTCATCCCACACTACTAAGGGTGACTGGTGTATGATTGAGCATGTTTCCTATAATGGATTGGAATTCTGTCCATGGTGCCCCCAGTCTTGTGCCCTGTGTTGTCCAGGACAGGCTCCAGGCATTGTAAGCGGTCTGCAGATGGATGGAAGGATGAAAACAATGTATCAGACTGACATCTCCTGAGTTTTACGGTGACGGATCTGATCCCTTAGCTGCTCCGGCTACCTGTCGCTTCAGGTACGAAACATGGGCCCGAGCCAGGGGCCCAAGCCAGGGGCCCGAGCCAGGGGCCCGAGTCAGGCAGACTGGCAGGACCGCTGGCCTGCCCTCGCCACTCCCAGTCAGGAGAGATGCACGGCTATGAAAGCAAAAGCTAGAAAACTAGAACGGCCTCTTGGCGGAAGATGCAGCGGCGCTTTAAGCTTCCTCTGTTTCCGAGATCAAGGATAGAGAGAGGGAGAGGTGTGGGGGGGGGGGGCGTGGGCGGATGGGGGGAGCTGCCTGAGTGAAGGAGTGTTTCAGCGGATCTGTGTGAAAAGAATGTGTTTGTGTGTATGACAGTGTCTGCATATGTGTTTCTCAGCCAACTGCCTGAAAGTCTCAATAGACTCGTCTACGGCCCTCAGGCTCGGCGATGAAGGGAGAACGAGGCGTTTCCACGGCGTTTCCACGGCATCCGGGTTCCTCCCTGATGGACGCCTCACACAACGGCTGCTGTCAAACCTCGATTTGCCTTGAACATACTACAGGTCAAAGCCCTTAAGGTGCCCTAGGCAAGCTTCACCGCCGGCGCCCCCTCAGCAGAGACAAAGTGATCAGCTTGCTAAGTCGGTGCCCCCTTGCAAGATGCCACCCTAGGCAGCGGCCTATGTTGACCGGCACTGCTTGAGTGTGAGGTCAACACTGCTGCAGATGGTTTGAGCCCAGAAAAAGCCATAGCAGACAGTCAGAGGCAGAGGGACACACTGACTCCTCCCGCACATTAAACAGCCCCTTACCAAAAGAAGGTTTAACTTTCCACTCTGTTCACAGGCAGACATAAAATGGCCTGATTATAAAGTTAACCGGGCTTAGCCACTTATCTGTCATTTTCCGGATAATATGGATCTCATTCATTTTAAAATTAGTTTTTCATTTTTCGTTAGCTGTGCTCACAGGCATTATTAGAATGGTGGTCAGGTTCAGCTTAACAGAAATTGTTTAGAAGGAGTGTGTGTATTTGTGTATTTTCAACTAGACCGAATAAAAATAGCAAAAAGCAAATTCAGGGGCCTATATTACAAAGTTAGCAAGATAACAAATTTAAGTTAAACTAGACTTTATCTTTGTTCACTTGCATTTAGCCCAGACTACCTTAAATCCAACAAGTTATCTTGCTAACCCAAAAATCCAGCTTTGTAATACAGGCAACAGGACTGAGGAAAATGAAAAAATAAAATAAAAATAACAAATAGAATTTCAAGTGACACTCACTTTCTAAAATTTTTATTCTGTCCAAGGGTGAGGCATAGCTGTTTAGGGAAAGTAACGACACAGAAACCAAAACATGATACTTCTGCTCCGCATGCTTTTCGCTCCAACGATAATTTGAATTATCTGTCACGTCGAGTATTTATTGTTCAAAGTCCGCGTGTGCTATAAAACAAAACCAATCCTTTCCAAACCTCAGATAAGGTTTTATCGCCAATCGTGTTCTTGCAGGGAAAATAATTCAAATGGAGGCTGCTTGATATTTGTGCCTGCCTTCACAATTTATGACAACATGGGGACTTTACATAATCATTTCATAATTAATTTATTTCAACGCGGACGTGATGAGTAAAAAAAAAAGCTGTTTCAAACAGAACATTTCAATATGAAAATGGCAAACATCAAACAAGCAGATAAACAATCTATCCAATTAAGCAGTGCTCAGACACATTTCTTCTCGCTGCTTGGTTCTCCATATGCAAACGTACGAGTGCATTCACGTGTTGATGGAAATGTGTGTAGGTGTAATTACCGCCAGGGAAAGACGCAGTTCAGCCTGGGTATTCCCATAAGACAATCCAGGGGTGCCATACAGTCCAAATCGTGAGTGCGTATGCTTCTAAAGCATATGCTAGAGCAGGGGTCTCCAACTCCGGTCCTGGAGAGCTACTATCCAGTCGGTTTTCTCTCCCACTTGGCTTCTGATGAGCCACACCTGGCCCTGGTATTTACCTGAGAACAGGTGTGGCTCGTCAGAAGCCGGGTAGGATAGAAAACCTACTGGATAGTAGCTCTCCAGGACCGGAGTTGGTGACCCCTGTGCTAGAGAGTGGGTTCGCAAAACAAGCAATCCCTAATTCCAGTGCGTATGCCATGTGCTTAAAGAGGCTGAACTTTTGGTCACCCCATTCCCCTCATCAGAGCAGTGCTACTGTAATTTCAGATTCCTCCAGCTGTGCGCCGATAATTTCACCTTTCCGGATTTCTGGGTAAAATCAGAGGCATCTGATCACAGAAATCCTTCATCCGACACTGTAAATTCCTTGGCGGTTCAAGGTCAAGGCTTCAGTGCTCTAGGTTAACGAAATCTCGGGCTGCAAAAGTAGTGACATATGCAATAGAGGAGCACTGCCCCATCATTATCTATATCTGTATCCTTGCAGCCAACAAAATGATCTGTCTCTGTACCTGTATTCAGATAGAATACCAGAAGTGGGTATAGTTTATGCCAGAATTCCTGTCAAATTTATATTTTCTAACCAAATATTCCCTGGTAATGCAATTGTTGTGTCTTAACTAAGTTTTAGGAACTGTCTGACCCTAACCCCACCCCCAAACCAGGAGACATTAAATTTGAAAGATTTGGTTTTGCTTTAGGAATAGAAACTTTTTTACAGTAAAGCTAAATAGAAGGACATCCTTCAGTTGAAGGAAATAGTTTTAAACTCCAGTGACGCAACATTCACGTTTACTGATGTTAACGTTATTGCAGCTTGCTAAGGAAATATGAATTAGTACTGCACAACAATAATTACATAACAGCAATACAAGAATTTTTTTTTTCCATATTTCGACTTTTTGTAATGGAAGTAATTTAACACATATAGCTAAAAATGACAGGTTTAGGGTTTGTATGGGGTTTGAAAGAAATCTATCCATGACACTGACACCTCCTCCCTGTCCATCTCAGCTTCCCAGAGTGACAGCCAGGAAGGGTCAGCTCTCAGCCCCCTGCCTGTCATGCGCTATAGCTACATCCTTTAAAACACATTCACCCACAACTGCCACCAAAAATCTTTAGCATATTTTTTTAACGAGTGCCAAGCTGCCTGTGTGTTTACACTCACAGAGCTTCCATGCGTGAATTAGGTTCATGTTGGACCAGGTTAATCAGGTTACATTGGCACCTGCTCGGCATACCACAGTGGGCACGTACAACCTGCTCTGGGGAAGACCGTGTTTTCATAGACAAGCCAGTGACTGCAGCAGCCCAGGCATCGAAACATGGGGGCCCAGGGTGTCAGTTGCGCTGCTTGACCCTGTCCCCTTGGCCCTTCCGGGGATTTTCCACCAGACGTGGCATGTGAACTATGTTTGAGCCTGACAAAAAAAACATATGTAGGTACCCCGGTGTGTGACTGCTGAATGATGAGGACACGGGTAAAAAGATGAGCCAAAGACAAACTGGTAGAATGGTAGCTCTTCGAAAGACTTCTGGGATCCAAAAGGATGCCTCCACTGCAGTGCCCCCCCCCCCTCGCCCTCCTTGATAAACTTGTTCCCTCTCGAGGTAGACAGCACCTCTGCAGATAACATACAGCATTCTCTCGGGTCTTGCTCGCTGCGGCTGGAGATCGTCCAAGGTTTACGGAGCGGTTGAATACTGAGCTGCAGTCCGGCTTTAACGTTCAATCGGCCTCTGTTCCAAAACATGGCGAAATACAAAACAACCCGCAAAATAAATAAAACGGCGCGCATGAGCGCCTCAACGCCTAAGAAAGCAACATTTCACTCAGCAGCTCTCCGCGTGGCATATGGGCCTTTTAGCAAATAAATGCAGCACAGGGCTCTGCAGAGGCTGCCTGTGAAATTATTTCCGCCAAGCAATTAAGTGTCATTTCGACGATGCAGATAAGCATGTCCGGGAAATCAGACCGGGGATGGGGGTGGAGGGCTGTGTGAAAACATGAGAATGAAATTAGCCTAAATGAGACTGTACTTTGGCAATTTAAAAGAGCTTCGGAAACACGACCATTCCTTATGGTAAACACGTGTCCAGATAAACAGCTAGACTGGCTTTTCACTCCTTTCTTTCATTTAAATTTAAGCATGAGGGGCTAAAAGTAATAAAAAAGAAAACAACAATAAATAGTAATTACACAGGTTAAAAATCTGAAGCGGTGTATCGTCTATTTAATTTGAATATATTATTGCTCTACTAATGCTAGTCTTCGTAGCGGCTGCGATTAATCAGTTTGCATCACTTGTTACAGCGCTAGTTAGCTCCCGGCAATGGGGACACATTTATAGCAAGGAAACATGTACAAAAGAGTTAAACTTCTAATGGGCAAAGAAAGGATACAGTTTCATCTAGCTTAAATCCTTGGGAAGTCGCTAGTTTTTTTTGCTGTTGTCACAATGTCCCCCACCTGAAGCTAGGTAGAGAATTAACTTCCGAGGTCGGGGTACCTTGGTGACCGCCCTGGTTTTTAGCGAGCCTCTGAAGGGTGAGCCAACCATAGCATGAATAACGTACATCACAGGTGATGGAGATAAAATGGATGGGGGTCACCCACTCGGGAATGGAACAGCCATATAAACCGGCTTAAGAGTCCTGATCGGGAGCCACCCCCTGATCATATTCCATTATTAATCTCACCATGTAGCGAAACAAGTTCCTGTAAATGCTGTGAGCAGAATTAGCCAGCTCTGAGCACCAACCCCCACCAAAAGGAACACCCCAAACACTGCAGCTGAGGCATTCACAAAAAATTCCCCAATATTTGAAATTATAGTTTTCTAAAGTAATCATCTCTCCAATCAGTTATATTTTAATTCCGAACATTTGTGTTATTTGAATGCGATGAAAGAACACCATGTGTTAGATTTGATTCAGAATGCCTTGGCATCAGAAAAAGAAAGAGAAAGCAGAAAAGGTAGAAGAGGACACACATAAAAAACACAACGCATTTAAAAAACAACCAAAATAGATCAGGTTTTCTTTTCCTAATATCTGAGTGATGTAGGTGAGAAAATAAGGCTAGATAGTGTTAAGTCACAGGCTGCGAGTAACAAGACTTAGCCTACTTTATTACTGCTATTTCATCCATCTTGTTGAACTAATAAAATGTCATATTTCTTTCCTTGATATTAATCACAAAATCAGTGCACGACAGGGGCTTTAGCGCAGGGCTGGCTGCTCCCTGCTTCCGTAATCACACCAGGTTGGTGTTGGGGAGTAAGGAGATGTTGGTTTCACAAAACCACTGGTGGAGTGTGAATGCTGTAGTTTGAGATGGACAGACTACCAGCCATCGGTATAGGAGTAAAAACACAAACGGGCAGAGGACTGAGCCTTGTAGCAGATTCTCTTTTTTGTGAAACCATGACGTACACCTTGGTATTCGGTTTCTCCTTTGTATAGTCCAATATGGCTCTGTTCGTGACAGGGGTAGCAGGGTATCTCGGCATAAAATCTGGCCATAAAAACTCACTCCTCAAATCTGTCAATCTAGGCAGAAACAACGTTTGACACACAAACATATAAGGACAGTAAGATAGGGAAACATACTGACAGATGTGAAGACACACAAATCATTAAATATATCATCAATCAAGCTAGTTTGCTAAGCTTGCTAAGCTATTTTTAAATAATATCAATTCAGAGGAGGTAAATCGACTCTTTAATAGGATCAAATTGAGTGTGTCCACGGTGCAGATTCCTCTGGCATTTTTTTGTTCCACATTTTAACTTAGCTGAGATTTGTAGCATGTTGCTTCGCTCCCCCTTGGATGTACTCAGTAAGAACTGTACAGAAGGACCCCATTTTGATGCCAGAGGTATCATGGGAAAAGAGGGAGGGGTTAAAGTAATACCTTAACCTGGACTCTTCTGTGTCTCAGCAAAAAAAGATATATTATGTGTGCATGTGATATGCCTACACTACCAGTCAAAAGTTGAGGCATACCACAGGTTTTTACCATTTTTCCATTTATTTCATAAACTGCAGATTTTCTACTCTTGTTAAGCATTGGAAAGTTGTGTTAACAACTATAAATGAGAAATTTTAGTCAAATAAAAGAACTTTCCTTTATAACATGGAGAGAGTAACAGCGCATGTCTGACATCCTGTTAACTGGTTGTGTGGTGATGGCAGTCAGTCTAGGCTGTCCTTCAACTTTAAATGCACTAGTAAACTGTTTCATCCCATCACACAGAGCAGTATTTTATGTCCCTTGTAGAAAGAATGACTTGAATTTTCTCTGCTGTTATAACTGCTAGAGGAAGTAACTTTGATGAATCAAATAAATTTGAACTTGATAAACAAGCTAGGTCTTGCAATATGAGTATTATGTATATGCTTTGTCTGCCTAGCATCAAGTAATCACAACTGAGCCGACGGTTCTTCTCTCTCTCTCTCTCTCTCTCTCTCTCACTGCGGGATTGTGGGTAATCGTTTCCCATGCTCGGTCTCAGTCGGCATGCCTCACACTATAGCCAAAATTTAGTAGAAAAGCACCACCTGAATAAGGGTGTAGCAGTGCGAGCGATGAATCTGTTTAACGACAATGTCCACATTTCTGCAAAATCAAAAAGGAGGTAAAAGCAACTGTCATTGGATAGGTTCCTTGTTAAAGTCGCACAAAAAGAAAAAGATTCGAGTGGGCCAACAGATACAGTAGCAGTGATTCCGTTAGTTATAGTGAAAGTCGTCCTACAAAATAACCCTCCTCTTCTCCTCTCTCTCGTCTCCCTC
>JAODLC010000001.1:25515538-25536743 GCA_026781145.1 Hippopotamyrus pictus
TATCTATCTATCTATCTATCTATCTATCTATCACGGCCAGTTCTAGGTATTCTTTAAGGTGGGGGGGGGGGGGGGTATAGGAGGAGCCTTATCATTAGCCAGTCGGGTGTTTTGAATCAGTGAGTGACAGGGGAGGAGGCACTCCAGGGACCAATCAGCTTTCAACCATTTCCAGTGCCCCTGTGGCCCTGTCCCTATATACACCCCTTCTATATATATCTATCTATCATCACCATGTCCTATGTCTGATGCTCCACATGTATGTAGTGGGCTCCACATGTATGCAAAGTATTTACCGTTGGCATGCCAGCATGATTTTTTTCTTAAAGGGAGGATGGCATCGGGTTTCGTCTCCTCATGCAAGTTTAACGACCATTAGCATCTTGCTACAATGCCATCGTCACAATGCTAAAGGAAAACAACTCCAATTTAAACCAATGAGCCCCGTTAGCATCATTTGGATAGCGGCGGATGCGTCTCCGGAACATTATTATTACAGAACAGTGAGCCTAGGCTCCCCGCCATTAACGTTCAGGAACACAGGGCTCTGTCGTGTATGTATCCATAAGCCGACCGATTATCCTGCCCAGTAATTGCCCTTTCCTCCAGCCTAATAGAGGCCGCGTCCAAAAAAACAAAGGACAGTTAATTTGCGATTTCCTGCGCTCATTCGGAGGCAAATTAAGTGTCAAACAGCTAATATGAAGCATATTTCATTTTACGGGCTTTTAATTTAATTCCGAACGCCGCGCGCCATTCGTAGCGGTGGAGCGGCTCTCCTCTGAACAAAAGTCAGCATAATAAATAAACATGTTTCAATTAGACTTCTCCGCATAATAGGATGTGAT
The DNA here is from genome assembly GCA_026781145.1 of Hippopotamyrus pictus. Lineage (NCBI taxonomy): Eukaryota > Metazoa > Chordata > Actinopteri > Osteoglossiformes > Mormyridae > Hippopotamyrus > Hippopotamyrus pictus. The sequence continues at coordinate 25,516,387 of JAODLC010000001.1, forward strand.
TTTTTTTTTTTTCTCTTTTTTTTTCTCGCTTGCGCCGCTCGGATTGCTGCTTCCGAAGGCATCAATATCGTCGTGGAGAACGAGGCCGCAATCACTGTTTTCTCCGGACGTAAATGCCCAGTTTTTGCTCTAATGTGCAGAGCCCGTGCAGCCGGGACCCAGATTGATTGCACCGCCGCGGGTCAGAAAGGACCGTAATTACGAGTCATAATGAGGGAGCGCGCTTTGCGAAGTACAGCGATAATATCGCATGTGTACTTAGGCATATATTTAAGGGCGTTAATAACGATTAATCCAGCTCACCGGGGAGAATGTCTTAAAACAATTTGATTTTTCTCTGTACAGCCCACCACCCACCCCCACCTGCCCGACTGACGCCACATCCCACGGAAACCTGACAGCAGCTTCCAGCTGTTGCGGAGACTCTAGCTCTGACTGAGTCTCATTTAGAATCCCAACTCAGATTAAGAAGGAAATTCGCCATCAACTGAGCTTCAGGTCTCCCCATAGTCTCTCTCGGCACCGATACATCATAAAATAGAACGCTGAGACAAGATTCCATTCAAAGTACTATTAACGGAATTCCCTTCTGATAAAATAACGCGTACAATACATATAATAAGACATTACATGAAAAGCAGAGCCTGTCCTGGATCAGGTTCGATTTGCATGCAGTCAGCTCCGAAGCAAACGCGTAAGCTTCATCTTATGCCGACTCTATCTCTGCTGCATCACTCGCGTATGTAAACGCTAAAGGTTTGTTTGTCTACAGCTGTGTAATTTGCGGCTGATTGTTATCTCTTGTCGCCACTAAAACGCTCAAATGTGTGAATTGTGCTTGAGGCTGTGAATGGTGCGTGTGCCCTGCAATGGAGTCGCCGTCCCATCCTGGACGTTCTCTTACCCGGTGCCCTACGCCGCCTCAGATAGCCCGCGGAACGGTGGACACCCGGCTGGACGCGAAGCTGTAATGTATTGTCAGTTGCTGCACTTACCGTCTTGTATTTATTGCCTTTGTGTTTAGTTGGCACTATGGCCTGCAGGAAGCAAGTAAGTGAGGATTTCATTTTACCACATATAGATTACAGCAAAACCTTGAAGCATTGAAACCTTTAATTCTGTTATAACACTTAGTAATGGACCTGTGTAATTATATTTCTCGCCTTAACAGGGAAAGGTCTGGTGGCAAATCAGTAATGTGCCCGTTACTGGAGTTTGGTGGCACGTCTAATATGAGTAGGACACAGTGGTGTCACACACCTGCCTACGCACAAGCAAGACTTTGTGGTGCCGCATTTACTGTTATCTTACACAGCACTATATATAAACCCCTGTGTTCAGCCCCCTGTTTGTGTTTTTGCAAAACACCATTATTATTATTATTATTATTATTATTATTATCACTCACTCACTGTCTGTATGTTTCACTGGGGCCTTGGGGCAACACTATTTCCTGCCAGCGTATACCTGTATATGGTTGGTATGACAATAAAGGCCACTGGACTTGACTTAAGTGACAGATGAGCAAGAACGCGTTACTCACCATTAAGCAGATCCCTTCAGCACTCATAACCAAGACCGACTCGGCACATCAGGCAGTTAACGTCATGGGGCTTCGTGCCATAACGGCTGCGCTGACGGGCCGGGAATCGGGGCGTACAGCGTAATAGTCTGAGGAGAGAGCAGCGCCTGGCCAACAGGACTTCAACTTTAATTTAATTCATGGGCTGCCTGCCGCCGACCTGCCTGTAAATTTCCGCGAGGCTCTCGTGGCCGATAACGGCGCGGGCTGTTTGTTTAAGACATGTCCCTCTCCCGTGTTTGGCCCATTATCTGCACATAAGCGGGGTGTTAAATTATATTTGCCATTTTGTTTGCAGTGACACCGGGCATCAATCAACCCCCTTTTTATTTTCTCCAGCTCCGCACCCCCCGTCCCTTTAACACAAAGCCCCAAACCCAACTGATGCCCCCTCCTCACCGCCCCCACCCCCGCACGCAGCCAGAGATGCGGGGACCCGCATAAAAAATTCATTACGGTTAGCAGCGGTCGGGCGGAGAGATATGACACTGAGCTGGAGGACATAATGATGAAGAATATCGAACATAATGTGGCCAAAGTAGCTGCTCCATCCAATTTGTCCCTCGTAAGCGGTGATCGCTCTCTTCCCCCCTCGGATTTCCTGCAAGGGCAGCCGAGCAGAAGCCTGCAGGTCCTCGCATTGGGCGCGGACGGTGTCCACAACCGTATGAAGGCAAAACACTGTAACTGTATATTGTATCAAAATTGAGTTATGATCGAAATCGGGTCTCTTAATCTCTGTTTAATCCCATGGCAAAATATCTTACTTCGACTGTGCTCGGTTTTGAATAAGTGCACGATCATTAACCTACCTACTGCACATTCGGGTGGAGAGTCAACTCTGAATCCCTTTTCCTCAGTTTCAGTGTCAGCATAGTTACTGTGCTTTTTGCCTTCGTAGGGAAGTAAGGATCTGCAGGCCAAGGGATTCCTGCTAACAGGGATGGGCCCCAGTGCCCTGAGACCCAGAGGCACACATGACGTCTACAGGATTGATGGGTACGTGAGTCAAGCCTTTCCATCATTAGGCTGATGGCAGCAGGCAGCATGATTTCTCAGATGGTTCATACACAGCCATCAGCTCTGCACTGGTCTTTCCTTTTTTATTTCTTTTTTGCAGAAGCTTTCATCCAAATTGACATGTAAGTGAGGATCAGAAGGCAGGGTCAGCCAGTCCCTGGAGTAATCAGGATTAAGGGCCTCGCTCAAGGGCACGACAGTAAATTCACTCTGCAGACCCCAGGATTTGAACCTGCAACTTTCCGATTTTAGGCACAGAGCCACACGCTACCCCATTAATTGCTGATATATTTGATATATTTTCAAATCCAGATGACACCTGCCTCGTATATCTGTTTCCTTCTTTAGACTCCAGCCTGATCGTGACCCAGAACTGAATAAGCTGTAATGGAACATACTTGATGGACGTTCACTATAATTTTTGCAGAAAAGTCATTGAAAAGCGCAGCTTGTCTGAGCATCCTGCAACCCAGCAGTAGAGTGAAATGGTGGATTATTCCTTGAGCCTCTTCTGTAACTAACAGTCTAACTGGTTTGTTCCATACCTAGAGTGCAGCCAGTACAGTAGTAAGGATACATAAATATAAAATCCACTAGCCATCCATCAGTCCGCCTTCATCCAGTCTCCTGTCCTGCTCGCAGTAAAGTAGCCATTTTGAAAATTGTAGATCATTGATTAATTTCCTTTTTGTTCAAGAATTTGGCAAATGAAGTAAAGCTTTGGCTACGAGAGTCAGTCATAAAGCCATCCTCAGTCTGCCTAACCAGACAAACATTCACACACACCATGACTCGGAGCACCCTGGCAAATGTTTGCATGAACGGACCAACAGAGACTGTACCACCAGCCACAGACTGGGCTGACATTTGAAAACGCTTCTGAAATGGGCTATCTGCAAGGTTTTGGCTCACAAACTCCACCAGTACTAGCCGAGAAAATGGAGCAGGCGGAGTGACACAAATACTGAGTGTGAAGATTCTGCCGCCTCGGAGTGGACAAATTTAGGAGCAAACTCCCCGCAGATTCGGTAACTCCTGAAACGCCTTCTGAGTGGGGGGGGGGGGGGGGTCTCCATAAAGAAAAGTACATCTGCTTTTCTTCAGGAACCTAAACTGCTAGAACACTGTTGTTCTGTTCAGTTGGAATTTGGTTTCAGGCTTTTTCTAGGGCAGGGTAAGGATCTATGGCTTAAGCGGCAGTCACATAACAACGGGCTCCCGCATCCAGCTGAGCGATGCAGCAGCCATGGAGACGGAGGTACTCACACATGTAGTGGAGGGATGGGTGACGGCTCGTATATGTAGCGGCCCTGGGCATGGCGGTCGTCGATGGGCACCGGCGGGTGGAAGGCGGGGAAGAACTGAGGAGGAGCTGCCGACAGAGACAGAAGAAAAGGTCAGATACATCTAAGGCATTGCACTTTGTGCAGTTTTTAATGCGATACCACAGGCGAGTCGAGGAGACACAGCCGGTTATACCAGGTGTCAGTTTTCTGGGCTTATCCTTCCCCCATCAGTCGAGGGTCAAGAGAGACTTTATTGTCACAGCAGCCATATTCAGTATGTATTCATATTCAGTACTTATTCAGTAATGTTCCCTGGACTATTGTGCTCCATAAATACAATAAGTACAAAGACAGACAGGACGAGTACAAAAAAACAAGGTATGACAACACTGACCCGTTGACCCTTTACTGCTGTGTCTCCCTGTAAATCCATGATTAAGAGGAAGAGCTATGATGCACCAGCGACTAAAAGTCATGACTACCTTCTATTCTATTCTAGTGCTTACATTTAACGTAAAATACAGTGTACATTATGGGTACTTATAGGTATATGAATTCACTGAGATACGGTCAGACAGGCCCGCCAGGCATTAGTTCCTGGACCCAGGGCAAAATTACTGCGAAAGGGCCCACATGATGTGCAACCCCTCCCACCCAGGCTCCCCCCAGGGCCCAGGCCTGGGAAAACTTCCACAAACTATGGGTCTGCGGTCCGATAACAGGCACTTAGCCTGGCCGGATTTTCCCTTCTCGCTATTTGTGAGACTGGCTCCAAGTCCCGACAGTGAACAGAATCATATGACCCAGGTACGGGATGGGGCGGATGTGGCAGCAGTGACAAGGGATACAACAAACATGACATCAGCGAGGGAAACATGCAGAAAGACGAAGCGGGTATCTGCTTGTGGAAAAGGCTTCATGGCTTTATGTACTTTTGGTGGACTCAACCTTTCATAATGATTAGGAGTAAAACAGAATAAAACTGAATCACTGCACAGGTCCCCAGCATTTCTCAGCACACCCTCTTTCACATATCTTGTTTATTTAGGAGATGATTTTACCCAAAGCAACATTTCACTTTTTAAGAAAGCAGGGTCAGACAGTCTCTGGGACAACTGGAGGTTACTCAAGGGTCCAGTGGAGAAATCACTGTAAATCCAGGGACTTGAACTAACGACCTTCTGATCACAAGCGTTTTTTTCATTACATTTTCATTTTTTATTGAAGCAGTGTTTTGATACAACGTCCCTGAACAATTGACTTCCTCCGGTGGCACAGCGAGAGAGGGATTAATCGCTGATCGATATCTTCGACAGGGTCCGCCCTGGCTCTCTGGCCCCATCAAAATGTCAGAAGGGGGGACTCCCTCTTGCAGAAATCAGTACACAACTGGCACTTAATTACCCGCATGGTATCAGAACCACAGCGAATGTCCAAAAAAGGATATGAATACAAATACTTAGCAAGCGCCTGTTTGGAGGTTGATCGGCCATAAAATCGCTTTGTGTTTTCAGGCAGGTACTGTGGCGACTGCGTAGAAGTGTGATAAAAGCAGGAGGCTCATCCATTACAGAGATAAAACAAAAATATTAGCATACCATTCATATTATTAGTAGCGGAGCTTTCGTTATTAATCTTGTTTTTTTTTTTCTTTCGACATCATTGGCCAGATCGTCTGGCCGATGTCACCGACCTAAAGGGGGTGTTAGTACAATCTTTTAAGAATTTATGGCACGTCCCCCCGTCTGACCCCCCATTCCAGATGTTCATGGGGGAGGGGGATCACAAGAGTCTAGGATCATGATTTCATGGCAGAGTCTAATTCCCTGGCCAGTGTTATGGACACAAAAATACTGCAGTTTCACATTTCTGCCGGCATGCGTTTCAAGGCATGTCGTTTTTAGCCTCAAATGGACTTACATGTCCCTTGAGCATATAACGGCGGCCACGGTTATCGATCAGTGGACCAGGTTTATGCACTTTAGTGGAGAGCGTGGGGTCTAACGGTATTTCGGGCCTGCCGAGTCCTCTTGAATCTGGGTCAGGGAGAAAATCCAAGAGGAAGCAGAGAAACAGAGAGCGGGAAACAACAGAGTCAGTGTTCCTGCATGGGTGTCCGGACGGGCAGGGCTGAGATCACTTGGGGGGAGGGGGGCTTCCGACCGAGCGTGTTCATGTCTTTGCGTGTAAACAGCTGGCCCCCTCTGTGCCAGTGCCCAACAGCTGCCAGACAGAGAGGTGCCCAACATCTGCATTCACTTCGGCTCCTTTCCTGGAGCCAGATGCCGGTTTCCCTGCCGCTGGAAAGCACTGACGTTTTTATGGGTTCGCCCATGTTCGTCTGTTTTACTTCACGACTCGCAGCTGAACGCTGGCAGGATCTCTTCTCCAAACAGACTCTGCACCAGTGCAGGAAAAAAAATTTAATGGGTTATGTAGCAGGAAGGCTGGCGAGTACAGCAGCTCCTGGAGTGTGCTACCTCTGGCCTACTCTGGCGAGTCTAGCTCTAAAAAAAACATATTTATATTCCACGGTATATGTACTTGAAAAAACATTCTATTATAATTCCATCATTAGTCAGAAGTCTGGGGGAAAAAAAAACATTTGGTTTCTGTTATTAATGAATCATTAATTTTAAATAGTCTTAATTACAAGTCAGAGCACAGCTAGGATAGCCATATATGTTGCCAGTGACTTTATAAATGTCTTAGTTAATAAACACCATTGTGTTTTTTTTCCATGGACCTGGCAAAGATATTCCACTTAGCACACCATAAATCAGTTGTTTGGAGATTAATAAACACCAGCTTTGTCAAAGCCATCTGGGTTTCAAAGAACCCGGCGTGTTTGAGATAATTAAAGTCTCATTTTCTGTCAGTTATTAAAGGTGTTCCACAGGGTTCAGTCTCAGGCCCTGTTTGTAGACTGGGAATCAATTTGCATACAATAAATACTCTGAGTGCTTAGATGATGTTGTGAGTTGGGGGGGGGGGGAACGCTTTCAACTTTCCTCGAGTCTTGTTTTATGTAATTAGTCACAAAAAAGTGCAGGTGGAAAGAGCTCCAGCAAAATAAAAGTGGAAGAACAGGTATAATAAGAAAAGTAAAGGTAATATACTATTCTTATAACTAGAAATATGTCATGAAGGCTTTCTTGGTATAGTTTTGTCGTATCATAAGACTGGCAGTGGAAGCTGAATTGCCTGCACTGACAAAAACAAGCAACACGCAGCAGTGACATGCCTTCAGGGCACAGCCAGAACGCCACTCCAGGTACCCTCTGAAGTCTGTCCAATAAATAACGGGGTTAACTCTGAGAGCCCAGGGTTAATCCCACCGGTGCACCATCACGATCGATGGATTCCTGCTGATCTGGATTAGGTGGTTGGCTCAATGACAGGAAATAGTGACGGCAGTTACAGCGGGCGGACGTGACACATTGTAGAATGCGATGTTCCAGCTGCATCGGCCAAGACGCTCCTGTCCTCTGATCAAAGGCTTCCAGCATGAAGTGGCCAGGAGCAGAAGAAGACCTGCATACCCTCCTGATCTTTCCACTCCCACCTTCGCGTCACTAAACTGAAACTGTAGAATCCTTCCCCTCAATGTATTATTTACAATTTTTCTGCAGGCAACAATACCGCTGTCCGATGAAATAAGGTAGCTTAACAACTGTGCCGACACGGTGACTTTTCCCAAAAGTCCCTGTGCGTTTCAGGCAGCCGCGAAGGCCCAGCAGTACACTTATCCGGTCTGTTTGCCGTTTACCACGGTATCGGCTGACTGATGGGTCTTGACACTGGCTTCTGAATCCTGGGTACCGAACTGTTAGCGAGCTAGCGTGTTAAACATGAGGCTGGGGATGGAGGTATGGCTGCCCGATTAACATCAACCCAGGCTGTACATGCAGGTGGATACCACAGAGAGCATTCCTTTCACACTGATTCTAGACTGCGATAACAGGTAATTTCTCAAGTTTGCATACTTAAAAGCACCATCTTGGCCCTTCATATATGCTCTGATCTTATCGACTGTATGAAGGAAGGTCATAAACAAGCCGAACAACAAAACAGAACTTATCCTGGGATGGACAACTAAGGAAGAGAATACGCACAACTCGTCTGGAAACTGGGGATGCTCTGCAGCTCCCACAATGCCTCCCTGCATATGATATGAAGCGTGCTCCGCCTCGTCTACGTCCAGGATTACTCCGATCCACCGGCTTTTCATCCCCGTGGAGAGTCCAGACATGCCACGAATTTCTGTTAGACTCCTCCCCGAGGATCCGTCAGCGTCTAATGCATCAGGGCTGATAAGAACAGGCTTATTTCAAGTCCCAGGCAGAAGTTTGATTTCCAAGGCTCCCTCAAGAGGTAAATAAACTCCAGCACCTTTCCCTGACCGAGCTGAGTACTTCACGTGGAAGGCAAACACCGCGAGCCATTGAGGGAAAAGCCAAATAGAACACAAGTGGACAGCCAAAACATTCCACAGAGTGGTCCATAAAACAGCAGGATCACTCTCTGCGTTATTCACTTTGGGCACGCATCGACAGAGTATGGCGAGGAGAGGACCAACACTTCAGACCGTGACATACCACCACTTCCCTCTTGCGCTGCAAACCTCCCCAAGAAATTCAAACATCCAACACAGGGCACAATCATATTGTCCCAGCTTGAAGCACTAAACTACCAGGACCTTTGGAGTATGTTGAATAAAAATTTTGAGAGGGAAAAAGGCACAAGATCAAATTTGAATAGTCTCCTACCTCTGTACAGGGAAAGAAAAAATCACTGTAGTGCTTTTAAACTACATTCCATATCAATCTAGAAAAATCATGACATGCTTCACCTCCATCCGGCCTACTCAGAGGGGACTAGTTCTCACCATTTTGTTAACCTTCCTCCCTGCAGGAAAATCAGCTCCTGCTGGCACACGGTCAATCGCGGTTAGCTTAGAGAGGCCATCAGCATCTCACTCACACTACGAGTCAGTCCACTGCAGAACGATCCTCAAGTTTGTGAGCTCGATACTTTAGGGGCACAACAAATGTTTCCGAAAGCGACGGGACAGCGACAGACGCATTTTAGAGCGTTAGTGATCATCGTCTGCAGGAGTTCAGGTAATGAAAACTGCGTAAAAGCCATAAACGAGAGGTGGTATGTAGCTCAACAGATTAGGGCATTGTGCCTGAGATTATAAGGTCATCAGAATGTTTGAATTCCAGTTTCCGCAGAGTGGATTTACTGCTGGGCCCTTCAGCAAGGCCCAGGTGCTCCAGGGACTGTCTGACCATGCCATCTTTAAATAAAATATACATTACTTTGGATAAAAGTGTCTGCAAATGAACATAGAATGTATAAATATTCCCTGAAAATTAAAACTGAATGATGAGTTTGGGACAACAACAAGTTTTTGGTTAGCTGGGAGGAAAAGTTTCCTGGTTTAATCGCAGTCTGTTTCACCAGGTCCTCATTACAAGCGAAGAAAGAAGGAATCCACCTCATGCCAGTGAAAGGGACTCCGGCAGAAGCATAAATATTTACACTGTGGGGAAGTGTGCTCGGATTTACACCGCAAGGACATGGAATATGAGTTTACAAACTGCTTGAGGAAACTCAAACATCCCAGGCTGTTTCCTCTGCTTTATGTCTTCATTGTGATCTCACTCAGCCACAGCCAAAATTAGCACTTGGAGCGAAACAAAGTAAGAGATTCTAGCTAAATGTGTTCTTCATCTAGTCATGGACCACAGAATGTGTGTGGGGGGGGGGGAGGATGTTTTGGAGCATCATTAAGAACACAGTGATGAACAACGATTATTAATAAAAGCCTGAGTTATATCTGTGTTTCTTAAAGCAAAAGGTTAAACCTGACCTTTTCAAAAGCGAAAACGACAAATGGGCGTGACCCTGTGCCCCTCTCCACCCCCCACCCCCCATGATGGCCCTCCCTTGTTCTGATGCGTTTCACTGTCCCTGGATCTAGTAACACGTTGTGCAATCGCCAAATGGTTCGTGAGAGTTCGCCAACAGGGGACATCAGTGACGGTCGTGTGACCAGGAGCAAAGCACTCTGGGGAAGATTTAACTGTACCACAGCGCGAATCTACATCGTCTACAGCCAAAGCCAGCTTATATGTCACGATTCCCCAGTGTTCCAGAAAAGCTGGAAAGACGTGATGTGTCAGCTCGGAATGTGCCTGTCGTCTCGTAGTCCAAGGGGACAAGCTAAGGCTGGTCTGGGCTCCATACTCCCCACCCCCTGCCCCTAGAACCTCCCTTCACCTCCCTCTCTCCCTCAGCCAAAATTCCCTCCCAAACTGGGCAAGAGTGATTACCACTGACAGCTATAACACCAATGAGTGGCGGCCCTGAGAAGTAAGACAGGAAACCTGACAGACGGAAAACAAAGATGTTCCTGTTTACAAAGTAAAGGCCATTGGTGATGGGCTATCATTCTGTTATCTGTCGCCCTTCCTAACTGGCCTTTTTACAAGCTTTTTTAAACCCATAATTTTCAGACCAGGAATGCTTAATTGAAGCTTCAGCATGATTTTATACTTCCTGTAGTGGATTATAAGTCACAAAAAGAGGAATATATAGCATTTTAATTCACAGATTCGCCCCCAGCACTATATTGGATAAGCGGTTACAGGAAATGTATGTATGGATGGATGTAAACTATTACTCACAAACTCTTCTCAGGAGTTGTGTATGTTCAAACAATGGCCATACTTTGAGTAAAGGTTAATTCCTCATAATGAATCACTCAATCAACAAAGTGTCATCATTCCTTACTGTACATTAATTCACAATGAACCTATGACAAATTTATTATTAAAATGGGAAATTCTCAAATATGTGGCTCAGAAGAAGGGCTTTGACTCGGTTTGGGAAATATACAGAAATCCAATAAATCCTAACAAATCCAACACAAAGCATTTGTATATCATACCTATTGAACTTATTCTTTGGGATGCACTTTCACCCATAGTGACCAGCAAAATCACTGATAGGTTCTGCTGGTCAGGCTCAATAAAAAAAAAACTGTATTTCACTAGAGGCCATATTCCTCACCAAACAATAATCAGCTCTCTGTGGATTATAACCAGCAACAATTACGTTTTTATAATGTGTCATAAACCATAATAATACATGTCACCCGGGGGATGGATCTACACACTGTTAACCACTCATACTCTGGCTGGAGAAAGACGAAGGGATTTCTTATGCATGGGCTGGACGTCCTCTACTCAAGCCTGTTTGGCCAAGACTATGAGATCTTCCTACAAACCGTCTTCTACCACATTTCAGGATCATGGGAATCCACAGTGTAAACATACTTGGTGCTTGGTACTGACATAAAGGCGAACTGGAATGTCACATGAAAAAAAACGAGTTATCCAAAAAACAGCAGCTGGAGAGGTCAGTTAAATATATAGGATGCTGTAATCCAACCTTGCTCCATCCGTAACCACTTATTGGGGTCGTGTAGGGTTGGTAGCCTGGAACCTATCCCAGGATGCAAAGGGCACTATAATTATTCTCAAAATATCTCCACAACAGAGGAAAATAACCGACTTCAGTACTTCTGTAATACTACGTCTTAAATCTATAAAGTCCATATAGTGCGGAGTTTACATCATGCAATTATCAGTTTTTGGACTCTTTTGAAAACACTCCTCTGGCTTTCATAACGGCTCCATGATTAAGAGAGATAAATAATCTGAAATCATTAACACATGATTGCAAGGAGAGCCTAATGAAGGGGTAATTAGACACAAACTTTGACCAGGCTCGTTAATTTTAAACACAAACAATTAGGAAGCACTCCCAGTTAATAAAAAAAAATGATCACCATGCCGGTTTTAAATTTGGCATCCTTAATGATTTTGAAACAAAGCTTAAGGCGAAGGTGTTTTATTAGGTGTTTTAAAGGGAGCCTGTCCTGTTACCAAACTGTGTCACAACAGGTTAGAATTTCACACATCAATACAAGTCATTCACCCCTTTTTTTTGTATGGCAAAAACATTCTACAGCTGAAAACATGCCCCTTTAAGAAATCAAGACAAGCATGTTTACTTAACAAATGATCTGTTACAATAATCATTTGTAACATGCTGTTCTCTGGTGGTGCTATGGCTGTAATCCAGCCTTGTTTGGGGCGATGTATGACAATGTAAATACGCTAGATACAGCCAAAGCGACGGATGCTGTGCCTGCGATCAGAAGGGCGCCGGATCAAATCCCAGAGGTGGTGGTCTTATAGCTGTCAGCAATTTCACCATTGGGCCCCTGAGCAAGATCCTTAACCCCCAATTGCTCCAGGGACTGACTGACCCTGCTTTGGATAATAGCAGCAGCCAAATAAATTAATTGTAAAAATGGACTAAAAACGGACAAAGCGTTCTGGTGTTTCGGGCGGGTATGGACTATGGGGGGGTGCTCTTTCCCCTGAAGTCTGTGTCCTGGGCCAGCAGGAGCTGGAGGAGATGCCTGACTGTCTTTCATTTAGGAAAGGGAAAAATGAAAAAAGAACACAACACCTGTGTCACCTGGGCCCCCTCAGCGTGGTTTCACAGGCGGCGATTCAACGGGCAGCCTGCGCAGGGGGCTGTAAATCCCCGAAGCTGCCACCGAGGCCTCAGACCTCAAGCTGTTTCGACAAGTAAATAACACATCTGACGACTGTTCAGCCGAGCGCGTTGGGAGTAACAGTTGACTTTTGTGTGTTTTGCTTAATTACAATCCCAAATTGTTTTGTGTTTGATGGCCTAATTAACACTGTATAAATTAGCCTAATTCACTTGTTGTAGCGCGGCACTCTGTGCGAAGCCCGGGCGTTTTTAAATTACAACGTTGAAAAATATCCTCTGTGTTACTGGTGAAAAAAAGAAACCTGTGATGAGACTTTGGTTTGTCAGTCGACTTCAGACTTGCTGACAGTCATTGCTGAGCATCATTCAGCCACGATACATGCCCTCCTTTCAAGTGCTACTCTCACACTTCCCAAAAATTACCATTTCAGTGAAAAAGTGGGAGGGTGTGGATATCCCAGAGGGTGAGGCAAAGTCAAGGGACAGCCAATCACCCACATTCTCCTACTAATTATTAATAATCAGGGGTGATTCCATGATTTTTTTTTTAGGGTGGGACCATAACAGGGGGCCGTAATTCATACAGAGAGTACAGCCTTATCATTAGCCAATGATATGTTTTGAATCGGTGAGTGACAGAGGACGGGGCACTCTGGGGGCCAATCAGCTTCCAGCTGAGGTCAGTGTCCTGGTAACCCTATCTCAGTATACATCCCTGCTAGTGATATAAAGCAACCTTCAATCCATCCTTTCATTTTCCATCTGTTTTCTAGTGCAAGAGTGTGGTGAGCTATCCAAGCAAGCCCAGTACGTAAGATTAGATGCAACCTGGGTGTGATGCCAGTGCATCTCTGGGCACATACGTGTGCACATGAACATTATATGGTCATTTTATTAGCAAATTGAAGCTTGAGCTCAGTAAGTATGAGATTGACGCATTACCCAGTGACCCACCATGATGGTTCTAAGTAGTCCTATCTTACCCCCCCCCCCCCACACACACACACTCACAGCCTCTTTCTTCATTCACAAAAACATGGCGATTCCTGCACATTCCTTTATAATGTGCACCAAAGGGATGATTGATTTCACTTGGCGTTGCTCCGCCCATCATAAAACAAGCTGCGCGGGGCATAGTGTTATAGCATCTCAGGCGATTATGACATCACCGGGGGCGATTAACGGGGGCGTACGCGATCCAATCGGAGCATCGGTCCCGTCGGTCGGGACACAAGAGTGTCGTTTTCCTACAAATAACAGAGCCGCAAGGGAAATGGATTTGGCAGGGGGAGGAGACACAAGGGAGGGCGTTATGGAAACTATTTACCCCGAGTGGCATTAAAAAAGCCCCCCCCCCCCACAAACCCCAACTCACCCTCCCTGGTGGCTAATAGCAGCCCAGCATCTGCAAGACATTTATGAAGTGGAGTCGATCTTAACAAATTAATGGCCCGTCGGTGACCAGGAACACAGCTCTCTCTGTTAAACCCACAAACTGTACACTCCCTATACTCGCCCCCCCGCCCCGCCTGAAGGCTGCACCCCTACGCCTGGCATCACGTCCGGTGCACCACGGGAGTTTAACTGAATTGAAACTTTATTTGCCATTTGCACAGGTATAGAAGTACAAGTGCAGTAAAATCTCTTGAATCTGACATTCAAGTAACACGAATGTATACTATAAATAGAAAATAACAAAGAAAACATTTGCACAATGCATAAGTCAAGTAGAGTTCTTTAGTCGTCTTACCTCTTGTTCCACTACTGTTTACTTTGCGATCTGTTGTGTTGTATCGAATATCAAAATAAAAATAACATTACAAAAGTCATTAATGTATGTGTACAAATGATTAAAGTATAAGAGCAGTGTTTAAATTAAGTGCTTTTTAAGGGCTTTTTTTTGGGGGGGCAGCGTGTGGCTCAGTGGGCTAAGCCTGTGTGCCTGTAATCAGAGGATCACCGGTTCAGACCCAGCCTCAGCACGTCTGCGGGTCCTTGAGCAAGGCCCTTAACCCCCAGCTCCCTGGGCGCCACTACAGGTGGCTGCCCTTCACGGACAGCTTGCTCTACAAAGCGTTAGCTGGGAGTTGAGGGAGGTGTAAAAAGAATTTCCCCATGGGGATTAATAAAGTACAAATTATTATTATTTATTATTATTATTTTCGAGAGTTCAATTATCCAGAAAAGTAAACTATGCAGCAGTTCCTTAGCCCTGACTTTGCCAGATATGAGAACTTTTACTGTACGACTGGAATACTTGCACAACTTCCCTCGGTCAAGGTTTAAAGACAACAAATAAGAAAACGACTATGACGTATAGAAAGAAAGATCCACTCAGGAATACTATATCACTGAAGACTCGGGAGACTGTTTTCCTTGTGCACGGTAAACAGTCAGTTCCACTATACAATGAAGATCTTACTCCTTCTGCAGGACACAAATGAACACAAAACATCTTTTCTTATCAGTTGACTGGGGGGACAGGCAGCAGGACATTACTGTTTTTAATGGCTGGCTTTTATTATTTTAGTTATGTTTTATTGTATTTTATCATTATATCTTCTTGGGCTAATTTTAATATCGTCACTTTAAACATAAGGGGCTTGAGGAACACTTTAAAATGTTTAATAGATAGATGGAAAATAAATAAGAGTTATAAATAAGCAGCCTTGAGTGTTGGGGGGTTGGGGGGGGGCGTGATTTAAGTCCAGTCCAGTCTGAGTCCAGTTTGACTGAGGGATACTTCTTAGCTCCTGAGGACCAAACCAGCATGAACAGCCTCCACCATGATGGGGGCCCATTCACCAGCAAAGTCATGTGATCTGTGACACAGGGGCAGCAACGCCCCCCTTAGATACTGACATACATCTTTGCTTATTTATATTCCCCACATCTACTGATTTCCATGCTAAATACATTTAAAGCTTAACTTTCATGAAAACTCCAGCCTAGTTTCCTGAAGCTGTATGTTATTTAACTTAACTGCCATCAGTACTCTTCCTCCACACCAGTCCCTGCAGCCCAAATTTGACACATGAGACTGAGACACAGATTTGCCAAGTATTTCGTACCAGTGCGAATTTGCACATGTTTTTTTCCCCCTCTAAAGAATATAAGGCAATGGTATCGTTCAAAAACCATAAACCACCCATCCAACTCCCATAACTGCATATACAGCTTATGCAGTACTGGACAGCAGTCAGTCTGGAGCGAATCCCGGGCAGCAAAGAATACAAAACAGGGGACACACTCAGAGACGACTCTAGGCTTTTTTATGGTGGGGGACGTAACAGCGGCCATAATTCATACAGCGGGGTCAACCTTACCATTAGCCAATTACATGCTTAGAATGGGTGAGTGACAGGGGATGGGGACAGGCCAATCAGCTTTGAGGTAGGGCTAGTGCCCTTATGGCCCCGCCCCTGGACGCACTGGATTGGATAGCAGTTGCAGCTCACATACTCACACACATACACTGAGGAGATTCAGAGTAATGATTCTTATAACTGCCTGCTTATGGAGTGCAGGAAAAACTAGACTTTAATTATTCAGAGAACCAGCAAACTTCATACACCGGGCAGGGGTGGGATCAAAACCTACAACCCTAGAGGTATCATAACTGTCTGAAGTTTATGTAAGTTGGCTAACGATTTAACTTCTGGCAAGGTTAACTAGGCAGACTAGTTGGTAATGATTATAGGTAAATGCATATAACATGCATGTGCTTGTGCCGTACATCACCAGACAGCCAATGGGAGGGTGGTGCCATTTTGCGCATGACTGTATTGCCTGTGAGAGGGTTTTGCCTCCTCGCACGTTATCGCACAGCCAATGAGAGGGTTTTGCCTCCTCACACGTTTTCACACAGCCTATGAGAGGGTTTTGCCTCCTCGCACGTTATCGCAGAGCCAATGAGAAGCTTTGGCTCTTTTCTACTGCATGGCACACATGAACCGCAGAACTCTTCTGAACAAGGAGGTTATAAGGGGAGGGGGGCATAAAGTCATTTCCCCTTGTCTGTTTTTGGACTTTTTGTTTAAAGAAACATAGATATAATTCCTTAATTAATAAGATTTTATTGGTTTACAGTTATTTGCAGGGAATTTTTTTCACCCTTGTTCACCACTGCATTCTTAATGATGCTCTGAAAGTCACCCTAGCACAGTGCACGCGAGGTTTGGTGGTCTATGCTGCTCAGCCAGTAAGAGGCTTTTGTCTTTGTCTCATCACTCAGGCAATGGGAGTGTTCTGCCCCTTTGTATGTTACTGTACAGTCAATCAGAGGATTTAGCCTCATATGTGTTCTCACACCGCCAGTGAGAGTCGTCTGCATCTTTGTATGTTTCTGCGCAACCAGTGAGAGGCTTCTGCCACTTTGCATGTTAATACACAGCCAGTAACAGGGTTTCCCTTCCTTAAGTGTTATCGACAGCCAATCAGAAGGTTTTGCCTCTTCGTGTATTACTGCACAGCCAATGAGAGGCTTTTACTTCTTCATGTGTTATAGCACAGCCACCGAAAGGGTTTTACCTCTTCGTGTGTTACGGCACAGCCAATGAGAGGATTCTGTGTCCTATAAGTAGGCCGTTGAAGCCCCCGGCATTACTCAGACGGCAGTGCATGACGTGGTACCTGTCCCTACATGGCGCTGACTCGTCCGTCCGCGAGCCGGAGCGAGTCCCTGGCATCGCCGTGAGCGTGTATCACTTTGCACCCTGACGACAGTACTGCTGTGTGTGTGCCCTGTGCACAAGCGATTAAAAAAAAAAAAACATGCCTCATCTTACAGACGCTCCACATTTCACAGATGCTTTTGTCAAGTACCTACAGGGATGTAAATGGGGGTGGGGGGGGGGGTGAGAAAAGGCGGTCGCGGCTTATCGAGGTCGCTTACAGCGTCGCGGAGGACGTGGAATGATGGACGGGCATATTAAAGATACTGTAATGACGGATTAAGGGATTTACGGTGAAAGGCATCCCCGCCAATTTGTAATTTTCCTCCGGGCTACAGCAGTGAAAGATAACCGGCATCAACAAGTACGTCTCGAGTTCAAATAGCTCTTACAGGTCGACTTACATTCTTAACGCTCTGAAAATGCTCCCGACTTAACGTTCAAACACACTAATTCGATAACAGCGATGCTCTAACTGCATCAGCGAACAAGTCAAGATCGTCAAAAACGTTGTTGCATTTCGCATGTTTCAGAGGCGAAAAACAACTAAGGCAAACAGTTAAGGCATTAAATTCAGCCTGTCCGACTGTCGTATATGTGCCAAATAAAGAAAACGGATTCTGGGGTTGATAGATATACTTGCAGGTGCTCATTCTGCGCCGTGTTTGGCGTAGAACGGCAGCTGTCCGTTCCCATACTGAATAAAGATATCGCGTCGTTTTGATTGCGGTGACGGTGAGACACCAGCATAGGAGAGGCTTCCATCAGTGTGGTTACGGCATGCAGGCAGATGGAGATGAGCCGAGATGATTGACAGGCCAGGAATTACAATAGAAAAGACTTTTTAAAGCGAGAAAACAAGTGCAGGAGTATCTAAATTCGCAGGTACGCGCACGGCCCTTTGAGTGCTGTACCCTGTAGGTATGAAAGTGCCCCCCCACCCCCAATGCATGCACCCCCACATGCTTCTTGACTTCAAAGATCCCAGCGGTACAGAAAAGCCACACGGCAGCAGGAAGCCCTGACAGCTCATCGTGAGCCGGAGGTCCTGAGCCTCACGCTGAAGGCCCAGGGGACTGAATGCACAACACGACCCCCCATGGGCCCTTGTTTTACAGGCAGGGAGGTTGATGCCGTACCCCTGGGGCCGGCTAGAGGGCTCCACACCTCCCTGCACCCCATGAGAGAGCACCTTTACAATCCCATGACACTAAGTAACAGACTGTAGTTGTAGTGAAAATGATTCATTTAGCTACAGGTCTGCCTGGAATAGCTACATTTAGCAAATGTCAGTAAGTAAAAAATAGTGCAAAATGTACATATATATTAGTGTTAAAGTTAAAGCTAGAATAAATAAAATCACTTGGATCTCAATAATTATAAATGCATTCCCCAACATAAGTGATTATTATAATGAAAAGGGTGAGAACTTGACACAGCTGGTTGCTGCAGTCGCTCAGTAAACCAAACTCTTTCCAACTTTTCAAAGCAAACATGAGCGATATGACTTAACTTTTTGGTGATTTTGGTATCTTCCTAGGGATGGATTAATTGGAGGCACTAGGCTGAGATCAGCATGGACACAGGTGTTGCCGATCGAGGGAGCATTCTATTATAGGAGTTACCCCGATGTTTATGTGAATTTATTAACCTTCCTCTGACTTTTCTGAGGAAGTAACAAGCTGCTCAAAAGCATCCAGGACAGGTAGAGGTTGACTTCCCCCGGGGGGGGGGGCGCTTCGGACTCCATTGGGTCCCAAGTCCCAAGACTAGTTTTACACATCCCACGGACAAGGACAAGTTGTAATCCATTTACACAGCATCCTGTCAACAAATTCTACTCAAATAGCCCTGGAAGACTTACAAGTGTGGAGAGGGTGGTGTGGGGTGGGGGAGTGGGGGGACAATTCAACAGGGGTTCGGCTGAGGTGCGGGGGAGAGGGGGGGACGTTGTGTCGCTTCCTTCCACCGGGGCCCAGAGTCCCACCCGGGGCTGGGAGACAAAACCGAGCCGGTGTAAACCGTAAAGAGGATTAACCCTGCTGAGTGGGATGGGGAGGGGGGTTCATAGAGACCTGAGTGCAGAGCCGAGAAGCTGCAGTGAGATCCCTCTCCCAGAAGGCCAGCTCTGACTGAGTCACATCAAAGTGCCCTGACTCCAAAAAGGGGGGAGGAGGGGGAGGCAGGTGAATGGGGAAGGGGGGTGCAGGAGAAGGAGGGAGGAATCCCTTATCTCCTCCAGAGAGGATGCTGCTCTGCTGCACAAGATTGTCTGGAGCTGCCACCTGTCCCAGGCATCTTTGAAGGCAACGCTAAGCCTGTGATGGATCTGACCTCCTTCAGCTCCCATTCTTTCATGTCTCTCTTCATTTTCTGCTCTGTTACCCCCCCCCCCCACCCCCAGCTCTATCCCAGGCTCCTCTCCTCCTGGCTCGTTCCCTCTACCTCTGCCTCCGTCTCTCCAGTCCCATCCCAGTCTGACCGACACTCGGGAAGGCCGCGTTGGCTTCTATTCTACATTTAACTCCACCCCCCGGCCAGGAGAGAGTCTGAGGTGTAGAGGGGTGTTTAGGACAATTCTGTTTTAATCATTAGCTATTCTGGGCCAGGAGTATCGTCGATGGGTCCTGATTTTAACTTGCCTCCCTGTAGTGGGGTCAAAAAAAAGATCACTCAGTTAAAATTAAATTAAATTAAATGACCTTCACGACATGGACAGCATTAATTCTGTAGGACAATGTTCCTCTACAAATCTAGCATCTGTGTCAGCACACAAAGAAAACCAGCAGTTTCCACAGTGAAACTCCACATGAATTTTACATTTCATCTGTTTAGAAGACTTCTGTCCAAAGTGAGGTACAATTAAGAGACCTGGGTCAGTCCCTGGAGCAGTTGGGGCATTAGGGTCTTGTCACCAATGGTGACATCAATCTGCAGAGCTTGGGCTTGAACCAGCCACCTTCCAATCACAGGCACAGAATCCTGTCCCACTAAGCAGCACATGTAATTGACATCGGCAAGGGTGCCATGCAAAAACACTGAAATGGAGGGACTTTTCGGTGACAAGTAACCAGAGTGTTTTGGGGATGAATCGGCGAGTTCCCTTACCGAAGCCTCTGGATGAGAATCAGGCACACTGAGAGGGACTGGGATGAGAAGTCCCCAGCCTCTCCTCCCCACCCCCAGCCTCCGCCC
>JAODLC010000001.1:25544785-25564001 GCA_026781145.1 Hippopotamyrus pictus
ACTTCACTGGATTATATTATTATTTTAGCCAATGACAAACAGCATCCTTTCTCCCTATTTCTAGATAATGACTTTAGCAAGTGTCTGTTCTTCTTCTACCACAGGAGGAAGCCACCTCAAAGCCACCGCTTAACCTTTCCAATCTTGTTTGGCTAGTCTTTGTTCTTCTGATTTACTTTTCTCCACCTTCTTCTCCAGACTCTTTCAGTTCCTCTTAATTTCAACTCTTCCACGTTGTTGTCTGCACGTCCCCCATGTGTTCTCTGTCCACCGGAGTCTCAAAAGAACAAACAAAAAAACTTTTCCTGTTCCATTGCCTTCTTGCCAATCAAGGCGTTACTCCCCCAGCAGTGGTGAACTGGGGCTGAACTTCTGCTCCAAAGTCAAACAAGCAAAGCAGCCGATGAAAAATTGAACTCAGCAGCATCTTGGCAACTCTAGCTATCAACCTCATGAAGCCTTATGACTTCTCTTTCTTCCTTTATTTTTTTATTCCTCTTTCATTTCAACCTTTTTTCCCATGGTTGCCCGAACCAGTGCTTCACCAGTTTACAGGTCTATTCAGCCCCCACACAAAAGCTTCAGCCTAGACCTTGACCGAACCAAGAGAAACATGCTCCAAAAAAAAAACACCCTGGTCTCTCTATGGTGATTGAATTTCTTAACATCTTTTCAAAAAGCGGTTAAATGCCTGGAGGCGAGAGGAAGAAACAGCCTAATGGTGGATTGGGAGAACTGAACAAATTTCAGAGCCCTTTCCTGCTCGCTTTTGAGGTTGAAAGCGAGCTCTTGCCTTTCAAGTTTCAAAGTCCTTCTTCCTCCCGCAGTGTCACAGAAGGATTTGAAAAGAAGGTAATTGTGCTCACTGCCGTCCTGATCAGAGCGCACGTCCCAGCTCTAGTATTTCAGAATCTTTCTCTCGCCGTATAATGGAGCTTGGGTGCTCTTCTCCGACTCCCCACCCCCGCCCCCCCAAGCCCGCACTCATTAAATTCTAATGCCTAGGTTTTTTTGCTTGTTTTTTTTCCCTCTTCCTTGAGGTCCGAGTCTCCGTTGTAGAAAACCGTCTGGATTTTTCTTTAAAAAAAAAAAATAGATTGGTACTGAACCACAGACAAAGTTAGTCTGATGAGAAAGACAAAACAGGTAAGCATAAAAACAACAAAAATGGACAGTAAGACACATCAATGTGTGATGGGACCAGGAGCGCAGCTTGAATAAAATGTCACCTTGGGCCCCCCAAGCCCAATTTCACATATAATTCTACACATTCTCTAAAATGTTAGCCCCTTGGAATCTGCCAGGGTTTCAATGCCCCTACTGCACCCAAAACATCCAAAACCTCGTCATGTGAAAGATGATGATCCTCTGTGACACCTGGATCCAGACCTAAGACAACACAGCAGAGGCCTTTGGCTCCTCTCACTGATGACTTTTTGAAAAACTTTTACCAAAGTACATTTACTGCCAGGGCATGTTGAAGGTATCGACTGCAGGATGACTTTAGTACGAAGAGCTCATGGAGGACGCGCCACTTAAAAAAAGCTCCTCCTCCTTGGTAATATTTTCCGAAATTCTTTTTGCTGCTGACCAAGACTCCAGTCAGCAGACACCAAATTCCACCCCCCTGGCCAGAGTATTTTAATAAGATGATGTTACCATTGACTTGGGAGAGTCAAGGGCAGGTACCCAATTACAGCTAAGGGTACCACACTCTGAATGCTTTCAACAAATGGGGAGATCATCTGTCAACCGGTTACCACAGGCCTTTCTCAGCAGAAGAAATCCTTCAGGGTCAGGACATTAGAGTATGTCAGCTAAACTCAGTTGTATCTAACTTAGTCTATAGGACACACCTGCCAGTCAACGAATTATTAATGAATCTGCATAAGGTTTTCAAATATGCTGTCTTTTTAACATTTATCTTCTATATCGCTTGTCCTATACAGGGTTGTGGGGGAGCCCATCCTGGAAACAACAGATGCAAATTTGGGAATAACCCAGGATGGGCACCAACCCATCTCAGGGCAGACACACAATTCACACACATGTTGACACCTACAGACAATTTGGCCACTTTTTCACCACACTTTTGGTACTTTCCCTTTTCCATTGACTTCTTGATCGAGTACCAATACCAAACGTTCCAGTACCTAAAGTACCAAAACAGCTGGAATTTGCAAACGCTTTCTTTGTCGATTAGATATACAAATAGCCTGCTTCTGAAACACAATACAACCAGCGTCTTAAAAACTCAAACTAAAACTCAGAAAACAACAATAATTGAAGAAAACAAAGTAGGCCTAATAATAATGGACGCATGGAGAAATGAATGAGACCCAAGCTTTCATTGTGCCCCTTGGCAACTCCAGTTTACCTTATCATGTTTTTGGAGTGTGGGGGGAAAACTGAAGAACTGGAGGAAACCTTTTAGGGCACAGGGAGAACATTCAAACTACACACATAAATCCAGAATGGAGAACCCTGATCTGGAACCCTGGTAAAATAATTTGTCTTGGGAAGGTGGAGGAGTATTGGCATTGTATTACTGTAATCAGACAGTCAATGGGAAATTCAAAGTATCAAGTATTAAACCTAATAATCTTCCAAACAGAGCTGATTTAGTGACTAAAGAATTGACCACAACATTTTGGATTCCACAGACGGATAACTGTAGTCGCACTGTCCAGCAGGGCAGAGAAATGAGTCCCCCACAGTGTATGTTGCAACCTGATTTGAAATATTTGATTAATTTAAGCAGCTCAATCAAGCATAATAAATCAAGCACTCAGCTGGAAGGATACATGGGAATAAATGAACAGCAGTTAGAAATCCAGCTTTCCCACGCTTTTCATGTTTATATTCATATCACTGCAAAATTGCGTGCAATTTAATGCACTTTGCACAACAGCATCTGTTAAACAAACATTCATGCCTTGAACACGATTTAGCAAGTTTTTTTTCTAGCCTCAAAGCGAATACTGTCCCGCAGCCCAAATCAGCACAAATCTAAATATCGCCCCCTAGCTTATCTCAGAACCCCCCCCCCCCTCCAAAGTCACTCAGGCCAACAAAACTTCCTGTAATACCACTAATGATGGGCAGTTACAAAACTTATTGAAGGAAAAACATGCCACTGAGTCATTTCCTGTTAAATTAAGATTTTGTACCCCCCCCCAACTCACTCCTCAAATGCAGTATGGTGCTGTTCCCACTCATGGCTTCGTGATCTGCTGATTGTGACTTAGAAATACAAAGTTCTGCAACTGATTGGTGATGGGGGGTGGGAATATAAGCTGACCGCTCCATGGCACGTGAGTGATCCTCTCTCTGGTGTGGTGCCATGTGACAAAACACAAACAGCCACAGGCTAACACGAGTGTACAGTGTATAACACCATGTTATCTGGCCCTGATCACTGCCGGATGGCACTGAGGAGACTTCACAAACATCACGTAAAAGAGGCAACTAGACATGACAAACTGGGTAAAATTATGGGGGAAAATGCAATAATGTGAGTGCAATAAATGACAATAAATAGTACCTTGCAGCTGGTAGAATAGCATTGAATCATAACTTAGGGATGGGCTGATCCACACTTTTTTTCAGCTCCAATCCCATTCCCATACACAACTGTCGATATAGAATCAAATATTATTACATAATAATAATATTTGCTTAAATATTTCAATGTAAGATATATATACATATATATATATAGTATTTTTTAGCTAGTAATTACAAATGAAAAATCTATGCCAAAAATTCTTTAATTAGGCTACTAGAGACATATATAATGTACTGTTCCACCTCATTTGTACATCTTGTTGTACATTTTTGGGGCATTTGTAGTTCAGTATAACTATGATCTTCCAAGTGCTTATATGCGAGTGGCAAATGCTTAAAATGCCCCACAATTTTTCTCCCACTGGCAACAGCGTTACTTATGCTTTGTTGCGATAGCAGCCCGAAATAGAACAAATAAATAAGTATCGAACGTGGATTGGTCATGTATGACCGATACCCAATCCATCAAATAGGTCTAGATCAGCGCCGATAACAATCCGAATATCCGAGCAGTGCATCTCTACTTTAGGTTACTACAACTTCTGAAAAAAAAATTCTCAACATCAAAAGGAAAGATTCAAGCATTACATGATTCGAATCAAGGTATCATCTGAAAGAAGCGCAGGATGAAATAATTGATGTAGATCTCGAATCTGAATCTTCGCTTCAAGACTCGACACCTAAGAAGAACCTTGTTGACATCAAAAGAGATGGTAAACACCATTTAAATGGTGACGCCTTCTTCTCTTCCGGAACATCCCTGGCGTCTGCAAGCCTTATTACGAGGTTGTGCAATTAATCGTGTTGCATTATTTACAACAAACAAGCACAGCCACCTGTCAAACTGATTCATGCAAATGTATCTAGCAGAGAGCCATTCTAATATCCTCCTGCCAAAGAGAATCTGATTAAACCCGATCTAAAAATTGTCTCTTCATTTGCCTTCGGATATCTATCCATGCAAAAGTACAAATTAGGTTAAAAATAAGTGCACATAAACTCATGCACATGCACACAAGTGTCACTGAAATCAGTCGGACCATGAAGAAAGACTTCTTATAAACTCCACAATATGGATGCTTGCTTTGTGCAGAAGTTTACAACTTTATGGAAAGTCTTCACTCCCATGACTTTGAAAACTTGCTTTTCTTGGGCCGTGCACTTTCAAAGCCAACCTCGATTTGAATACCGCCAGTTAGGAACCCCGACGTGCTCGTGAGTGATAGTTTAGGTAATTGAAGTGAGAACCGTTCAGCTGTTTGAGAGGACTCTCTTTCTTCATCGGCTACCGATTGTCAGGCCCTGATTTCCCTCGCAGCCTGGAGCTCCCTCTCCTTAATATTCATTTGAGCAAATTCAATGCCCTCCCTCAGCACATCTCAATTTGCCTCCATGGAGCTGACCTGCCCCTCCACCTATGACATCCTACCCCTCCTCCCCAGCCACTTAAAAGAAATAGAGGCTTGTAAGCACAGACCCTACCATACCGGGTGTTATGTCGTTTCGAGCCCGGATTTGAAGTACTAGTTCTGGGGGGTGGTGTGGACCCAAAGAAATACCAGCTCCTTCAACCCATCCCTCATGTCTTTAAAAACTCATCACCAATCAGCATCAATGGGATAAGCTGCATTTCAGGAGTGTCAATAATTTGAAGTAACGGCTCTGTGATTTGGCGGAAGAGGATGCTCAGAGTTCTCAGCGTGAGAAGGCTCCCTCACAGGAGACATGTCATACTCGCCCTGGAAGTGCGGATCGCAATACTGCAAACTTGCGGCCCATTTTCAGGAAAATTTTCAACTGGTGCAGCACAAAAGTCTGCCTGTTTGCAGAGACCCTGTTCAGATGTCCTCATGGTTGGGCTTTGCCAGCTCTCCACGACAACACCCCACCCCCACCCCCACCCCACTCCCTCCTCGACATGCTGCGGCCTGGGCCGGGGTCTGCACGACGGA
This sequence comes from Hippopotamyrus pictus, assembly GCA_026781145.1. Classification (NCBI taxonomy): domain Eukaryota; kingdom Metazoa; phylum Chordata; class Actinopteri; order Osteoglossiformes; family Mormyridae; genus Hippopotamyrus; species Hippopotamyrus pictus. The sequence goes on from JAODLC010000001.1 coordinate 25,550,305, forward strand.
GATTAGAACCCACTCGCCAAACAAATGGACAACCGGCCAAAACAAAGAGACGAACAAGGACACCCAGAGCCGCGGCAAACAAACATGCTGCACTGGTTAACGGGCTGGACAGCTAACGGTAGCGCTACCTTGTAAATCTCAGTTAAGCCACAATAACATGGTTGAAGCAACTGGGCATGTAGCTAAACCTAAATGTTCCACGCAATTTTTGCTTTCATTTCCAGGTCCTAATATTCATTTTAATTTCCCTATTCATTTTCGGCTACTCGTTTCGTCCATGATTTCAGAAGCGTTTTGGGTGGAGGAATCCTCCATTAGGGCAGTTAGCCGCCAATTACTAAGGAAGGGATAATTTGGCACTTCAAAGACAACGACATGCATTCCCAAGAGAGGCCAAAATCACCCCCCCACCCCCCAACCCCCGCCTCTTCGTTTAATAGCATGCTAAGTCCTATCTGTGGCTAGCAGGCTAAATTAACTTTTGACATTTGATATCAGTAGAATGAGCGGGATCAGCCGTTTAACTGGAACAGGATTACCCTCACGCCACTCACCCCCCTGGAGAAAGAGCGGGGATTCGGCCCTTGCCCGGACTCAGTAATTTGCCCAGTGCTAAGCAGTTTATCAGAAGCAGGGGAAACGTCACAGACCAAGCGGCTCGGCAACTGGGCTTTAGCATTTCAAGTCATGCAGCCGTTGACCACTCACTTATGATTTGCTCGGAAGTAGGAGTCGGGAATGATGTCACACCCGAGGTAACCATGTTCTAGTACAGCAAGTCGGAAAGCCATTTAGCAATACCAGGGACCTGTGTCAAAAAGCAAGATTTCTTGCTTAGCTGGATAACTTGTCAGATTTACTCCAGCTGAAATAGCCTTTATCTTCATTCACTTATAATTAGCCCAGCCCATCTTGAATCTGACAAGTTATCCAGCTAAGTAAGAAATCCCGCTTTCTGAAACAGGCCCCTGTTCCAGCCCAGTTAATTGTTAGCCATTGTTAGCTATATCTATTGATAACACATTTCACAGTATTTTGCACATAAAAACACCATAGCAATAGTGGTTGGACAGTACTGTGTGTACAACGGATTTAATGAGCCAAAAATATAAAGTGCTAAGAACCAGTATAAATTTACAGCTTTAACTTCTGCTGATAAAGGGCGCAGCCATCTTGAATTCTGAGGTCAGGGTTATGTAGATTCTACGTCCTTTCTCAGTAGGAATTCCGACATTAGGGGGAGATCCAGTTGAATTTCCAACTAGTAACTGAGAATTTCCGAGTTACAGGTTCAGTTGGAATGCAGAATATCTTTCTACCCTCAGTCTACAGTATGTACTAAACAAAAACTCCTTAAATGTAATCTGCCACTCTCATGCAATCTATACCACTGTTTTTCAACTGGTGGGTCATGACACACTTTGGGACCATTTTCATTCGGTCGTGGACTGTGTAGTTAAAAAGAAAAATTGAAATTTTTATAATGTCTTTTTTGTAAGTGCATGAATGTGATGTGCTGCTGATCCATTTACTGCACTCTTTTTTATTAAATAAATTTGGTTGAGAATTTGGGTTGTGATTGTCCAAAGAAAAATTGACGTCCTGAAGCTGATCCGATTGAGAATTATATTTTCACCCGACTTCTCATTTTATATCTGTCTTAGGTTAAAAACAAAAAATACATTGACTGATATCATTGCCTTTTATTTCTATTGTCTTAATTTATTATTATACTTTATTTTTATTGGTATTTTTATTGGTATTTTTAATATTATTTATTCCTATTTACCCTTAATGTTATTTTTCTTTGTTTTATGTACTTCCTTTTGGGCACACTTTAAAAAAGTATTTCACTTCGCAGATGTACAGTGTATGTTTGTGTATGTGACAAACAAAACTTGAATCCTTTTTTCATCCAGTCATCCTTCCTGACGCATATACAGGGGTGGGGCCACTGCCCCCAGCTGAAAGTTGATTGGCCCCCCTCCCCTGTCACTCACCAAATGATATCATATCATTGGCTAATGATAAGGTTGGGCCCTTTGTATGAATTATGATTCCTGTTACGTCCCCCTACTGAAAGAACCCATAGTGAGTTAGAAGTCAGTATCAGAAAGAACAGTGCACAGGGCAGGGAACCCCCAAGTTGGGACGCTGGTAATTTTCTCTTATTTTCTACCTTGATCAACAGTTTTTTGCGGCAAACTTCACTGGACAAAGTATAGTCACCACAGCGGTATTCATACTACCTGCCTTTCTAAGTTTAACAAATGCTCCATTTTTGTATCCCCCATTCTGTTAAATGACCATATTTCAGGTTAAACCAAAATCAAGCTTGAGTAGAAACCATGGTAAGTTCACTCCCAGCGTATAACATCTTTACGCCTTTGATGTTACAAACCATACACTGCATTCATAAACGTGTCAATTAGCTGCTTCAAATTACCAGCGTAGTAGTGCGAAGCCTAAATCGCCGCAATAATAATTTGAAAAGCAATCTGAACAGACCGCCATGTAAATCAGATAAAACATGACAGCATTTTCTATCTCGGTACTTCGCCAGTTGACAAATAAATTATTTCAAACTAATATCACTGGGAGAAAGACAAAAGTGCCACGTGCGATCATTAGTGCTGAAACAGCACTGTGGCGCTAACTCTTGTTAGTTTAAACATGCCATGCTATTAAACCTGAAAACCAGACAAATGCTGCTCAAGGTTTATAAACGTGTTCGGTTAGCCTGGGCTGAATAGCTTAGCCACCCAAAAAGGCATCAGCTGGCTATTAATGCCACATAATTTAGCCTCCAGACAGGCCTAAGACATTCCCAGGCCCTGCTCATTACAGTGAACTCAGACAGAAAAACCCGATGAGATTAGAGGGCCACGCTGGCCACCGGCCTCCTATTTATAGCCGTACGAAAGTGCAGGGAGACGGAAGTGCTGCAGACGGGCAAGAGATCCAGCCTCGCTTAACGGATTCGAGCTCCGGCGACAGATTGACAAATTATCAGCTGTTATGTTGCAAAAGCAGGATAATCTCATAGCAGAGGCCAGAGAAGGGTTAAACAGACACCGCATTACAGCTTTGCGGGGGTATGGCGGTGGGGGGGGGGGGGATAAAAGTCATAAAGTCAGAGAGACAGAGGGGATCAGCCGCGTCGGCGCAGAGCAGACTCAATATGCAGCCTGACCTCTGACCTTTGACCCCAACCTCTAACTTTCTGACATCTAATGAAGACAGCCTGCGTTTTGTTCACTGAAGAAAGTCTAATATGAGTGAAAGAAGTCCTTTTGCCCACACATCAGCATGCCATTCGTGCAGGAGGACTGGGTCAGTACCAAGCAGTTCTGGATTCCCGGTTTAAGAGATCGGAAGAGACCCCACAATAACCAAGCCAAGGAAGAAGCAAGGAGAGGCTTGAATACATAGGGCCACCTCAAGCTACATATGGCCAAGACATAGAGCAGCAGAATCATGGACCATGGTAAAGGGGGGGGGGGTCACTCACTCACTTTGAAACATCATTAAGAATGCATGACGAACAAACATGATAAAATCATCTTTAAAAAATGTTATGCAAATCAATAAAGCTTTATTATTAAAAAGCCAAAATTATATCTCTGTGTGTGTTTTTTTAAACAAATGGTTAAATCTGAGTTTTTCAAAAGCAAACCAACTTTATAGCCCCCCATGGCCCCATTTGCTGAGATGTGTCCATGAGTAAAACAGTACAATGAATCATCACATGAGAGAAGTTTTAATAGTGAAACTTCTGAGTTCATCAGCAGTATTTGGGGGGGCGGTTGTGGACCCGCGTTGTCTGTGGTCCTCCTTCCGCGCAGTTGGGCCTGAGGTTCTCCCCCTGCGCCTGCTCCCCCCATCCCCTCCCTCCCCTGTGTCCTTTCTCGCTCTCCTTTTCTCTCTCACTGAAAGAATTCCCTCCTGCAAGCCGACTCGTTCCGTAATAAGATTTGCCGCTCCGCGACCTGTCCTGCCTCTCGGAACGGCAGAATCCTCCTCCTCCCCGCCGATGCCATGGATCCCTGCCATATAATTCCAATCATCTCTAATCAGCGCCGCCCTGCCCACGTAAAATCCCATTTTTCGGCATTCTTCATGCCAGGGACTTGCCATACATGTCTTTTTTTCCGTCCCTGAAAATAAAAAAGTCAGACCGGACATGGGTTTCCGTAAGCGGCCATGGCCTTATTTTAACAGCGTCTGGTGCCTGGTCAGCATGGGTGCTTGGTGGTTAGCTCTGTAGACACCCCCCTCAGAGGCCGTGGGCCCCTGGCTCTCTCTGTGTGTGTGGACTTTGCATGCCCTGACCGCGATTACGTGGGTGTCCACCGTGGACTCCGATTCCTGCAGTCCCTGTCCTTCCTGGGATAGACTTCAGGCTGACCACAACCCTGTCCTGCATAAGGATTTAAGAAAGATGGATGTACAGACAAACTGTCCCATGTCTGGTGCAACTTTAGAGGTATCTGGAATCAATCAGAAGACTGTCGTGTCAAATTCGAGAAGTTTCAGCATCGTGCTGTCTTTTCAAAAAGATATGTTTGTTATGCAGCTGTGGGACCATTCAAATGAAACTCCGCATTTAGGTCATTGTTGGTCCAGAGTCAAATTTGTCACTGCAAAACAAGCAGATTGCAAAGATGTTTGACCATTTTATGGGTGATAGCTCCTTCCCGGCTTCCTGTAGCTGTTTCATGGCCAAAACTGTGGCGAGAAACATGAGCTTGGATTAAAAGAGAGCTGGTTCACACAGGTATAAGGGTATAAGGACATAACAGCTGTAGCCTTCAGCAAGAAACTTACTTCTTGCTCACATTGATATCGAATTCTGCAGACGGATATGCAACACTGCAAGTATGAACTGCTTTTCGTTAAATAAAAATAAACCATAAACATTGCGATGGGGAGAGAGGAAACTCTATTTTCATAACTCATACCCAATACATCTACTAGCCTGATACCTCTTTACATTGCCTGAATGTTACGTTGTCTTCAGACCCTTAAATAATAGGTTCTTGTCTTGTTAGATGTTGTGTAGCTCCTGCTCTAATACTGCATAAACTTGTACCTGGGCATTTATTGAAAGCTCAGTCTAGCTGCACTTATGGATAATGCACTCCTTGACAGCATGCATGTTTACAATATGCTATTTACCAGTAACTAGGCGATTTTTTGCCTAGGATCCAAAGCTGATAATGTACCCTGTTAAGCACACAAGCATCAACAGAATGGTCTCTGCAACAAGTCTGGGAGAGACTAGGAATGAATAGGTTTAATTTTTCCCCTCTATTTAAGCACATCTCTTAAAATGACCAGATTTATAATATATCTGCCGGTTCTCAATTTTATTTGGTCATACAAATGTCGTCACAGCTTCAAGCTGCCAACAGTACTCTGGTCAAACCAGAGATGGGTGAACAAACTGCCTCTTGTGCACTCGGAACCCATTTACCCAATTGCCCCATGTGACTGGGAGGACTGTCATGGTCCCCTTAACCAAAGAGAGACCAGCACCTGGGACACCTTCCAGCAGACAGGCAGGAGTCCATCTGGTGCTGCCCCAAGCCAGGACAAAAGGAACCATTCAGGAGATGGCTGAGTAACGTGTGCGCTCCCCGACTGCGCTCGCAGTGATGTCACGGCGTCCCCAAAACCGCAGAAGACAACGCCCACTAACCAGCTGTCTAAAAGGAGTGCACTCTCACACTTTCCCAAAATGAAGGAACTTTTCATTCGCAGTAGCCTACATTTCATACCCAGAATCCTTTGGAAAAAGTATGTGTGCATGCACACATGGATGCAGGCGCACAATTCCAAATAGAAATACCCGCCATTACAAACATACAGAATAGCATCTTAAAATAAAATATTCATGGCACAAAAACAAATGGACTGAAGCATCAAAAAGACTGAAAAAACTGCCATCAAAGTGCACATGTTCTGTTTTATACCCTTTAACTTTGCGTTAATTCGTCTTTTCTAAATATGACTTCATCAGTGGTTTCAAACGGTAACTAAGATACTCTACTCTGCCCTCTCGCGTGTTGTAATGGAGAAGTGATTTTTTTTTTCTTTTCCTTTTTCCCTCCCCCTCCCTCCGTATCTGACAGGCACGAGGTGTTCTTTGGTAAGATTTCTTCTCTTGCCCCAGGGCTGCAGACGAAACATCATTAGGCTCAGAGCTTCGAGCGGGACCAGGAGAAAACGGCTGAAAACGAGACTTCAGAAAGAGGAAGGCAAGTCAGGTCCGGGGCCTAGTCGTGAGCTCACCACAATGAAGGCCGAGATAACGCCAGGCCCCGGCCTGACAAAAACACCCTGTGAAGAAGTGCCCCAATAGTGGTGAGTCAGCTGGGGAACAGTCGACTATCAGAGTACAAAACAAAAAAAACATCAATATTTCGAGTGAGAGGCCCGTACGGAAAAGCCCACTACAGAGATGTGTTTATTCTACATCAAATCTAAGGTGGACGGGTCTCCTTTTGATGTTCTTTGCTTTTGTGCAGGAGAATGATATGATTGTGAGTTTACAGTGCACTGGGGCTATGAGTATTAACAATCATGCTGAGGTCAAGACTGACGGGACATCCTCAGTACAGCTTCTACTTCTATTTATGAATTGAATACAATGGTATTCAAACATGTCTACATATACAATGATAATTACATAACTGTATTAAGTCACTTTTAATGGAGTGATGTATTGTTCTATACATGTAGAACATTCCGAAGCCTAAGGATTCACTGAAGATTGTACTGGAACCTAAATATGTTTGCGGGGCCATGGTGAACTGAGTTGATCACCTTGATTGTTTTAGAGAGTGCAGACTGTTGCCTTGTTGGGGATTAGGAAATGATGATTTGAAATATCTGAAATATAAAAGAATTCATCCTTTTGAATTTCAAATAGCTGCAGTCAAGTGAAGATTTTCTAGCACCTTCTCCCAAAAAATACTATTAAGTTGCTACTCCATGGTAGACATATTTCTCCGCAGCCTGCCAACAATCACAATTCTTCTGGCACTTCAAACCAGAGTTATTTACAGCAGCCCAGGGAGAGCTTGTTGCGGTCAGTGAGAGCGCAGCATAAACAGCTCTTCGACTTCTGTTTCTACTCCGTCAGGAGAAATCGGCGGCACAGTTTGCGCTCTTTGATCCTTGCTCATCTTTCACACTCCGAGAGCAGAGAAGTGGGGGTTGTTTGACGGGGAGTGGGACAGAGCGGCAGGTACGGATGGGTGCAGGCGGGGCCAAGGGCCAGAACCGGCACCCTCGAGAAGGCTTTCTCAGGGCATTCCTCACACACAGCCCGCATACACGGGTCCGCTGGTTCACGGCTGATGGGGGGAGAGCGGTGATGGGATTTCATAACCCCCCCCCCCCCCGGGGATGTGTGGACGTGCCTCCCAGTCCCAAAACAAAAACGCACGTCAAGGGCATGTACAAGCACATCGTGGTGTTTTGGAGAGCCCAACTTTGCAGTCCTGCCATTCAGTCTGCACGGTGCTACAAGAGTGCGGGGAACTATTCTTTACATGTCGTAGTGCTCAAAGGCGTGGGGCATGGGGGGGGGGCACAGGAGGGGTGACAGAAATAACACACCAGTCATTCCTCTGTCAGGGTCAGGACAACTAGCCTTTGTTCTTCACGGCGGGGGGCACGACTGATGCCCGCTGACAAATGGACGGAGCGGGAGCCGTAATCCCACACTGCTTTCCCGCTCCCCTGCCTAATAGTTTTACGAGAGTCTGCACACCGCGGGCAGGACTGGTCGGGCAGTGGGAACGGGGGGTTGGGGAGGTGAGCTTTACACTGCTGATTCACCTCGGGGTTATCAGGCCCAGACTGTGGTACATTTCCCAAAAGCATCTGCACCTTCCTTAATGGTCAAGACAAAATCAAAGGAGAATAACTTGTCAATCCTTTGCAGTTAAATCTGGGAATACGCCTTCAGAAAGTGCAATAAAGTACGAGAAAATTGGAACAACCTTTTAAAAAATAACTTTAATATGTATAATTAATTTTAAATATGTTTCTATAATTGTTTATATAATTGTGAAATATAACCCCATCCAGGGTGTGTCCCAGCCTTGTGCCCTGTACTGCCCGGAATTGGCTCTTCAACTCATGTGACCTTGATTGATACTGTATATGATTGGAAGGTAAATTCACGCATAAAATTATGTATTCAATATTCAAATTAAGACTACACAACTTATATAAAATAATTAATAATTGCGACACAAATCTAACATTTTTACACTAACAGTCAAAAATCTATTGAATTTCATTATATTACATTCCAGAATTTTAGTAGTTGCTCGACAATGTATTTCAGTGTAAAAGAAATTAGAATGGACCCAAGGGTTCCAGAAAGTAACGTACTGCAACCTATGTCAGTTTCAGAGAGAGTATCATCTTGCTACTCGAGCACATGAACGTGATCAAAGCGGGAATCAGTCCAAGCCACAGGTCGGCCGCTTAGTTTTGGTTGTTTATAAGCGAGCAGGTGAACAGAATATCCTGCTAAAATTAATCTAGTGGCTCCGTTACACTAACAAACATTTAAGTGCGTCGCAAATCCTGAGATTTAAACTTCATGAAGGACTCAATTTACAATTAACTTAAGCATGAATATTAAAAGAGCTATGAACATGTCCATGAATAATACATGGATGAGTTTATAATAACGGAAAAATGTAAATGCAGGGCAGTATTACGCAATGCTCTAGTATAACAATAAACAAATGTCACCAGTTTCATTTATAAATCATATAACTAGTCTCGGGAAAATGGATTAAATGAAGCTGGCAGTAGATTACGACGTTTGCCTGCGATTGCTCGAGAGGATCCCTGCTGTTGTACCATCGACCGAGTCACTCTGCTAAAATCACTGCTTTGAAATTTCTGAAATAGTCAGCATATAAAACGGCACATGCTTCGGCTAAAAATCTCCTCACAGCAAACTGAAGTTGACAAGCTGGATCAGGACTTGGAGCTCCTAATGAACTTCTCCAGCCCTGCCCTGGCGCTAGAGGCCAACCCTTATCTCTATAAGCCGGACCCCTCCCAGCTGTCCAATTAGACCCGAGACTGTTTGCAGCCGTTACCCGGGATACCAGGTGGTGGAACGTCTTACCTTGGGAATGGCAGAGAGAGCATAATCTTGCCCCCCCCCCCACACACACACACAGGTCCAGGTGGGTCATCAGACTATGGGGGCTACCCTGCTGATGCAGGAAATTACCTTCAGGGGGATCATCCCCAGCTGTCCCTTGTCCCTACACGCATGAGATGTCATGCGTGCTGTGTAACACCCCCCACCTCACCGATAAAGAAATTTTTTTTTAATGACAAAATCCTCTCCCAACAACGTCTGTTAACTTCCGCAGCCTGAGCTGGTATGCTACTATGATACTAGCGTGGCCGTTTGGCTGAACACGCACCTCCCCTCCCCTCATCAAATGTGACTCGGCAACACTGAGGTACACCCCCCATGGGTGGTGATGAACCCAGCTGGGTTACTAAAAGACCCCCTCCCCTTGGCAGGGCAGAGGTTTCACTACAGTCATATTCAGAGGAGGGGCTATAGGGTCCCCTGCTGAAAGCTGATTGGCCCCCAGAGTTCTCCCAATCCTGTCACTCAACGATTCGAAACATATCATTGGCTAATGATAACGTCAGCGCCCTTGTTTGAAATTTGACCCCTATTTGCCTCCCCCCCCCCACTTAAAAAAAACCCTAGAATCACTCCTGATTCAGTTTATTTACATGCTCAACTATGCCATTTAATCAGACTACTGTTCTTGTCCCAGTATACATGCACGGGAGGGGAATCGATTTATTGACCGAAGTATGTCCACAATAGGTGCCGATATGGCTCCTCTTAGCTTGTTAATATTGGGCTTTTTGTGGTTGACCTATTACGTCAAAGACGTTTAAAAAAAATATAATAACAATGGGTGCATGGACAAATGAAGTGACCCAAGCTTTAATTGCGATCTGATAGGAAGAACAGATACAACAAGATCAGGATAGCATAAAAAGAAAAGAAGTATTTTGTATAAAAAACTATGACATTGGAAAATTTCCAAATATTGCAATGCGATTTTGTTGTAATAAATACTGGGGTATTTAGGAAACAAAAAAGGAGTTCAACATACATTTGAACCCATCTAGGAGTGATTTAAACAGAAAGGATGAAAATAATTATGATTGTCTCGGAGAACACATGCAGCACTCATGCAAAAGCACCGGAGGTAAACTTTAAACTGTTTTTTAAACAAATACTGGATAATCCTGAAAAGGAATAATCATTAAAATTGCGAAACTTGCTAGTTTTGTTTTTCATATGACAGAGTAAAAATGTTTTATCGACACTTAAACTCCCTGTGCTATGAAATCCATACAAAATTGAAAGTAAGAGAAAGACTGATCTTAATCTAGCTGATTAGCAATGTAAGAATTGGACGTGCATAACATACGATGTTGGTAATAATATCGCACATCACCCAGCCATATAATATACTGCAGCCATTTTTCGAATTCAGTACAAGATTGCGTTGTGATGTCGTTTGGCGCCAGTACCAGTTTACACACCAGTGGAAAACCAACACCCTGAAGTACAGTACTTTTGGTACCTTCTTGAAGTACCAAAAGTATGGTACCTAGAATGGTGGAAAAAAGGCACTTAAGTTGAGTGGTGAGTTGGACACCTTTACAGCACTATACATTTCGTACATGCTGTATGTTCTCTACTGTACACCATGCTTCTTCTGTCACTTCCAGGTGTCTAGGCCGGTTTGAGTCCGATTTAACGTATACATGCAAGAGTAAATCGACTCCCAATCGCATTATGTGGGTGTCTTAGTCCGACTTAGACAAATTCGATTTAGTGCGATTTCAGTCGGACTAACATGTTTACATGTAGTTTAAAAGTCTGGTTTTAGTCAAAAGACTGTAGCCATGCCTCCTGAGTCCCTCCCACCGAATACCTCACATTATCCACACACGTCCGTCAGACAAAGCTCACCTTAATTTTGACTCCGCCCTCTGTGTTGTCCCATAATCCTACTCCCTTTATTTGTTTGCCTTAACAGGTTTTTTCTTAAACACAAATCACTGCCGAAGTGTTTTCCCTTTTTTTTCTGAGGAAATACAAACTGGCTATAAAAGGTAGGTGATGGCAAAAAAAAACAAGAAAAAACAGGCAGAAGCAGTCGATTATGAGTCCCATCAAGTGATCAATGATTTCATTAATAAGATGGATCGTGCGGCTGTCATCTCGATGACGGCGGCTGAGGGATGCTCCCGGGAACCTGCTCCATTTCCCGGCCGGCCCAAGCATGGCAGCCCCTCCCGTTTCGGGGGGGGGTTGGGGGTCGTGAAGATGGCGCGGGGGGTAGGAGAGCGGAGAAAAGTGAAAATCCATTTTGAGCCCAATTTTCAATTAGGATCCACAAGCTGTTATCACAGGTGTTGCAGAATGGGGGCCGTAAGAGAAAATGTCTCCTATCCATTTCAGAAATGGAACCTTATCGGGGCACCACAAAGATGGCTGGGACAGGCCTATCTGTAAATTACTTTCCGCCCCTCAGTGTTAACGGGAACTTTATATCTGTCAGCTGACATTCTTCCTCAACTCAACGGCGATCATTTAAATGCCCCGCCAAAGAGGAAGGTGGCCTCGCTCTTTATGTGCGATCAGGCTTCTCTCCGATCGAACGGCTTTCTGAAAATCCAGTCCCCACCCCCACGTTTCATTTATATTTGATTTTGCTTGTAAACGTCTCACCGGGGCAAAACCCTTTGCCCTTTCATGCTAAACCAGCTTTTCTCTTAAGCCTCTGGCCCTTAAAAGCCGGACCCAGAAACAGAAAGAAATAAAAACAGGTCATTCCTATATCCTTCATGTGCCGTAAAGTTCATCAACACCCTACATATGTAGCGCATATATTTCCCTGTGATTTCTCAACTGCAACCTATGAGAGTATGAATGCTCTCTCTCTTTCTCTCTCTCTCTCTTTGCCTCATACTTTCTTCCTCTTTTTCTCTCCATCTTCCGTCGCTAGCTTACTCCGGATCATCCATCTAATTAATTCAGTCCAACCACCCAGATCAAAAAAAAAAATAAAAAAATCCAACCAACCAACCAGAAACTTTCCTCTCATTCACATCTATCAGAGCTCAGTCTTTCTCTCTCTTTTTTTGGTCCTTTCTTTTTTTTTTAGCAAATTATCCCATGACGATGGGATTTATTCAGTCAAAGAGCAGAGACGCTTTTTTTTTTTTTTTCAGCCACGAAGCAACAAAAGAATCAGGAGACTTTGTGGTCCACCTGCCTGGCCAATGATGACGATGGAGAGGCACCCCCCCTCGCCCACCCCCCAAAAAGAAACCAATCAAACTATTGTTGTGGCACAGTCAGACCTTTTCAACTGTCAAGCCAGGAGAGCAGGCGATGAGATGAAAGGACCACAGGATGAAGCTACCATTTAGTCAACCATGTGGGAACGCTCCCCTAAGACTCAGTAATTGCACTGGAACTCAGTGAGGGGGATGGGGGGTGGGGGGGAGTTCCAAAGTACCAGACAGTGAACCCTGTTTCTGAAATCTCTACATTTCTGTCTCGTCTTTTCCGGAACTGGCTGTGGCCAGTTTTGCCGATCAGCAGTAACGCGACGCAGTGCGAGTGTGTCAGGGTGGATTCTGACACCACGCCCCCTTAAAGAGTAACTTTGTGTCAGTGCTGGGGGTTCGTGTAGTGTAGGCTGCTGGGGCCATCATTAGAAGGGGGCCGTGGGAGTTCTGGGGTGGGGAGTAGTAGGGGACGAGTAGAGCAGGTGCCGTGAAGATCTCAGCCTGGCCTGAAATGACACAACGCGTGTTTCACTAAACAAGACAAAGCTCAGCTGGTAGAAACAATCAGGCGGGAATAGGAACACGTTTCCGAGGGTTAAAAAAATAAAACAACACATTCCATTATTATTACATAAACGCAAATGCAGTCGCTAAGGCCGCCAAGACCGTGCAGCTCCGTGGAGGATCAGACCTTCGCTTTCACTACCGATAATGTTACGCTACTTCCTCCCCCGCCAGATACCCACTGGTGCAATCCAGCAGAGCAGATCCCCGGGAGTTTTTTAAGGGGAGAGAAAAAAATATGGTAGGTTTGGCAGACCTTGCTCCCCCTCCTAGGTTTCGCTGCACTAATGAGCATGACAAATCCCACTTGGCAAAAGTTTGTAACGCGCTGTTTACATTTTTGGAAAGTGCAGGCGAGGTCTTCAGGTGTTACAGAGATCGGCGGGTACTTCATCATTCCATATCCCCCACTTTAATTCAAACGTTTACATTTTATAGGACATTCTTCATTTTGCTTTCTTCGTGAAACTTAAGATGGTTTTATTTTGGCTTAATATCTTCCCACAGTCTTCCTGTGACTCTTCCTCAGCCAAGTGTGTGTTTGGGTCCCTTTAAGGATTCCTGCTGCCATTCTGACACTGGGGAGTTTTGAATTTTCAGCCCAACCCCCCCCCCCACCCCCACCCTCTTTACATCTATTAAAATCCCAAAACCCAGAACAATCAAGGCTCCTAAGGCCCCGCCCACACACCCTGCGATCTAATAGGGTGGGATGCCAGACCCGGGGGGGGGGGGGGGGGGGGGGGGGG
>JAODLC010000001.1:25571257-25582029 GCA_026781145.1 Hippopotamyrus pictus
AATCCCCCCCCCCGAACCCCTGCCCTAAGCCATCCTGCAGGGGTATACTTTCTGTGCCCCCCCCCCCCCTCCGGAAAACTTGCATTTTCATGCCCGTGATTCCACAACAATTCCAGAACCTTCAATGTAATTCCGACCCATAGATTCTGTTACACACGGCTACCATGCTTATCCTCTGCTGTCTCATATTCCACTCTCAATTCATTAAAAAAATACTATTTAAATTTGAGTTTAAGAGCATTATTACACTGCAACCAAATTCTAATTTGTAAAACAAAAATCAACATTTGCATCTGAAATATTTGCATTTAAATTTACAAAATATATGATTTGAAATATATGATTTTTGTGGGTCTTTTTGTTCATATTATGTGTGATATTTTGAAAATCACGCCTCACAGGTATTTACTGCAAACAACACAAGGCTGATGAGAACAGGGTCTTCTCAGAGTGAAAGTGAAACGAACCAGGTTTTTACATACTTCATTTTGATCCGCGCGTAATAACGTTCCCCATTTTAAGCACATTACACAAATCAATTTTGCATAAATTATACGCTTTGCAGACAAAAGCCTTAAAGTTTAAAGTCAGTTACTGACGAAGCATATCAAAGTCAAAAAAAAAAAGACGAAAGGAAACTTTCGCTCACCTCTAAAAAGACCATCAAACGCTGGAATTTGTTTATTCGTCTCACTTTTTTTTGTTGAAATTAGCATTTAACTAATTCAGCAGATGGTCCTATCCAAAGCGATGTACATGTTTTGAGAAAGTAGGGTCAGACGGTCCCTTGGAGTTGGAGGTTATGGGCTTTTACTCAAGGGCCCAACAGCACTGCACTGAGTCACCTACAGGAAAGCTGGAGTTTTTACAGCAACTTATTTATTTAACAGATGCCTTAGTCCCTAGTGACAAACAATTGAAAGCAGGGTCAGACAGTCCCCGGAGTAACTAGGGTTAAGGGCCTTGCTCAGGGGCCCATTGGTGACCTTGCCGAACCTGGGATTTGAACTGGTGACCTTCCGATCACAGGCAAAGCATATCAAGCAGCTAAGACACACACTGCCCTATTCTAAAGATAAAATCTAAATTCTATTGTACATTTTTTTAGAATGTAAATACATCTGAATCAGATATAAAACTCCATATGAAATAATCTCTGTTTTAAACTAAACAAATAAGCCAGAATAAATTGAAATCCCAGCGTATATGCATTAGAGGAACTAGTGTCTAGGGGTCTCGAGTACATGTGTATATATGTACATATACACGTCTTTGTGCTTGTCTGTTTCGACCCCCTCCCATGGAAAGACAGAGAGGTGATGAAACACTACTGTAGTTGTGCTCATTTCATGGGGGTGGGGGGGGTGCCAAAGCGGAAAGCATTCCTGGGGGATCCTGGGCAGGCAACGCAGTCGCATTCATCATCATTACATCAGCGGCTGCGCAGATTCACCAAATGACGCTTGTCAGCGGCCGTGGGAGCACGTTAAAGAGAGCAGGCCGTGGGGGGAGGCCGTGGGGGGGGGCCGTGGGGGGAGGCCTGCTCGCTCGACAGCCATGGAAAGACAAAAATGCAAGGCCCTGTGATTGGCTCTAATTTGGCTTTTTATCCGTTTAGATTTCAAGGAAATTACTCCAGGTGGCTCTAGAATGGGGTGGGGGGTTGGGGGGGGCTCTTTTGTAGAATTACTGCTACTGTTGTTTTCGTTCACTGTGGGGGGGAGGGGTCTGATGGCATGTGGGTAACGTTGGGAAGAGAGAAAAACACTTTTTATCAGTCCTCTCGAAGTCCAAGCATCATGGGAATTCAGCCAATAAGATGACAAATTCTGTCTTCGGGAAATGTGATTGCTCTGGGAGACAAATGCGCACGCTGGGGGTGAGGCGTATATCTGCAGAGGAGAGACCAGAACATGCCAAGACAGACAGAGTGAGGCTGAATTCCTGGACACGGGTGTCCACTCTCTCCCCCTAGGGGACGGCCTTTGGGACCGTACGTACATAGCTTTCCTAGTCCTGTAGGGTGTCCACTCTCTCCCCCTAGGGGGCGGCCTTTGGGACCGTACGTACATAGCTTTCCTAGTCCTGTAGGGTGTCCACTCTCTCCCCCTAGGGGGCGGCCTTTGGGACCGTACATACATAGCTTTCCTAGTCCTGTCTACCTAGAGCCTATCCATCTCTCCTTCCATAGTCCTTCTAGGTATCACACCTTTCGCAGATGTTCTGGTAACCTTCCAGAATGTTCACTATTCTCTGAGGAAAGCGTTGGACTGCCTCTCTAAAACTGGACAGAGCACTGAATTTGTCCTTAGTGTGTTATTGTGCATAAGAATGTTGCTGTGATGTTTTGGCATCCCACCTAGGGCCAGGTCCCTTGAGCCCTGGGTTCACTGTGAGCCTGGATGGATGGACGATATGCGATTACACGCAGTTGAACACTGCAGGCTGAATGGTATTGAGCTGGAGACTCATTATCCACTCCGCCCTGGTCTTCCTGTTGTTAACTAGGGTGTTTACCCTCTTAGCCTTTCAGTCCTCATCTATGTGTTAGATGTCCATTTAGAGCACTGCTTCTCAACTGGTTTTGCCTCAAGACCCACATTTTTCCTTGGTTATTATGTCACAAACCATTTTTTAACCAAATATTTTGAATCAAATGTATATAGTGCAGTATCAGTAGCACAATGCCTTCATTTACTGTTAAAACACAAATGAAGTCTGACTTCCATCCCTTTTCCATACCTGCTAATCCTATGCAGGGTCGCAGGGGTCCTGAGTCTATCACAGAAGTTAGGGGAACAAAGCAGGCAACACCGCAGGACAGGGTGCCAACCCATAACAGAACACTGCAAAAAAAATTCTGAAGTAATTTTTTTTTTCTTTACCACACACTCCACGACCCACTTTTGGGTCTCAACCCACAAGCTGAGAAATCATGATTGAGGGATTTCTCATACCAAGGCCTCAGACGCAGAAAATGCAGAAGTAGGAGGGAGAGGTGGCGATGACCAACCTTAGCAGGACCAAGAACTGCAGAAACCAGGATATGGTGAGGGATCGAACCAACAACCTAATGCATACAAGCACAAGGGGGCTGTGAGTGGTGCCAAACCCGCCTTTTTGCCCCTGCATGAACCACATGCTTTGTTCTTCAAGGAGAATCCCCTCAAACCCTCCAGCATGGTGCTCATCCCCCCTCCAACCCTAACATTAGAACCTTGCAGGTTCTCTTGGTACTCCACGGAGAGGAATATTTCAAAGAAATCATGAAATGTTTTGGGGGGGGGGGCGGGGGGACAATCAGAGGGGAAATCCTCCTTTGGTCTTTTTCAAGGGCAAGTGTGTGATTGTGTAGCACCAACCCTTCAGAAGAGCTGCACTGCCTCTAATAAGATTATCCTTGTGTGGGTCTGCATTTCCCAGACCTTTCCACTTAAGATGCTTTGAGAACCGGTGTGGGACCGGGTGTATTTTACAGCGGAATGAGGCGAGAACATCTTACATTCCTGGGTAACAAACAGACATGATGTAATCTTAATGCTTACAAAACTCATTTGGTTGTGCTACCCTGCAGATAACGTAAAAAAAATATATATATATACAAAACTCGCGTGTCAATAACCCTCCAGAGTCCTTGCAAGTCTTCACGGTTAACCCATCGAGGGTTGTTTTGTTCCTGCGCCTTTTGTTTGTCGCTTGTTTACTTGGGGGCCCCCGAATTAAAACGCTGAGGCGATGAAAACGCTTGCTGCCGTCTTCCATCCCATCCCGTCACCACAGATTGTATTGTCTTCCAGGGCTTTTCAAAAACGTCTGGATTCACTTGACACTGAGAATTTAGGCAGAATAATAATTAACACCTCGATAAATTAACTAACCCCCAAAGAAAAAACTAAGGGGGAGGTAGCCAATCAGGAGCAGAAAAATCACTCCCAATAAGAACATGACACCTCTATCAGAGGATAAAGGAAATGGGAAGAATTCTAGAAACGTTTTTTTTTTTTCTTTTCCTTTTTCTAAATGTCACTGGGGAAACCGCATTAATTCCTGCAATTCTCAGTGGGGGGAGGGGGGGCTGTCACCCCTTCAGGCATCTGCCCTCTGATCACTGTAGTATCAGCAGCAGAGTGCGAAGATAACATGTGATCAATTTCTGTTAATGAGTTAATCTGGGTACAATCCTAGTGTAAACACGGGGGTCACGCTTCAAGAAGCTCCCGTTCGGTCTGCGCGGCACTCTCCAACAGGTTAAACGAAAAACCAACAAATAATCTAATATCCATCGAACGAACGTGTGTAAATACATGAAATGGTCGATGATCTGCGTTTCCGAAAGCGTAATGGTCCAGGTCATGTGACCAAGCGAAACACTATAATTAGAGCTGAACACTGATGTGAAGTTACAGAATACATAATTACACAATTAAATAAATGCATAATTCAATCTTTTTTTTTCATAATTTAAAGAATTAGAATCGTATTTGCATGGAAAACTGATGATTCAAGAAAAATAATTTATACACCATTTATCCCTTAATTCGATGCTTAATATTTATTTCTAATGGTTCATTACTCTTATAAAACGTATAAAAATAATTAAAAAAAAATTATCAAATAAGATATACAAAACTAGCTTTTTTGCTGTGTATATTTCGCTAAGATGGACTCAAAATAAGCGCCAGCAGAACTAGACATCAAAATTTTCGTGGAAGATTTGGAAAGCCAGTCCATGAAATTGTCCAACATCAATGCATTTTCCCTGCTCTTTCTGGCATACAAGAAGGCTGAAAATAAATCTATGGGTTCAAATAAGTCTCTTGAGCACGCTTGCCAATTTATTTTGCATAAAATGATGCACTAATGAATATTTTTTTAATTCCCCTGAACCTCCTTACTCTCCACCTGTCAATGATGTATTGTCCAAACACAGAAGTCATTCAAAAGTGTTTGCTTGTGTCAATAATTCTGCAATAGCTTTGTTTTCCTTTTCCAAAGCGTGAAAAGTCACCAATGCACCACCACCCCCCACTCCCTGCCATAATGGGGTTAAGTGACCAGGAGACACATGAATCACAAAGCAAACTCGCAAACCCAGTCGGGATCTTCCTTACATGTTTGGGGGGGGGGCGGATCCACGGAGACCCTGGTGCGCAGGCTGCGCGGAAAACTCCCAGCAGGGACGCATATTAAAAAAAAACTGAGGCATCCTGCGCGCGAGCGCGCGTGTGTGTGTGTGCGCACGCGCGCGTGTCTGTGTGTGTGCGAGCGCGCATCCCTTTGTGCCCATGTGTGCACAGCCTCAATAAAAGCAGGAACACAAGGGGGCAGATGAATCGGAGCGGAGGAATTCCTTTACTGATGAAAAACTCACGCAAGCAACCCTCGGAGCCGACGGGAAAACGGGCGGGAGAAAGTTACTTCCCGGGCTGGCGCGACTTGGCAGGGTGATGCCTTTGTGCGCCGGTCAGTCGAGTCGGGTTGCCGGAACCAGCTCGCCCCCCCCCAAGAAAAAGCCCGGGAATACTCTTTTAAAAAAAAAAAAATAAGACAAGCTACATCTCCCTCATGTTGGGGAAAAATGAATCTGTCACCACATCTCAGACATCAGCTACTTACAGCCAAAAGCGTTTTGCTAAAAGCGCTTCTGTAAATATTATCTCCCTTAAAACTCCATATGGTCATAAATATGATTTACAAGCTATTTTTATGATGAATGTAAACAGGGGAGAAGAGTGATCATTTTTCTAACATGGTGATAGCAAAACCTGTTAAAAATATTATACCAAAAAACTTTCGCTCAGTTTTTAAAATAGTAAACAAATGATTAGTACCTGGAATTCATACAGCAATGTGTTTTTTATGTAGTTTTAAATTTATATGTTTATTCTGCTTTTCACAGATCCTGTAATGGAGAAAGCAGTATGGAAAATGATGAGATGGTTGGATATATTTGTTTAGACATTTATGCAATATTTTTGCATGAGATTTGAACCCACACACTTCTGTTTATAAACCCATTGCCATGACATCATGATCTCTGCTCTACCATTTAACCCATAATACGGATGGAGCCTGAGGCGGCCCCATCGTTAACGGAAGTTGCATTCTCCCTGAAGACTCCCATCAGAGTGATAATCCGGGTAAAGGTTTTGGCCCCAGTCACATGTTTTTCGAGGGCTTCTCACTGTCACCCGGACAAACAGGAAGAAGACGAGGAGCCGTGATTAATGACGGGCAAGTCTCACTCATGCTACATTAAATAGCTATGGGGCAACAATAATGTGGAATAACAAACACAACAGGCAATCAGGCAGGCAAAGCAGTCCCTATTACTGGCCCCATTAGGATGGCTAAGTGAGAAATTATTCCAGCCAAGTACCGTGCCGATTTATCAAACCTCTTGCCCCTTCTCCCTCAAGAATCCTTAATGTTTACTTAAAGACTCCTGGAGATACCCTTTGCCACAAAGTTATTATGTCTTGTTAATTCCCACCCGGGATCTCGTCACCCCCCACAAACCTGATTAGGGGGGGGGCGCACAAATAGGGCCAGGATATAGTTCCCCTGCCGTTTGATGATGCTGGGGGGGATGTAAAGACAGGCTGTCATAGTTATACTTCTCTTGACATGGGCATAATTCCAAGATGAAGCGATTTGTTGAAACGTATGTTTTAGAGCAAGCATGGGCGATGGGAGCACATTTAATCACACGGGGACAGATTTATGCGTGTCACGATTAAGGGGTGGGCTTTCAGCTGTACCTACAGTACGGGCATGAAAATCTGGATAAAAGTACCGACTGCAAACACAAAACTGTGACCCACAATGTCCCAAAGTCTGTACAAATTCTCTATATGGGACCACGAGCTGCATCTTCCACCTGAAGGAATGTTAAAATCAGCCATCTTGGGAGGATGCAGTTTTAATAGGTGCATCAAGGGACCACAGAAATTGGCTGTGCAATTGAACAAATTTCAGTCACCGAATCCTCTGTTCCTTATACTAAGTTTCTCAGCAGAATAGAAGCCTTATAAATCTTCTAAGAGGTGTCTGTGGTCTCCAAAGCATTGGAAACTCACACGTAGCACCCCTATTCTATTCATCACCCCTCCCTGCTCACCCATCCACCCGCTGTTGTACGTGCCCTCCTCCGAACTCCAGCTCTGACCCATCTCTAACAACTATATCCCTTCACCTGTCATAACTCCCAGGACTCTCCTCTTCAGCACACTGTCTGCCCTTCAAACCTTAAATCTTCATGCCCCTGTCTATCTGTCAGGTCTGTGAAAGCAAGTGCTGCTCGTTCCACACCCTTGGACCCTTGTTAGCCAAAGGAACATGGGAGTGCAGAGTCTCATCCTCTCAGCCATGCTGGGCCCCAGCACCGAGAAAGAACACGACACCTGTGAACAATCCACGAGTCAGACTTTATCTTTAGCTGATCTCGGCCCAGCTGGTGGTTCAGTGGGCCTGAACCTGAACTTCCATCCAAAATACTCATTCAAAATGTCTTCAGAGAATCTAGTGCCATTCCCTTGGTATTTTCATGGTCCTTAAATATATTTCCAGATCTAGGAATGCTTGCGGCTGTAAATCGCTGTAATAAATGCTTTTTTAAGAAAAAGAATAGCAGTAATCATCTTAATATGGGTGGCATGTTGGCTTGGTGAATAGCATAGTTACATCTAGGGTTGGGAGTTTGACTCACACTGCCCAGCTATATGTGTGTAGTTAGCATGGATTTCCACTGGATACTCTGTTCTGTGCGTGTGTGTGTGCCCCCTGCAATGGACTGGCATCCCATCTAGGGTATCCTCTGCCTGGCTCTCTACTGTCCTGGATGGGGTCCAGGCTTACTGTGACCCTATACTGGATCTCCAGTATGACTAGATCATCTTAATACTTTAGATTATTTAAAAAAACATATTACAGCCTAAGGTTCTATTCAGTCACTAACACATACCGTATATAATGCTCAGTAAGTCACAGTAATATAAAGATACAATAAATACATAAAAACGCAATTACAATAATAATGACATCATTTGTCATCTAACAATGTCAGATTGGAAGGGTTCAACAGTTTAAGAGTCTTAGTAAAGGCCTACACATGAAATTAGGCTACATTTTACATTCCTGTGGGTTTTTCTTTATTTTTTTTTTAACTTTGGCCTCAAGACAGGCCTCAGGAAGACTCCTGTTGTTACATGTAAAAATGTGGTGCCTCAAACAAACGACCTCTTTCCAGAAACGGCATCGTGAAAAAAATATACATACCAGCATGGCATGAGAACGGCCCACAGACATCAGTAGGTGGCCAGATGTTTGGGCTCAGCTGTACATTGCCGGTTATCCAAGTGGCTTCTGGGAAGTTAATCGTGTCCTGACGACAACCACCGTTTTAACCGATGGTTGCCAACTTCCGACACAGCCAACAAATTCACACCCAAGAAACATGGTTGTGAAAATGAAACGAAAACTCAGTAATCACCTAGAAACCTTGTTCCATTTCAACTTAGTAAGGTTTTCCAAGAATCACAGCCATTTCCTTCATGCAATTAGCGCACGATTATGGCGCAGTATATAGCATGTTAGATCAAACACAAAACTGACTCCCACAATGTTCCAAAGACAAAGTCAAGGTAGATATGAATCATACCATGGTCGGGTCAAAAAGAAATCATGTTAGATCTCTGACATTTTTTCACATTGGGGGTGTCTGGAGGTTTGAAGCACAGGGGAGCGGCTTTCTGTGCTGTAGATGCAACGCAGGACAACTGCTGGGGGGGGCAGGCTTCTGTGCCGCAGCAGTAATGCCACAGTCTCCAGTTCCTCATCAGGGGGGTCGCGAGCTGTGACAGCCCCCTGCAAAGAAACCCCCCCCCCAACCCCTCCCCAGGCACATTAAGCAGGTATAAGTGACACACATGCCTGTAAGAGCCCCCCACAAGCACACACTAAACATTCTAAAATGATGCTGTGTATAAATACTCCCATTTCTGTTTTAACAAGTTTAAGTGGCTTATTGCCCAGGGTAAACTGGTTAGTATTGATCTCTAACCCAGATGGATGGTTTAACCAATAAAGTGTCCCGGTCATATGCATACATTAGGGTGCTAATTGCAATCCAGCCTATTTCAATAAATTTTGTGTTAAATTAGTCATGCAACAGCCCAGCCCTAGTTAATAACCTCTTTGTCCACTCACCCTTTCACTGGCTGATCCTCTATACAATTTCAAAAACTCATATTTAAAATGTTAATTAAAATATATACTTCATTACTGAACCAATCTTTTTCGTTTGACATGATCATCATAACAACATTGAAAAAGTGACATTATTATATTATTATTGTGATATTGTGATATATTTCAAAATTTCCGATCAGTAACTGTATTCCAATTCACAGCTCCCAATTCTCGTTCTGATTCACAGCCACATTCCAATTTGCGACACCAGCTTTAATTCCCTATTGACAGGATTGTACGTAGCCGCAGTTTATGCACTGCAAAGACACCCTTATCCTTCGAGAGTGCCGTCATCCTGCCTCCCTCTACCTCAAAGTTATTGCCTTCACCCAGGATCACCCTCCCACCCTGCCCCCCGCTCAGGCCCCTTGGCCGGGGGGTGACAGAGGCGGGAGAGAGTCCCGTTCCAACTGCAGTCGTGGGAGAGCAGGTAGAGTCATAAGAAATAATGGGAAAAGACAGGGATTTAACAAGCCACACAAAGCCACACTTTATAAATAATTCCAAAAGCTAAGAGGTTTCTCTGCAGTTCCATTCGTCAGATACCCCCTACACCCCCCCACCCATGCCAAACAACATTCTGGATCCTTCTGGAAGGGGACAGCCCATACTCCCCCACCGATTAAAAAAATAGGTGGCCCACCGCACTCCTGATTTAATTCACCCCTGTAATCTACCTGCTGTTTATTTATTGTCTCACTTTCATTTGTTTTGCCTTTCGTTTGTTTTTTGTTCAAGTATCTTTAAAGAAAGAAAGAAAAAAATAGCCGGGAAGCAGATGGAGAATTGAGATGCCTAGCATCTCTGGGGGTATAATTCAACCTCTTTCCTCCCCACCCCCCCATCGAGTTTAGATACACCCGTGCTTAAAATGCAGGGCGACGTCAGAGCACACCTAGAGACCTGCCGCGTGGAGCTCCTTATGGGGGCCGCTTTGGGAGGCAAACGTGGGGGGGTACAGGCAGGCCTCAGAAGTAAGATCGACCCCCCGTACCAGCAGTCTATCCTCCTCTTCCTCGCTCCCTGAGGCAGATGTGCACAGGACCCATGCTCCGGTGGGGGCTGTAGTCATCCTGCCCCCCCCCACCACTGGGCCCCTGTGGGCTACACTGCACCAGCAGTGACTAATGTCCTGCTCGCACTGTGTCGATGAGTTTGGGCTGAGAGCTGAGCTGGGGAAAGCGCTTAGGTGCCTTTTTTTCTTTTTTACCACAATACCTCTGACAAATGGAAGCCTTCACGTCGGCCATTGGCCAGGGGACAGGTGAGGGTGGCTGCTGTGACGTGCCCCGCGGCCCACGGAGGGATTCCGCCGCACGCCACACACAGGGGCAACTTCTGCCTGCATATCGGGAACTCTTAAGAAGTCGAGGCTAAGATACATCTGAGAGGAAAGTCAGAGAGCCAGCAGGAAAAAGGACGACAGCCATTATCTTTTCTTTTGCTTGCCAGTTCAGAGTAACTTGGGTATACTACTTGTATCTTTATAAGTGATGTACTGAAATATAAATATAAGTACACAC
>JAODLC010000001.1:25616668-25628117 GCA_026781145.1 Hippopotamyrus pictus
CAGCGGTCCTTGGGGGATAAGTTTGCCCCCCCCCCCCCCCGAGCTAGGGGAACCCTATCCTATCCCACACACCACATGGCAACAGAGTTTATAACAAGCCTCCTAAATGCAGTTTTTAATGAAGGTCTCTGTATATCTTTATCAAAACATGTCTAAGAGTATTTTTGAAAAACATCCATTGATATCACTCTTTCATCAGCTTTCCAGGGATAATAAAAATACAGTAGACCTGCCTAAAAATGTTGTTAGTCAACAACTCCTTGGGATACATCAGGCACAGTCAGTTTCATAACACGAAAACAACTTCTTTAATATCAAACCTTGATGTTGAGTGACATCCTAATCTAGTCCTGACTATCACAGGTGCTCCATCATCAAGTCAGACCGCAGCTCCTAACCGCTTCCGCCCTTGCCCCATATGCGACAGTGTGAGACTGCGGCACTGGAGCTACCCATGTTCCCTCAGTATGTGTGTCAATAAGGTAGCACACCAGCTTGAGCTCCATAGATGTGGAACAGAGATTAGTTGCAGGTTTCTGTGCTGAGCAATGGAAGCGACAGTCCACGGACATCGGTTTTTAGAAACAGCTTTATAGTTACACCAGTCACTTTGAGAGGATGCATGCATATTAGGTCAAGGTATGGAAAGCATTAACAGTGCATGTGGTTTCAGAGCACAAATGAAACACGTCGAATTTTATTGGAGCTTTACCCTGAAACTAAAACAGTATGACTGGCTGTATGTAATACCAACTAGCCTCTAGGGGGCAGTGCTGCACTGGCAAGTTTTCTTTATGTGCCTGGAGAGCTTAACTCCACCCAGGAGAACGTCTCTCCTCTCCTAAATGCATACATGACCAGACAGACAATATATAAATATTTCTGCATGTTTCCTATTCAGGACTAGATTAGTCACCTCACTTTTAAAAAATATTTCCTGGTGGTTTTTTTTTTTTGTGGGTGTGATATTCACCGACATGAATTCAGTTAAATTATCCCACAAACCAAGTAATTAGAATACCTCACAAAAATACCTACAAAGTCACTTGCTGTCAGATAATCAAACGGTGTCACGTCATCAAATCCACTCGCCATCATCTCCTTGGGATGAAACACTGAAGGAAAAAATTTTTAAAAGATACATATTACATCATTACTACAAGGCTTACTTAATAACATAATAGAAACTCCATGCTAACACCATTAATTCTGTCTGGTTTAGTGAGATGAATTACCTTATATGTGCAAACAAGGGAGCTACAGTACTTAAGCTTCCCCCCCCCCCCCCCCCCCCCCCCCCCGACCCTCTACCTCAGATAAAAACACCAGGCGCTACAGAACATTTCATGGCTATTGCCGCATCTGTGCGACTACAATATGCATCAAAAAGCAATATGCATGCCTGTGCATTAGCATTTGTCTACGTAAATGCTCGATGTGAAGAGTTGAAACACAGTTACTGTCTGACTTTACCAGACATTATAAAATGACAATTGCAACAAAAACTGTACTTCCATATAAACTCACAATGCTACAGACCGTAGGTTTGCGCTGTTAGATTTTACTTACAAAAAGTAATGTATCAATACTGAATAAAGGTAAGAATGATCATTATGACATTAGGTTTGTGATCATTCCAGATGAAAATTCCCATTAAGATAATTCCTATTAAGCTCCTACAGCATTCCCTCTAAAATGAGCATTGACCAAGCAGAATAAACATTGAAATTGAAACAAAAGTTCTAGACAAAATAAGTCATGCAAACATGACTGAAGATTATTTACATTCCTTCTGTATGTTTAAGATAATGCATGATGCACGATTTGACAGCAGAACTCAGGTGAGAAATATAAATAGCTAAAAAAAAATGAAGGCTGGTGTAACTAAAAGAAAATACAAGTAATAATTCAACTAAATGCACAGTTACACACAAGTGTAACTGTTCATCATATGGCAGCGACAAACACACAACACAGAAGTGTGACCGTTAAGAACAAAATGATCGGCCGCTGCCTTACCAAGAACGTGAAGTCTGTCTTTTCCTCTCGGCTGAGCACAATATGCGGTGACTTTCACATGCCGGCTTACTTTTATAGTCATCGCTAACCACTCAGCTACGGAAACCACGGCCAGCGATCAAGTCAATGCAATTGCGTATGCTAAATGCTAAAACGCTATCTTTTGGCAAGGCTACAGATTTCTAGACATTTGCACTCCACAAGCAAGTATTATTTAAAAATCAATGCAGTAGTACGCATTGGTATCAGATAATACTAGAGTTCCGTTTGTATCTTTAAAAAGTCCCATCTAGCAGAGTGATTCAGCTTAGCATGTGTTGTTCTATTTGACTGCAATCAGGTGAGATACATGCCCATTGGAGTGACAGCTAAAAGTGAAATCTTCACTTTTAAATATACAATGTTGAGGGACAGTTGTCCTGCGGCACCATTTCCATTGTATTCAATTAGCAAATGCTTTTATCTAAAGAAATGTAGGCCTACATTTTGTTTTTAAACAAATCAGGACCAGAAAGTTCCTGGAGCAACTGGGGAGCAAGGGCATTGCTCAGGGGCCACATGGAGGAATTACTCAGCCAACCCAGGGATTTGAAACAGTGACCTTCTGCGTCCCTACAGGCACAGAGGTCTATACCACTGAGCCACAAAGCACCCCCCCAAGAGGAGTTTCATGGTGGTCTCAACAAAGCAACATCTACCTGTTCCATTTTCTGGATTGAGGAGGTGCAGACCTAATAATTATAAGAACTGGGAAAGACATATGATGGGGAGATTTGATTTTCTGCCACCCTGCATTTATGGGGGTGTCACAGCTTTCAAATTTTAGTTGTTTAGCAGATGCTTTTATCCAAAGTGACACAATTGAGATAGCAGGGTCAACCAGTCCCTGGAGCAATTGACAGTGCGGACCTTGCTTGAGGGCCCAACAGTGATATCAGTCAGCTAACTCTAGGATTTGAACTGGTGACCTTTCGATCGCAGGCACAGAATTCTAACCCACTAAGCCACACACCACTCCCTTGCAGACTAATATCCGCTAACTCTCTTTGTGCCAAGACAGAACAAAGTTACTGAGGAACACACAACAGGCTTCTCTTTGGACCTGGAGATTCTCTTGTACCCCTGAGGGGGGATCATTCTAGTATCAGCTTCTCTGACTATGTTTCTGCACGAAAGCATCATGCTCTGACGCACGAGTCTCTGTTGGATGTTTTAGGTGATTTCCCAGTCAATCATCCTGACTTCAGTTAGTCCATTTTCACTCGCTCCCCCCGTACAATGATACATTTCATAGTTACTAAAGTTTACTAATCTTTATGTTCACTGGAGCCCAAAGCAACATGTCATTTGCTGCTTACAGTGGATTTTCACACCCACGGCCCATCTTTTCATTGTAGTGCATTGTGGGATTTTCAAGCTGGCCAAAATGGCTAAATGGAGATGCACTGAGCATGTGAAAAAATCTCAATATGATAAGGTACTCATGAGAACTTATGATAGCACATAAGCAGGGCTAACACCATCATGAATATAAATAAGCCCTTACTCACAGTTCCCTTTAACATATTCAAGCCCATACCTAAGTGAAGACCTCAGTATTTTTTCTGGAACTCCGATAAACATGATCCAGTACAGGGCACACTTAGGAAGGGCTAACACTTCTGACCTTGGTATTTAAAAAATCCTAACTGTGGCCCTGAACACATTTACTTAGCAGACACCTTTATTCAATGTGAAAAACAATTGTGAGATCAGAGTCAGGCAGTCCCTAAAGCAAATGAGGGTTAGCGGTCTTGGTCCAGGGCCCAACACTGAAACCAAACAGCTGAGCCGGGGATTTGAAACAACAGCCTTCCAATGACAGGTACAGTAGTCCAACTTGCTGAACCATACATTGCCCCCTTGGATAAGTGAGCACTCAGCAGTGTCTTTTACAATGTGCTAATTTAGATATTTCATGGATTAAAAATAAAAATTTAAATTAGTTGTTAGTTGGGTGAGTTACCAAGAAAATGCCAAGAAAGTACAAGTCCAAGAAAATTATTCATACCAAGAACTTCTTTAATTGCTCTTCCAGGTAGAGGAATATAACAAGAATATGAATGTAGCTAAAAATCAAAATCCTAATGATTTAGACAATTGCCTGGATTGTTCCTTAGCAGCGTGCGACATACATGCAAGTCAAAAGAGGATTGATTTTCAGTTAAGGGTGAAGATCACAGAAGCGCCTCATGATTATAGTATCGGCATTAAAATGGCTAAGACACTGATCTAAGCCATATTGAACATGGTATGAGAGATCTGTCGAGGACGGACAGACTTGTTAAAGCCACAAAGCCACAGGTGCTAAAATAGCAACTCAGTTCAGCAGTGGTGTTCAAAAAGCCCCCAAACACACAATGAGTTCTAGCTCCAGCCTGGTCCTAGTCTGGTATTACTATCAAAGTGGCCATGGAGTGAATTTATCATGACTGTTATTTACTGGTTGCTTGGTGCATGGGGGCTTCTCAGGTGTCCTTGTGATGACACACTTCTACTGTTTAATCTGCCAGTGCGTGTGAATCTCAGACGCAGAAGCAAAACAGAAAGTCCATGAGAAGTCTTGGGTCCTTTTGGGTAGTTTTGGTTGTTCCTGAAGCCTCCCGAATGACGCATTGTAAAGCAGCCAGGTGTAACTCAGTTAATTTGTTCCTCCTTCTGCCTAGTGTAGTCCAGGAAGCTGCTCAGTACTCTATTGATGCAATATAGCAACTCACTTTGCAACAAGCTCAGGAAAGACAGCTGCCCATCTGTGCTTGTCGATGGCTGCAGAGGTGGCTTTTGGGACAGACTGGAGTACTTGGGATAGTCACAAAAAATGATCGGTGACTTCATAAGCGAAGGATTTTGAATAAATAAAAACCGTTGCTGGAGCTGCCTGCTGGTGCAGTGGTTAGCACTGGTGGCTCGCACCTCTAAAACTAGGGCTCGAGTCTCTGCTCTTGCTCTACGTGCGTACATTTTGTGTGCTTCTTCCTGTCTTCATGCATTTATATCCTGGAGCCAATTTCAGAAAGCAGGATTTGTTGTTTAGCCAGATAACTTGTTGGATTTAAGGTACCCCAGTTTAAATGGATCTTCATTCACTTACAAACTTAGGTGAATTGTAGTTGCCAAATTCTCCACAGTTATGAATGATGTGTGTGTATTTGCCCTATGATGGGATGGCACCTTGTTCTGAGTTATTCCCAGCCTTATAACAGTAGCTTTCAGGATAGACTCCATGACCTTGTATAGGACAAGCGAGCGCTGAAAATGGATGGAAGAAGCACTGGCTAATTTAACCCACGTAATAGCAGAATAAATTTAAAGTACAGCAGAACACATAACCACGGAACACATTGTTGTGCAAGGCCCATAGCCCTAATGCTCACAGCTGACCCAGTGTGTCACTATGAATAAATAAATGAATAAATGTTAACACATTTAGCTTATAAATTTCCATCTGCAAAATTAAGCCCTGTGCTCATTTTCTCCCTCCCACTTCTCTCTCGGCATCTCTATGAAGCACGGGTTTGGTGAAACTTAATGAACGTGACATGGTTGCTATGACAACGGTTTCAAATGGGGGTCAAGCCGAACGGCAGTATGAGAGGAAGGAAAGGCCTCTGGCAGGTGAAGGGAGCAATCACTGAAACCGCAGCGTAAGACAGGAAGAGGCCCACCCTTCAGAGGCTGGCTGGGAGACATGAGAGGAGATCCTAAAAGGCTGCACAAAGACATGGCTGCCCCCCGCCCCACCCGGTTCCCGGGCCGCTGAAAGTCTCCCCCATTCTCCTCCCTTTTGGGTGGCCCAAATGTGGCTGAGCCCGTGAGGCCTCTCTGCCTGTCGTCGCCAGGCTGGTTTAAGCCCCGGCAGAATAGCTGCTTCTCTGTTCGGCCCCTGAGCGAGGTTCTTAACCTCAGAAAATACTCCAGGGCTTAAGAGCCTTGAGTGACCCTGCCCTTGGACCCCAAGCTTCACTCTCAACTGTCTTTATGTAGGACAGCAAAATGGCATATGAAGGCATTTCAATGTACCTATACTCGAGTAAATGGCGAAAAAAGCATCATTATAATAGGCGGGTCACCTGAAAGTGGTTTAAGGCCGGGAAGATGGAAGACATGTTAATTGTGGCTGTAAGCCGGTTATGGGTAATTCGTGTTACAGTCAGTCATAATCAATGGTTTGAGCACATGTTAGATTCCCAATAAATTACACCAGCACCAGGAAGAGAGAGAGAGAGAGAGAGAGAGAGAGAGAGAGCAGTTGAAAAGGCCAAGACCTTCTCTCAGCTCTGTTATACTAAACTCTGATATATTGATTTAAACACATCCAATGTGCCAACTCAGTTGAGAACATGTCGTGCTGGCGTGTGTACGATTGGAGCAAGGCAGAAACTGCCTCTATAAAGTACTTTTTACCAGGGAATTCCAACCAAGCTAACAAAAACATAATAATTACTGTCATAGGACTGTTTACACTACAGATATGTGACATGCTCTGTATTACAGATCGCGGGATTTAGACAGGATTTAGCATGATGCAGTATTATTTCTGATTTTTTTTTCTTCATTTTTTTCAATGTGCAGATAAGCAACTGGCAGATTCAGTGGGCCCAGCACTTCACTGGGGAAAAATCTACCAAGCGAGACTCCTCCTTCCTTCCTCAATCAGCAAAAATCTATGGGCAGCCCAAAATTTCTAGCTGTACCCCTGATTTCGAGAAGACCATTACTAGCCTGATACCACTCCATGTTCCCTCAATGTTCTTAACTGTGGCTCTTTCTGCTCGTTGAATATTTTGTTCCTGCTTCGTTTGGAAGATGTTGTGTAGCTCTCGATCCAGTACTGCTTGTGGCTGGGCATTCATCGGAAGCTCAATCTGGCTGCAATTATGCCTAGTTGACAGCAATATGTTTAAAGTGTGCTGTCTGTACTTCTGTACATGCTAAATAAAATAAATGTTAAGGTAATGAGTCCGAGGAAGAATGACTGCACAATAAACTCGGTACACTACTGTCAGATATCAACAGCATGGGCAAACTAATGATTCATTATTACCTATTATTACCTGTTAAATAAGGTGTGACACAATTGCCATTGCTTGACATACTGATATCAAAATAAAGATGTTGAATCAACATTTGATATGGATCCTATGGTATGGGTTTTCATATCTTCAACACAGGCACTTTTCAGAGCACTTTCTCTGAAATCACACTCTTAAACTAGAGGTGAAGATCTGCCACAGAGCGGTTTTCAGTGACGGGGGAACGCATTACTGAGAACATCAGTTGAGAGAAAGACGCCATAGAGCAGACGTGTTTCCTGACAGAGTATGTGAACGCAGACTGAGATTTTCGGCTCTTCCGGTTCAGGCGCAAACCGCCTTGCCAAAATTCTTTCGGTTTCAGCTTTTGTCCGCTGGTGTCCACACCACATGGTACACAGCTGCCCTGCTCTCCCTGGAACCAGGTATCCTGAAGATGATAAGGGCCTCCTGACATGAGGGCTTCCTCACTACACCTTTTGTTCGAACTACAAAGCGAAACAGTTGCCGTAGTTCAATGACTCATGAGTATAGGCTGACACAGCAGAGTTTCAAAATCAACCACTCAAATGCTCATTCTGTGCCAACCAGGGCCAGTTCCAGCTGCTGGGAGAACAGGCAATTACCCAGTGACCCCGATTTGCAAAGAAAGTGAAATGATCATCAGTTTTCTTGGTGGGGGGCTTTGCCTAGGGTCCCTGAAAAGGTAAAGCTGGCCCTGGTGTCAAGGACCAGGTATTAAAGTTGTTTTCAAGTATTTTCCATGATCACTTCTCCAGTGCAGGGCTTTGGTAAATATGGAACCTAAACCAGGAAGCACAGGGAACAATGCAGGAAGCATCTTGGTTGGGAAGTCATTACATGACAGGGTACAGACCAGGCCTGGACTGGTCATCTGGCAAACCGAGTATTTTTCCAGGTGGGCTAGCAAAATTGATTGTGGGGGGATCCTCTCCTCCCGATTAGCAAAATTCTTTCTTAGTATGTATGAGTGATATGAATGGCTGGGACTGATTTTTAAGCTCAGTCAAGTCCTGGTCTAGACTCTATTGGCAGCATTGCCCATAGAAACACCAATTGACTTAACTGCATGACATTATAAAAATAAATGTATTCATTGCTGCCAGGGAACGGCAAGACAACATAATGTAGATAGATACAGGAATGAAGAAATAGGGACTTTCCGCTATTGTGCCACCCCTCTTCTGCATTTAGGGGAACCTCAGTTTGTCAACAAACAGACCCATGTGTGCGCTGGTCCATGCTAACTCAGCTGTTTCCCACGATTGTATTCAACTGGCTGGTTGGGGAATCTCTACTCTGAACAACTTGTGTTTTTTTTCTGTATCCTATATACGATGAGACAATAGGGAATTTGCCCTAGGGGACCCCCAATGGTTAGACTGGCTCAGATGCGAAAACAAATCCCATGTTATTGTTCAGCACAGGACAATCCCATAAAATACAGGAAGAGTGAGGGTTCTAGGTTCATCATCTTGTGAAACGAGGTTGGCTGGTGCCGCAGTGGCCCCTGGCCTAGGTAAGCCCATGCTTGAATGTGCCCCTGTCCTTAGTGCTTTGCAACCATTTTTTATTTTATTTTTATTTTTTTGCTGAAAGGATGGGAATCTGAAAAGTCCCCCTTCATATCGCAATGAGCTGTTTGTGCGTCTTTCACCACCACTGTTGGATTGGAATGTCACGTGACCATGGATCATGACCATCTCTTCTATCACCTGTACATAACTTACCTAAATCTTTATTTTCATCGGGAGTTTGTTTTGTAATGTAAGAGAATTTCCCCATGGGGATTAATAAAGTAATTCTGATTCTGATTTGCACTTTACATCATCCTTAGTCATAAGGTGTTTCACATTGAAGTTGTATATTGAGCCTAGCGTTTTTGAGTCTTGTCAGATATGTGAAGCTTTGCTTGCAGCATTGCAATTCAATGGAAATATCTTGGGGGAATCCCCCTCACCAAATGGGAACCCAAAAATCCAAGTTCCAAGCATTGTCCTTGTCCAGCCCTACATACATCTATATTCTATCTTACATCTATCTTATTCAGCTGAGATAGATTTGCGTGAATTCAGCGCTCACAAAGATTAGTATCACCCCAGCCTGACAGTAAGCACTGGCAAACTCTCCACACCTGTGCACTGATGGGCATTCCCACGGTTTTTTGGCAACCGTCAATACAGGACGGCAAAAGCAAGCAGGGAACATGTCATTTCGTGCTCTATGCCGTTGGTGCGTCCGTCGCTCTGTGCTTATAATAGTAGTAGGAGCCGTTACTAGTGCAGCAGGATGACTAATCACAATAGTCTGTGACCTTGAGAACAAAATGCACAGCAATGTCTAATATCGTTGAAAGCTTGTCTTAGACAGTGGTGAGAGTTAAACCAGTAAAAAAAAACAGCAGACTGCTGAAACTCTCACTTCCTACCACAGAATTAAGATTTCTGTCAACAATTTTACGGCAATGGTGAGAAAAAAATTTCATACATTTTGCTTTTCAATCACACCTTAACGGATAGGTAAATTGGCATTTTATAGTTTTGAACTTGCATCCTCAGAACCTGGCTTCCATTTTAAACTTAGGTAAAGTGCAACTGTATTATTTAGTAAATGCTTTTAGCCAAAATGGTATGCAATTAAGAAAGCAGGGTCAGCCAGTACCTGGAGTAATTGGGTTTAAGGGTCTTGCTCAGGGGCCTGACCCTCTACGAGCCACATGACTTACAATCTGCAGAATCATACACTGTTACATAACTTAACTCTAAAAATGTGACGTAAAGCAACACATAGTTGCAGCATATTTTATAAGAAGTTGTAGAGACCATGGAATTTTTCAGTGGGGATACCCTTGAGCTGGGGATTCCTAATGAGCGTCAGTTCTCAAAACCATTTTGTATTTGATACCTGCCAGTTCTGCACTTTCTGAAGTTTCCTGTTGTCTGTAAAGCTTGTGGGCGGTGCAGTGGTCAAGGGTTTCAAATCTGGCCTCCAGCAGAGTTTACATATTCTTCTTGAGTTGCTAGAGTGCACAAATGGGCCAGAACATTAGTATGATTCAAAGGGCGCAGATGTGGATGGGGACTCTGGACTGTTAGCCTTGCCCCGGGTTTGATGAGTGTGATTCTGCATGTTAGATTAGAATCAACTTTATGTTCATTGTGCTGAGTACAGGTTCAGAGCCAATGAAATGCAGTTAGCATCTAACTAGGTGCAAATACATTAAACACAAATATGGTAAATTATAAATATAAATTATGGTTGTGTGGGAAATTATACAATAAGTACTGTAGTGCAGAATAGGTGCATACAGGAAGTATGACTGTGTGAATGATAGTGATACGAAATATGATTAAAAAAAACACTGCAAACTGTGAGATATACAATGTGTGTATGTGCCCTGCAATGGGTGTAGCCCTGTCCTACGCCATATACTGCCTATCCAGCACCCCCCCCCCCACACACACATAACTCTGCTCAGTATAAGTGTTCGGAAGATGCATGGAAAACCTGTGCCTGACAACATGGGATTAAAGAAACATTTAGACACTTCAAGAGGTAACTACTGGCAATGTGTAATACTAGAGAATTACAGCAGC
Organism: Hippopotamyrus pictus; assembly: GCA_026781145.1. Taxonomy (NCBI): domain Eukaryota; kingdom Metazoa; phylum Chordata; class Actinopteri; order Osteoglossiformes; family Mormyridae; genus Hippopotamyrus; species Hippopotamyrus pictus. The sequence goes on from JAODLC010000001.1 coordinate 25,627,377, forward strand.
AGGAAACAGCTGGGAACCAGCAGCAGGAGATCAAGAAATGTATAAAACAGGGGAGGAAAAGGTGAAAACAGGGTGCGGCTGAAAACCAGGCAGCATAGCACACCACAGAATAAGTGTCATTTGCAAGGCGAAGTCCATGAAAGGTCATGGGTGCAGATAGGTGCAAGGGTGGCAGAGACACCTGGATGCCCATCGTCATGCCACATGACAGCCAAAAACCGAAGTGAGCTGTAAACGCGGATCAATAACCTGACAGGGCTGGAGAGCTCAGGCCCAGCAAACGTACGACCTTCCTGAGTATCATGTAGATACATGTGTCAGCTTCTCCCCCAGCCCTGCCCCATCTGAGCCAGGTTCTACTATGCACATCACTTTTACATCCACAGTCTGTGACAGAGCCAGTAAACTTAGCTGAGGGGGGGGGGGCGGGCAGATAAAGATAACAATGGCGCCTGGCATTATTGCATTCTACATCGCAGACAGACAATGGCCCCTGGCATTATTGTATGCGGCATAACAAACAAACAATGGACCTGGGCATTATTGCTTGCTGCATCATAAACAGACGATGGCCCCGGGCATTATTGTATGCTGCATCTCAAACAGACATCGGCCCCAGGCATTATTGCATGCTGTATAATTTTGGGTGCAATGTGTCTAGCTAAAGTACAGTGGGTACGGAAAGTATTCAGACCCCCTTCAATTTTTCACTCTTTGTTATATTGCAGCCATTTGCTAAAA
>JAODLC010000001.1:25640354-25661819 GCA_026781145.1 Hippopotamyrus pictus
AGTTCTGAAGGCGAAAGGGGGTCAAACACCGTATTAGTATGGTGTTCCTAATAATCCTTTAGGTGAGTGTATATACACACACACACACTCTTGCTCACTTTTGCAGCCGCTTCCTGATCTCCTTTATCTGCTCGTTCTTCTTGCTCAGCATCTCCTTCATGTTGCGGTACGCAGCAGTCTGCTGGAACTTCTTCTCCAGCTCCTGGTGGCCAAAACACATGGCGGCAAAAGTCATGTTGTTTCCACAGGAATTTGCTAACTGGCCAAGCACGGGGCTTGCTTAGGGGCCTGCCCAGGGCCAAGCACGGGGCCAGCATAGGGGTCTGCCCAGGGTCAAGCACGGGGCTTGCTTAGGGGCCTGCCCAGGGCCAAGCACGGGGCCAGCATAGGGGCCTGCCCAGGGCCAAGCACGGGGCTTGCTTAGGGGCCTGCCCAGGGCCAAGCACGTGGCCAGCATAGGGGCCTGCCCAGGGTCAAGCACGGGGCTTGCTTAGGGCATGCTATGAGCCATGCACAGGGCATGTCGGGGGCCAAACACAGGGCCCATCGGGGGCCACGTGAGAGGTACCTTCTCAGTAAGTGCCAGCTGCTCCTGCACCCGCAGCAGCTCATGCTTGGCCTCCACCAGGTTGTCCTGCAGGTTTTTCTGCGAGGCTGTGCTGTCGCTCAGGGATTTCTGGAAGTCCGCCTGCAGGGCTGCCACCGTGTCCTCCAGGCTGCTGATCTCCTGGGAGTGCAGGGCCCGCTGGACAGAAGGAGAAGGAAGGGAGGGGAGGGGAGGGGATGCTCATCAAAAGCAGCATACAGGGTTAGGGACTGGGGGAGGGGAGCTGCAGACTTAGATGCAAAATGATCTAAGATAAATAAAAGCCATAGCCAATAAAATCAGGTGATGTTAAACCTGAATCACTCTCTTTCTGCCATTAACAACATTTTAACCTAAAGGGTTAAAATATAACACCCACTTAAAAATATATATTAAAAAATAATGATATTTTTGATGTCGCTACATACCAGACAGGTCCCACGAAAGCAAAATATGATAATAATAAAAAATAAGATCATATGTTTCATCTCATTCTCTAGGAACATGTTATAATTCACACATTAAAAAAAAAAAAGATAACACAACATGCTGTTTTCCCCAGGGGTCTTTATCATTATTAACCAATGATGAATCACGCATGATGCAAGCAGCATATAACAGAAATCACAGCACACAGGGACGCCCAGCGGTGTTTAACACCACCCAAACCACATATACAGTATGAATGGGGCCCCAAGGCTTAGGGCCCCCCTGTTGACCACAAATATTAAATATTGAACAACGTTTTTTTAGGAGTTTCTTTTTTAGGAATGCTTTTTAGGAAATGCTAAAGCAGCACGTTCTAACCATCAGATCTTCTGACAGTACTTGGTAGCTGTTTTAGTTTTTGGGACCCCAGTAAGTACAAATCCACCCCTGAGGACACCCAGTATGGGATGTCAGTCTGTCACGCACAAGGATGCAGAAATTCCCAGAGAAAACCCACATCAATAGGCAAATTTTGCACTGAATCAGAGCCACGAGCTGGAGGCACAAGGCAACAATGCAGACCACTGAGGCACTTGGTCAAGCAACGAAACCCAAGAGCTCAGGTAAATTATTCTCAGTGAACACAGTAACTACACTGATACTAAAATTGAGGGCTTCAAAGATGTTTGACTGTCCACCAGTATGTGTAGTGGGTAGGTAAATGATGTATTTATTCAACTGAGCACAATTGAAAATATTTTGTCACAAGATAAACGGAGCCTAAGAGATCCAATTTCAGACATAACTCAATTTTGATAAAACATGCAGTAACGGTATTTTGCCTTGTGGGGCAGTATAGCAAGCTTGGATCTTGCTGTGGATGAGCAAACTCCCAAAACAGCCTAAATGCCCCAAACCAATAACAGTATAGCACACTAGCAGCAACACAGCTGCTATTTCACAAACAGTTTCAGATTAATTTGATGCTTTCAGTAATACAGACAGAGCAGGAGGAACTAAAACCTGGTGATTTAACATGCTTTCAGTCTCAATTACACAGTGTTAAAGGAGAACAAAGGCAGCTACTGTAATAATACAACCATGTAAGAGTACGTAGAGATGTATACAGACGTATGTGCAGACTTACATATAGCTACAATGACCAAAACAAAAGCAACACTTGTGTAAAGGGGAAACACAAAGTATATCGAAAGTCTGTGTTCATTCATGAATTTCATGAATAAAAAGACTGATATACAGTTGGGCAAAGTCTGGCAGGTGCGTTAGGGATAAGGACCACTCAGCTTGCAGGTTCACCACGAGAAATCGGACCTGTGGAAGTCCTCCTTATATAGGGGCACCTGGGCAAATGCTGCACTTCATCACGTGGCCGACTAGCCACCTGATCCCAGCTCAACACCTATGAGAGACTCAGGACTGACTTCCACCTTTAACATGACACTAGGTAATGGAATTTCCTGGGCAGGAATGCTGCCGTCTTCCTCTGGTCTGTGATGCTGGCTCCTGGTGACCTAACCAGACTGTACAGTGGTGCTTCAACTGTGGAAAAATCTGCAGCGGTAGTTACCTGCATACGTACATGTACACATAGTGATGTATAATCGTAACACCCCTACTGTGTCTTCCCAGAAGCCCCCTTGTCTCAGCCATACCTGTTGCTCACCCTGAATCTTCTGTAGCTCGTTTAAAGTCTTCTCCACCTTGGACTTTTCTTCTAAGGCACTCATAGCCTGGAAAATATACCAACCCATTAGTCTCATTACTGTTCTTACTCAGAAGACAAATAAGAAAGCTTATTATAAGTATTAATTATTCTGTAGTTAATCCATCAATCCATAACAGCTTATCCAGCCCAGGCTGAAAACAGACCTTGGACGACATGCCAATCAAACATTGGACACAATCATACACTACAGGCAACTGAAAGACACAGGTTATGCTAACTGCATGTCTTTGGACTGCAGAAGGACACCAGTGCAACAAAGGAAGAACAGGAAGTCGCGTAAACAAAAGACCATGGATTGTCATCCCATCCATGCATTTGATGCACATCTCTAGGTGTGCGGAGTTTAAGTCAAGGGAGGTGATGCTACAATTATACAATTCCTTGGTAAGACTCCACCTAGAATATTGTGTGCAGGTTTGGTCACCATACCTTAAAAAGGACATTGCTACCTTCGAAAGGGTGCAACGTAGGGCTACAAGAATTATTTCTGGTCTTAGAAGAGTGTCTTATGAGGAGATGTTAGCTGAGTTAAATCTGATTAGCCTCAGGCAAAGGAGACTAAGGGGGGACATGATGCAGGTATATATGATTCTAACAGATCTGGATGCTGTTCAGCCAAATGGCTACTTCAATATAAGTTTAAATACTAGAACTTGTGGAAATGGATTTGAGAAAGCACTTCTTTACACAGCATGTAGTTAGAGTATGGAATAGTCTTCCTGTTAGTGTAGCACAAGCTAAAATCCTGGGTTCCTTTAAATCCGAGCTAGATAAGATTTTAACAACTCTGAGCTATTGGTTAAGTTCTCCCCAAACAAGCTTGATGGGCCAAATGGCCTCCTTTCGTTTGTAAATGTCTAATGTTCTTATTTTCAACACAGGAGGTGTAAGGCAGTAGTACAATGAACTGATTCAGCATACTGCTTAAATACCAAGTAACGTGATAATGTCTCAGAATTGAGTCATCCCTCACACCTGTGATTCGACTGCACGGAGTCTGCTTTTCAGTTTGTCATTCTCCTCCTGCAGTCTGGAGATCTCCTGAAATGGCAGAATCAGGATCATGTTAGGACAGTAATTCACGGCGCTGACATATTTATGTTTGCGCAATCCTCGGTTCTGTGATTTCAGTGCAATTTAGGGGATTTAATTTTAGCGTTCTCGCAAGATGGAATTTATGTTTACGTCTTCACACAGCTGCGCGGTGCCGTCGCAGTGATGCTCGAACCAATCCGTGGGCACTTCTGCTTTCGCCTACTTGCTGCCAGCCACAAAGGTGCGAGATTCTAGGCTGCCGCCACCTGCAAATCACACGGGGCACACGAATGCACCCGTGGTAGCACACAAACCCAGTACTGGAGACACTTCTTAAAAGTGCCATGTTTGAATTCTTTCCCATAGGCCACAGTGACAAGGATTCAAACAGATTATTGAATGATTAATTATAAAGACTCACTTATTTTAGGTTTGCAGCAGTTCCAAGCAGACAAATATATCGATTCAAAATACATATTAGAAGAGAATTGATTATTTCTAAGAAAAACTACTTTCTTGATCATTTTCCATTGTGTTACAGAGTTGCCATATGGCAATGCTTCCCAAGTTACCAGCCATCCGTCTTTACATGCAGTCATGGGAGCCCAAAGCCTATCCTGGAAACTATAAGCACAAAGAAGGGAATAACCCAGGATGGGGTGCCAGCCCATTCCAAATTACCACCCCCAATGTGTGACTTTTTTTAAATAATTCTTTTTATATGTATCATTACTGTATGTTATTTAATGTTATTAAGACTAATGGGAACAAGTATTCTGTGATTAGAACAAAATGCATAACATTGAGCGTTAAGTTTACACCAGAAACAAACATATGCAGTATTTTTTTATTTTCATGCACAAATGGTTTACACTCTCTAAAATGGATAATGATAAATCTGAAGAACATCTAGCCGATACTGATTGAACTCACTGTATTTTACAATATAAACATCCATCCATCCATTTATCTCCCAACCACCGATTCTATTCAGTCACAGGGAGCCTGTCTCCTGAAGCACAGGCTGCAAGGCATGGCTGTCCCTGGGCAATGGATGACAATGCATATCAGTCTATAGCAGGGTTGGAGTAAGAAATCAAAACAAAAAAAAAAACTTAAGAATCAAATTAAAGTTTATGCAAATTTATGTTTTAATAATGAATATTAGCATTTCATTTAGCCAGCTGATGGGCACAGCGTGTGCCATAGCGGTTTAGGATGCAGCACCTGGTTTAAATCCCAGGGTCAGCAGAATAATTCCATTGTTGGGCCCTTTACTCCAAAAAAATCTACATCACTTTGGGTAAAGGCATCTGATACATAAAAACAGTCATCTCTTGGTATCTATGGGGGATTGGGTCCAGAAAATCCACTGATGCTCGTGTTCCTTGTATAAAATTACATACTATTTGCATATAACTTATGCACACCCTCCCAAATGCTTTAATCATCTCCAGATTAGTAAATGCTATGGAATTAGTTGCTATTCTGTTTTGTTGGGGGAATACTGACAAAAAAAAAAAAAGTCTGTACACGTTATGTACATGTATAGACACAGACTACAGCATGTGGCAAATTCAAGCTTTGCTTTTTGGAACTTTCTGGAATTTTAACATTTTTTGAATATTTTGAATATTTTCGATCTGAGGTTGGTTGAATCCGCGGATACAGAATCTACAGATGTGGAGGGCCCACTGTAAAATGCAAACGCTATAACAGCTCTGTAAGGATTCTCTCCATTACACTTATATTTGTACATATTCACATGGTAATACTGTTATATACAGTATTGTGCAAAAGTCTTAGGAAATGTTTAAAGCTATTTATCTGGATGGTAAGTGTATATTTACTCAGAACAAGAAAATGCTATTTAACTTTCAAACATATGCAGATTAAGAATGATACAATAGAAACTAGCAAGAATGTCTTCTGTTCTGCAAAAGGGTTACCGATATCTTGTTGGAAGGCTAGATGAACACCACTTCAGTTACCAAAACTCTCCTCAGAGGCACCCCAGCCATTTCATGTATATTTTACATTTCACAACCAGTACACTTTTATTTATTTAGTTAAATAAAAGGCAATGAGGTTCTGATTAGCCATACGAGGTGAAAATAACAGGTGAAAAGGTACAAAGGTGCAGTGGAGAGCAGCCGCACCTATGAAGCTGACACACTTTGACAGACCTCACATAGTTTTACACCAATGTGAAAATCAGTTAAATACCATGTTCTTTGACTGTCTAAGAATTGTGCCTAAGAACATAAGGCTCTTTGTGGTTTTTGCAATTTTGCATGTTAAAAACCTATTTAACTGAATGAATCCATCCCAAGAACAAACCTCAAAACCTGATATCAAACATTCACAGATGTGAAAATGACCATTCGTAGCAGCTGCATCCATACAATGAACAAATGAACGAATACAGCAGTATGATCAGGTGTTTCTCATGACCGATGGGTAGAGAAGCATGTCGGAATTTTCTAAAACTTTACGATGCGGACAAAAACCTTCCTCTGAAATTGGGGGGGGGGTCCTCTCACCTTGTTTAGCAGCTCAGACACCCCTGCCTCATTCAGGGGGGCCAGCTTGGGTTTGCTGGTCTCCTGGTTAGCCTGGTTGGGAAAGTTCAATAAAGCTTAAGGACAATAAGCAACAACAAGTAAGGCAGAGTCCCAAGCTGAAAGGAAGTTTGAACAAACAAAGGCAGTTACACTGAAACTTACACAGAAAGCCCGTGGCTGAGGTGAAGCGCTTAACTTTTGGCACCTGCCGTCGCAAGAATAAAGTGTGAAAACGTTGAAAAATAACCACCAGAAACTGCACTTTATTCACGCTCTAGGACTTTCCATGCCTGCACAGTTACGCCAGCATGTCACAGGTCGTGTTCATCCTAAAACGTCCAAATTTTAACCTCAAATTTCAATGTGGTCTTATAAGACAAGACAAATAAATTCAACTTGCCAAGGAGGGGGCAAGCCGTGTAGTAACGTGACAGAAAGAAAAAAAGAAAACATGAAATCTGAGAAGTTGTGAATGCATGAAATGATAGGTGGTTAAAACATGCAATAATAACAAAACAAAATCAGGGCTGGTGTATGGTTTAGTGGGTTAGGCCTTGTGCTTGTGATCGTGCTTTGAATCCCATCCTCGGTAAAAAGTCACATCTGTTGGGCCCTTGAGCAAGGCCCTAAACCACTGAGAAATACTCCAGGATTAATGCCTGACCCAGTACTCAGGCCCTAGGCTTTGGTTTCAACTGTACGTGTGTGTGTGTGTGTGTGTGTGTGTGTGTGTGTCTCAAAGTATCATTTCTATTACAGTTAAAAAAAAAATAAATAAATAAATTGGATTGAGCCTCAAATCCAAAGTGAGCAATATCTGCAATGTTCACTGAAGCATGTCATCAAAGTCGCTGGACTCGCGTCCGCTGCTCAGTCATATAAGACTGGCACGTACTTGAAAACATTCTAAATGAACTGGGCTGATAATACAAACTACTCCGTATTGCATGCAAACATGGTGATGTGCCGGAAGACACTCCGAGTGCCACCGGACACCCTGCACAGACACTCCCTATTGGTTACTTACCTTTCTGCCGCTAGACTTAAACTCCGCCTTCTCAAACTCGGCCACCTGCTCCAGCAGCTCCCTGAACAGAAAGAGTAAAAATGGAGGGAGGTCAGGATGGCATAAAGAGGGGCTCTGGGGTATATGGGATTTCTCAGGGCAAGGGTTGAATAATATAACCAAATTAATAACTCATAAAAAATGCATTAAAAAAACTACAAGGACCACCAACACCATGAAAAGCAAGGGCATCGGGAAGCCACCAGAAAGCAGCCAGCAACAGCAACGTCAAAAGCATCTTAACAAGATCTGTTTTAGTAGCAATGACAAACAGCTAGATGGTTACATCCATGTGACAGGCCACATGTTGCCCAGTAACTTAAAACACGGCGGCTTCAGAAACAACCCGTCACATTTGGCTCGACAAATGGACCGTATCAGCTGAATGCAAATCCTGTAAGTATCTGCAATCCACCCACTGTGGTGATCTTTCTTAATCAGTCTCTGAAGATGCCAACTGCCCAGCCACTGTGGTAAGTAAAGAACATCTAAACCAGTCTCTGAAGGTATCAACCAAAGAATCAATGCAGGAATCATATTAAACCAGTTTTTGACAGCACCAACCGATAAGCCACTAGGGTGATCTTACAAAACCACTACCTGGCAGTATCCAGGCCATTGAGATAATCTTACTAATCCCGTCTCCGACGGTGTCAACTACCCAGCCACTGTGGTAATCTTACAAGAGCCATTTAGAATGGAGTCCGCTGTCCAGCCACTCTGGTAATCTATCTAAACCAGCCTCCGGTAGTTTCTGTCACAGACTCATTCTCTTGCTGTATGACCATCATTGACACGGTGCTGCTCCTCGCGCCCCTTTTAGGAGCATCTTACCGAGGTCCATGAGCCTGGCTTCGATTCACTGGATCATATGGAGCAAAACCAAGCCACCTTTTCTGATAAGTCCAGTCTTGCTTAAAGAGTAAGACAGACCAGAAAGCTTGAAGTTTACATTAAATTTATTCATTTATTTAATACTTTTATCCAAACCAACTTGCAGTACAAGGAAGGGTTACAATTTTTGTGCGCTCCCTGAGATTCAAACACATGACATTTGCGCTCTCTGCTCTACTGGTTAAGCTAAAAGAGCTGTTTCTGCAGTATGCACAATGTTTGAATCATAACTATTAAGCAGAGTCCTTTTCCCTCTGAAAAGCCGACAGATCGACAGGGAATCTTCTTAAACTGATGGTTTTCCCCAAGTAAATCAAAGAAGACGGACAACAATCCCTCAAAAACAAAAAAAATAAAAATAAGGGCTAGTGGATGCCATTCAATGACTGCTAGGGAAACTGCAGCAATGTAGTTGTGAGGCACTGAGAATGTGAAAAAGCAGTGAAAACAGACACTTCCTTCCCACCTGGAGACAGTTTAACATTTGGTGACCTTCATCCCACGTTATGCTTGCGTGCGGTTTGAGGAGGCGGCTGCACCCCCGGATGCACAAACACAAGCACGCGCCAGCACACGCCAGCATGCGCCCACGCCGAGACGCCCTGCTCCACGTGCCCCTTTGCCTGTCCAGGACCAAAGCCCGTGCCTTCTACTTGCAAGTTTTTTGTGAAGTGCATTACCAACAGCATGCACGTCAAAAACAATAGCAGTTATGACAGCGAGGAGAGGGGACGCCCAGGCAGATGAATCGTTTCTGCTACATCGTCTTTGCTTGCTGCCGTCAAGGGAATATGACACCTCTTCATACATAGATGGTTTTGCAAAAAACACACACACAGACACACACATATATAATATTCAGATACATAATTCAGAAATAAGTCTAATTACACAAAATTTTAAAAAAAATGAAAATCTAGTAAAACCTAGCAAAAAGTAGGAAAAGGTCTCCTGCATGATATCAAATCAAATCAAAAAACTTTATTTGTCCCCGAGGGGCAATTTGAGAAATTCGATTTGAATCATTTAATTGCAATTGAGAAATTTGATATGTTGATATGAATAAGGAGTTTGCTGACAGCAGAGTGCTCAGAATATACTCTCTGCCTGGTGTTGAGTGCATGCTACTACTGGAGTTAAAACCAAATTGATAATTCAGATTACAATAAAATCCAGCCAAAAAACTGCATGTGCTGATTGAGCCTTGCACAATTAACAAAATAAAACTGACTGATTAGATCAGTAAAGTTGTGTAAAAAGTACAAACCACCACTGATATTGAAGATGGAAGACATTCAAAGAGGGAACATCATTGGTTCCTCAGCATATACTGTACAGTCAGGTCCATAAATATCGACACAACTCTAATCTTTTTGGCTCTACACACCACCACAATGGATTTGAAATGAAACAAACAAGATGCGCTTTAACTGCGGACTATAGAGGCCTGGCAGAGCATCACCAGGGATGTAACCCAGCGTCTGGTGATGTCTATGCATTCCAGACATCAGGCTGTAATTGACTGCAAAGGATTTGCAAGCAAGTATTAAAAAGTGAAAGTTTGATTTATGATTGTTAATTTGTCCCATTACTTTTGGTTCTTTAAAAAGAGGGAGGCACATATACAAACTGTTGTAATTCCTTCACCGTTCACCCGATTTTTATGTAAATACCCTCAAATTAAAGCTGAAAGTCTGCAGTTAAAGCACATCTTGTTTGTTTCATTTCAAATCCATTGTGGTGGTGTGTAGAGCCAAAAAAGATTAGAGTTGTGTCAATGTCCCAATATTTATGGAACTGACTGTAAACAAGTTCTTGCATCCATTAATGGTCTGTAGAGTCCATTGAACACAGAAAGTTAGAACATTCATAAAAGCCTGATTGTTCATTTCATGTGTTTATCTGGGTAAACAAGTATGATTTATTCATGAAATAATGTATTTCCAGAATTACCACAAAGTACACAGTTATTATCCATCCATATCCCAAGCTTATTCTGGTCGCCAGGGGCAAGGGGCTATTTCTGTATATTTTTTGGTTTTGATTGTACTTTGAAAAAGTATAAACATGCACCATTTAAGTGGCTATTGAAAATGGATCGAAAATGTCCAGAAAAGGTCCCACTAATCACGCAAATAATGCTTTTAGATGTCAGGCATTTTCAGTCTAGTGTACGACTCATATGGGCTTATACTCATATAACATTATAGACATTGCAAAATAGCCTCCTTGTGCTTCGATTACAGCACTGCAGGCTGTACTCCTTTCAACCAGCTTCCAGATGTAGCCACCTGGAATGCTTCTCCAAGAGTCCTGAAGGAGGTTTCACAAGTTCAGTGGCCTGTACTATACAAAGCGGGGTTACTGGCTTGATGACGTGTGGTGTAACTTCACGTAGAACCTGTACTACGAAAGGTGGGTAGGTTTTACTGGAGGCATGTTGCTATGGCAATTTACGCTAAGTCATACACTTGCTCCGAGCAGTTTTTGTTCTTGGTTAAGTCAAGGTTTCCGCGTAAACCAGCCCTATAGGAGCACCACCCTCCAACTACAATTTCTCCGAAGACAGTGCTGGTGTACCTGGATGATCCGTACGACATTAGTGCACGAATCGTGAGGGACTCTCTCTATCAATATGTATGAAATGGAGCAATGGCATATAATATGCATATAATGTATTAATTAATAACTGTTGCAGAGAAAGTTATTCTGAAAACCCAAGAGGTATGCATTGTTCCCTGTTGTCCACTGATCAAAGCACACTCCACTGGATGTGTCTTGTCTAGTTTTAAAGTTAACCCATTCATGTATTGTCCCATTGCACATTATACGGATACATTTGAACATTCAAAAATTAATTAAAATTCATAGGTAAAGCAATCTGGAAAACAAATGGGTGTGCAACAGTCTCCATGAGCCCAAAATCCTAAACCACCATGTCATTACAGCTGACAGGACCTCGATTTGGCACAAATCACGAAATGGTTTGAAACGCAAAAATAATCAGTGTGCATCGATGTCTGTGTACTGGACATCATAATTCTGTCATTAAAAACGCCCCACCTTACTTCCATTAAATATTATTAAAGCCAGAAAACTGAATATGGAGTATGAGGCTAACTTAACCGCGGTGACAGGTTCCTAGTCGTTTTCTCACTATACATATGCTTCTGTTGTAAATCATTTGTTTGTTAAACAATGGCTCACCTTCTATTAAATGTAATATGAAATGACACCTTTTTCTTTAGCTGTAAAACATAGAAACACGCTATTAAGTGGAGGCTAGATACAACAAATCTTTCATAATGAGAAATATAAATACGTACATAGCCTTACCACTTGACATGATGTTTTTATATTTCATCATGACTTGCTGCCACGTACGCTTTCCACTACTATTACATTTGAATTCGGATCAGTTACGTTATTGTTAACATTAGGTTTACATTATGAGTAACATTGCAGTAATGGAACTGTAGGGAGCATTACATTACTTAAGCAGCATACAATAGGTGACTTCTGAATTGTGTCGCATCTGTGAGCCTCTGTAGTTATTAACAGTATTTTAATTCTTTTCAGAAAACACTTTATAGTCTAATACTCAGTCGTGAGATATTTTAGACCACGTTTTATGACCAGGAAAATGTACTTATGCATTTTCTCCGTCGACAATACGTTGCCAACAAGCCTGTCTGCTTTTGCTGGCTGCAGTGGTATTGGACATTCTTTACAGCGTTGATTTAAACTCCTCATAATCCTGCATAATTAGCATGCAGTCTTCCTCTGTGAAACATGGAGATGCGTTGCCGAATGTGCTCCACTTATGTGAACGCGCACAAACTCCAATGCAGTCAACACCGACGTAACAAATCAACTTCTTGACTGGCGTTGTAGTACTAATTAGCACCATTTGAGACAACCTGATTTTGTCAACCCTGCGTTTGCAAATTAACTCCAGGTTAAATCTGATTTGGTTAAACCCCCATTGCACAGGCCACTGGGCACAAGTTGGTTACCTTGATCCTACTCTTTCATTCAACTCATCCCAAACCAGCTCTGAAGGATTTAGCTCGGTGGACTGTGGGAGCCAAGTCATCTGTCGCAGTACTCCATCTCTTTCCTGGTTCACAAAATAATACTTACTACATGACCAGAAGGTGTGCTTAGGCTCATTATCTTGTTGAAAAACAAATGATTTTCAGTAGGTGTGTACAGAATTTTGACTGGTACTATATGTATATGTGCATGCTTGCTAAACAGATAAGTAAAAAAAAATAAATAATTGTGTGAAAATCACAAGCAGAATTGTGTGACACGCTAAGAGGGTGAGTGCATGAGTTCCACACGTGTGGTTCTGACATGGAACGCTTCAAATGCATGCGTCTCCTGCAAGATTAAACTTGACTGGGCAGTGCTTCATTTTTTACCCAGATAACGACCCAAAACACATGCCACAATTGTGCAAGAACCATCAGGCAAAGAATGAAATCTATCTATTATCTGCAAAAGTCTTATGGGAAAAATGATGTATGTATGCATGTAGGCAGTCTGTGATTAGCAAGATCATCTCTGGCTGTGTGTGGGAGAGGTTTGCATTTTCATGTTTACTTCCTCCAAGCATTCTGGTTTGCTCCCACAGCCTAAGAAGGGTTAAGTAAACTGGTGACTGACCATAGCAAATGCATTTGTATGTATGTGTGCCCTGTTATGCACTGGCATCCTGTCCAGGGTGACCCCAGCCTCTTGCTCTGTGCATCCTAATATATGTTCCATGGAACCCTGCACTGGATAAGTGGGTACCACAGAAGACTGGAGGAATTAGTATAATATTTCGCATGACCAAAGAGATCCAATCCCAAGAGTTAGACTAGCCTTCACTGGAACCAAAAATCTGGACATTATATAAATGGGACACTACAAGACAAATATGTTTAAAGCTGAATAAATATCCCAATGAGATACTTCTTGATTTTAAAAGTAGCATAAAGTTTTAGTATCTTCATGGTGGTGTTGGTTTCCTTTGCACTTAAAGCAAGAGATTGAAATTCTGAATGACTTTGTACTGTAATAACCATCCATCCATCACAGGAAGCCAGTCCATTGAGGGGTACAAACATAATACTCTACGAACTACTTAGAGACACCAATTCCATACAAAGGCCCATTTGATGTCACATCTATAACACTGATAAAATGCTACTTATTTCTAAAATGTAAATTAATAGATACATTTTCAGCATTTGTTTATATTCAAATCAAGAGTTTACATGTAAGGATATGCAAATTGACCCACTGATACTAAGTTTGTCCATGCTCTGAGGCCCTTTGTTTGGCAATCTAGATGCCACATCCATAATGCTGGAATTGCTCTTATTTGCTAAATGAATGATACTTGTGTGTACCAGTAATATTCCGACCTAATTTCATCTAGATAAAAAAAAAACACTAAAACTCCCCAGTTTGGCTGACATTCCCCCCGTTTCTGTCTGCGACGAAAAGGAGGCCTGAGAAGCTGACACATGCTCATACCGTGACCACCAGCCAGAACGCAGCTGTTCGCATTCACGTCACACGAGCCGCTCTCTCTGCCGTTTCCGTCTGCTGCTCGTGCAGAGAGGTGAGTGCCGAGATGAGAGAAAAAAAAGTCCCTCTCTCTCAAAAATGTGAATTCTCCGTTAACTGGGTGTTCTCGTGAGAACGCTGTGGTTTGCCTCTCACCTGGCAGATGAACCTGCAGCCCTCAATCAACATCAGAGAGGAAGTGGCACTCTTGGGAACTGTAACGACCTGCCTGCCGAAGTGGATGGTAACGTCTGGGAGCGCCGATAACCTGGGTATGAACTCCACAATCACATGACCGTTCCAAACAACTTAAGGTACTGAAGTCTTTAAAGGCTAATGACATCTACTCTATCACTTACACAAAATACTTTCACTTCTCCATGATCCAAACTACAGACTCCTGCAATTTATGCTACAAAACCAGATGGTGCATCCGAAATCACATTATTCGCTGCTATGTAGTAGATACAGCATGCGGAAAATAGTACGAGACATGAGCTGTACGTCCATATCATCATAGATGAGACAGTAAGTGAGCGGTACCTGGTTGGCATACCAAACTTTGGGGAAAGTGTGCAACCGATGGATGCTATGTTATCCCACGAAGCCATTGGAGCTGTAGCCAGAGATAAAAAAAACGACGCTTGTGCAGATATTTTTGTCAAGATGGAGAAGCAAGTTCCATTTCCGTTCAAATTTAAAGTTAAAACAAGACCCGGTAACCTAAAATACATATTCAAGTCAACTTATTTGTTGAGAGTTTTAAGAGCTTTTAACTTGGCGGTCATGCTACATTATTGCTATTCATCCAGGTCAGGTCATTTGGCATCCGCAGTATGTCTAAGTGCATGCATACTGTTCTCATGGATACATACAGTACATACTACAGTAGTGGTTGAGTAGTAGGCTTCTAAATAAATTCATTATGTACTGTTTAAGTATGAGATTTTGGACACACCCAGAGTGTCCCTTTGAGACGGTGCTCATCCCAACAAGACAGAACAGCCTAGACAAAATGCCAGTTTATGACTGTGCACATGCTTCCAAAAGAGGCACTATGTCTCAAGAAAGACAACTGAATAGCTGGAGGAAAACCCAAATATGGAGTATGTTGGCAAGATACACACAGAACCTCAACACTAGACAAATACATGGTCAACCTGGACGGGTTGCCAGTCCACCAGATAACAGAGTGACATCAGTATAGCTAAACCAGAGGCTGGCAAACATTTTACACTGTGCACCACCTTAGAAAATAGCAGGCTCTCTGCCTATTTACATTATGACCTATGTCATAAAAAAAATTACCTCTGTCTACCACTAGACGGTGCTCATGTACCATAGTTTGAGAACCACTGACCTAACCCAAGTCTTTGGATGGAAGGGAACCAAATACCTGAAGGGATCACATTACTCCAACAAGAGAGCCAGGTCAGGAGTCAACCCTGCTGCTATGGAGGTGTGAGTACTACCCACCAAGCCATCTCTGCACCCTCACATACCTGTTCTCCAGCTCTGAGATGTCCGTCTGGAGCCTGAGGTAGAACTTCTCTGCCTGCGAGAAGAGCTGACGCAGGAGGAGCACGTTGGTGTGGGCCGTGTTGATGAGCTCCGTCTCCACCTCCCCCCGCACCACCACCCGCAGCCCCTCCAGCATTTCCGTCACCTCGTCCGCCGTGAACGTCTCCTCCACCAGCCTGTCAGGAGAAACACAGGGCAGCAGACACTCAGTGCCGACCCAGTGAGCCCAGTTCTCAAACCCTGGTCCCAATACAGATTACTGCCAATAAACATGACAAAAATAACTGTTTTAGGATGATGAGGGGGATATAGGGCTTTCGAAGAAACAAACAGGCACACTTGGGTTCGCTTCTAAAAACACTTTATTACAAGTAATACAAAATAACTCTGCATTAAAATCAACACCAGAATATTGGAATATTTTGGATTAAAGATAATGCAAAATAATTTCATATCACAAATGATATTCAATTGTATTATAAATCATAAACAATAATCAAACTGCCGATACAATTGATTATATGTATATAAAACAGGGTTCTTGCAGGTTTCAGTAAGTTAAATTTAAAACCTTTTTAAGACCTTTTAATACCATTATGAGTAAAATTTAAGACCACATGCTTTAAACACATGTGAACTTATTAAAACACACTTTGTAAACACATATATGTGGATGTTGGGCTAAGGATATGAGTGGCATAAAATATGAGAATTTCTGGTATCATTCGAATGTTTCAAGTAATGCATCATGTTGGTCTATCCCACAGCTGAACTCCAACCAACACTAAGATCTCCCCTGAGCTGGCCAGGCTCACCCCTCCCCCCAGGCAAGGCATTCTCAAATTTCCAATCTTGTCCGGGTAATGCAGCTTGCGGTTAAAATTAAAAGTACAAAAACAAGTTCCCATAATCAACACATTCCCCTTTTCTCTAGATAAGATCCGTATCTCACACACCATCTGCTAGATATGGTTTCAATCAAAAGTAATTAGACAGGTATCCTTGATCAACTTCCCCTTTCTCATGAGAACATCTTCTGAGAACAAAATAAGCGCCCCACACAAGCGGCCCACACACTAATCGATAATGCATAAACCACCCTTTCTTCCCAGGAAAACCCCTAAAATAACCATCTTTGAACATGGTTAACATCCCATGAATCAGAAATAACAAGACAAGTATCCTTGAACAGAATAAGTATCCCAGGCAAGAATTCTTCGGACAAGATAAGCTGATTCTTCTCACGAGAAACAAGTTATACAGTTCAATCACACCCTGACACAACAAACCAACAATATTATGAGCGAATCATGGACGATATGGGCGCTGTATCTGAATTTCAGGATGGTTAGTCCACACACAGTCAGAATTGATCCACACCTCAATCACCTCATATGTATGTCTGCCAGGTGGAGTTGGAGGTACTCCACCAAATTGTGAGTAATGAAGCCGGACAATTACTACCTCCCAAGTCATCACAGTGACAGGGGAACATTCAACATATTTCTTTAATTCTATGCTACTAGGGCGGCGTGGTCAGTTATGGGGCCACCTGTAAGTTCATCTTAATACAATAACTAACTCCAGTGCTCATCTTTACAAATGACTTTTTTGTTTTTACATATGTACTTATTGGTTTCTATGCTGTACAGCACATTGTTCAAGGTGTGCTGCTTAAAAATGCTTTACAAATAAAGTTGACTCTGACTAGTTGATATTTCGGCTGTCTCATCATTATTTATGTCTATATGTCATTTATTTTTTGCACATTATTATTTGTACGTCTATATTCATTTTTACTCTATTTACTTCTTCTTTTGCATTTCTGCCATGATTGTATGTATAACTTAATATCTCATGTGACTACCTGCACCAAAAGAAATTCTAAATAAAAATATCAATATCCACCACCTTCTCATCTCAGCTGACAAAGAAAAAACAACTGTAATTGATTGATTATAGTTGAATTTCAAGGGATAGTATGTAAAGATAATGGATCATATTACTTTTATGAGCCAAGATATTCTGCTCTAATCATGCCAAGGTTAATGCAGAAATACCTGATAAACCATCATTCTTAGGAAGGCTTTATTTAATAGTACAAAAATACAAAGCTACTTTCAGGTACAAAAGGTGAGCTCACCTGCTCTCTTTGAGGTCCTGAAAGCAAGAGTCTATTGTCTTGAGCCTCAATGCCCTCTTAGAGCGTGCAAATCTCATGTAGTTGATGACTTCATTCTGGTGATGCTCATTAAAGCCAAACTCAGCCTGCAAGGCAGAACAAAACATTATCTGTCATCTGTATATGATTAGTTTTGAGTAGACAGACTATGTTCATCAGTGACATGTAGCTAAATAATCAACAAAAAATGTCCCCACATTACCTCTCAAGTTAGGTTCTAGGCTACAGCGCACTTCACTAGCTAAAGCTGCAAACTACACCACACAAATTCATTTCTTATTTACTTACCAACGTAGCAAAACACAGCAGAATTTATTTTAAACGATTATTCAAAGTCATATGGAAACCATGCACATATTACATGTAATATTTGAATAACATAAACACACGTTTTCAAACTAAAGAATTTATTCGTAGATTTTCCCCGTTGCCATTGTACAGCTACGAATAAAAACACAATTAATAAAATGCGCTGGTGAGGAAGCCGGCAACAGCATGCAACAAATAAGTGAGAAGGCCTGGGTAGGTGTACATGCATGTGGTATAAGAGCGTTTCTTGTGCCGGCTACAGATTGACGGTTTATTAATGCGATTACTGGGCGCCCTCTGCTGCATACCCGTCTATATCTACAGCGTTTCTGTACACTATGAAACGTCTTGCGGTTTTAAATATGCATGTATTTACGTTATGGCCTGCATGTTTGTTTAGCCCACCTCAGCCAAAGTTTTTGTCCAACACAGCTAAACTAACTGCTAAGCAATAATGCGGGCAGGCGCTCAGCTCAGGTACGGTTCCACTTTCCTAAATGGCGAATCGTTTCTTACTGGATATACCTCTAATAGACAACTGGATGGGTACTTTTTGTAAGCTTCTCCACGCCTTAATTCTCACAGCAGCTCAGCGCGATCTCGCGGTGCCCAGATAGGTAGCCAGGCTAGCTACTCACCATTTCTTGATCGCTACTATATAAGATGCAGTAAAATAGATCGTTTCTTACGGCACATTAACTAACTACCGCCGTCGGAGTAATTGGGCCGAGCCACGATTCCAGCCACAAGCAAAACACAGTTGAAACGAATCAAACAACTAGTTTAATTCCGAAGCGATAGGTGAGCTGGGAGCTTGTTTTCTCGAGGTGCTTAGAAACTAAGCTACGTCGTTGCGTTGGCAACCGGCTTCCGTGCAGCTGGTACTCCTGTGTGCGTAGCGGTCTACGTACGCAAAGGCTAAAGCCGTATTTAAAGGCGTACGTACCATGCATTCCAGCGGGAAGATCGGCTGAAGGTCCAAGACCGAAGTCATTTGTCGTCATATATACGGTGTCTACGTCATGAAATTCTTAGTTTAACTCCACCAGGTAAGGTAGGTAAGCATATGAATCATACATATCTACCAAAGATAAGAAATATTAAAGAAAAAATAAAAGTATATAACACTGTAAGATTTACCCCTATGTAACAAAAATATATTTTAAAATATGGACATTTCAATATATTTTTGTCAAGTGTCTGCTCCAGTAAATTAAAAATATAATGCAAAACGTAATTATAATATATTGAATAGTACACTATTATTGAATTCCCACTTATATATTGTAAAATATCAATCACATATCAATATAGATAATTCACATTTATATGGGAACATGTATGCGCAATGCATGTACACAAATAAAAGGAATATATTACCATATAGCTACCACATATTACCACAGACTAATGACAATTGATCAAGAAAAATCTTTAATTCTGTTTTGAAACATACTGAATTTCCCATTTATTTATTTGGTTATAAAATACAGCATCTCAAAACCATGTTGTCAAACTTGTAACTGATTTGGCCTTCAGTTTAAAGATGACTAGAGGTCCAAAAGACGGTGTAACAGCTGTTACATGCAGGGACCTTTAAGGCACTCCTCTTTTACCCTGAACTGTATATAAGCGCTCTCGCGAGAGGAAGAGCGGTGCGAGAGAGAGTGTGGGGAAGCAGGATGCGAGAAGGCTGGTTGTAGCCCCTTTTCCTTTTTCCACGACTCCCCCTTTAGGTAACGCTGTGTGTACGCAGGATCCTTGTAACTGTGGGTCCGTGTATCCGGTTCGGGTTAAATAAAGGTGCCCGCCTCTGGGAAGTCACCGATTCCTGTGTGCGTTAGCCTTATTTAGCCGCGAGTCGCTGCACTGCCCCGGCTCAAGAACTACACCACAGGCTCCGGGCAGGAAGAAGCGTTACAACGGAAAGAAAAGAAAAAAAGGCCCTAAAAGAACAGTCCATTACCCTTGTTTCTTCATTGGATAAAACAAACTGTAGAACCCGTGCAGACAATGAAGAACAGTCTTATTCTATTTAACTTTGTCCATGCTGCTGTTTTGCTTCATGTGGTGCCTCAACTCAACACAAGTTCTTGTGCTGATTGATTTTGTTATGTCTGATTTTTTGGAACCTGGATGGTGATGTACAACAGCATCTGTGAAACAGAACAATAACAAATAAATAGACATTCACAAAAGACAGCAGGGATTTTAACAATATCCATAATATCAATGATAAAGTTAGATTTTTACAGCACCTCTCAGCCGGCTGAACAAACTGGAACTGCCTCCGTGACGACACAACTTTGCCCTTATTGATTGAAGAACGTGACGTTTGTATGACATTTGTATCCCAGGCAGTTCCGATGCGTTATCTGCTATTTCTCCTGAATATCACGTAAAGCAGTGAGAACTGGTTTTCAGTTAATTTACCTGGCAAAATAAAGTTTAAATATATTACATAAATGCTCTAATAGTACATGTAAGTTAGTGGTTCATTTATTGTTAGTTACTGTAATGTTACGCTGCTTTATTTGTTTAATCGTCCAGTCTATGAAGAGATGATTTTAGGGTGGCACATACCCTTGAGGCTATCCCATTGGTGCACCCCTCCGCAATACCTCTGCACCCGCCAGTTTGGGAACCACTGATTTAGGCACACAGAGCCCGGAATGCTTGGGAGGTGAACTGGGGTCCTCATTCTGACATGTCCTTGGGCAAGCCATAATAGCGGAATACCCACTGGAAGAGCAGCTCACCAAGCTCTAGTGCAGATGGTAACTTGGAGAGGGGAATGAGATGATACATCATAGAGAAGTGGTCAACCACAGTTAAGATGGTATTATTTCCCTGAGAAGGGGGAAGATCTGTAATGAAGTCCACAGCCGAGTGAGACTAGGGTCGTGTGGGAACGAGTAGAGGGTGAAGCAGTCCAGACGGGGGCTGAGTCGGTGATTTATTTTGAGCAAAAATGGGGCAAGATAAAACATAGAGGGAGGTCTCACGTCTCCAGCCGGGCCACCAGTAATGTTTTGCTACGATTCGAGTAGTGGCATTCACCCCGGGATGTCCCGAACCCAAGGAGGTTTGGACCCATTGGAGGACTGAATTTCTCAGCTGGGATGGTACATACATGCCATGTCAGATGGCGGGGCATGTCCCTTGTTGAGCTGTTGGGGTTGATGCTCCAGGTCCCATTGAATAGGGCCGAAGAAGCAGGTGGGAGTCAGGATTGGAGTCGGATCTTCGGATACCCTTCGATGAGGAAAGCAGTGGGAGAGCGCATCCGCCTTCACGTTTGTTTCAGGGATAAAGGACACTTGAAAATTTAGCCAGGTAAAAAACGGAGCCCATCTGGCTTGACGGGGATTAAGACGCTTAGTGGATTGCAGATATTGTAGGTTACGATGGTCCGTGAGCACCTGGAATGGGTGTTTAGCTCCCTCTAGCCAATGTCTCCACTCCTCTAAGGTGTCAGAGAGAGTGATCAGCCCCCCCCCCGGCTGCTGACCCACAGACAATGAGACACGCGCTGTTTTACTTGCTGCAAGGGTAACCACGCCATCTGCT
>JAODLC010000001.1:25717801-25739483 GCA_026781145.1 Hippopotamyrus pictus
AAAAAGTTCGAGTTCTGATCGAATTTTTCCCATGAGAAATAATGGAAAACCAATTAATTAATTACACCTAAATATGTTTTTTTAAGCATTTAAAAACAAAATGAACCGGATAAAACGAGATTTTTTTTTCTTAATGGCTTTCAAAGCTATAAAGATCTTATCCCAACATTACCCCTGTCCTGCCCCTATCATCCGCATCTTCCGTGTGCCACGCCCCCTCGTTAACCTCGTATGGGATCCCCATGTGATCAGCTGTTTTTGCTTGTTGTCATTAGTCCTCTGTATTAAGTCCGCGCGTTTCAGTTTGTTTCCCCAGTCTGGTCATTGGGTGCGATCGTCTTGCTTACAGCGCTGGCTTAAAGTAGCGCATTCTGATCCTGACGCAATGCATTATAGTTAGATGCATTGTGGCCTCTCACCCGGCTGCACAAACTGGAACCGCCTCCGTGACGACACACCTTTGCCCTTATTGACTGAAGAGTTTAGTTACACATGTGATGTTTGTATCCCAAGCATAAAATTTAATGACTAATGGCATAAATTGTAGAAATGTAGTGGAGTAGAAAGTACAGATAATTGCTGCAAAATGTAATGGAGTAAAATGAAAAGTATGCATTATTATTTTTACTTAAGTAAAGTATAGATTAGCAAAAATGTATTTAAGTGCAGTAGTGAAGTACAAATTCTTTGTTGCATTCCACCACTGGAAGTTGGGGAATTTGTGCTCAGGTTCTTTGGCTGTGAGGCAGCAGTGCTAACCACTGTGCTATCCAGCCACCCCCTCCTACTGTCACCTGTAGGTACCTGATGTAGTTGCTTTCTTTAGCCTCCAGCTCACATTCTCAGTGATCAGTGTTTTAAGCTGTCAGTAACCATGGTATCTGCAGCTTGGCCCTGGTAGTCTGTGTGAAGCTTAGTAGGATTTGGTCTGGCCAGTACTTGAATGGGAGCCCAGTTGGGTTGTTGGTCTGTGAAGATCCTGGTGCATTAAGGGTTGTTTGGTATCTTTTGGAAAAGGTAGGGGTGATGTCCAGACTACCTGACTGTGCAGGTTCTACACACAGAGGGCTATGGGAGGGGGGGATTTGAACCCTGGGCCTTGGGCTGTGAGGCAGCAGTACTAACCACTGTGCTATCCAGCCACCTCCTCCTACTGTCACCTGTAGGTACCTGATGTAGTTGCTTTCTTTAGGCTCCAGCTCACATTCTCAGTGATCAGTGTTTCTAGTTGTCAGTAGCCATGGTACAGTACCTGCAATTTGGCCCTGTTAGTCTGTGTGAAGCTTAGTATGCTTTGGTCTAGCCAGTACTTGGATGGGAGCCCAGTTAGTTTGTTGGTCTGTGAAGATCCTGGTGCATTAAGGGTCGTTTGGTATCTTTTGGAAAAAGTAGGGGTGATGTCCAGACTACCTGACTGTGCAGGTTCCACACACAGGGAGCTATGGGAGAGGGGGGGGGGGACTTGAACCCTGGTCATTGGGCTGGGAGGCAGCAGTGCTAAAAAGGCGTGTTTCCGATGGGAAGTGACGTTTTTCGTGACGTTTTTCGTGACGTTTTCATCCGAGTTCCGACTTGGAGAGAAACAATCGAACGTGTCAAAGGCAGAGAGTCTCTCTCGTTTTGTGCGTCCAATCTTATCTTTAAGTGCTACAGATGCTATTTGTAAAGACATTAATAATACCTTCTTAAACTTTATTTGGCGTAACAGACAGCATAAGGTAAAAAAACTAGTTTTATCAAATAGCAGATCCGAAGGTGGCCTTGAAGTGATAGACTTTTTTGACATTAATAATACCTTCAAAATCAATTGGTTGAGAAAATCTTTGTTTAATGGTGAAGGCTCTTTGTGGTACTTTAATCCTTGCAACATCTTTAAAAAATGTGGTGGCTTACAATTTCTTCTAAAATGTAACTATTCTCCCTTTAAACTTCCTCTTAAACTTTCTAACTTCCATAAACAAGCTCTCCTAGCGTGGAAACTTTTTTACGTTCACAATTTTTCCCCTCATAAAGCACTCTTGTGGAATAACAAAGACATCACAGTTAATAATAAATCTATCTTTCTCCCTTCTTGGCACATGAAAGGCATCTCTTTTATCATTAACCTATTTGACAATCATGGAAACCTCCTTTCCTATGACAAATTTCTTCATACTTACCAGTTTCCTATACGATCTAGAGAATTTAATCTGGTATGTAAGGCCATTCTTACTTGTATCATTCAGTTAGTTAAATATCACCTATCTTACAGCATGAATGTCTGCTCAGACCCTAATCTAATCATTGATGGTTGCCATATTCTTGATAGAAACTGCAATAATAAGTTTATACGCAATGTTCTCCATGCTAAAAAGAAATGTTCTCCGAAAGGGAAGTACTTCTGGAATGATTTGATTGGTGTTGTTGATTGGAAAACTGCTTGGTTATTACCTTATAAATTTTGCATCCCTAACAAAATAAAACAAATACATTTTAGGATTCTGCACGAGATATACCCGTGTAATGAAGTGTTGTCAAAATTCATGGATGTAGCTAACAAATGTGCTTTCTGTGATAGGGAAGAATCAGTAACTTACATATTTTATGAATGTACTATCGTGTATGACTTCTGGATCAGTCTAAGAAACTACTTATCTCACTTTCTTGGTTGGTCATATGTTTTTACAATAAAGGATGTATTTTGTTATTTTATGCATAAGGATAAAGCTATTGAATTTGTAACTAACTTTTTCATACTTTCCTGTATTTTTTTTTTCCACAAACACAGGTTCCTCAACACCAAACCTAAATGGAATGTTATTTTAATTGAATTTCAGTTTTGTTTACAGTCTCTTAGATTGGTGAAGAACAGAAAGAGCATTCAGTTTACTGAGTATTATGGCAGTCTAATGAACACTTGATATTGTAATTATCCAGCGTATGACCCCTCTGCCAATTGTCTTTTTTTTTTTTTTTCTTTGTTTTGTTTGCATCTTTACGTGCCTCTGTGCTATGCTGACCTCTTATAAGATATTCTGAAAATCTGTATTGGAATATACTTGTTTGTATTTTTTGACAATAAAAAAAGGAAATAATCGAACGCACCATAAGTCCGCGTTTCAGTTTGTTTCCCCAGTCCGGTCATTGGGTGCGTTCGACTGGCTTAAAGCAACGCATTCTGATCCTAATGTACAAACTGGAACCGCCTCCGTGACGACACACCTTTGCCCTTATTGGCTGAAGAGTTTAGTTACACGCAAGACGTTTGTATCCCAGGCACAAAATGTAACGACTAACGGCGTAAATTGTAGAAATGTAGTGGAGTAGAAAGTACAGATAATTGCCGCAAAATGAAATGGGGTAAAATAAAAAGTATGCATTATTATTTTTACTTAAGTAAACTACAGATACGTAAAAATGTACTTAAGTACAGTAACGAAGTACAAATACTTTGTTACATTCCACCACTGAACACTACCCATTCCTACAAAATATACGTTTTCGTAATGTACCGTAGTGAGAAATAAAAGCTTCTGTAAAGAATGACACAATAACCAGTAGATGGCAGCCTTGTGCCAATCAGTGAAAATACACCCCGTAAAGTTAAATTAGACAGCGATTAGCGTGAAGAATTGCAGCTATAAACCTTTCCTCCCTATTTTGGGATTGCAGGTTTTCAGGAGGTCAGTCTAAATGCTTTTCTGCGTTTACGGACAATACTTACTGTCTCAGACTTTGCCTTAGACGATAATCATTAACGGAACTTCAAGTGTCCTTATTGGTTTTTCAAAGCCAGCAGACATACTCTTTTGCGATTACGATCAGTGTTTGAAAGACATCCACATAATATTAAACAGATCAAAATTCACTATACCTATATGTCTAATGTGTTAGTCAGTCTTTTCATTGCTAGCCTTGATAAATACAGTAATATACAGTAAGCTCCCATTGTTCATGCTGTTTAAAAAACATTGGCTAGACAATAGCACGGCTGGTCTACATTTCAGGGATTTTTAACTGTTTAGCAAATTAATCAGCCATAATCAACCGATGTATTCCATAACCATATATCCAAAAGAGGGACTAGGTGTCAATCAATCAATTCATTCCTGATACAATCTCTTCTTGCGCTTAATAATACTAACAACAACAATAATAAAATAATAATAAGAAGAAGAAGAACATAAGAAATTTACAAACGAGAGGGGGCCATTCGGCCCATCAAGCTCATTTGGGGAGAACTTAACTAATAGCTCAGAATTATCCTGAATCTTAAGCAATAGTATTATATTTATTTAAAGAATCTTCGTCCTCATAGCCTCTGGGATAGGCTCTGGACCCCCCGCGACCCAGTAGGATGTGCGGTTTGGAAAATGGATGGATGGCTTTCTCCAACAGTGGGTCATACCTCTTGAGCAATTTGTTTAATAAATAAATATCCACCATGCATCTAAACAAAATTAATTCTCTCCGATCCTAAATATGTAACAATAAGGGGCTAATGCAGCGCAACTGTAGCATGAATAACCCTAAATGGCACTTCAGGCCAAAGAGCTCATGGGTAATTTGAATATTGATGGTAAGGTAATTTCTTTTTTGGTTCCAAGCTAAACAGGCCCATACAAGTGTAAGCGTTTAGCGGGTGGGACCTGTACTTTGTTTTACTGGAAGTCCAGCAATGAGCAAAATAGACAAGACAGACAGAAAGGTACCCACAGGAAACCTTTGTAAACACAGGAAGAACACACAGACATGCATAGAACTGGGGCTGGGAACATAATCCAGAACCCTGAAGAGGGTGAGGTAACAATGATAACCACTGATCCCTTGGGGCACCCATGGGTGACACCCGTTTTAGATAATACTGAAGACCTTAGCAAAGCACATGCTCATATAATACCTAGGGTATAATCCTTCTGAATCACATTAGCTTTAGCAAAGGATGGATCTATCCTTTCTATCCATACATGTAAGTTTCTCCTGATTATAAGAGTGATTAAATATTGACAGTGGACCTGCAAAATGGAGGAAATGCTGGGGGTCTTAAATATAGCTGTCATTTTAAAATTGGAGGATCAAGAGGAAGATCATCATCATCAGGGTTGCTGATGACCAGCCACACATGCTGTGGCCTGCATCAGATATTTCACAATGTGACTGACCACCTCCAGCAGTGAGGTCTTCCTCTCGCTAACTTTGCTTTTGTTAGGGGTCTAACAACACTGGCTAAGCTCTTTGTGTGTGCACCACTCAGTTTCTACAACCGTAATTCTTGTTGAAGGCTGGACAATGGGCTCACACCCTGCTCAGACAACCATGCTCAATGCCGCAATAGCTTCATTTTATACAAGATCCACCCTGACACGCACTGCTTCACCAGCACTGGGTAGATTTTAAGAACACAAAAATCAGCTGAACACCCCCATCCTAATTCATCCAAATTAAGAAGGTATCAGAATGAGCCGTTAGGACAGCATACATTTTCATATTGGCATTCCTAATGCTAATGAATAGACACGTTTAACTGCAGCTTCTGGGGTTAAGATTCATGTTTTGGTACAGCAGAAGTGGCAAAAGTGGCACATTACAAGGAAACCTAGCCGGTTTTTATGCCTGCGGCTCTGCAAGTCCCACTTCCCCATAACATCTTTAGGCTACTATTTTCAGGTTTTTGACACAGCTGCCATTCAAAAGCTGTCATGTTGGCTGCACCCGACAGACCTGCAGCATGTGCACGTTTGGACCGTATTGCTGCGGCGGGTGGGAGCTACGGGTCCGATGTTCTGACCGTAGGCGCGAGCCAGGGGCTGAACGGCCCGCCCATCGCGTCTCCAATCAGCTGACTAACTCATGACAGGCCCCGCCCGGGCTGGCGCGCATGCGCGCTGCGTACGCCTGCAGCAGAAGGAAGATGGCGGCGTCCTGCTCGTGAAGGCAGCGCACGATCGACTGAGCCACGGCGCCGGACGGGGAAATTAAAAACAACGGCCGCTCACATCGGAGGGAGGGGGGGCCGCAGGGACGGAAACGAATCGCGACTGGTAGCGGCTGTCTAGGTAAAAATGCCGTGGCGTTCATCCTGTACATCGCACCCTCCTCCCCGTTCCCGGCTTAGGCTGCCTGTGCCTTCCTCTCCTTCTCCTGTCTGTGCTTCATCGACTGTCTGCCGTTCGGCAGACCGCGTAGCCAGGCAGCAGTCTGGCGCTCAGCTGATCCGCTGCGATTGAAATGCACATTATGACAGCTGAGGTGCCGGCCGGGCGTCTCTCTGCCAGCCCGATCTGTACGGGGCCTGCTCGGCTCCACACACTTTGGCTTAACTTATTTAATTCCACGTTATGCTCATGTCTGCGATGGCACCTATTTCCACAGAGCCTTCGATAACCCCCTGAGGAAATCTTTGCACGATGACGGCTGTTTTAAAACCGTATTCTTCCTGTGCGTTATTAATATTTGGATCCTGCTGTTGGACTCATTGGCGTCAGTATCTATCTCAGTGGCCCATTCAGCCTCCTGGCTTTGGTCCGATGCTGGTGGCTTTCCTTTCTGCCGCCGTTTTATTGGCTTTCTTTTGGAAAGTTTGGGAGGGTGGAAGGCGACTGCCCTCCCATGAGTGGATCCCATCCAAGCAGCCCGCAGGTTTGCTTCATGCGCAGTTGGGTTAGTTTTTCTCCTGAGGGGGCAGGATCAGTTTCACCCCATCGCCTCGTTTGTTCCCAGTTTCGGAAGTGATAAAGAAATAAACGAAACTTAAAGACGATGTGACTTACTGTCGCTTATTGTTGCATTTGTGTGCTTCTGGATCAGGCAAACCGGGAGAGGTGGGATACATTTCCAAATAAAACCCCGACCCGTTAACTGGGACCTCGGTTTAAATGAAAGGGTTGATCCAGTTAGCTTGCTGCTCTGTAGACGTGTTTTTTTTGTATTTAACATGTTGCAAAGTTGTTTAACTTGGCTACGCTGATCTTGGTTTTGTCAGTCATTACAATCAGCTTTCAAACGAGCCGATTAGCCCTAATTAAAATTGGGGGGGGGGGGGGAACGGAACGTAGGGTTTATGGTCCAGAAAGAGTTGGACGCTTTTCAAAGTCAGGCTATGAAATGAAAAAAATGTGGTAATGTTTAGTATTTCGATCTAATGTCATCGTGAATATGATCGATGGCATTAAGTGTACAAATATCAACATTTTAATAAAGTGTCAGATGCACGTGACATTGAATGCCAGTTTGTAGACTGTTGTTTAGGCCCTGTATTGTGTGGGATGACATTTTATGACTGCTGTTACGCTATAAATAGAAATTATCGGGAAAAAAATCCAGTCAATATTTACTCGATCACACGTTGTTATTGTTTTATTCATGAAATATCCTTTCACGACAAGTTGTGCGGAAATATAGGACATTTGTGAGTAGGTTATTTTTGGTTACTACAGTCCTCTCCCTAGTAAATGCTTAACAGACGACCAGTATGCAATAATCAATGCAGGAAGTCTGAAGGCCTTTTGGAATGAGGCGTCTCAGTCACATGACTATTCTTGCCGCGGATCCCACTTTACAGCAGTAGCTTCAAAGCCCTCCTACAATCATGGTGCATTAAAGTGGCTGGAGCTTTCCTCCTCGGGAAGGCTTTTAAGTCTATTGATCCAAGTCTGAAGAGGAGAGGTCTGTCAGCCTTCTGAATAATTGCAGGTTTTTATTTCTTAGTGAAGCTTTCTAGGTTTATTGCGTGTTGTGTTTAAGGTGTGCATGTCTCTTACTCCTGTAGCCATGTGCTGATTGGTAGACGTGCTGATTTGGTGGTGTGTATTTTACTGTTAATTCCAGCTGAGTTTCACCCTCCTGCGTCAGTTTAATGTACCTCCCATGAGCGGTGGGTGTACACCATTTAACCTCTTTAATGTTTTTAGCAGAGGTCATGTAGTTATTTTTTTATGATGGGTAACAATTTCCCACATATCCCCTGACACTAGAACCCCTCCCAAATACAGAGTCTGGCTTAAGCTTCAGTACTTCAGTGCAGAATCTGTCTTTCGTCTGAGTCACACGTGAGTTGCTTCTCTATTTGATTACATTTAGGGATAACCTTTCGTTAAAGCTGTGTTTCCAGACTCGGCTGCCAGCATAAATCTCCCTTCCGCCGTCCTGAATGGTGCCAGATGGTCCTGATATTAAACCTCTGTCTGAGTTACCCATGCCGTGCTGTCCTCTGGCGGACATGTGGCAAGGCCCAGTGGAACAGTCGTGCTGTACAGCTATGTGCTGACTTAGCTCTTTGGCTGGAAGGAAGAGAAGACCATTATTTCGAAGATCTTGTCAGTGAGGTTACCATTTATGCTGGTGCACAAGCGGATGCCTATACTTCACATTTTGTCTCTCTCTCGTCTTCTGTTGCTCTCCCCCTCCATCTATCCCTCGCTTTCACTTTGTTTCCTATTGTTTTATTGTGAAACTTTACCCCATTGAGGAGCCAAAGCGTGTCTGAATTAATATGTGATTGATTTAGCTCGAGCTTCCGTGTGAAGCGACGTCACTTGGCATACCTGTGAAGCCGGTTCCTCCCCTTTGCCCGGTCGCTCGCTTGGTGTGAAAGAACGAGCAGGTTCCCACTGCAAGCTTTGCTTTGAGGTCTAGTGGTCCAGCTTGCCCACGTGTTGACACTGCATTCTCCTCTAAAAATAATCACTGCTTTTAGAGAACCAAACCTCTGAGTCAAAACGGCCATCTGAACTTGTGTAATTCAGAGATTGTCCCTCTGAATGCAGTATGTGACTCAACAGCTTAGTATTCTGTGTCCATGATGGGAGGTCCCTGGCAGAATGATTTCACTGTTGGGTTCTTGAGCAAGACCCTTAACCCCCAACTGGTCCAGGGACTCTCTGACCATGCTTTTAATTTTATGTCACTTTAGATAAAAGCCAGAGCCAAATAAAGGAATTTAAATAGTTTTGTAGTCGTTGGGTTGTCTTTTCAAGGAAGTCTGTCGGGCTGTAGGTAGCTTGGCAGTTCTAAAGGTGGTCTAGTGTAATGGGTGATCTTGCTGTTGGATGAGTGATGCCCGTAGCCCATATAACAGCTGTTATATTGGACAGGAACATCTGGATAAATGACTAAATGTGAATGCATGTACACTGCAATATCTTGAGTGGTCAGGCTATGGTTTGTTCAATGAGTTACTGCAATGGTACCATCAGTGTTGGTTTAATCCCTCTTGGAGTATTTTTAGTGGAGTGTAATGCTTTCTTTGGTCAGGCTTATTGCTAGATTCAGGCTACTTATGCACAAGAACATTAAAAGTGGTGAAATGTCACATTATAATATGAGCAGCATCATTGGAGGCTGGTAACGTGTGTGTATTGTCACCCGCTCGGTGTCACGGCAAAGATCTCCGTGTGTCATTTCCTGTGTCTGTCTGCAGGTATTGCGATTGTTGGATCTCGTTAGAGGTACAGTGCCACTTTCTGGTGGGGGGAGACTGGGGATTTTCTGGGAAGCCGTTGAATGTGATCACCTGATGTGAAGTGTCTGTCAGCAGCGTTCTGGGGAGCACAGGCCTCGGGGGCGGGGGGTTGTCACAGGTCACACACCCAGCGGCACGCCATGTTTAACCATGATGTCGCTGTCTGCCTGGCACTTGCTGCAGCCACAGCTGGCCCATCGGGGTGGTGCTCTGCCTGCCGCTTTACCGGTTTGCTAATGAGGCATTTCTTTTCCTCTAGGTCTTCTCAGAAGATGAATATCCTCAAAGACAACAAGGACCTGGCCTGTTTTTATACCACCAAACACTCCTGGAGAGGAAAGTAAGTCCTCTGTCCATGTCCGTAGTCTCGACTGCACTTTGGTTTCTTTGCTCATTGACGCTTTGTCACATTTAAGATTAAGATTGACTTTATTGATCCCAGGGGGGAATTATTTACATCTTGATATCTACAAGGTTCCAAGGGTTTTTTTTTTTTTTTTTTTTGGGTGGGGGGAATTTGAACCACAATTTTAGACTTGGGCCTGAAGGTCAGTGGCTATTTAACTTAATGTTTAACTTGCCAAGTCAGCAAAGGTTGGGATTATTTCTCCTCCTTGTTTTGTACCGCAAGTTGCCTCCTGAACACGTGGTCCTCAGAGGGACTTATGCATCATCACTAGACCAGTCGTGGTGGGGAGGTGTGTGGCTCAGCGGGTTAGGACTTTTGGCTTGTAATCGCAGAGTTACTGGTTCAGACCCCCGGGTCAGTAGGGTCATTTCACAGTTGGACCCTTGAGCAAGGCTCTTACCCAACAATGGCTCCGGAGACTGTCTGACTCCGTTTTCTCAACTGTATGTCGCTTCAGATAAAATAGATAAATTTTTAATGTAGATGGTAGGTGAAATGTTTTACTTTCTGACAGATTTGGCTGTATCAATTTTCTGTGAAATCTTTGATAAACAAGAGTTGTACAAAAGCCTTTTGATTCTGAAAAGCCTCCTTGGACACCCTTGTGCTTAAAACAAGAGTTGCCATAGATACATGCACACGCTCGCATGCATTATTAATGCAGTTATGTGGCCTGTATGACTCTGTTCTTCCTCCTTGAACTGATTTAGCTTGTTAGCTAATGAGGGTGGATGAATTACCATGTATCTTCCTGTGCAACAGAAACAGCTTGCTGTATTCTTTGTGCAACAGTTTAGCTAGGCGTAGCTTATCGATTATATACGTCATTAAAGGAGTCCTCGTCTCTTAAGCAAAGATCTGTTTGTCAAGCTAAATAGACTAGATTAGATTTTCATCTGGGGGTTGTCAAACTTTCTTTAGATGCTGGGGTCCAATGGCTGCCAAAAGCTGCAATGCACATGGACAACAAGCGTCAGTCTCTAAGAAATACGAAATAGCATAGAGGAGTCTGATGGTTTCATTGTCAGTTGAAATAGTCATTTGGTCATTGGTACATGATCCCATTTTTAAATTATGAAATGCTTCAACCACGTCAGTTTGTAACATACCGAATTCTGCGGTCCACTGTCTGTCTTACCAATGACATTGACGTGATAACTAGCCATCCTGAGAAACGTTTCCTTGGTTACGTTTCAACTTATTGTTGCTTTCTCAAGGCCGGGTTAATGTTACAATTTGAAACTACCATTGACAAACAAAGGTATACAATTGTTACATTATATTTTCCTTGCTACTTTAATAGCAAGGCTGCGTGCTTTAAACTGAAAACCTTAACATGTTGGTGTATGTTTCAGATGTGGCACTCCGCCAAGCCCCAGAGCACTCTGGGAAATCCCTGTTGTCGTCAACATTTTTGTATGAGTCGAACAAACTCACCTGCAGCCTGA
Organism: Hippopotamyrus pictus; assembly: GCA_026781145.1. Lineage (NCBI taxonomy): Eukaryota > Metazoa > Chordata > Actinopteri > Osteoglossiformes > Mormyridae > Hippopotamyrus > Hippopotamyrus pictus. The sequence goes on from JAODLC010000001.1 coordinate 25,729,098, forward strand.
GCTGGATTTGCTCCAGTAGCATTTGGTTGTTCACCCAGAACAAAAATGCATGATTGACTTGAGAAGATTCAGGGGAATCCTTGGGAAACCGTCATCTAGCACTGTTGTTTCTGAGTGTTTGGAAGATTGCTGTGGATCATCAAAGCCTGCTGCATCAGCAGTAACTTTCTGAGGAAACAGACAGCAACAGTTATCTGAAAAGCTTCTCCAGTTTGACTCCCATTGTCTTTATTCAACGTTAGGCCTCCCTGTTGGACATTCTAGGTATTTGTCACTATTGGTCACCCCATTTAATGCTGTAATACCCTGTGGTTTGGTTTTAGGGATTCAAGGTGTCACATTGTACAAAGGGGTGGGTTTGTGGTTTCAGGGGGTTCCATTCAAAAACTTACTCGCATGTTTCAGAAACAAAATAAATAGTTAATGAGTAGAGTCTCTGATCCTCTCACCAGTGTTGGATTTATCTTCCTTTAATGTTGGGGGACAGGGTCTTGTGGAACATGGAAAGCTTTAGATACATTTGTCCTTTACATGCTTTCCTCTCCGGAAATCCAATCCTAAACGCCATCCAGCAGAGATCGTGGTGCCAGCTTGAAGAGGCGCCAGGCTCTGTTTACTGCTAAATTAGCCACCGCGGATTAGCGGCCTAGCGGTCAAAGCCGCATTTGGGGTGGAACCCAAGCCAGCTTCGTCCTGGCAGACTCAGAGCCACCGTTCCGAGGGGGTCATCACTCATTCCCTGCATGTTCCGCCATTGCAGCCATGTGTCACGTGACCAACCTACTACGGGAGCTCAGTTTATCGCTGTGTTAATGCCTCCTGCAGGTTGGGGCATCGGATGCACTACCTGTTAGTGCTGGCTCTCCATGATTAAAGTAGACGTTTTGTCAGGGAGATTCAAGTGTGTCCATTCTTCACTGCATCCAGAAGAGAATCGGTGCCTTTACTGACACATAAGTACTGACTGAGTCACTTCTAACATTAAATACATTACACTACATTAAAATTTCGGACTGTCATCTCATCCCTGCACTGCCTGGGATAGACTCCAGGCCCCATGTGACCCTTACCAGGATACATGGATGGATGGATGAATTGATGACTTATTAAAATATGAAAAAATAGTTTATTTGCATTTTGGGACCCTGTACTGTAATAGCTGCCAGAAAGACTGGGGTGTTTCTCAAAGCAGTCTTCTGTTGGTCTGTAGGCTGTGTGTTTTAACTTGCACCGAAGGTTTCTTGTTTGGCAGAATTAATTTGTCATCCATGGATTTTATTCCCATCTGCATCTGGGTTGGACGGTGGTACCTAGTGTTTGAGAGTGTTGGCGCTCCAGGTGTGCGGGGGCTTTTAAAGAGCCTGGCCCATGTTTTGTTGTGAATTTAGGGAGTACAAATAGATCCTGCATTATTCTCTATGGAACATGAAAGATTGCTCTGCAGGCCAGACTGAATAATGAATCATAAACACATGGAGGGCTGGTACTTTCCTATGTCATGTAAGTGGTGAATGGCTGATCATGCAGTGCAATTACCCCCTTATTTTAGTAGCTGTTGATAAAGATTACACATCACCCAAGATCGACACATTGGACTGATATCTTGAATTTTAACAATTATCAGCCTGTACCGATACGTCAACTAGTATATTGTACATCTTGCAGTCTAACCATCTCTGCACTGCGTGGTTTTGTTGGGCTTGCACGCTTTGGTCACCCCCTGCTGAATTATGGGTCCTCAGTCCTTTCAGACTGTGGTGGTGTAGCTGCCTCACGCTGACGCTTTGTTCCGGCTCCATGTGTCTGTGACCTTCAGCATCTCCTTGCCAAGGAGCGAGTGTTGTTTCAGGGGAGGTGGCCTCCGACTTCGCTCCTCCAGGGTTTCAGAAACGTGCTGCTTTTCGTTCCAGCTGAGCTCTTTTAATTAAAAAGTTTTGCCGTTGTTCGGCTGTTGCCCGACTGTGTTTAATGGTTGAATCGTGCAGTACTGAAATGTTCTGAATTATCAAAGATGTTTAATAAAGGCCATTCACACACACTCACATTCCAGTGTTACCTATTCATAGACTTTGCTCTGTTCTTGGTGAATATTTCTTGTGCGATTTTATGTATTTTCTGTGAGTATACATTCTTTCGTTTTAGTCTTTCTTTGTCCTTTCTTTTCTTTCGGTCTGTATCTTTTTATATATTTTCTTCCCTTTTATTGCCAGATTTTTGCTTTTGGTATAATAACAAATGGCAGCGGTACAGATGTTATCTGGCAGATATCACTTTTAATAAAATTCGTCTAGTCTGAAATCCCTGTGATGTCATTTGGTGAAGCGTTGCACCCTAATTTCTTGAGTGTCCTTTTGTTTTTCCTCCGGCGCTGCCGTTTAGTAGGTTTCACTTTGGTTTCATCCTTAATCTGAAAGACGAGGAGCACCTTGGAGTTCCTCCCTGAGCCTCTTTCAGAAGCTGATGTGTGGAGCGTTTGCTGCGCCCCCCCAGGTTTCTCACTCTTGCCAGGAAACCACAGGAGCTAAACAGAGAGCGTGCCAGCCCCCGTCGTGTGAACGCGCTCGCTTTCCTGGTGCACTGGCTCACTGCTTCATGGCGGGAGCGGCGCTATGGCGGTGTGTGTGCATCTATGACTTAGCGGCTAGTGGACGGATGCCCCTCCTCCCAATACTGGCAGGGAATAGCACTTAATTTAGGGTTTTTGTCTGGCTCCAGTACGGAGGCAGTTCAGGATTTTTTTAAGGTGGAGGGCATAAGAGGGGCCATAATTCATACAGAGGAGCCAACCTTATTAGCCAATGATATGTTTTGAATCGTTGAGTGACAGGGGTGATGACACTCTGGAGGCCAACCAGCTTTCAGTCCATGTGGCCCCGCCCCTGTTTATACCCTGCTATAGACTAAACTTACCTGCAGCATGTTTTTCTTCAATTTTAAATCGCCGTAGAAACACTAAGATAAGACACGCATGTGTCCAGGCTCTCCTTAATAAAAACACAGACCCTTTGGGTGATCATGATCATTTTGTGATTCCACATATTTACGCTTGATTACTTTGGATGGACTTGCCATTGAGTTTTCCAGAATACAAAACGTGTAAAGCTCCTATTAGCTGATGCTAATCCGTATTCCCGCCCTAAAGCCAGATTACCGGTTTACATCGTGCAAATCTATGCTAGTGAGATGAATGCGCGTTTGCTGCAGTTCAGAGGAATGTCTGCAGCCTTTGTTACATTTAAACTGCTGTAGCATCTGTTTCTGCATTTGCATTTGGTTGCCAGGTTGGTGCATTTTTAGTCAAAACAGTTTTTTGAAATCCCATTTGTATAGCTATGCATTTTACTAGGCTGCTCCAGTTGTCTTGAGTTACTACTACAGGGTCTGTCTTGAGATTTGAACCCACAGCTTTCCAGTTATGAGTCTGTGTCTTTTACCAAGTCCCAGATGGTAAAAATTGAAAAGTGGCCCTGACCAGGTTTAATGGTTTATATTGATACCAAATAAAAAATAATCCAGCCATCATTTTTATTATTTTTTTACAATATAGCTATAAGGGTCCTCCTTCCCTGATGAGTGGGGACCTCATTTTCATTTCCACAGTAGGTTTCTGCTGTTGATTGTGGAATTTTGCGTTGAATCTCATGGAAAATCTTAATTTCACCAGGCTGTATTTTAGTGCCTGGTTTAGTGTGTGTTTTTTTTTTTTAAACTTCTCGGCTAAAATGAGAAAACTGAGGGTGAAATTGATCAGTACTTTTGGTGGACCAGTTGCAAAATTCCTTGCATTTTAATGCAATGATTGTCGTTCGTTTTCGGAGCAGGGAAACGATAGATTGAATCTGAAGCATTTTGGGCGCTTCATGCACCTACCGGTACCTGCTTTCACCCACTGTACTACCAGGTATTTTAAACCCATTTGTATAGCTGGGGATTTTACTGGGCCAATCCCTGCTGTCTTACTGGACTTAGCACTACCGGGTTCTTCTTCAGATTAGAACCTACAACGTCCTGGTTACTCGTCCGTGTCTTTCCCACTGAGCAATAATTCTGTGGAGAGACGTTATGTCTGAGAGAATGGAAACTGGAAGGGAGCCTGCTGTCATGTTAAAGGAAAAAGGGGGAGCAGGAGGAGGTGGAGGGGGCAAAGACGGGTGACTGACCCAGAGCCTGCGGCTTTAGCAGGGTGCTGTGGGACCAGCAAGGGCCCGTCCGCTGACGAGGCGGGGGAAGGTCTCAGTGACCCAGTCGTGGACAAACTCAGCATCCGGTAGCAGTGTCGCCTCTTCACCTTTTGTTTCAAGCCGCACGGCTTTTTCCTGGTAAGCGTTTCGGGTGACTTATTCAGTTGGAGCCCTTTACAATCCTAGCAGCTCTTTTAGAAAGTTGCCCCGGATAAAATGGGAACGTCTCATACCGTCTTTGAGGGTATCTGTTGCTTTTCGGACTTTTCATGGGCTTCCCCGTGCCTTGGGCTCGTGGCTGGTAATCCAAGACTCAGTTTTCACTGAATGGCACGGCAGTGTGTACCAGTGCATTCTGGGAGATTCCTTCACAAGTCTCTTGCTCAAAGTAGTTCATCGGCGTAACTGAAAATGGTCAGTCCTGTGGCTAATTTAAATCCTTGCTGTGGTGAGGATAAGCTCACCTTTCCTGGCACATCATGGTCTGTCCGTGGTACATCTGGCAGTTGGTCAACACCCACGTCTGGCATGTTGGGATTGGCCATGTGGTTGAGGGACTTCCCACAGAGGGAACCCCTTTGAAAACTTTGCAGAAACTTCCAGAAAAATAGCCAAATTCCATGTGTTTTTTTAATATATAGTTTAGTTCACATGTGGTTTTGAAGAAACTTTTCCTATCACTATATACCTGTATACGGATGGTATGACAATAAAGCCCACTTGACTTCAATCTGAAATAGCTATGTAATGGATAAATATGTGTTTTGTATCCTCTGTCAGTCTGGGTCATTTATTCAGCATGTGAATTTTAATGTGATCTTTTTAACCATAATGAACGATGATGCTTTCTTGGAACCGGTTCTGTATTGGCCCATGAACAATGGTAGTCTTACGTAGAGCAGTAATGTCTCTGCATCTCTGCTGAGGTACACTGCCCCTCCCCCACCATCTCTCAATGAATCAAACAGACTTTAATACTGATTGCGTGTAAATGGTTGGTACTGGAGCTGGACGATATGACGTCAAATCAATATCACGATTAGTTGAACATTCTACCTCGATTATGAATAATGAACGATTATTTTGTGGGGTTTCTTTGCCCTCATTTTACAGACAAGGTTTGTACTGTAAATATGCTCAACTATTAAAGATGGGATTTTTTTTCTAATGAAATCTTTGATTTTAAAAATTTCTCACACATGTGAACCATTTATTATTTTAGTTGTTCAAAACATTCAATAATCAAAGCACACATCTTGTGGAAAAGGTCACATTTTAGATTTAATGCAAAAAAGCAAGTTCCCTAAAAGGGCAGAAAAGTTTGCATTTCTTGCAAACAAAATAAATTACAGTGGTAACTGTTCATAATGATCACGTCCGTCGGGGTGAAACTGATCACTATAAGTGGTTAATCATTATATCCAATTTTTTCTTTTTCTGGACATCTGAGGCAGATTACCATCTGACATTTGTATATTTATTACATGTATATAAGCTAATACAATGGACAGCGTCACTATTTACTGAGTTGTATTTATTGACAATACTCAATTACTGAATTGTATTTATTCAAAATACAGCACAGCTGTTTCAAACGCTTTCCTAAATATAGTACTGCTCAAATTACCCACTGAACTGTGTATAATTCAAATACACTATAATACAATGCAATAGAGTACTGTACATAAAAGAGCTTGTTGTAGTTTCCCTACTGTGGCTTCTTGGCTCTTTTTTGGCAGTTTGTCATAAACTTTCATTTTAGTCTATATTCGTGAGAGAAAATGACTTGCTTTTTACGGTCATGTTTTCTGTGCATGCAGCATTAGCTTCAGGTAGCTAGCCAGAATCAGATGGGTTACCACAAGGCAAAATTACCAGTTTTATTTTTTCCCCAAAGAATGTTTTAAAAAGACCCAAAATGAACACTGTAAGCTGGATTACTTAATTACTATAAGCAAATTATTTAAACGGTATTTGTAGAGATTCTGTCCCAAGCTCCATATAAGCAGTTGATCACTATAACTGTGATCACTATAAGTAGTTTCCACTGTATTTTAAATATTGATGGACATTTTTCTTAGGTACAAGCTGCTAGAGTTGCTCAGTCATCTCAGTGTTTGAGTTCTCCTCCATGTTGCTCCCATGTTGCAGACTGAATGGGGCAGAGTCACATGACAGTACACGCGGTTGTATGTTTTTAAGGGGACAGGACATGAACACACACTGGGGGAGGTATTAACAGATTTTTTTTTTTTTTAAAAGTATTAACAGAATTAAACAAAAACCCTATGTAACCGACATGGGCAAGATTACGTCGATTAGAGGTTCTTAATGTCAGTTTTGATTATTTTTTGATTGCCTAGCCCTAGTTGAAGCATAAGCTGATTTGCCATATTCACTTTGTCAATTTTTTTTTGTGATGAGACCACCAATGACCTAAAGTCAGGCTTCCTTGTCAAATGTCACAGTACTGGGAACCAAAACTCTCATGTAATCCAACAAAGAACTTTTGTTAAACATCCAAAACTCGGAGTCCACACAAATGCTACTTACTTATGATCTGAAGCTGTTCACATATCCCATGGTCTGAGTGAGCTTAGGAAATTAGCTTTTCATTTGACTTGTAAGTGCCTAAAGAGGCCGTTTGGCTGTGGGACTGAAGCCCGGGTACGGCATGACCCTAGCTTGTCGGTTGTGTGTGATCTTCCTGTCAACCCCCCCTTTCCCTCCCCCTCGGTCACATCCGGCCTCCTCTGGCCTCATGGCCGTAATCACACCATCAATTATTCAGGACCGCTGATGGAGCTACGGTATTTCTGGAAGGCAGCGGGTGCCCAGGCCCCCTCTGGCCCGTTTTCTATGCAGGTTGTTTCCCATCATGCCTTTGTGTCGAGGTTGCAGCCTGAAAGAAGTGGAAATGACTTCTCATGCAGGCGAGGTACAGACCGGGCAGTTGAGTGGAGATTAACTGCTACAGACACTGGAAAACATTCCCATCCTGGCTTATGTGTGGCTCAGGGGGACACTGTGCCTGTAACCAGAATGTCAGCAGTTCATATCCCATGGTCAGCAGAAAAGTGTCACCACTGGACCCTTGAGCAAGACCCTACCCCCCAGTTGTACTAGGGACTGTCAGACCCTGCTTTCTCAGCTATATGTTGTTTACTATAAAAGCACCTGCTAAATAAACATAAAGTCAAAATTAAAGGAAAAACTTTCAAATGGACACATAAAATATATCTACTTGGCACCTGTAAGTAAGTAGGTTGTTAGTTAAACTTACCTAACCAGGTTGCATGGTGCAAACACAGTTACAGTTCTCCAGCTTCATATAAAGTGATAATCAAGCATTTGCAGCAGCTGGTTAGGGGGGGGGGTCCACTGGCATGAGGACTAAATCAGGCCTGAAGTCAGTCGCAATTCTGTGACCAATTTCAAATGCCTCACCCCACCCTACCCAGAATGACTGCATTTACATTTGCAATTATTTTTATTTAGGTGATACTGTGGCCCAAAGCAATGTGCAAGTGAGGCAGACAGCACATTGCAAACATACGTGCTGAGTTTCCAGAGAATGCCAAGCAGCACAGCATCTTCTACAACAAAACAAGAAGCTAATAAGGGCAGCATTCAGCGAACATGGAGTGGTGTAGGCTAGTCGAGGCGTTCCTGGGGCGCATGGCTTTGATGGTGGAGAGTAAGGATCGGCCGATCCCTATTTTTTCAGTCCTGATCTGATTCCGATACACAACTGCTGATACTGATTCAAATGCAAGTGCTCTTTTCACTTTAATATTTTAATATAATAAATGTACAATATGTATTTTTATATTAATATTTTTAAACTAGTAAATACAGATGAAAAAATCTATGCCAAAAAAATCTTTAATTAGGCTACTAGAAAAATACATAACGTACTGTTCCACCTCGTTTGTGCATCTTCTCTTGAGGCATTTGCAATTCAATCTTAATATCTTCCAAGTGAGGATACGCAAATGGGAAACTGTCCCACAGTGTTTCTCCCAATGGTAACAGTGTCACTTTTACATCGTTGCGACAGCAGCCCCTCGTATATCACAAACCACAGCAGGTGTGCAAAACAGCCCGAGCTAGTGACCCCCCAAATCATACACTGCTTTTTTCATGTTTCTTGCATTGTCTCACGCAATTTTGCGCACTTCGTTTAGTCAAAGAAACTAGTACCCGATCCGTCAAAAAGGTCTGGATCGGTACAGATACTGATCCGAAACCGGTGCCCCTCTAGTGGAGAGGGAGTCTCGTGACCAGATGTGGTTTGACACACTTTGAACTTCCTGACAGTTCACCCTTTTGAATGGGTCCCTTCAATGCCTTTGCTGTTTTTGCTTTTTCAGGTATAAAAGGGTATTTTCTGTGGGCACCCATGGCATCACCACCTACAACCCTACGACGTTAGAAGTAACCAATCAGGTGAGAGGGGAATCTGTTTCCTTTCTAATCAGATTTAGTAGTAATAAGCTTTACCCTGTGTGGTTTTCATCCTGTGCTTCTCCCCCTTTCTTATTGCTCCTTGTCTACGCTGACGTTCGTCCCACACATCTGCCCTCCCCCCGGCACCAGTGGCTCTACGGGGACATCTGCGGGATCAGCCCCGTGGGGAGGGGCCAGGGGGCCGAGTTCAGCCTCACCTTCCGCAAAGGCAGCGGCAAGAAGTCCGAGACACTCAAGTTCTCCACAGAACACCGGACTGAGCTGCTCACTGAAGCCCTGGTGAGACCAGCCCCGCCCCCCATTACCCCCCAACTTCCTCGAAATTGTAATACAATCAATTTGTGTACCTAAGTGGTTTAGGACACTGCGCCTATGACCAGAAGGTTGTTGGCTCAAATCCCAGGGTCAACAGAGTGATGTCACTGTCGGGTCCTTGGGCAAGGCCCTTAACACCTGATTGCTCCGGGGACTGGCTGACCCTGCTCTCTCAATTGTACGTGGCTTTGGATAAAAGCCTGTGTCATATCATATATCATTCATACAGTATCATGGTGGGCTGGTATATCCTCCTGCCTCTCCTGCTTCCAGCGTAACCTTTCCTGGATATAGCCTAAGCAGTTTACACTCACATTACACGCTGTTACTAGTTGAGCATAAGACCCTGCTGCAGTAGCGTGTTGTCGATACAGCTGTGAGTAACGTGAGGTTTGGCTGCTTCGTGTCTAATGCCTTTTCTCTTCCTGCAGAGATTCCGGACAGACTTCTCTGAAGGGAAGATCACTGGCAGGGTGGGTATATGCAGAGTGAAAGTGAGAGTGGGGGGGAGAGCAGTGCTGGTCAACCCCTTAGGTGACACAGGTAGCTGCCTTGGGGCTGAGGGGGTGCTGACTGAGTCAGCCTTAAACGGGGCGGGGGGTCCTGAGTGGGTGCATGCGTGTGTCTGCCTTCAGATAAAGCTGATGTCTGCTATTAGCTGTGACAGATGAGGCTAGTGAAGTTTCTATTGCAAGGATCAAGGGCTCTCTGTGCTGGTAATCATAGGACGTGTTGTAAAAAATAATAATAGTAAGTGATGAAAATATTTCGTAACTTGTTTGGAAGTGTTGTGTATTTTAAATTGTTTCAGACTGATTGCTGTATAGTAATTGTTGCATAAATTGGGCTGGTGGAGTAAGATATATTCTTATCCTGTAATAAGGTTTTTTTTTTTTTATTATACCATAAAAGCAAACACTGTCCTGTAATTGACACAATTTCTGGAAATATTCCAATTCCTTCTGCAGTGATGTCATTTCCACAGTGCGCCATCTCTCATAATAATGACAGACCGAGCTGGGGGTGAAAAGGGGGTTTTGGCACAGAACTGCCTAAGCCGTGATTCTCGTTTTGAGTAGAGTTCAGGTTACGTGTGTGAATGAGTCTGTGATGCAGGCTGTTTGAATGAAGCTGGCGGTTCTGCTCTGACGGGCAGATCATAAGAAAGTGGTATGTTTTCCATATAGGCATCAGTGTGCATTTGTATGGTACTGTCCAAAAGTCAGTCTTAGGCAGTCAAAGACAACTGTGATGTCAGCTCAGCCATTTCAAAACCTCTCCTAAAGTCACACCAGCGTTTGCAGTAACCATCCAATACATCTGTGTATTTTTTGACTACCACTAGCACTTTGTTCGGCAAATCAATACCAAATCAAGTTATTTTAATTAGTTAGTTATCTATTTATTCATGCATTCATGC
>JAODLC010000001.1:25753299-25783192 GCA_026781145.1 Hippopotamyrus pictus
GGAGAGAAGGAGTGTGGAGGGGGAGGAATGTGGGGTAGATGAAGGAGAGGAGGAGTATGGAAGGGGAGATGAAGGAGAGGAGGAGTATGGAAGGGGAGATGGAGGAGAGGAGGAGTGTGGAGGGGGAGATGGAGGAGAGGAGGAGTGTGGAGAGGGAGGAGGAGGAGTGTGGAGAGGGAGGAGGAGACATGATGGTGGGAAGAGCAGGAGGAAGTGCAGGGAAATGAAGGGTAAGGGAGCAGTAGATAGATGGATATGTGGGTGGAGGAGGTGAAACTAAACAGTAATATGAATTGTGAGGTGATAAATGTTTTATCCAGTTAAATCCTCTGACTCTCTCAGGTGACCCACATGCCAGGAATCATCCAGATATTTATTATAATTTAAGAACCTTCCCATTAAAGGGCTTTAAAGTTTTTATGAGGAACAAGATATACCCATAATGCAATGCACAGCCTACCCTCTAAGTTCTATAAATGAAGGGTGTGCTTGTCTGTAGCCCACAGGACTGTTAGCATGTCTGGACAGCACAGAGCAGGTTCCGGAGAAAGACACGGACAGGATGCACATCCGGGACAACGTGAAAATCGCCACGGTAACCCAGGCCGTCACTTGACCGTGCGGTGTGACAGCAGCGGTTAATATGCCCCCGAGCACACAGTGACCGATTTACAGAGGCTATTAGCAACGTAGGTGTGCATCTGAGGGCTCTTGTCCCCAACCCTATCCCATACAGGACCAGTTTGGACGGAACAAGGTCCCAGAGTGGCAGCGGCTGGCGGGCAAGGCAGCCAAGGAGGTGGAGAAGTTCGCCAAGGAGAAGGCTGACGTCTTGCTGATGCACTGGCGGGACAAGATGGGTATCGCACAGAAGGAGGTGAGAACCATTTGTCTGGCCTCTTCTCTCTGTCCTGTCTGTCTCTCTGTCCTGTCTATTTGGCTCTCTGTCCTGTCTGCCTGTATGTCTCTGTCTTGTCTATATGGCTCTCTGTCCTGTCTGGCTCTCTGTCCTGTTTGTCTGTATGTCTCTCCTGTCTATATGGCTTTCTGTCCTGTCTGCCTGTATGTCTCTGTCCTGTCTATATGACTCTCTGTCCGGTATGGGTCTCTGTCCTGTCTGTCTGTATCTCTCTCTGTCTTGTCTGGCTCTCTGTCCTGTCTGTCTGTATGTCTCTCCTGCCTGTATGACTGTGCTGTCTTGTGTCTCTCTGTCTCATGTCTATTAATCTCCCTGCCTTTCTGTCTGGACTTGTCTGTCTTCTTTGTCTGTCTAACTGCACCTGAACTGTCTGTCTAGCACCCCTGGCAGCGTGTATGTTAGTGATGAGAGGCCGACCCGTCTCCCAGCCCGCACTGCACTCACTGCCATTGCTCATTAATTCTGCACACGTTGATTTGTGTCCCGACGTTGGGGAGCAGAGCTACCTTCAGAATCGGCGCCAACACGCATTCAGCTGGCTTTTCAGTCAAACACCTCTGAGGCTGCGGGAGTAAACGTGAAAGAGCTTTCACTTCACGCCATGCCATGCCCACGTCTGCCCACCTTGCCGATTTGTGTTCTGGCAGATTCTGCTTTCCTGCATAAAATGTCAGTTTTTTTTTTTTCTCTCAAAAACCATTCCTGCAACATTATAGTGCATACTTAAGAAAAAAAATATACTGTATATATACTACTAATGATGATGATGATGATGATGATGATAATTCACTTTTCCACTCGCTGTGTTTGGTATTGTCATGTGATATTAGCAGTTAAATATGTGGGCTGCTTATGCCTTTAATAGGTATAAAAACCAATTAATTGGTAAACTGACCACATTGCAATGCTGAGTGAGAAACATTCTGTCCAGACAGTTTGTAATGAGGATCTCAAAAGTGAAAGTAGAGAAATTTGGTGCCTGGGGCCAGGAAACTCATCCTGCTTTTGTGTAAGCTTCATTCAGACCTAGGAAACATCATCTGCCCTCTGCTGGTCTGGAGGAATATCACTGCAGTACACATGCTGACCGCAACCATCCGCACGCGCGGCCAAATGTAGTACGAACACAAGCTGCCATGCGGACAACCGTCCACAGCCCGGAAGCACACGAAAGCGCACTCGGAAAGTGTAAAGTATGAGCTAGGCTTTACTGATAGCACCACCTCAAAGGCAGCCTTCTCTATCCCCCACCCCACCCCTGCCAAGGCACTAAACAGAGGCAGGACCACAGGGACTCTGGCTCCAGCTGAAAGCTGATTGGCCCCTGGAATGCCTTTCCCATCTCACATCAGCTCAAAACACATTATTGGCTAATAAGGTCGACCTCTGTATCAATCGAAGTCCCTCTCATGCTCCTCACTTTAAAAATTCCTAAAATTGCCCCCCCCCCTCCCCACACACACACACACACATGTTTTTATTCCTGCTGTCTTTCTCAGTGCTTTATTTATTCAGGAGGCTCTGAAGTCGCGTTCTGCCCTTTTTTCCAGGTCATTCTGTGTGTATATCTCCATTGTTGGGTTTTGCACTAACTGCAGAATTGTGGCTAAAATACTTGTTCGAAAAGCATAGGTCAGCCGACATCTGATAACTGGGAGAAGCACAGAAATGAATAATAACGTAAATTGTATGACAATGGCCAAATTAAGACACTTGCATGACGCGTTTCAAAGTAATTCCTCCATCTTCAGCAAACGTGGCTGTACTGCAGACATAAGAGATGTCAGTGGTATTGGACGTGTGGCGTGTTGAATGCTAATCTCTCTGTGTTGTCTCTGTCCGCTCCCCTTTTCTGTCTTCTGGCTTTACTGCTGTCAATCATTGCAGCAGGACAGGAATAACCTGGTGAGTAGCTCTCCATGTCAACCAATCGGAGGGCCCATGCTCTCTTGGACCCGCCTTCTCACTCTCCTCCCGACTTTGCCATGCTCTGTGTATGTGTGGATTGCTGCATGTGCTGTACTACAGCTGCTCGCTGTGGCTGGACCAGCTGGTTAGCCGCTAACGCTTCATTACGCTCTGTAAATGACCACACTGAGGAAAATATCCATTTTAAAACAGTTTATTTGGCAATTCCTGTTAATAAATTGGCACAATGATACATTTAAAGGGTGATAAATTTATCTGAAGCGCTGAGCACGGCTAAGCTATGCGATGGCTAAGCTACACTACAGCTTTACCCTGTCCCATTCTCTCACCTCATCTCTGTTTTAACTAATCGGTCGGCCCGCCTTTCGCTGTGGCTTCGCTGTCACATGTTCAAAGCTATGGTACCTGCCATGACCGTGATGGTGACTGGGGGGGTATTGGGTGAACCGTACCTGCCGTTGACCTCTCGACTCTGCTCCGGCACAGAACCCAAACCACAAACCTGTCGTCCTGCGGAAGAGGAGACAGAGGATCAAGATCGAGGCAAACTGGGAGCTTTTCTACTACAGGTACTGCCCCCTAGTGCCTGGGGACCTGGGCTGCAACCTACCGGTCTTTGCACCACATTGACCCCTGTTATGAGTACGCCCCCCCCAGCTGTGTGCGTGAAGTTTGGTTTGCAAGTTCACCCCATTTGTGTGTTTCCTTCTACAGTTCACAAACATGTACTTGAGCTAATTGCTGTTTCTGAAATGTAATAGTGCCGCGGTGGCCAATCTTTTCCGGAAAGGCCCGTTGGGTATGCGGGTTTTCACTGCAACTCCCTAGTTAGATGAATAATTTGAGGACTGTTTGGCTGAAGAGTCCTCACACCTGGGTTTGAATAGCTGACCTAAAGGCTATCCCAAAAAGCCTGCATACATGCTGGCCCTTTGCGTATAAGATTGCCCACCCCCGCGTTAGTGTATGAGTATGTCATAGAGGTATTTGACAGGCTTCCCAGTCCCGAGTCGGAGGAGAGAAATTCTGTAGACATTTCTGTGCTGAAGGATCTGGCCCACTTACTCAAACATGGCTGACATTTTCTGAGCCAGACTTCCACAGACCTCCACTTCCCTCGTACTGTTAGCGGCAGCGCCTGCATATGGCCCCGCCCACTTCACGCTGCTCAGGAGCTCCCCGCCGGCTGCTCAGGACGCTGTGCTCTTAGCATATGCTGAAGCCGATGGCACCGTCAGCTGCCTCGCTGTCACAGCTACTGACTGCCCACGCTTATTGTGCTTTTATGGAAAGACACTCGAGTATACTGTATGCAGAGCTTTTGTATAGAGACCTGATTGGTTAGTCTGAGGGAGGCATATCTTTGTAGTTGTTGTAGTGCATGAAGGGTGGGGTCAGGTTACACTGTAATATCCAACACCATATTCTAATTTTTTTTTTTTTTTGTATCGAGCGGCAGAAATCCGGAACTGTCCAAAACTTAATTACCACATAATATTTACTCATCTAATGTGATGGCTCGAGGCTGTTAGGTCAGTTTTGATCCTTCTGCATTCAATATGTAGAATCAAAACTCCTCTTTTCCTTCTTTGTATCTGGGAGGCTTAGTGAGTTAAGACTTGTGCCTCTGGTTGGAAGGTCTCTGGCTCAAATCCCAGATTCAGCAAGGTGATTTCTCTGTTGGGCCCTTGAGCAAGACCCTTAATCTCCATTTGCTCCTGGGATGCTTTAGCCTGCTTCCTCAGAAATGTACGTCACTTTTGATAAAAGTGTCTGCTAAATTAAAAAAAACAAAACAAAAAAAAAAACAAATGTATAATGTTACTTTATACCTCCAAGGTTGTGGTCTTGTATGACGTTTGTATGTTCTCCCTGTGATTCTTAGGTTTCCACTGGATAACCCTGATGGATAGATGTATTTGTAATCTTCATATTCTTTATTTTTAATGAAATTCTATATTTTTCCAGTATAATGTACTTTGTCACCTTTCCTGAATTAGCCATGCTGTTTTCTGATAATTCAGCTTCTGGGTCTTCAACTTCAATTCATCTTTTTGATTCCATTTACATCTGTCCCCCTCGTTGTCTAACCCCCACCCGCACCACCACCTCTCTTCCTGCAGGTTCCAGCTGGACCACGCTCGATCAAACCTGATCTGGAACTTGAAGACCCGAGAGGAGCTGCGGGACGCCCTGGAGGGGGAGATGCGTGCCTTCAATGTAGATCGGGAGCTGGGAAGCGCCAGCGTCATCTCCTGGAACCACCAGGAGTTCGAGGTAGGCAAGGCCAGGCGAGGGTCTCAAGCATCCTTCTGCTTGCAAAATCATATATTCATCTCTCATTACATTATCTAAGTTACGCGTATGATCTGTCTTAGAACAAGGTTTCTCAAGCCAGTTCTCTTGGCCCCTCAGACAGTGCATATTTTGCTCCCTTCTGGCTCCCAAAACACAAGAATACTGAATGCCTGGTACAGTTGTGCTGGGAGCTGGGAGGGAGCGAAAATGTGGCCAAAAAAGTCTCAGGGTCCCCGAGGACTGGGTTGAGAAATGATGCTCTAGAAGAAGCAAGTTCTTTAGTGGTCTGGAGAACAGGTGCATACAGTCTTCTGTCATGTTGTGTCCAAAACCAATTTCCCTTCACACAGGTGAAATACGAGTGCCTTTCTGATGAGATCAAGATCGGGGACTACTACCTGCGTCTCCTACTAGAAGAGGATGAGAACGAGGAGTCGGGGGCCATCAAAAGATCGTAAGACATGCCTGTTTGTATAGCGTCGGCTCACTTTCAGTCATTGGCTTATCGTTATCGATCATTACTCATCATAACTCTTCGTACATCATATTTTAATGACTTCTGTGTAGCTACTGAATGCCATTTGAGTAGATTTAGCATTTCCTTAGACCACTTGTGTTCATGGCTAATTCTTGCTACTCTCAATAAATCTGTCATGGGTGCAGTGTTTTGCCCAGCAGCAGTCTTCATTTCCATCCTGTCTGATGCTACCCACCCTTTGCTCTTTGCAGGTACGAGTTCTTTAACGAGCTGTACCACCGCTTCCTGCTGACGCCCAAAGTCAGCATGAAGTGCTTGTGCCTGCAGGCCTTGACCATAGTCTACGGCAAGTGCTATGAGGAGATCGGCCCGTTCACCGACACCAAGTACATCGTGGGGATGCTCGATCGGGTCAGTGCCTTCCCGGGGTGTGGGGGGGGCTGGAGATCCTGGGAAGTGCCCTCATTGTGCCTCCATAAGTTTATCTTAACTTCTAATTAGTGGATCTTCTCCTCCTTCCATCAGTAACACCTACAGGCATTATAATAATTGCGGTGTGGTACAGCAGTTTAATAGAAGCTTTTTTCCTGTTGACAGTGTACTGATAAGCTGGAGAGGGACAGACTCATCCTGTTCCTTAATAAACTCATCCTCAACAAGGTAAGGCTGCTTTCTACCACGTTCTCTGGTACTGTAGACCCCTGAGGACAAGACCTCCAGATGTTCACATCTCCTCTATACCTTCTGCTTGTCCGAGGTTTGCAGTTATATCATCAGATGTATGTAGTATGGTCAAATGCTTGCTTTCATTCGTCCTGCAGAATGTAGCCCCTAATAAATGCAATAAGCGCAAGACAGGTCAGAGGTTACAGCATCTGAACATAAATAACCCTGTGACCTTAACCAGAAAATGAGGTTGAAAACTGAATAACAGGAAATAACATTGCGGTAGAAAGACAGACAAACATTTGCATGTGCAAGGGTCAGTTGTAGCAAGCAGGGTGTCTAGTTAGCTTTGTTGGGTAGCCTGATTGCCTCAGGGTAAAATGTCCTTCAGTGTTGTCCGATTAGCTTAGGTTCTTAAAAGGGGAGGAAGGAGGGTTTACGCAAAGAGATTTCTGATGCTGTCTGCCTGTTAGGGGATGTGTGTGGGTCTACGGGTTAAGCTTCTGTGCCTGTAATCAGAAGATAGGCAGTTCAAATCCCAGCATCAGCAAAGAGTTGTCTCTGCTGGGCTCTTAACCCGCAATTGCTCTAGAGCAGGGGTCTCAAACTCCAGTCCTGGAGGGCCGGAGCTCTACACAGTTTTTGGTTCACCCTCATTTAACACACCTGATTCAACTCCTTGTGCTAATTACCACACAGCTCTTGAGTTGAATCATTCGTGGTGGAAGGGGGAAAGAACTAAGCTACACAGGGCTCCGGCCCCCCAGGACTGGAGTTTGAGACCCCTGCTCTAGAAACTGGTGTCCTTGCTTTCTCAATTGTGCATCACTTTGGTGTCTGCTTAATATCAAAATTGAATAAAATGCAAAAAAAAAAAAGTGTAAAATGTATTAATCCTTCTAGATTAAAGAAAAATCCAACAGTCAGCATCAGGGAGTGCAATAAGCAATAAAATGTTGTCTGTTACGTCTTTGCTTTCTTTCTCTCTCAGAAAAACGTGAAGGAGGTTATGGACTCCAATGGCGTGCGCATCCTGGTGGACCTGCTGACCCTGGCCCATCTGCATACCAGCCGGGCGACTGTCCCCCTGCAGGTGTGTGTCAGCCTCTGCTCGTCTCTCCCCCTCTGCTGTGGGTTTTATATAAAGTGTAGTTGAGTCCTGGGGGTATTTCAGCCCTGCATCGCGGCTTCTCACCTCCACGCTTGTGAATTATTCTCCGCCCCCAACACGAAAGCTCCGCCCCCTGCCTGTGTTTGTGTGCTTTTCTCAGAGTGCACGCCCACGTATGCTCGCCATGGGGTGCTCTGTTTAAGCTTGCGCTTGCTTTGTGTCTAAATCCGTGTTTGAGGGGGTGGGGGGAATTGGCATCCCCTCAGACCGCTTCCTACAATACGCTCACCGTGACCCTGACTGGAATGTTGATGTTGGAACACAAGTTATGTGTAAGAATGTTTAATGTCACAGATAAGTATGTAGATCAGTGATTCTCATCCCAGTCTTCTGGGACCCCCCCAGACAGTCCACATCGTTGCTCCCTCCCAGCTCCCAACACACCTGTACCAGCTATTCAGTGGCTTGGAGTCCCCAGGGGCTGGGTTGAGGAACATTAAGGTGTATAAGCCGTATAAGCCATACCTGCAGAGTGGAAGGTGCCGCCGCTTCTTTTGTGGATGTAGATGCAGTTAAGACAGATCTTCCTGGCTCTCTGAGACCTCCTCTATGGTTTTTCCTCTCATGCTGGTTGCCCTCTTCTCCATGTCCCTGTGCTCCTCAGAGCAACGTGCTGGAGGCGTCTCCCGACATGAAGAGGGAGAGCGAGAAGGAGTGGTACTTCGGGAACGCCGACAAGGAGAGACGGGGCCCCTTCAGCTTCGAGGAGGTACGTTTGGAAGCTTCTGAAGCTGCACTTCAGAGGTGGGCGTGTAACGCTTACAGAATGGTTTGAGGTGAGGCTCACACTGCCACAGGGCTAAGCTTGTTTTCCTCACAGAATGCTCTCCCATCTCCTTGGAAACTGATATCAGTACCGTAATGAATATAAATACTGTGCCTTGCTGATTTTGGCTCTGTATAATCTTCTGTGGTGTTTTACATGCACTTTTACAGCCCTCTTTCCAATATGCTTTTGGTTTCCCTCTCTCTTTATTGATTACCTGCAAACTGAATATGCTTATTGATCACCTGCTCCAGTAAACGCTCTCGTATCCGGCAACGGTGGGACTGAGGCAGTGCTGGATAGTTGAATGTCACACTTGGAAAACCACTGAATTATAACACATTTCTCACACATAATTATTAGTTTGTGTGTATAAAAAGATTATCGTATGTTGTCCATCCATCCATATGCACAGGAACTGACATATGAATTACACAATGCTTTTCTTTTAGTGTAAATGTTAACAGAATAATCTTATTACTTGATATGAATTTTTAATTCTTATGCTGATATTTTAGTATTGCGCCCGTTACTTGAATGTTGAGCTTTTATGGTAATTGGCTGGGTTTTGTTGCAAATTACTGCCCCACAGATGCAGGAGTTCTGGAGCCAGGGCACGCTGACTGCCAAGACGCGGTGCTGGGCTCAGGGCATGGATGGGTGGCGCCCCCTACAGGCCATCCCGCAGCTGAAGTGGTGCCTGCTGGCCAGCGGGCAGGCGGTGATGAACGAGACGGACCTGGCCACCCTCATTCTCAACATGCTCATCACCATGTGCTCCTACTTCCCCAGCAGGTAGCCCTTCAGCCCGTCGTCACTTACCCTGGCAGCACGTTTAGTGAGGTGGCATGCAGGCCAACATGCCCTGCAGTCTTCGGACAGGATTGAGTAACCCCCCCGTTACACTTTAACTTGTGATTCTTCCCTGTAGGTGCAAATATCATATACAGACATTATGAATAAATCATTCACCTTGAAATGTGACTGTAATTTTCTAACCCCTGGAATGCCGCTTGACGTCTCTCTGCTGTTCTCCATAGCTTTACACAGCAATAGTTTACTGCATTGTTACAAAGTTAAATTTGAGCAAATAAGTTACTAAATCAGTTTTATTATTTTTTTATGTGACAGCAGAGAGGCTGACAAGAAAACTGTTTCTGTTAATGTTAAGGGCCAAAGATGATGGTGTATCTGTTTATCCGTCGTACCAGGGACCAGGACAATGCAATTATCAGGCCTCTGCCTCGGGTCAAGAGGTTAATCAGTGACAATACCTGTCTGCCTCACATTGTTCAGGTATTTATGTTCAATAACAATCACCCGAGAATACCGTGATTTTTGTTCTTGGAAGTATAACTGTGTTCACGATCACACTTTCCATTTAGTCTGACCCCCGTTTGCTCTGGCTCTTTTCAGCTGCTGCTGACCTTTGATCCCATCCTGGTGGAGAAGGTGGCCAACGTGATGTACTTGGTCATGCAGGACAACCCCACCCTTCAGCGCCTCTACCTGACTGGAGTTTTCTTCTTCATCATGATGTACACGGGGTCCAATGTTCTGCCTGTAGCCCGGTGAGAGAGCATGAGTGTAGAACGCCCCCCACAGGGCTGCCAAGGACGTGCAAGCCTCAGTTCCTTGCTCTTTGATTTAGCATATTTGGAGTTTGATTTCACCTTTGGCGCATTCCCTTGGTATCCTGCGACAACCAGCAATCACCCCTGGCCGTTCAAGCGCTTTCACAAAACCTATAAAAAAGTGACACCCGTAGTAGTGCATCTGTATATGTCTTCCCTTTGTTTGTTGTGATTACTCTTAACTTATAAATACTAGTGTGAGGACTGTGCCATTTTCCCGGGGGTGTGGAAAACACTCATGAGGTCAAAAGTGATAATTAGATAACTGGGCGCTTTCCCACCGCACAAAGTACGGTATTTTCGGTATGGTACTTTCACTTTTCCATTGACTTCCGGTCGAGTACAACAACAACAAATTTATTTTTGTATAGCGCATTATCACATTACATCGTCTCAAAGCACTTTACAGCATCCCCACCCAAAGCCCCCAGTGAGTAAGCCATAGGCGACAGTGGCAAGGAAAAACTCCCTAGAAGGAAGAAACCTTGGGAGGGACCTGACTCAAAGGGGGAGCCCATCCTCTAGGGGGCAGCAGAGGAAACCCTAACTCTAACCAGACTCAAAGGGAGAGCCCATCCTCCAGGGGCCGGCAGGGAAAGTCAAATACAATAAAAGTTGGAGTACCAGTACCGAAAGAGCCAAACCAGCTGGGATACTTCTTTGGTACTTCGGTACTTTGGGGTGGGCCTTCCAAACGTATTTGCTGTCGATTTGGTTATGCAAATAGCCTGCCGCTGAAACACAAAATACAACCGCCATCTTTTGAAACACACAGCGAACAGTGAGAAACAAAATAAAAAGCAGTAGAAACAAAAATATTTAAAAAGTAAAATGGAAGGATGGACAAACGAAGAAACGCAGGCTTTAATCGCCATATGGTCAGATGAACAGATCCACCGGGATTTGGATGGCACGACTCAAAAAAGTATTTGCCGTAATAGTAAGCCGCTTGGCACACGGGAAACACCAAACAATGCCAGTCGAAAATCAAAAAACTTAAGCAGGACTACAGGAAAGTGCAGGATCATAATAACATAATAACTTTGTGATGATGTCAGTCAGGGGCGGTCACTGATGATGTCATTTGGTGCCGGTACCAGTTTTTACGCCAGTGGAAAACACAAAAGTAGGACACACAAAAAGTACGGTACCCGGTGCGGTGGAAAAGCGCTCATAGATGACCGCAGAACCCATATATATTGCATGCAAAGTACTATCATGGTTTCCAGTGCAGTGTAAAGGCTTTCCTTCATAGACCTTTTGACTGGTCACCCTCCACATGTGTTCTTTGGGAACTTGTTGAGGTTCAGTATAGTGTGGGAATATGTTGGCTGGCACCAGTCTGAACCCACCTCTGCTCAGAAGGTCTGGGCACCTCGTTGATATATCGCCAGTTCTGGTTCTTGAGCTCCAGCCCAGCTCTGACTTTTTGTCAGGGGTATTCCCCCCCCCCCCCCCCCGACCAGCTTGGTCATTACTGCTTAAGAAGCTGACGCCAAACCCACCGTGATCCCGGGTTTCCATGGTTCTGTGACGCTGCCCTGCTGACTCATTGTCAGCTTGTGTGGCATGCCCGTCCGAATACCCCGCATCCTGTCACCTCGCTGCTCTCATCCTGCCCCGTTTTGACATCTTGTCACTTTCTTGCGGTGACACGCTCATCTTGCGTCCTTCCATGTCTTCCAGGTTCCTGAAATACACTCACCTGAAGCAAGCCTTCAAGTCGGAGGAGGTGAGTTCACCTATAAATCCCTCTGTCTCCTAATCAGTAGGCGGGATGGCTGAATGGCTGGATGGCTGGATGGATGGCTGGATGGCTGGATGGCTGGATGGATGGATGAGATTTTATCGATTCCCCTCAGGGGACATTCCCTTGTTACAGCAATGAGTCACACTAACAAACAACTTAATTATAAAGAAATATAAATGGAGAATAATAAAACAAATATGTTGCTAAATATTATAGCAATATTAAAACGCATAATATGCCTTATACACGTTCTCATGCCACATAAAATTATTGCACATGTGCCAGATAGTATATTGAAAATATGGCTGTTTACATGGGTAATATTGCCCTAAGTCAATATACCGTCATAGTGCACCTCAGTGATTGAGGAACAATACTGCACATCTGTAAACTGATAGAAGCAGTTTTCAGTGAAACACAGAGGAACGGTATTGCACATCAGTGAGCAGAGTCCATATTAAAAAACGTGATTGTTGTGTGAACAATGACCTACAGTACAGTTTCTTTACACACGAAGGTACAATGCTCTAACTCTCACACCTCAATTCCACGACCTTTGACCTCCGGGTCAGGCCAAAGGTCAGGACGTGGTCCAGCGCAGTGTCCTGGGCCCTGTGCTTCCAGAGGCAATGGTGTGCTACCTGGAGAACTACGAGGCGGAGCGTTTCGCGGAGATCTTCCTGGGCGAGTATGACACCCCAGAGGCCATCTGGAGCAGCGAGATGAGGTGATGCTGGAGTCCTTGTCAAGACCCCTCCCTCTGGGGGCGTCCACACACATGCCCGAGTGCAAAGGGACATCTGTGTTTCAGGGTTGCTTATTTTAGTCTAACTAGGGACGTGCCCACACAGCTTTGCAGAGAAGGGCACTGCAGTTGTGGCATTAAACAGAACTCCTAGTCAAAATATCCAGCTTTACATAAAGCAAAGAAAAAAACTGTGAAAAATTAGTTTCTGATGCACTTTTAGATCTGCTCCCCACCTCCTATTAGGGTACATGCACTTGTATCTGGCATTAAAGTAACATTCTAATTCTAAGATATCAGTATAAAAACTTAAGATTCATAATAATAAGTAATATCACTTATATTAAATATTTACACTAAACTAAAAATAGCAAAGAGAAGCATTGCACAATACGGATATCAGTTCCATTATTGTTTACTTCACAATTGTTTGCAAATATATCGAATACCTGACTTCATCCTGCAGTAACATTGCAGCGTGTTAAAATAACAGTATAATCATTGAATACTGTGTAACTGTCTGGCAGTGCCTTGGGCTTGGCGCTGGCAGATACAGACCTTTTATTTGTGTGAAATGCCCACCGTATCGTATATGAACA
Source organism: Hippopotamyrus pictus (assembly GCA_026781145.1). NCBI lineage: Eukaryota > Metazoa > Chordata > Actinopteri > Osteoglossiformes > Mormyridae > Hippopotamyrus > Hippopotamyrus pictus. The sequence continues at coordinate 25,766,255 of JAODLC010000001.1, forward strand.
GGCACAAACATCTACAGCCCCAGTATTTGGAGCGTTCATTGCAATGTCCTGTGTGTTATCCACAGACGACTGATGATCGAGAAGATCGCTGCCCATCTGGCCGACTTCACTCCCAGGCTGCAGAGCAACACGCGGGCGCTCTACCAGTACTGCCCCATCCCCGTGATCAGCTTCCCCCAGCTGGACTACGAGCTCTTCTGTAACATCTACTACCTCAGACATCTATGTGACGAGACCCGGTTCCCCAACTGGCCAATCCGAGAGCCTGTACGTCGTCCATCCCTCTTTCATGAAATGCCTGTCGGTGTTTTTAAACTGGCTTGATAAACATTAATTCCTCAGGAGATTGGGGTTTGAGTCTCCGCCTTGCAATTTGCATGTGCTCCCTATGTTGTGGGGGAGTCCTCTGGGTTCTCCGCTTTCCCCCCAGACTTGAAAAACATGCTAAGGTGAATCGGAGTTGCTTCTTTTTATAAATTATTTCTTTTTTAATTTTTGAACACTTGGGGTGCTTCCCTGCAGGTGAAGCTGCTGAAGGATGCACTGGAGGCCTGGAAGAGGGAAGTGGAGAAGAAGCCGCCGTCTATGTCTATAGATGACGCCTATGAGGTCCTCAACCTGCCCAAGGGACAAGGACAGTGAGTCACGTCTATGTCTTTGCAGAAGCTCTCTAATTTAATTAGACTTCTTGTTCTAGGCAGAAACTATTAATTAAATGCTTTACAGGCGGCCTGCTTTTTGGCAATTTTCTGTATAATGGGTGCTTTGTCATCTAATGTCATTGAATAATGAATATGTTTGAGGAACCTGTCATAGAAAATCTGTTAAGTCAGTGGTGAGGTGGCAGTGTCAATTTTGGTGTTTCACTACAGGCATGATGAGAGTAAGATCAGGAAGGCTTACTTCAGACTGGCCCAGAAGTATCACCCAGACAAGAACCCAGAGGGCAGGGTACGTCCACGTTCATCTGTGGCTTTGTTCTCAGCTGTCAGAATTGGAAAGCAGTGTCCCAGATCCGTTCATCTTAATGTTCTCTGTCTAGACTCTTACTGAATTTGCACAGGTCTGTACATTTGCTGGGAACAAACATCCTTTGACTGCTTTATGTTATGGGAATATCATTAAAAAGCTTTACTGTGGGTGTTACGAAGGGTGGATTATGGTTACATTTTTCTGGTGTGCATGGATAGCATGGTGTAATGTTTCCTCCACCCCCCAGGACATGTTTGAGAAGGTGAACAAAGCCTATGAGTTCCTGTGCACCAAGTCAGCCCGAATCACTCACGGACCCGACCCCGAGAACATCATCCTCATCCTCAAGGCCCAGAGCATTCTCTTCAACAGGCACCGGCAGGGTTCGTTATCCTTTTCCCGGCACTTCCTAGCTCCCTTTCCGTCTGTCATGTTTTTGTCACTCTACCTGTCCGTTTGGTCAGTCCCGTTTGTCGCATCAGATTTCCCCAGCTCAGGTCTCTCTTTCTTAGCCCATGGCCGCCCATGTTCTGGCTTCTGTCCCAGCTAAACCAGACTTCCTCCGGGACCTTCTTGTTAACGAGATTTGGCCCCCTGGCTGTTTTATCAATCCGTTACACTTAATGAGATGCTGGGACTAGGAATATCAGAGAGGGTAACCCCATCTGTATACATTTTCCTGCATCACAAGCCCGCTTCCTGGTGTGGCAGCCATTCTCTTGATATCTGCTGGCTCCCCTACGTCTCCCGCAGAGCTGGAGCCCTATAAGTATGCCGGCTATCCCATGCTGATCAAGACCATCACCATGGAGACTAGTGATCAGCAGCTCTTCTCGAAGACCTCCCCGCTCCTCCCCGCCGCCACAGAGCTGGCCTTCCACACGGTCAACTGCTCAGCGCTCAATGCCGAAGAGCTGAGGCGGGAAAATGGCATTGAGGTACGGTCGCAGTGCGTCGATGTTCACTTTGACGTCTGTTTTGTTGTTCCGCCATGAATGTTAGGAGATCAAAGCCATCATTCGGATGAGTCCCCTCCTGTCACTGCCGTCATCTGCTATGAGCTCCCCTTCAGTCACCTCCATCATGCTTCTCTTTTTCTGTCTCTGCTGCAGATGCTGCTGGAAGCCCTTACCCGATGCGTGGCTGTGCTCACTGCCTCCAGCAAGCTTGAGGACATGGCCGTGCAGGTATGATGCTGGGGGCCTGATCCTGCCCCAGAGGGTCAGCCAGTCTTCCTTTCGTTCAGATTCATTGTGTATCTCAGTTTCTCAAGTTAAGTCAGATGGGGATTGTCATACCATCCATATACAGGTATACAGTGGCATGAAATACCATTCCCCCTGGGACCATGGTGCAACATACAAACAACTAGCCACCATGGGGCATATAACAATGAAGTACAGTACTTAAAGTTTTTTCAGCCTAGTCTAGGGTCAGAGTGAGAAACTGTAAAAGTGATTTCAAAGATTTATTGTGGGATTAGTTATTAGTCAGCTGGAAGACAGGTATTTACGATATTGACAAACCAATGGCAATAATAATGCTGATTTACACAAAGGCCCAAAAGGTACAAACACTGTTTAACAACATGACACGAGTAGGGGAACCTGCAAGGCAGGTGAATAAGACTGCACAATAAGTTTTCTGGACAATTACACAGTGATCGACAAAATATCCAGAAGTACGCAAATTTTGAAATACTCCACTTGAACTACAAGACAACAGTGGGACCTGAACCCAGAAAACATAAACATGACCACACAAACCAGTCACAAAAGTAGAGCTGCCGCCTGCTTCCTGATAGGCTTCAATCTTTTGCTTAAAAAGCATCACCTTTGGCAGGCACCAATCATCTTCTTTCCCTGGTTCTACTGTGATCCACTGGCGAGTCAAATGGTGACGGCTTCTTGAGGGGAAAACCACCCACACAAAAATATGAGGCAAGAGCGTAACAAAGTGCAAAAACGTAGACATCCATTGTCTTATCTGGGTCCAGGTTGTGGGTGCACTAGTATAAGCAGGGATGCCCAGACCTCCCTCTCCCCAACCAGCTCCTTCAGGGGGGTGGGATACCCTAACGCTCCCAGGCCAGTTAAGAGAGTCAGTCTCTCCAGTGTGTCCTGGGTCTGCCCCAAGGTCTCTTACTGTATGGATTTGCCTCAAGCATCACCCTAGAGAGGCATTCCTTCTTGAAGCACCTCAGCTGGTTTCTTTCAATGGGGAGGAGCAGTATCTCAACTCTGAGCCCTTCCTGGATGTCCAACTCCAAGGCTGATTTCCGAAACCTTGCAAATTAAACTAATTTAAAACGTATAGATAATATAAATTATCTAATATAGATATATGAAAGTATGAATGGTAACATTTTGAAAGCTGTGCAAAATTAAATTGTTTTTTCATTTGGGTTTTAGTCATAAACCTCCCTGGTGGGCTTCTGTGGACATCAGAGCAAAGTGACAATTACTCCTGCCTCCCCCAGGTCTGTGGGCACATCTGCAGGTGCTTCAGCGTGGCAGCGCAGTTCGAGGAGTGCCGGGAGAAGATCATCGAGCTGCCCAACATCATCCGGGACCTGTGCCACGTGCTCTACTATGGAAGGGTGAGAACAGCTCTATCCCTTTGAAGATGGAGGCCGGATTTTAATCTAGGGATGGTGTCTCACATCACTTTCACCTGCACCCCTCCACAGGGCATCCCCCGAATGGCAGCCTTGGCGGTGCAGTGCGTCAGTTCCTTCGCCGTGGACTTTTTCCTGCAGACGCACCTCTACCATGCTGGTGTGCTCTGGCACCTGCTGGTCAACCTCTTCAACTACGACTACACGCTGGAGGAGAGCGGCATCCAGAAGAGCCAGGAGACCCACCAGCAGGAGGTGGCCAACAGCCTGGCCAAGTACAGCCTGGTAGCCCTCAGCCGGCTTGGGGGCTACAGCACGGGCCTGGAGGGGGAAGCTGCGGACAGCGCGGTGGAGACCCCCCCAGAAAACCCCACCATCAGGAAGAGCCTAGCTGCCATGCTTACCCCGTACATCTCCCGGAAGCTGTCCTCTGGCACACCTGCTGAGGTAGGGCTGGGATCAGAGGCACTTTATGACGTGTTCAGATGACAGCCTTGCATCTATCCTGCTAAACTGGAATTAGGGGTTAGGTTTAGGCGTTAGATTTAAGATTGGTATAATGGCAGCCCTTGTCAAAAATACGGCTCCTGGTACTATCCAATGGTAATCTGTCCAGACCTATATTGTCTGGTCTCACCATAGAGGGATCCCTACTAGGCCTGGCTGTAGAGGGATCACTACATTGGTCCGGCTACAGAGTAATCTGAAAGGGGCTTCATCATTGTCTAGTCTCACAGTAAAGGGATCCTGGGCTTTGCTGTAAACAGATCCCTACTGGGTCCGGCCTAAAAGGAATCTGTAGGTGACCTTATCGTCTGGTCTCACTGTCCATTATATTTGATCTGTTCTCTAGATATTAAAGCTGCTCAACAGTAACTCGGAAAACCCATACTTAATCTGGAACAATGGGACACGGGCTGAACTCGTGGAATTTCTGGAAAGCCAGCAGGAAAGCCACATCAAAAGGGTAAGGGGAGGAGTGTGTCCTTGTTGATAGACATCGGTCTGCATAAGAGTTAGAGAATGATTACTTATGTTTCTGCCATTGTTGCACAGAAACTAAATCAACCTGAATTGAGATTCATAAGGTGGCTTTGCTTTTCACGCAGAGTGAGTGTGATAAGAGCTTCGGCTCTGAGTTTGTGTTCGGCGACCACAGCAAGGAGCTGATTGTCGGCGAGATCTTTGTGAGGGTCTACAATGAGCAGCCAGCTTATCCTCTGGAAGTCAGTAGACACACTCACAGCTTGCGCATTGCCGCAAACAAATTTGAACAGTACCCACCAATCATTTTATCCGGAACATTAACATCGTTCTTTATGCCCCTACCCCCTCCATCTACCATAGTTCCCCAAGGTCTTTGCTGCTAGTCTGCTGGACTATGTGGGCTCTCAAGCCCAGTACCTTTGCACCCTGCTGGCTATGACCCAAGCCAGCAAGGTAGAGTCCCAGCAGCATGCCCAGAGGCTCAAGTGGGCCGAGATGGCCCTGGAGGCTCTCCGCAACGTCATAAAAAACAACCCAGGTAGGGACACTCATGTTGACGTGCACGATATGACCTGTAGATATGTATGAGGGCACAGTCAACACTTCAGTGTAGCACAGGCGGAGTTGGTTTGGGTAGGTGTGGAAGGGGTGCCAAACATACCTCTCCCTCATGACTGTTGTGTTGAGTGATCCTGTCACCCCACTATGTACAGGGTCTGAGTCAGAGTGCATCGGACACTTCAAGCTCCTCTTCTCCCTGCTACGAGTCCATGGGGCAGGCAAGGTCCAGCAGCTGGCTCTGGAGGTATTTCTGTCACCTACACCCACATATAACACCTACTCTGTGGTGCCAGACACTGTTGACTGCTCTGTGACTCCTCATTCTAAAATGCTATCTTTTAAATCATTTTAAGTCTACTTAGTTGTATCATCTGTACTTTCCCAACCTCAGGTTGTGAACACTGTCACCAAGAACCAGGACTGTGTGAGCAATATCGCAGAGTCTCTTGTGCTCTCTAACCTCCTGGTGCTTCTCCATTCTCTACCATCCAGTAAGACCTTGTTCAGATGTTTGCCGCCTCCGCCAGTAAAATGCATTCAGTCATGTTGCTGATCCATCTCTATCACGTTCACTCACATCATGATTGTGTCCTGTTTTAGGCAGGCAACTAGTACTGGAAACCCTGTATGCCTTGACATCCAATACGAAGATAGTTAAAGAAGCCATGGCTAAAGGTAAGCACAGTAGCCGTGTGGCTAAGCTAACTTTGTGTTAACACCCATGCTATTAGTAACCTTGTTCCTTTTATCTACAGGTGCACTGATCTACCTGCTGGACCTCTTCTGTAACTCCACGCACCCCCAGGTGCGCTCCCAGACCGCGGAGCTCTTCGCTAAGATGACCTCTGACAAGCTAGTAGGACCCAAGGTGAGACAGGGTGTATGATGCCGTCTCTGCACCAAGTAACGTGAGTGACAAATCGGAGGAGCTTGAATTTGAATATTGTTCCAGGAAAGGTTTGTCACTGATCATTCACATCAAGTGTAATGCCCTCTCCATGTGCTGTTTTGGAGGAGCAAAGGCTCTATTACTATACTCATGTCCAAGTCCAGATGGCGTCTCACTCCTATCTCCTGCTTTGCTCCTCTCACCAAACTGTTGTACACTTGCTCAGTGTTTCCACGTCCAAACCAAGCTTTCTATTTGGTCTTATCAGCCTTCCAGGTTGGTCTGTTACAGATTCACCTACCTTTCCTTCAGGTCCGCTTGACGCTTATGCGTTTCCTGCCCTCCGTCTTCATGGAAGCTATGAGGGACAGCCCCGAGGCAGCCGTGCACATATTCGAAGGCACACACGAGAACCCCGAGCTCATCTGGAACGACGGCTCCCGGGAGACGGTCTCCACCACCGTCCGCGAAATGATGCTCCAGTACGACGTCCCCTATGACTCTGTCTTGCCCCTCACACTCCTCGTCATTGTTCTTCATTGTTTACACCCGCAGTACCTACCGCAAACTGCAAGATCCCATGTCTTGGCTAATGGCATTGTATACAAGAAAGTTGGCCTATGCATGTGTTTTGTAAACTTTCTGATAGCTGGTTCTTCCTTTCCCTATCCAGACACTTTAAACAACAGAAGGATAATCCTGATATCAACTGGAAGGTGAGTTTGTGGTTATGGTTTTTAGGCTGTAGCCATGGCAATTGTGGTGGGGGTACTTTTTAAGGACGTGTTCAGATTTATGAATAAACTGTACGTTTTCATGATCCTTAGTGCTGCTCTATGACACAACTAGAACATTTTAATAGCATGAAACATAGAACATAACACAAACATTGCAAAGGTAATGTAGCCCATTCATATTTATTATGGTTATTTAATATATGTCTGAAAGTCAGATTTTAACTAGTGCTGAATTGAGTGAATTTAGGCTGCCCCATTTAAACTCCCCCTGGCATGACATTTGTCTCGCTAAGATGACCTCTGACAAGCTAGTAGGACTCCCGCACCCTCTCTGAAGCAAATGGCTCCTCACCCAGCTGAAGATTTGCATGTCCGTGTTTCTTCAGCTTCCAGAGGATTTCACGGTGATGTACGGTGCCGGGCAAGGAGAACTGGCAGTGGGTGGCGTCTTCCTCCGTATCTTCATCGCGCAGCCAGGCTGGGTTCTGCGCAAACCCAGGGAGTTCTTGGTATCCCTGTTAGAAACCCTCACTGAGCTGCTGGAGAAGAATAACCCCAACGTAAGTGATACTCTGGCCCTCACCCTCCTTTGTGCCTGCTGCCACTATCGCTGCCCATGTAGCCGTATGAAGCCAAAGATACAGGCATCATTATCTTCTGTTCATCCTCTTCAGGGTGAGACCCTTGAAACCGTTACCACGGCGGCCGTCTGCCTCTTCAGCACTCAGACCCAGCTAGCTGACCAGGTCCCACCGCTGGGCCACCTGCCCCGAATACTGGCAGCCATGAATCACAAGAACAACGCCGTGACTAAGAGCTCCATCCGTCTTATTCACGTACTTTCCGATAATGAGGTGAGGCCATGGTATCTCAGCACTGCGTGTAGCAGCCACGGTCCACGACTCTCCTGACCTCATAACTGGTACCTGTTCACAGCTCTGCGTACGCTCCATGGCTTCCCTGGACACCATCGGGCCGCTCGTGAGCGGGATGAAGGTCCGGGCTGACACGGTGGGCCTGGCGTGTGAGGCACTGAACAGAATGTTCCAGAAAGAGCAGACTGACCTGGTGGCCCAGGTACCCTCCTCATTTATGTTAATATTTAGAGATTGCCCTAACTCTAGTATTCATAGAGAGGGCCCAACCTTATTAACCAATGAGATGTTTTAGGTCAGTGAGTGACACAGGAGGGGACCAATCAACGTTTAATCTGAGGCCAGTGCCCCTATGGCCCCACCCTTGCATGCACCCCTGCTGTAGATTCACGGCCACTTTTTTCTTTGCTGTGTCTCTCTCTTTGTGTATGACTCTCCCACATCTGTGTCCACACAGGCCCTGAAGGTGGACCTGGTGCCCTACCTGCTCAGGCTATTGGAGGGCATAGGTCTGGAGACCCTGGAGAACCCCTCTGCCACCAAGGCCCAGATAGTCAAAGCCCTCAAGTCCATGTCGCGCAGCCTGCAGTATGGAGATCAGGTAGCAATGAGTCTCTGGCAACACAGGGCTTAGCCGTCAGCACGTGGCACTAGTAAAAAGAGCGGTGCCCGCCTGACAGATGGATGTGTGTCTCTTTCAGGTTAGCGAAATCCTGTCCCGTTCCACTGTGTGGAGTGCCTTCAAGGACCAGAAACACGACCTGTTCATCTCCGACTCTCAGACGGCGGGGTACCTGACAGGTATGTGCTCAGGCCACTCCCTCTCGTTCGCTTTGGTCCACCTCAGTCAGCTGTGAACCATCCATTTGGCAGTCATATGACCCATAAGGGAGGGTGATGCAACTCAGTTAAGTTGGACACTGTTTAATCTCCCCTTGCTGTTGCCCTTTGCTCCAACTTTACCCCTGCTGACTCTGCAATCTCCAGGTAACTTTGCTTTTACAGACACAAGCACAAATACTGCCCCCTATAGGGCTAATTGGGCACAAAGAAGGAATATAGGTAGTCTGAACTATTGTGATATTTACAGAATTGTGTCATTCCAGTATTACAGCAAATAAAACTTGACTGATGGTATAATCCAGCTTTCTATAACAGCTACGTGAATCCTTCCAATCGTTCATATCTGGTTACCCCTAATAATGAAGACTATTCTTATGTCTTCCCTGGGACAGTACATACACGGCAGATATTGATTTCTGAACTGAAGGCAGCTAAAACATTAGTTAATAGTTCACTCCAGTCCAGAATAGTAAATGTAATTAGGGAGCACACTTCTTCAGAATTTGGCAGTATCTGAAGAGATGCTTTCTGGGAAAAAATATCTTTGCAACTCCTCCCCTGTGCTGCTTCTGTCACCTGGCTCCTTCCCTGTGGCTGAGCGTCTGTCCCCCCACCCTCCTGGCCTCCCTCTCTTCCTTGACCACAACCCCCCCACCCCTCCACCGCGTTCTGTCTCCTCCTCAGGTGTGTCCACCCCCTCCCTCCTGGCAGCCAGCAGTCCCCTGCGGAGCGGGCTGTAGACGCCACATCTGCGGCTTCTCTGCCCCCTTCTTTCTAACTCTGACGCAGGTAGACAGTCTCTCTCTGGCTCGCCTGTGCCCTCCTCTGTCGCTCTGGCACTGCGTTTGCTTCCTGCTTCTGGGTTTTTCTGTTTCCACCTGATGCTTTTGTTACTTTTGCTGACCTTCAGCTTTGGTTTTTACTTTTAAGTTCAAGGTAAGTTTTAAGTCTGAACCGTCAAATTTCTTGTAGATGGACATCAGACTAGTTATCTCCTCTTAACAACACACTTTACTACCTGATTACAGCTCTTTAGGCAAGGTAACCGCCTTTATATTTATGGACCAATGTGTAGCTTTGTGGGTTAGGTCTCCTTGCCCATGATAGGAAGGTTGCTGGTTCAAATCCCAGGGTTGACAGAGTGATTTGGACCATCGATTTCCCAAGGATTTCTCACATATGCTCAATAAATGTAAGTTCAGGTAAATATGGATGCAGAAGTTTATCAACAAAAGGAAAACCCAAACTGATACAAAAGATTGACATACTTGTAATGGATTTGTGTACTCTGACCTGACAAATGGCTGGTTTTCTGAAAAATCTTTCATTAAATAACGACACTGGGTCCGCTGTTCATTTCCTGTTTCCCATAAACACCTGTGGCCCGGAAAAAGCACAATGTACTGTAGGTACCAACGAAGTGCTCACTGGGGATTACATGACACAATATCAATTGACTGTGATCCACATGCCTGGGAATTAAGCACAAAAATGCTGCTCATCACTTTTTTTTTTTCCATTATTTGGTATTGATTCGTGGCGGTGTGGTTGCACTTTGGTTAATACTGTTGCCTGACATATTTGGCACCAGAGACCCTGTCTCTGTGTGTAGAGTTTGTATATTCCCCATGTCATCGCGGAGTTTTCTCTGGGTTCACCAGTTTCTCCTCAAGAAACATGTCAAGAAACATGCTGCAGTGAATCTGAGTTACCAAATTGTCTGTAGCTTGTCTGTAGGCGTGAATGTTTGTGTGTGCGTGTGCGTATAAGATGGATGGATGGGTGATGTTGATTCCTTCAGAAATCACCTGTCAGGAGCCTCCAGATCTGACAGTTTCTTCTTCCTGCAAAGGTCCGGGAGTGGCAGGCTACCTGACCTCTGGGGCAGCCTCCACCGTAATGCCAAGCATGCCCCCACCAGTAGACAACGACGTCGGAGAGCAGTGCTGACTGATCGACGGCGGTGCCTACGTCCCGGGCAGAAAGGTCCCCCTGCAACTGCAGTCTACAGCTCTACCAAACTGAACAGTAGAGAGAGAGGCGTTAGGATGGGGGAGGGTGACAGGGATGGATCATGGGCCCTTGTACCTCTCCACCCTAATGTCCTCCAGATCCCAAACAGCACTCACCTTGATCCAAGGTTTTTGTGTCTGTGTGTGTGTGTGTGTCTGTGTGTGTGTGTGTGTGTGTGTGTGTGTGTGTGTTTTTCCCTCTTTTCCCTCCTTAAATCAGTAACAAATCCATAACACGTCTTTTTGTGTGCTGGCAAAGTCGTGCACTTGGTTCCTGTCTCTTTCTTCCCAGGCAAGACGAGTATAGTTTACTTTTGTATGAATATATAATTGTTTTTTTTACTCATTTTGTGTATGAACGCGACCAGAGAAAGGCTATACCGTCTATTCGATTCCCCTCCCCTCCAAATCCTGTCCCCCTCACCCTTAGTCTGAAATACCAGCCAGACCTCCACGGAGGAGACCCCCCTCCCTTCCCAGCTCTGCTGGGTCCAATGGCTGTGGCTTGTTTTTCCCTCCTTTCTTACCATGGTTTAAAACGTTTTCTGTTTTGTTTTTTTTTTATGTAATTTTTTTTAATTTTATTTCCAAAACTGTGATCCTGACTATATGGACTATTGATTTTCTATGATATTTTATAGTGTTATATGGGAAGGAATAACAGAAACATACACCGGTTTGCTTGGCCTGGACGTCTCACCAAATCCATATCTGCTTGACTGGGCATGACGGTAGCTCCTTCAGCTCTACCTTCTCCAGGATCCTGCTTATCTGCTGTCCTCCTCTCTGAAATGTTTTTTCTTTTGTATTTAATCTCATCCCCCACCCCGTCCCTCAACCCCAGACTGCAAAAACCAGTATATTCAGACTTAAAAATGACTGCCTTTACAACGTCAAATTAGCTCCTAAGGACACAGAAAAGAAAGAATATTAACTGATTATAAAAGTATGTGAAAGACTAGTGCAATTGTGAAATGGCCTATGTATGTAAACTTTCTATATTGAATGTACATTAAAAAAAATCAGTCAAACTGTACATAAAATTTTAAGAATAAACAAAGGGAATACACAGGAAAATGTTTATTTTTCTTAATGTGTAAAGCAGTACACTGGAATGATCTGATTCAGTTCCGATGTAGCTTTCAATACAGTATGAAACACAACAATTAAGTTAACAATTCTGACATTCATCTTTACAGAAAAGTGGTAATGGTATATTTAATTCTAACATTTAAATGCCCTGGAGGCATAGTTTGAAGTCTCTCTTTGTCAATATCTGAAGTTTAAAAAAAAAAAAACAAGAATGTAATACACTGACCAGCACAGAAGTTATTTTTTTGCAAAAATAGAAATTAATTGCACATCATTTTATAGTCAAATTTATAGTGTGCTCTTGTGGTAAAAGGGATCATATTTACCTGACAAAATTTCCAGGGCGTTTGAATGCTAATTTACAAAGGCCTACAGCAAACAGGTCATTATAAACTTCTTAGTGTCAAATCAAGTTGTCTATTGCAAATATTTTTTTCCATGGACCTAAAATAAGAAAGTAAATGTAAGATATTGATGTGTAACATAACACTTAACATTGACTTCCCAGAAACGGCACAGGAAAGCATCATTACCGCGTTTCTGAATATATATAATGTGACTCCCAGTGCCGATTTGAACCATATGCAGAGCAGCCGGTTCAAATTTCGGCCAGGGTTACTTCGCTATACAAAATACTTTTTAGTAAACTTTAAATTTGTTTTATACTTGTGTAGCTTTGCAAGCGAGATGATGAATTCATGCAAATACAGACGCTCCTCTATTTACGAAGGAGTTACGACCGTTCGTAACTTGAAATGTTCGTAAGTCGTCATCATCATTTTAAGGGTATACGCAAGTACAAAGAACTGGGATGCTGCGCGGCGGGAGTAGCGGCCAGAATTCGCTAGGCAGAACTGGCGCACAGAATTTTATGGTTATGTGTAATTAGACAGCTAGAATTGTAATTGCATTCCTTATGCTTAACCTTTAACGTAGGCTATATCCTTAATTCTGGGATATAATCAGATTCCATCAACATAATTTGCTAATATGTGTATAAATATCACTCCTACAGGTGTATGCACCTGTATATTGCTATTAATGTTTAGAGAAAACGCTAATTTGCCAATCCCGATTATAGGTTTATTTCACAAAAATGTTTTACTATTCTTTTATTTTGTATATTATTACATTACATCAGTTCATTTTACATTCGTTTCGGGACTCTTTAATATATTTCTTTCTTTCATTGTGGCCAGTTTCTATTATAATTTGATGTACCCTGGTCTCGTAATCCAACTATACCTCTCAATGTGCCGATTACAATTAATCGCATCCTTTTCACAACTCACTGACTGAACAGCGCTCCCAGAGACGCACGTACTTTATTTCCAATTAAAGTAGAAGTAAGATTCCAGTTCAGCGAAGTAGTTCATCAGCTGCAACTGTAGCTGCATGATTTAGATAATTATAAGTAATCGCGTATATGGCTATGGCATTCAGAGTACATAAAGACCTCCCTCTTTTAAATAAAGAAGTACTGATTGGGTATAGTTATACCACTCAGGCTTAACCACTAAAAATCCATCAACTACTTAAAATGTACATATACGAGTACTTTGAGATCATGGTGAATGGGATTAATGAATCAATCTATCAAGGAACCTAATAAACTAAACTTTTTATTTGCATGTTTTTATAACCATTTTCCTTTATTATGTAATGATTCACTGCTCCCCATGGAGTGAAAAAGTACCAGTACTTGCATATTAGCCATAAAATAATTTCCCCCTGTGATAATTATATAGTCCATCTAAATCTAATCTAAAACACCGGAAAGCTCTTCTTTGGTTGCAGCTGTTTCTGCATTTGTGCCTGTGTTGCCATATATATAGGCGGTATCCTTTTAATTTAAATATCATTTGGGAAAGGTTTAGTTACCGGGGACGTCACTCTCGTTTAGAATGGCAACAAAAAAACGTGCATCACAAAACCTCACAGGTCGTATGGCTCAGAGTGTACAGTACTGATCACGTGAAAGAGCAGGCCAATGGCGATCCACGAAACGCAAGCTCTATACGCCCGCTTCCTGCGCGTGTCAAGCTCACTTCCGCTATCACTAGCGTGCCTTTGGCGCCAACCGGCAGTAGTAGTTACTCTACACTGTTACTGTGAGTGTTGCTGGTATGAGTCGAATTTTCACCTTAGAAAAGTGGGCTTCCATGTACAGCGCTGCCGATGTTTTATGTGAAGAAACGGCTCGCGGTTTCGGTAGGGTGTGTAGTTTAAGTATTTAGCTTGCTGTTTACGTGCAGCCCGCGGGAGTCAGCGCGAGCCGACGGCGGGCTCCGACAAAGGCTGGGACGTTCAATAATCTGATCTTAAAAGGGGTAAGTTTTCAAAAATGTGAAATTCTGTAAAATAAGGACCTTTGACTAGTAAGTTGTTCAACGTACCTAGTTGGAATACGACATGTTCACGTTTTTCTGTATTAAAGGTCAGTTGGTATTTATAGCGAGTCGTTAGAATAACCTCAGTATATCAGTTTCTAGGTTAGATATAGGTAATAGACAAATAGGTAGTTATAGCAGATTAAAGTTAGCTGCCTATGTCGATATCTATCTCATGTACTTGTATCTGTGTGTATTAGTAATCAACAGTGCAATGATGAAAGCCGTAGTTAGCCAGTACTTAGTCATTCATCAAGCGCTTTCCATGTTGACGCTCGTCTTATATTTGTTAAAACGTTTCATTAGTTCAGATTAGAAGATGTCAAACGGGGGCGGCGCGGGGTTCATCGTGAAGTTCGTAGAGGCTGGGGAGCAGCGGTCCGAGTTGGCGTCCCAGGCCTACGAGGTAACCGCTATCGCTTTGCCGGACTTTACACACACACACCGGCCCATACTGTTTTATGTATCATGCTCACTGAGCTTCCTTATAAAAATGAAACCAAACTCCCATTACTCATTGGGCAATACCAGCATTATGGATGTGATATTTAGAATGGCAAACAAAATGCCTCAGACGAGTCAGAGAATAAGCTTCGTATCATTGAGTCAGTTTGTATATCTTTTAATGTAACTTCATATGTTGAATATAGATGAATTATCGAAATTCTCATATTCATTGTACATTTCATCAGCATTATGATTGTTACATCAAAAAGAGCTTTGCCTGGAATTCCCTCATTTTATTTTTGAGCCTTTTTTCAGTTGATAAATACAAGCAGAATTCTGTGTGGTGTGAATGTTTTGTCAAACTAACTATTTTATGTAAGGCTGTCCTGGAGCTCCAGTCCGAGAAATACCTCCAGACCATCAGAGAACAGGAAGCCCTGCAGCTGAGCCACAATGATAAGTCTCTGTACGTGTTCAGCAGCTTCTCCAGCCCGGCCTTCCACCACTGCAGAAAGGTCAGTGTCCCTGCTTATACTTCACCCCTCGACATAAGAACAAATAAGAACAGCCACACTAGCCAGAAATACATATGAAAGCACACATAATGTTGATATAAGGGGAGTATAATGTATATTGAGTCTGTTTTCCCAGTTTCAATATCTTCTACAGAAATTAAATATGGTTGTGAAATGTAAATGAACCTCAGAGCAGACCCATTAATAACATATTGTATATTCTCAAATTCTGCATAATATCCATATGTTAGAGGGAAAGGGTCATTCCATTTATGTATATCTTCTTGCAAGAATAGAGGAAACTTTTTTTTTTTTTTTTTTTTTTTTTTTTTTGTCACTGGGGTGAAACTTGCATCATGATACCCTGTCCACATTTGCTCTCTATCTTGGAGTTTGAGAACTTAAAATGTGGTTTGCAGTCCTACCGACCGGTTCTCATGGCTCCTTCATCTTCAGCTGGGATGCCGCGTGGTGAGCCCCCTGGTAGTGCTCTTCTGTCTCCAGCGGCAGCGATGTGTACCCAAGGCCGAGCAGCCCATCTACAACATGGCGATGGCCGACGTCACTGTCTCGTGCACTAGCCTGGACAAGGCTGCACGGGTGAGCAGTCACACCCACTCTGTCCCACACTGGCACGCTCTGCTGCCCTGTCGCCCCTTCTGTTTTGGTGTGCTCTAGCTTTCCATACACTACACAGTAGTTTCTCTCTTCAGATCTACATTTTGTGCCAGTGAAAAACATTCAGTAATTGTCATCCTTTATTATGTCATTATGGCTGCTTGTCATTTTATTGCTAATTTTATTCAGACTGATTTTTTTGAATCTTAGAGTTTGAATGGGGGAATGTTTTAAAGCGTGTTCTTTATCTGCTTCTGTAAGCTTCTGTATCGTCATGATTGGCAATACCTTGACAGAATGATTAAACCAAAGATGTCAGTCCTTGCAGATGCTAGTGCTTGTTTTGTATAGTTTGTACATATTGGTTAATTGCTAAACTGTCAATCCCATGAATCAGATCACTCAGAATCCTTTTAAACCGAAACTGTTGGGTCTGAGCTTGTCATTTTTGATTACATTTAATGGATGATGATGGGAGTGGTTTGGCTCTGAGGGGTAAGACACTGTAACCGAGAGGTTGCCAGTTCAGGTCTCATCATTGGCAGAGTGATGTCATTATTTATCTCTCGAGCAAGGCCATTAACTCCCAATTGCTCCAGGGACTGCCTGACTCCTATGTCGCATTGGATAAAAGTATATGGCAAACAAATAAAAATGCACCACAAAAGTGTACCTTATTGTGTCCAGGAACCAGTGTGAACCTGAATCACATGAGTTAATAGTGGCTCCTTTCCTGGATTGGAGGTGTAACATGCCACTTTCAGTGCACGGATGGGCGTGTTCTTTCTTCTCAGACAGAAGTGATGGAGCTGGTGCAACTGATGGGCGGCCGAGTTTACCGTGACCTCAATGTGTCCGTGACACACCTGGTGGCCGGAGAGGTGGGCAGCAAGAAGTACCTTGTGGCTGCCAGCCTTGGTAAACCCATTCTACTGCCTACCTGGGTGAAGACGTGCTGGGAAAGGTCTCAGGACAGGTAACCTATTCGCTGTATGCAAGTTTAGGTTCCTTCAGCAATGAGTTGCTTGAAGCGTGTGGGGGTAGTCTTTGGCTTAGCGGGTTAGAACTCTATGCCCTTGATTGAAAGTTTGCGGGTTGCAAATCCTGAAAATAGCCAACTGGTGCCGTTGTTGGGCCCCTGAACAAGTCCCTTAACCCCCAGCTCCTGGAGTGCTGCATGCCAGATGACGTAAATGAGAATTTTCCCATGGGATGAATAAATTCACTCTTCTATTCAGTTCTCCACATTTCTACACTCTGTTTTTGTACTGGTAGTTGCACTGCTTTGCATTGCAGGGTTCTAAATAGTATCGCATCGCAGTTTGCGATGTAAAAACACCCACCTGCGAAACAATTGCCTAATTCCCATTAAAATGATTCGCA
>JAODLC010000001.1:25783292-25798133 GCA_026781145.1 Hippopotamyrus pictus
TTATCATTAATTCATTTTAATACAAAAAAAAATTAAACGTGTGTGAGTACTTTACGACGCTCATGTAGTAGTTAGTGTTTCCGATGGTCATTTTTAAAACTTGCTAATCAAATTGCCACTTTTGAAAATTTTGATTATCAAAACTGCTAATCAAGTTGAAAATCTTATTTGGAACCCTGCATTGTGGTCTTGTATTGATTAATTAGTACATTAAACTGGGAAATTGACTGTGGTGATGGAACGGTGAAGTGTGCGCTCACAACAGGTGTCTCCTGCAGTTTGTTTCACCATTCGGAGCTGCCTCTGGAGCAGTACGTGTGCCCGGTGCTGCGCGGCTGTACCGTGTGTGTGACGGGGCTGTCCAGTGCCGAGCGAAAGGAGGTGCAGCGCCTCTGTGATCAGCATGGAGCGCAGTACAGTGGGCAGCTCAAGATGAACGAGTGCACACACCTCATCGTCAGTGAACCCAAAGGTACCTCACCACCTACCGTTTCACCAAATTGGAGCTCACCCTGTGTTAATGCTTGCTGGTTCATCAGAATGGACCATGCAAAAAAATGACCAAATGCACAATTTGAATTTAAAGGACCTTGGGACACAACGGTAGCTCATGAGACTCCAGATTAGAAGGCTGTGATATGACCCTCAACTTGATCCGAACACGAGTTATTTGGAAGGGGGGTGTTTGTGTTTGGCTCAGTAGGCTGTGACTCTGTGGCCGTGATCAAAAAGTTACTGATTTGAATCCCTGGGCCAGCAGGATGATGACTGAGTTTGCATGTTTCCATCCATGTTTATGTGGGTTTCCCATGGGTATTCCAGCTACCTTGCACAGTCCTAAAACACAAGTACATGATTTACTGGACAATTTACTGTGTCTCAGTTGCCCTTGTGTGCATTAGCATGGTTATGGAAATGTCGCTTTTTACTTAATGTTTAGTGACAGCTGAAACTGAATTGGAACTGTATTAAGAGTTCTGGTGAAGCTCCTTCCATCCATTGATGTCCTGAGCCAATAACAGTATTTTATGTTTCTGTTGCCTAATTAAAGGTTTTTTTGGCATACATTTTTTCATCTGTATTTACTAGTTTAAAATATTAATATATAAAGTATGAGAACATATATATTCATTATATTAAAATATTGAAGTAAAGAGAACTCTTGTATCGGAACCTATCCGTTTCAGCAGTTGTGTGTCGGAATCGGACTTGAACTGAAATAATGTAGATCGGCCTATCCCCATATCATCTACCGCAAGCCAATCCAAAGCTCGATCTACACTACATGGACTAAGTTATTGGGGGACAACTCCTAATCATTCAATTCAGGTGTTTCGTTCAGTCCCGTTGCCTCAGGTGTATAAAATCAAGCACCCAGCCATGCAGTCAGATTTACAAACATTTGTGAAAGAAGGGGTCATTTTGAAGAGCTCAGTGAATTCAAGCATGGTACTCTCACTGGATGGCACCTTTGCATTAAGTCAGTTTGTGAAATTTTTCCTGTGCTAGATATTCCATGACCTGTATGTGGTATTATTGCAAAGTGTGAAGTGGCTGACCATGTAAAGTAACAGAGCGGGGTCGCTGAGTGCTGAGGCGCATACTGCACAAAAGTTGTCAACGCTCTCTTGACTCGATGACAGCAGAGTTCCAAACTTCCTTTGGCATTAACCCCAGCACAAAGACTGTGTGCTGGAAGATTCATGGAATGGGCTTCCTTTGCCGAGCAGCTGCATGCAAGCCTCACATCACCAAGCACAATGCCAAGTGTCAGATGGAGTGGTGTAAAGCATGCCACCACTGGACTCTGGAGCAGTGGAAATGTGTTCTATTGAATCGTGAATCGCACCTGTTTGGCAGTCTCATGGTTGCCAGGAGAACGTTACCTGCCTGACTGTATTGTGCCAGCTGTAATGGTGGAGGAGAGATATTGGTATGGGGATGTTCTTCAGGAGTTGTGCTGGGCCCCTAGTTTCAGTGAAGGGAACTCTTAATGGTTCAGCATACCAAGACATTTTGGACAATTCTGTTTCCAACTTGATGGAAGCAGTTTGAGGAAGGCGGTTTTCTGTTCCAGCATGACTTTGCCCCATAAAGACATGGTTGGGTGAGTTTGGTGTGGAAGGACCTGGCTGGCCTGGCTCACACAGAGCCCTGACCTCAATCCCATCCAACATCTTTGGGATGAACTAGAATGGAGATTAAGTGCCAGACCTTCATGTCCAACACCAAAACCTACCACGAACACACACAACCCTTGTGGAAAGCCTTTCCAGAAGTCTAGAGGCTGTTATATTTGCAATATCCAGCTAATTTACATCAGTTGCACCGATTGTAAGGTTCTGTCATACTCTGCAGTAAGCCTGAGGCACATGGCTTGTAACTAGAAATTGACGAGATATCAGATGCGTGAAAATTCTTTAAATTGGAAACTCAATGTAGCCCCGTAGCTACCTGCAATGTTTGCAAAGCCATCCTTTGGTAGCAGCAGAGTGTTGTTTAATACAAAAAATATACTCACGGTGCTTGTGGAAACATCATCAGAAAGAATATTGCAGAATCCCAGCACTGGCGGATGACGAATGCAGTGATGCCTACTTTGTATATGTGTGTATGTGCACGTATATATGTTTTTATACTGTATGTGTGTGGGTATGTGTATATTTAAATATTTATTTAATAATTTAACCAGATTTATATCTCCCGATTCCAAGTCCCAGTCCAATCTTTTTAAATATGAAATGGATCAGATCGGTGTACCAAAAATGTTGATTGGGACCGTTGTGATGGGCAACATGAGGACGTTCTGTTTGTGCTTCCAGGACAGAAGTATGAATGTGCGCTCAAGTGGAATGTCTACTGTGTGTCGCTGCACTGGCTGTTTGAAAGCATCGAGAAAGGCTTCTGCCAGGACGAGAGCCGGTATCGCGTGGAGCCCACAGCCAAGCAGCCCGGGAAGCCCCAGACCTCAACCCCCACCTCAGACAAGCGCAAAGAAAGTGAGTACTGAGGCCAACTTTGTAATGATGCACCAATAAGGAAATTTCTGGCCGATAGGCAATTATTTTTAAAACTGACACCGATGCCGATTGCTTGGGAGGTTCTACTTAAGTTTAAAGGGATACCCCATACATTCCAAAATTAAGTCAAGGCATTTATTTGGTAAGAGCACGAACTCTGGCATATAACAGGCAGAAATACAACATTGCAAAAAATAGCAATATGCAGCTGTGTGATAAGTGTACAATTAAAAAATAACCGTATGAATGTAAGAATCAATATGGCTGACAGAATGGGTTCATTGACTGGAGTTCAGCATTCTGATGGTCTGATGGAAGGAACTGCCCTGAAGTCTGCTGGTTCGGGACATAATACAGCAGTACCACCTGCCTGACTGTAGCAGTATTAGTGACTTCATTCTCTCTTTTGCTTTCCCTTTTGTGTATAAAGTTTCATCTAGTGGTGCACCAATCCGACTTTTTCACTTCCAAAACCAATACCTGAATTTTAGGTATCGCCAGTCCCAAATGCCGATCCAGTACCAGTGTTTTACTATTACGCTGTTTGTCTCACTGTGGGGAGGAGACAGATTATTTATGTTTACAGAAACATCAGGCTTAAATGCTTGACTTAAATACTGTTTTCCTAACTTTGTAAGACAATGTAAGAAATGCACACACATTAGTACACGCTGAATTATTATTACCCATCAGCCAGCTAATGGTTACTCTTAATCATTAATCCATATTCGTATAATTTAGTCAACACCATGTGTGGGCTCCTAGCCACTAGTATATACAACATACCTGGGGCAGTGACAGACGAACTACGAGCCAGACAGTCGAACTGCGTTCTTCTGTATGCATGTGATGGACTTTCATTAGATGTTTCAACAGGTTGCTTATGTTTCCGCCCTTACGTGCAAAAAGACTGGTTACTTGGGCACTGTCAGCATTGACTCTAGTGAAATGTAATTATAATTTTAAATGTTCAGGTCTCTCCGCCACCATCACTAAAAGCACTACACTTCACAATCTGTAGCAGGTGTGCAAACAGCCCAAGCTAGCGACTTACAATTCATTCATTCATTCATCCTCCTATTGCGAAGGGTATGCTCATGATGTCTCAGCAGGTGGAAGTCACTGCACTCACACCAACTGAGTGGCCAAGACTGAGTGACAGCATTAGCACTCAGATTGAATGCTACGAAAAACACAACTAAAATGGGGAAAAAGCTGTCATGTGGTTGGTTGTACAATCAGAAGAAGTAGCGACCAAAAAATTGCACAAGTATATATTAGCCTAAATAATGAGGGTACATCTGTCCTCACTTTTTCTTGCCTAATGGATAAAAATACTAGTACACCCATTTATCGATCAATCTTCTGGATGCGGATTCTGGTCGGGTTTTGGACCCTGTCCCAGGTGGCACAGAGCCCAAGGCGGCGTACCGTCTGGATGGCATGCCAGTTCAGCGCAGTAAAGGAATAGTGTTCAATAATTATAGATTTATTGGAAATTGTTTGGAGCTGCTGGCCAGGAAAATAAAGTCAATATTTTCAAACTGTCAAACTTTCAGAGTAGAATGATGTAATTTGTAAGGAATTCTCAAATATTTAAAGAAATTCCGAAAGTGACTTAAGTCTTCAGTTGGGTTGCTGACCCCTGGCTTAGAGCGTGTGTCTCACCCACTTCGATGTGGTGTTGTGCAAGCTGTGTGTGTGATTATGATTATTAAATACTTCCTATTCAGATAGTTTCCCCTCACTCAAAATTCTAAAAGTAATGTGCCATGTTTACTGTCAGTCCTGAACCGGGCAACTCTGTCATGTTTGTATGTGGGGCAGCAGGGTGATGCTGGTGGTCTCTCCATGTTTTCTCGCTTGCCTCTAAGTGCTTTTGTTCCGCAGGACCATCAGATCTGTTGGGGGTGAGCCAAATCTCAAACATCAGCCACGTGTCTGTGAATGACTCTGTACTCACCACGGCATTGGGCAGTCGCCTGGAGACACCCGACCCCTTGGACAAACTGGACATCACGGTCTGTCCTGCAGATGACCTTCTGGATGGCTGCAAGGTCAGTTAGGGTCTCTTGATGGGCTCTGCTCAAAGTGCTTTTATTGAGTGACTCATAGATAGGCTTTTTGGCTCCCTGATCTGTCTGCTCCCCCTGTACTTCCTGTGTTTAATGATGTTTAATGTTTAATAGTACCTGGCCTGTTATGGGTGTACTGTAAGTATTTAGAGTCTCTGTGATTTCGTAGCTGTTCCTGTGTGGAGTATCGGGTAAGAAGATGGAAAAGCTGCGGCGTCTGGTCAACAGTGCTGGGGGACTACGCTTCAACCAGCCCAGTGAAGATCTCAGCCACGTTGTCATGGGGGAGCCCGACCAGGACCTCATCAGCTATGTATCGAAGGCTATCCACCGGTGAGTGGAAAACACCCATTTCCGTTTTTGTAGCTCTGTCTCTGTACTAGTATGACATTATAGAAATACAGAATTTAAAATAAAAAAGTGGCACTCTTTTTACCATTTACTTAAAGTGCATTAGAATGTTTGTCTCATATCCCATCATGCTCTTTTCTAAGACATACACACATTTTACAGATTAACTGTAGTCATAGTCCCTCTACTTTTAATGCTGCTGAATATTGTTTTTGAATGTTTGGCTATAAATCACAAGTCTCTGGGTGCTGTTTCAGCATGAGTGCTGACCTCTTTGTATTCGCTGGTACCCTGTTACTGCTGTCACTGTTGCTATGATCCCAGCAGCTTCACATTTCCCCTAACAGCCCCCATGTGGTGACGGTGCAGTGGCTGCTGGACAGTTTCTCTAAAGGCTGCCTGCTCCCTGAAGAGGGCTACTTGCACACCGCCTGCCTGCCACGTGCCCCTGCATCAGTGCCGATGCCGGCCCCGGCCAGGTCTGCATCACACCGTAAGCCACCCGCGGACCCCACAGCTCCCAGCCCTGCCAGACACAGGGCTGAGGAGGACCTGCTCTCCCAGTACCTGAATCCGGACCACACTGTGGGTAAGAGGACCCTTTGACTTTCCCGTCTGCTCTCTGGTCTCGATCAGACCATTTATCTTCTTGAAGGCAGATTGTTGCCCTTGTACAATAGCTGCATCTTAAATATATTATCATAATTAATGCTTTTTCTGGTTCAGGCCACACTTCCTGCTCATTACACTGGCAGAACAGGATGTGTTTTGTATTATGCTGAGAGGGACTGATTCAGGCATGAGTGCCACCTAACAGCCAGTCGGGGAACTGCAGTCAGGAGTCCTGCCTTCAGGATGTCATGTCACGATGAGATGGATTGTAAATACATAGCTGTTTTGTCTGATTTGCTGTTGTAGCCTTAATAAATCTGTTTTCACTTATTTTTGTCCACTTTCTAGTTGAAATTCCTCAAGTAGCTCAAACTAGCAGAAGACTGAGTACTTTAGTCCCAGATCCACTTGATCCGGAACCTTCGAACCCAGAGTTGGTACCAGGGCAAGACTCTACCCTTCGGGACCCAGAGGGTGGCTTGTTCTCGGGGAAACGCTTCCTGCTTGTGGGCTTTGGTTCTGAGGCAGAGGCCCATCTCTCGCTGCTGGTGACAGAGAATGCGGGCCGGGTCCTAGCGGGCTACACGCGTGCCGTGGCAGACTACGCCATTGTGCCGCTGCTGGGCTGCGAGGTGGAGGCCACCGTGGGGGACATTGCCACGGATACCTGGCTGGTGAGATGTGCAGAAATACAGTCGGCTAGGGGCAATTAACTAGAACATTGCCTGATCCTTTGGAAGCTGGGCAGGAAAAATATAGTTTGTTGCATGGTTGGAGTGCTGCTTGTTAACCTTTTTGTCTATTCAGGGCTATTTTGGTTTTGTTGATTGATTGTTTTCCTAAATATGTGTAGAGCTGTCACAATTAAATTAAACTCAATTATTGAAAAGCAACAATTTATAATTTTCCTTCTCAGATACTCACCAATGTGGCAGAATGATGATGGCACATAGTGAATGAAGGTTCAAATAAAAAGTAAAATCATCAGTTGTTGGAAGCACTTCACGTTAAAAGTGAATGAAAACGCAGTCATCTGTCAGTATTGCAAAGCAGACTTTAAATATCACCACTAATTTCTGCTAAAACGGAGGTTAGCCCTGTGCCTTAGACACAGTCTTACATATTATATATGATATGATAGCCATATAATTTTTGTAAACGTATTCCGTATTTTGAGTAGGGCTGAACCATATTGGGAAAAGTTCACGTTGCAGTATTTGTCTATTAAATTGGTAATGTCACAGACAAAAAGCCGAGCCACCAAATCACTTGCTTTTGCTATATTCTCTCTGGAATGCAAAATATTTCCATACAGCGGAAGATGAATGTCTTTTTGTGACCAGATCTTCTTTTTCATTTAATGTAAAAGAATTATTAAAATTGCAAAGCTTGCTAAATTTTGTTTCCTATGATTGAGTAAAAATGTTTTGGCGCAACTTATTGATGGTTTGAACCCAGCAGACACGCATCCTTGTAATGTAACAATTGCATGTACATGAATGCCATGTTTATTTTAACATCGCCCATCATCCTAGCCTGGCGGTGGTGTGGCACAGTTGGTATTACTTAATACTCTTACATTGTGTAAATCACAGTGAATTGTGTAGCTGCATAATCTGCCACAGCAATGTTTTTCAGTGCCCTTAGTGTCTCTGTTGTGTGCAGGCCATGTGCATCGAGCAGCAGTGCCTTCTGGACTTGAGCTCCCATCCGATGTTCATGCCGCTGGCTGTGGTGGAAAATCGCACCCCGCTCAGGGGTTGTGTGCTCTCCGTCAGCCAGTTCACAGGGGCGGAGCGCGAGTCCCTCATAGAACTGGCTAGACACCTGGGAGCCAGGCAAGTGCTCAAACCACTCCCCTCTCAACATCTCTAGTCATACATTTATCAAAACTGCGCTGTATAGTTTTGATACTTTGGTTCTTTCAGTCCTTACCATTGGAGGACAAGGTGTTCATTGGCTGCACATGTCACTGACACCCTCCAGCCACATAACTGCTGACAGTGTTCTCTGCTGCTCTGTCCACAGTGTCCAGGACTATTTTGTGCGGGCAGCAAACCAAAAGAAAGGCATGCTGGCCAGTACCCACCTGGTGCTGAGCACCCCAGAGGGCACCAAGTACCAGGCAGCCCAGAAGTGGGGCCTTCCAGCCGTGACCGTGGCATGGGTGCTGGAGTCGGCCAAGACGGGGCGTCGCGCAGATGAGAGCAGGTTCCTTGTGGACCGGCCACCCTCTCCAGGTCAGCGGCAGGGGGGACAGTGGAAAAACTCATTTTACCTGTCATCACTTAATCTGCTGAAGGGGGATTGTGTGTCATTTATGGCTGTAGCTGTTTTTGTGACTGTAGTATGTGTTCCAATCTAAGAAGTTACTGTATATGAATTAGCTTGTGTTTAGTCTGTCTGGTTTCTGTGACGCCTGTTTACTGGAAGAAATGGTAATTTAATGTATTGTTTACAACAACAACACGTTTATTTTTGTATAGCGCTTTATCACAGCATTACATCGTCTCAAAGCGCTTTACGGCATCCCCACCCAAAGCCCCTAGTGAGTAAGCCATAGGCAATGGTGGCAAGGAAAAACTCCCTAGAAGGAAGAAACCTTGGGAGGGACCAGACTCAAAGGGGGAACCCATCCTCCAGGGGCCGGCAGGGAAAGTCAAATACAATAAAATTTGAGACACAAACGGGGAGCAGGGGGCTTGCTGTAATAGACTAGATTAGTTTTGATGCTCAGTGTCAGGTGGTGTTCGTGTTCATTGGAGAGCAGCAGGTAGGGTGTTGGACATAGATCATACTATACGGGCTGTTTGATTTCTCGGACAGGAAACTGGGCAGTTTGGATGAATAGTGCTTTGCTGACTCTGTTTGCCAGCTATTAAGTAGTCCTTTATGGCGGCAGAGGGTCTTTCGAAAAGGGGAAGCTGGCTATTCCCCCACCAATGACCTAATGTTAATTTAACAAGCGAACTAAAGAACGAGCCATGCTAACGAAACAAGGGGTAAACTCAAGAACACTATGGGTGTGTCTGAAATCACGCACTTGCACACTTTTAGTGCGCGATTTTAGGGCGTATTGCGTTCACACTGACAACTAAGCTAAAATTCAGTGCACTGAAAGTACCCGGATGGTGCACTGAAAACGCAGTGCAGAATGATGGACACTACTCGCACTAAACGGACGCCATTTTGACTACGTAGCGGAAGGGGAGGGACTTTCGGCAAGTTTTGAATAATGGCGGACAACAACAGACACGCAAGCCCAAGCAGAGGCAACTGCTTCATATAAATGTAAATAACGTTAATAAAATTATTTGACTGATGTATACTGTGGTATGTAGCCTGTCACACTCTGACGACAGTTATAGATAACATAGGTTACGTACCATCTCATGTTCAGCCAACAGGAAGAGGATCCTGCGTCGACGTTGAATGCGATGCAGTTTCCAGGTGGGATGGATTAGGGGGTAGGCAAAAGCAAATAAAACCCGAAGGAAATTAATTGTAAACAAAACACGGCAGATATTTTGGCGTGCTGGAGAATCGCGATCAAATGCTAGTCCGTCACTTCTGGTAAGTGCAGAACGTTAGTGTTCCATTTAGGACAGCACTTACCCATGGTAGTGTGCACTACAGAAGGAGGTGCGCACTACACACTACATCTCAGTGCACTGACCCAAGTGCGCGATTTCGGACTCGGAATCTCTAGGAAAAGAAAAGCCTTCACTTGCAGAAAATCCACATGGGACTGAACTTGAAATGTTCCGATGCCAAAGTATGATTTCAAAATGCTGTTAATCAAAAAGAGGTGCAGCCACTTTGACAGTTGCTCCAAGCATCATGCAGCAGCCCAGTGTTCTGGCCCGCGCGCTGTCATTCACTCCCAGAGACGCTTCCCTGGAAATGACACTTTGAAACATTTGTGCAATAAACTGAAAACAGAAGTGCCATTGAGGTCCAGTGAAGCTGCACTGTAATGGGTGCTTTGGATGATGCAGTCACGGTAATGTATGGGGAAAAAAAAACCATTAAGTGACTTGCGAAAAATTTATAATTCTGAACAAAATAGCCATGAAGTTGAACCCGTTCTGACACGCTCTTTGTAATAGCAATGTAAATACAACAGTACGTATTCAACAAATGTTCGTGACATTTTAGAGGAAGCAGAGCTTCCCTTGTAGTCTTGGAGCAGTCGATTTAGCTGCATAGGCTGTGAATAGTTGCCAAAAATGGATCTTGGTGATCATGCCTTCTTTCCTGTGTCGCCTCAGAGAGGGAGGAGGAGAGCTTTGTGGGTGGCTCCCAGAAGCCAACCATGCCTGCTGTAATCTCACCCGAGATCCCCATCATGGGGCCGCAGGTGGGGGCTGCAGTCACCCCCCTGGACTTGGGTCGCTTCCAGAGTAAGGCCTTCCGCTCTGCGCTGGAGCAGAAAAGACAGCAGGAGGAAAAGGACGTCAGCACCCCGGGGCAGGAGGCCCTGCGAGAATTCCCCAAAGAGTCGCCCCTGCAGCTGGACACACCATCGCATTTCCTGCGTAGGGACCACCTGTTCAGACCCTCTTTTAATGTCAAGGTGAGGGCAGCATCTGTGCAATGTGTGAGGTGCTGCTTCAGTTTGTCCGTCTCTGCTATTCTGAATTATTTTTAAGGCATGATCCGTTTCAAAGACCTTGTTTGTGAGCCAGGTGTCTGGGTCCTGTTGATGATCTAGACCAGCTTTTCTCAGCCCAGTCCTTGGGAGACCCCCCTACAGTCCACATTTTCCTGGGTTTGCCCCACACTGTAGACCCCCCATAGGGCCCCAGCCCTGTTAAGCACAGGGCTCAGAAGGACCTGCTCTCGCATCACCTAGATCCAGACCACACTGTGGGTAAATGGACTCTGACTTTCCCATCTGCTGTTTGGTCTCAATCAGCATGACCTGAAGCAAGCACATACAGCAAATACCTGGAACAGGTGTGCCTGGAGGGAGCAAAAATGTGGACTGTCTGAGGGACTCTCAAGGACTAGGTTGAGAAATGTTGATCTAGAAGGCAGAAGAAATAGTATAGCATAGTCCTGTCTAATCAAGCTGTGGCAGCACAAATTGTAAGAGGTTGCTGATCGTAATCGAATAATTTAGCTGTATACACGCCTTTCCTCCGTCTGCACCTCTTACACTCTGCTCCATGCCCAGGATGCCTTGGCTGCCCTGGAGACCCCTGGGGGAGCATCCCAGCAGGGCCGGTCCACCATCACCCCGCTGTCGGAGGTCATCGGAAGGAACCTGCAAGTGGCGCTGGCAAACAGCACTCGCAACAGTGTGTCGGCTTTAGCTGCCCTGACTGCCAGCCCTCAGCTGAGCAAGGACACAGTCAAGGTGGGCCATCTCAACATTTGTACATTTGTATTTACAGTTGTGGCATCTGTCTTAAATACACACACATACTCGCTACTATGTCTTAATTTTTAGAAACCCAATTTGCGTTCCATGTCAGCTAGTTTTTCCAGAACTTGTTTTGCATATAGGTTTGGTAACCATTTCCGGGTAGTCTCTTTCATCACCGTGTTTCAGGAGCTCTGTCTCCTCGTGTAGGTCCAGGACAAGGATCTTGGCCCTCTGGTGGGTGTGGTCATCTGCGTAACCAAGAAGTTGAGCAAGAAGCAGAGTGAGCTGAACGCCATCGCTGCCTCGCTGGGCGCTGACTTCAGGTTCGACACCCCACCCCGGCCCGGCCCACCCCAACGGCCTCCTCTACCTTTTGGGAGATGAGGAATTCTGTTTGCCATGCTGGGTTTTTCGCTTCAGTCTAACATTTCGTCATGTTTTATGCCACAGCACTATCGAATACTTGAATCTGATTCGTCAGAAGGGTATTGATTTAATTTTTTATAACCCTACATGAAGTGCCAGCCACAGAAATCACAGTGGTACAGTCAGCCCTCTTGCATTCACGCTTCATGATTCGCAAATTCACAGATCCGCGAAAATTTCATTACTGTTTTTTATTAAATATTTTTAATGTGTGTTTTTGTTCTCCCTTTTTCGTGGTTAGCGCACACATAGTATTTTTACAACTTATTTCTGTATGTCTTTACATAATTTTTGATTATCTGTACCTATACATACAGTACATATGTATGTAAATACCTTTATGTATTTTATTGAATTGTACCTTGGTTACATATATGAATTCTGTCAATAAGTTTACAATCCCGTTCGTTTACTCATTTTACTTTACTGTGAATGCAAAAGAAAATAGCAGCCAATGCCTTGTTCTATGAATTAGTAGAGGTAACATTAGTATACTATACTGTAAATGTGCTAATGTGACAAATATCCGTTAGGGGATACTGTACTCTATTTTTGCATCAAACATTTGTTTTATTTCTCAACCTTGGGGTCGCCTGGAATTCAAATGGGGTCCCCTGAAATAATTGGTCAAAAAAAAAAAATACTGAAATATTTTTCAACTAATTTTTCTTTTAAAAATTATGATTGAAACACCACATACAAATGTCTCCAATTTGCGTTATTCTATTCTTTGCTTACACAGTGTTTATAAACACATAATGCACTATTTGGCATGCATTCACCCTTACATAATACATATTTGTTACAGGTTGTAAATTAGCCCAAGTAACAATGAGCTTAGATTCCATCATGGTTCGTCTACTCCCTAGGTGGTCCTGTGACGACACAGTAACGCACTACATCTACCAGGGCCGTGCCGGTGACAGCAGCCGGGAATACCGCGCGCTGAAGGACAGGGGCGTGCACGTAGTGTCCGAGTACTGGCTCCATGCGGTGCGTGTCTGTTCAGGTGCCTGGGAGGTGCTGCTATTTAGGGGTTTTTCTTTTTGCCAATTACTTTATGTAGTAAGCCCTTCAGAGTAATTGCTGAAAGATATAGCTGGGTGTTACCCTGTGCTTCTCTTCTGCAGTGTGCGAATGAGCAGAAGCATGTCCCCGAGTCCCTGTACCCCTTCACATACAACCCCAAGATGAGTCTGAACCTGAGCCAGATGCCAGAGAGCAGCCTGAGGTCACCACCTACCCCACACCTCCAGCCACATGACCTTACAGAGGTGTTGGCAGACAAGGTATTACACCCTCCCACCCAGGCTGTGCAGCTGCAGCTATTCCTATTCAAGGACGTATAACGTTTTATTACCGTTTTCGAAAAAATGGTTTTTGCAGATGTTTTTCTCTTAATATCTCTGTATGTGTGGTAAACTGGATTTCTGGGTGTGACAAGGAAATATTTAGCTGTACAAACAGGCATGAGTGAGATTTGTGAGTGGAAGTGGTCCTTGTTAGCTGGAGAAATTCAGCCTACTGTCACAGAACAGGGAAGATCTCCCTTGTTGGACTTTTATATGATTGTACTTGTAGTCCACAACCTGCCAGTTCAGTTTACAGAAGCCTAGTAATCAAATTATGACAATTTAGTGTTAAACTTTTGCTGATACCATCCTGCAGTCCCACTCCAGCACAGAGGATAATGCCCTTGAAATCCAGTGTGATGATGGTGGGGAGCCAGACCAGGACAACCAGGAACACATGCAGAAGAAAGGTGTGCCCTTTTATGGGGGTCTGGGTTGTGCAGGGGGTTACTTTTTTCCCCACATTGTTATCGGGACCATTTTCTGGCAACCCAATCTAGGGCTGGACATTGTTCAGAAGTTTTTTATAAGAGCACCAGTACCTTAACTTCAATACTGGTTCTGGATATACTTTTTTTTTTTATACCAAAGGTATAAAATTCATTAACATTAAAAAGAACAATACAATACGCACTGCAGAACAAACCTTTAGTTCTATATTTAGTTCCGTCTCCTTGGAATTTTTACACAATCAAAGCAGTTTCATAAATTTTACATAACTTCAGGGCTATACAACTTGCAAATGCATATGGTGTACTGAGCTTTCCGAATAAGGGTAGTCCAGATACACTTTTGCAGTAGTCTAGTGTACCATCTATGCATTGGGGTTCCAGGCTGTACACTTACTTTAAATGAGAGCACTGGTGTACGCAGGGTAAAAAAAAATTACTAGCGCAAAAAAGCGCTGAGGGTTAACTAGGGCTGCACGAGTTATCGATTTGAAACAACGCGATTAGCAAGTCGCAAAAATCGCGATTTAGGATACACATTATACAGCATGTCGGACCCAGGGTTTAAAACTGCTGTGACAATAGTTTTACAAATTCATGCCACACTCCCTGTGTGACAGTCATTCTCACCAATCACAAGCGCCGTGCTTCTCGCGTGCCAGTCATGCTCACCAATCAGAAGTTGCCCAAGAAGGCGTATAGGACCACAAACAGCAAACACGTGAAACCCAAGGAAAATGTTACATTCGCGGTGTGGAAAAATGATTCAGAAAGGTCCTATCATCAATAGAACCGGCGAGCTCCTTTTAAACACCAGCTCCAATATACTTCAGCGTATCATACCTTTGGTTTTTAATAGGCAATAGCATTAGTATACCGCTAACCCATCAAAACAACGAGACAGTCAGTAATCCTCACATCAGCGGAGTTGGTGACCTCCAAAAAAGCCATAAAACTTGGGAAATCGCGATTCGATATTTTCCCCAAATCGTGCAGCCCTAGGGTTAACTGGCTGTAAAAAAAACTACTAAATGTTTACAAATGATTGATATTTGCATATACAGTGGTACCTCGGTTCTCGAACTTAATCCGTTCCGGACTCCAGATCGAATCCTAAAAAGTTCGAGTTCTGATTGAATTTTTCCCATAAGAAATAATGGAAAACCAATTAATTGGTTCCTGGCC
>JAODLC010000001.1:25798233-25823040 GCA_026781145.1 Hippopotamyrus pictus
CTAGGTCAAACTGGTTTGTTCGACTTTCAAGAAATTCGAGTTCTAGTGAGTTCGAGAACCGAGGTACCACTGTATTAGGCTTTCAGTTAATCACGGTTTGCCAAATTATTGTCTTAGTAGTTATCAAAGAAGTAGGCTGTCCGTTCAAGACAAAACAGGTATTATAATGAACAAATCGATCTAGGGATTAAATGCGATGGAAGATTTTTGAGCAAAATTTGCATTTTAATATCGATGCGTTCCCGGCTTTCTGTGCACTCAGACCTGTCGACCACGTCTCTGAGAGCCGGTCCAACATGTGCTACCCCTATCTCTTATGGGATTAAATCAGTCTGACATTGAAAAAACTAAATTGGTATTGATTTATAAAAAAAATAATAAAAAATTAGACTCTTGGCTAAGGTTAGCTTATAGGTTAGTAGCTAGCATGTTAACCAAACCCTTCAGGGGTTACACAAACCTCATTCCCATTTGTATATCTACTGCTAATTTCCCCATTCTGGTTTCGTATAGGAATAAGAAACCCAAAAGACATTTTACGTGGGTGTGTTGTAAGTTTATTCAGTTTTGTTTGCTAAAATGTGTATTATATTTGCCTGTTTGACAAAGATTCAGGCTCCTTCGTGGACCAAGAGGTTATCTTTGGTGCTGGGATAAAAAGATTGCTGAGTTGAGTCTGTGTATGTCCTGTGATAAATGAACCTCTGCTATTTCTGTTTCAGACTTGGAAGAGGCCCTGGAGATGAGGGAGAACCTGCAGAGGCAGCTGCAGGAGATCATGTCAGCCACTAAGATGACCATTGGGAGACGCTCTTCTCGGCTGATGAGGGTCGGATCTAGTGGCGTAGATTCTCACCCCAGCACCCCTGACAGTCTAGGTTCAGCCGGAAGAGCCAGCAGGAGCCGCACCTTTGAGGCCCTCAGGTCTGAGTCGTATCCACACACAATCAGACTCATATTTATGAGCAACTTCAATATGATCTTTCTCATTCGGAATTACAGAAATAACTGTGATGCAAGCTGGCTCTCCTCCAGTAAAGATGTGACTGTATTTTTAAGAAACATGGGGTCATAACTTAAGACGGTCACATTTAATACAGTCCCTGAGGTCCTCATGAGCCCTAAACAAATAACCTTCCTTTGACCTATTCAAACAGGCATTCCCGGCAGCTACCTATGGACATCAACACAGAACCCTCTCAAAGCGAACAGATCGTCTGGGATGACCCCACAGCACGAGAGGAGCGAGCTAAACTTGCTGACAACCTCCAGTGGCCTGGCAGCCCCTCCCAGCACTCAGAGCCTCTTCCTCACCACGAGGGGGCGCTCAATGGCTATGCAGAGTTTTCACGCCACGAAAAGGAGTCAATTACTGACTCAGAGTTGGTGGAAATGGGTATGTGAGCCAGCAGAGGCTTTATTGGAGGAGGAGCAGGGCTCAGAAACTCCTGTCAGAAAGGCATTCAGTTTTTTATAACGGATTATTCATCCAAAGAAAGTAGAATATGAATTTCTCAATTATACTACAGACCCAGCCCATCGCACAGTACCCAATTATGTGCAACCGACTGTGAACGGTAAAACCTGCAGCTTTAGGCTGCTACTGTCTTGAGTGAGGAAAAGCATGAGACAAAAAATAAACGCGTTTTTATTTAGCTACCAACTGGGCAGAAACGTCAATAGCGGCAACAAAAAGCCGTCGAAATTATAGCATGAAATTAAAATATCCATGATTAGACAGCCAGCTTAGGCATATATGTATAAAATATATATGAAATGCCGCCTTTGGTTTAGGCTACATCTACCTAGGTGACACCAACATGGTGCCTGCAGGCAACAGGATGCCCCGTGGACCTGTTCTAAAAATAGCACAACTCACCAGTGAGCAGCATCTAAAATTAAATTTTATCCTGTTGCTATTCTTTAATCACAGTTGCATTTATATAGATTTGAAAATGACAATATTTAAAAAAAAAGCATTTAAAACATGTTTATTACACATGAAGTTTAGGTAAGTTTCAAACTGGTAGCCCTTTGTATGGCTCAGTACCCGTGAAGATCTAGACATTATACTACAGTATATGTTATTTTAACAGGATTTTCAAAAGCAATGCTGTTCCTGTATTCTGAAACTTTAGCAATGAAATTCGTCGTGGGAGGGTCCCCCTTGATATATTCTTGCATTTTTCTTGTGATTCACGCTTTTTGCTTGCTAGTTTCTGCGAGATGTCTACTCCTAATGGCAGATCTTTTATTCTACGTGAAGCGACACAAGCCAAAGCAAAAATCAGGATATTATGACTGATAGTAGCCTGCACAAATCTTCAAAAATTCAAACGTGGAGCTCAGCCATCAGTAGTTCCTGTGAAACCTTAACTGGCCAAATATGGTATTTTTACATTACCACTAGGCTGATTTTTAATTTGATTCTAGTCATATTACAAGGGTAACATTGTAACAACATTTCAGATGCGTGAGTGGCGTCATAGTTGAAATTGATTTTAATTTGCCTGTTTCTTGTTACTCTGCTTCCCCCTAGTGGCCTGCGACGTCATCAACGAGCACATGGGTAGGAGACCTCTGACACCCTCCAGGGAAGACATGGAGCCCCAGGTCCTCACTCCCAAGGCCCCCAGCATCGCCTTTCCCATCACCAAACCCTCCGTCCCGCCCCAGGCTAAAGAGGAGACTCGGGTAGCCTCATACTCCCAGCACTGCGACTGGCACCAAATCCCAGTTATTCCTGTGAACTGACCCCATGTTTCGCAGGTCGAGGACGAAAGTGAGGCAGAGGTGGAGCCCCCTCGCTTCCAGCTGTCATCCCTGAACCCTCAAGAGCGCATCGACTACAGTCACTTGATAGAGGAGTTAGGTGAGTCCACACCTCACCAGTCTGTCTGTAGTAATGCAGTGGCCCTGGGATATTCTGACTCATCGTGGCTGCCTGCAGGGGGCGTCGTCTTAGACAAGCAGTGTTTCGACCCCAGCTGCTCCCACATCATCGTGGGCCAGCCGTTGCGCAACGAGAAATACCTGGCTGCTATGGCGGCCGGCAAATGGATCCTGCACCGCTCGTACCTGGAAGCATGCCGTGCCGTCGGCCGCTTCATCGAGGTGGGGCATCTCCGTGGTGCCGTCCGAGTTCCTTGCTGTCGCCGTAACACTATGATGCCCCCACCCTCCACTAACGCTGCCCACATAACGTGTCCCAGGAGGAGCAGTACGAGTGGGGCAGCAGCTCCATTTTGGATGCCCTGCCCACCATCAGCTCCCAGCAGCGTCGGCTGGCTCTGGCTGCCATGAGGTGGAGAAAGACCCTTCAAGGTCGTCAGGACCAACGGGTACAGCATAGAAGCCTGCGAGCGATCTACACTACGCGACGGCAGTCTGAACTCTCATCCGCGTTCAGCCTTGTGTTCTGCGTCTCATGACATGACACTATCTATCCATCTTCTAACTGCTTATCCTGGTCAGAGCCGTGGGGTGGGGGGGGGGGGCTGTGACCTATCCCAGATGGCATGGGGCACAGGGCTGGGTTACACCCTGATTGGCATAACACTTACAAAAATAACATGCAGTGCAACTGTGATATCTACTAAGGTTTGTCGCATACATAAATTGACTCTGTACATCTGTGTAGCGAAATGCTTTTTCCTCCTGCTTCCTGGATTGTGTCCTGAAAGAAATACGTAATGCAAAGTGAAATATAAATAAAAACTTAAAGAAAAGTTACTAATTAAAATATCTATAGAAATAAAATAAGATAATAGAAATGTCTGAGTCAGCCTGACAATTCAGATACAAAGCAGTTAACCCAACAGACCCCCCCCCCTTCCCACAGGGAGCGTTCAGCGGCTGGACCGTAATGCTGAACATTGACCAGGCCAGGGAAGCTGGCTTCCGGCGTCTCTTGCAGTCGGGTGGTGCAAAGGTGAATGTCAGATGGTAGTGTCCCACCGGATGTGCTGATCGCCTCATCTTGCTCAGACTAAATGCCCCTGTCACCTGTGTGAAGGTCCTGCCCAGCCCCTCGCCAGCCCTGTATAAGGAGACCACGCACCTCTTTGCGGACTTCAGCAGGCTCAAGCCGGGTGATTTCCGCGTGGATGTGGTAGAAGCTACGGCACAGGGGACGAGGTGCCTGAGGCCGGAGTACATCGCTGACTACCTTATGCAGGTCAGTGCAGGACATGCCAGTTATGGGCTTGTATCTTTTTTTTTTGTAACACATTCCTGCTATCTTTTTACTGACATTCACTTGAAAAGGCATTGCTCTCTCTGCCCTTCAGTCTTTTCATTTAGAGCGTAAAATGTATGCAACATTCACAGTTTGGTACAAACCTTGGTTTTGATGTTTACAGGTTTAGTGCAAGTTCAGTGCAACAGGGAAAACAGAATTTGGTTTAAAATAATTATTAAAACTAAATATGATTAGAAACGGTTGTAAACCAAACAAAAGTCATGGTGACTACGTGTCTAAGACTAATTTGCACATTGTAAAAATAAATACAAAAATAAAAACTGAAAAATAACACTTGGCAATCAATGACTTATCCAATCAAAATTCTGTTTTCTACTACGGAGTGTGGTCATCCACTTCTGAATTTAGGTTGTCCATGTCAAGTAATGTATGTTTCATTGTGCATACAAAACGGTACACGATGAACAATGTGTATCATTACAGCCCTAGTCTTTATACAATTTTGAATGAATAGAGAGCACTGAATGCCATCACCACCTCAGGGTACGTTTTCCTTAACCCTCTTTTTTACGGTAGTCTTTCTCTTATGTTACTGTGACTTTAGGAGCCTTCACCACCTATGGAGGCGTACTACCTGCCTCAAGCTATTCAGTACCTGCAGAGTTCAGTGGGGGGCAGCACATCCATCCTGTCACGTAAACGCAAAGCCTCCGGAGACTCCTCCGTGCTGAAGAAATCCAGACTAACTTGACACAACACCTTAGCATGGAGCATTTACCTGTGGCACTTTCCCTAGCTTTATTAAGATTTAAAAAGTGAATGTAAATGTAAATGTAAATATATTTTAAAATTTGTTGTATGAAAAATAAAATGAAAGCAACATTGTTTTGAATAATATTGCTGTATGATGAGGGATTGCTTGTGATGTGGTCGGAGTATTTGATATCTTATGTGAAATTAATTCTAGAATGATTTCTATGTAATTTTGTCATTGAATTCATAGAAGAATTTAGAGCAGAGGCTTCTCGGTCGATTTATACGCATATTTGGGTATTATTGTGGTATTTATTAAGTGGCGTTAAAGCTAGATTTTAATTGTTGAATTATATTAAGATACAAGATCGGGGGATAAATGGTGTAATAGTGTATCACAGGGCAGTAGCTAACCTGATACCCTTCAAAGCTGCATTTCTGCACACCATCCACAAGAGGGAAATGTGCATCTGCATGATTACATTTCAATGTTTTTTTAATGGCATTCTCGTGTACTACTCCGAGCAATTGGAAGTATTATCCAGATTTGCTGAGGATGTCCACACCGATTGGCTTGGCTGTGCTTGCATACGCAGCAGGGGTGTCGTCTTAATGGTTAGTGTGGGCTCACCCGGCAACCTCAGTCAACACGTAACTCATGCTATGCTCAAGCTAAATATGCATGGGGGACTTTCACAGTGAGCTCTTGGTCTTATACTTTAAGCCCATTATATTGATTAGGCTCCAATGAATATCCGTGCTTAGTTATGATTAATGGTGGCCTTGGCGCATTACAGCGCGCTGCCAGTATCAGCCACTTAATGCAGCTTGATGGAGTATCGCACATGCAAAGGAAAATCTGTTTTATATTTCAGTAATTTGGAGATCATTTGAAACAAATAGTCATAAATTTTAAGCTCCTGGAACAGACCCCCCCACTGCTACTTAGTAATCCTTAATTACACAAAATGACAATCTGTGAGTAAGCAATTTTGCATCTAGTTACATAACTAATATGCTCCAGGACTGGGTTTTGAAACTTAAATTTTTTGACTGATTTGCTTGTAGTTAGTATAATGCAGAGGATAATTTCTTCCCTAACTTTCACCTGTCTTTATAATGCATAATGGAGAATGTCTTGAGTCATTGTCCATACTTAACCCTGTTCTAAGATATTAGAGATTCAGTGGCTCAGGCATCGTCTGGCCAACAGCAATGTCTCACATCACCTCAGAGCTCCTTGTTGCTACTAATACAGCTCTTCTTGTCAGTTCCAGCTCTGTGATGCTGGTGTGAAGTCACACATTCAACCTGAAAATTGTTCTACAAATCTGGGGAAGCCCCAGAAAAAAAATTCTGCCCTGGTGATGGGCCTAATGATAACCACAGTGGAAGGGAGTCATTATGGTTCTCAAGCCAATAGTGTAAGGAAGAGTTAGTTCTGTATGAATCATCAATGCAAGTCTAGCGTAATGAATTAAATTTTATGCAGAAGTGTCGTGGTGCCCTCTAATTTGCTTTGTACACATGTGCAGTTGGGGAGATTATAAATTAGGACAGAGAATTTGTGCTCAGTGGAAGTACCTCAATATATGGTTTGTCAAATTACATTGATGATTATGGCGAAAGGACTTAGTTACATATTATAGACATGCGTCTCAAATGTTCCATAGTCACATACTCATCACCTGTCTCCTGTAAGCACTTAACTAGTCTGTGAAATGAAGCTTCACTTGTCATTTGCACAAATACAGGTACATTGGAATGCTTCATACATACAACCATTTATCCAACACCCCTGGAGTATCTTGTGGGATTAGGGGCCTTACCCCATCAACCTGTGACAATTCTTCCAAGGATGGAATTCAAACCAGTAACCCGACCAAACGCTCATTGGTACCCATGCCCCCATGTATCATGAGTTAGGTCTGTTGGGTGGTCTCTAGTAGTTTCTGACTGCGGTGAAACTACTACTAAAGATTCATGTATGTAGACGATTGAGCAGCATGCTTTAATGTGTTTACATCTTGTTGAGTCTGTGACCAAAGATAAGGACTCCATATAATAACGATAGAGTCAAATTAAAGTAATTTGTGCTGTATGTACACTTTCTCTAAATGATTCTCCCACAGTCTAAAGATAAGTGCAACTGATGACTAAGGTACTCAATGTGCCTATGTGTGAGGCAATAGAAATAAAATATTTTCAGTGGAATAACGACATTGCCATTAACGTAGGATGACGAAAACAGCATGGATTGACTTGGAGGCTATAGAGTGTCTTTCATTAGTGTCGTTTTATGCAACTGCAAGCAGTAATCACCGCGCTGGCCGTTAGTTTACAAGATCTGCGTTGCTTATCAGTTGTCAATTTAATTTCGTTACAACCCCTGTCTCATCTCGTGCTGGCCTTGTTACCCATGGCAACGGCAGTGCTGGGCTGGCAGCTGATGTGAAACCCACAAATGTCGCTCTCACTTAAAACTCATCGTACTTCACCTCGGGTTTATCATGATCATCATCCCCCCTACAGGATGACATTCGCCCCCGTCTTCTGACGCTAGACCTATAGGTCATCGTTTTTTGGCAGTTCCTAACTGGGACCCAGCATGTCTTAAGGTCATGTTGTCGTACATCACTCATAGGAAAATAACGAATATGTTGCCTAAGTCATTGCTACGATCGAGCGAGAGAATTCGCACGCGTTCCTCCTGAACGAAGACCCTTCTCGGGGCTCAGTGTAGGCAGGAATTTCGGACAGTATTGCCCCCTGCAGAACTGAAACGGGCTGATCGGTCGTGTAATCGGGTGCCCTGGAGGTCACCGTCTCCGTCATCTGCTCTGATTCTCCCATATGCGCACAAGCGAGCCATTTGCGGTGATGACCGTCCGCAAAGTAATCAACCCTGGGGTCGCAATATTTGATATCATTAGACCTAAATCAACAGTACTTTCTGGGGAAAAAATATACGATTTATTTCTTTCCCGGATGCAATGTCCACTCTTTCATAAGCTTTGCGCCATGTGGAACAGTCGTGCAGAGGATATGGTGTCCGTTAAACAATAAAGGAGACGTAAGTGGTTTGCAACCGCATCTCTACGCCAGTCGTTCCCGCTTGTGGCTAAATCTCTGTTTGTGATTACAAATTAATATGATTGCCGGTGAGTGAAATAAGCCCCAAGCGGACACACATACTGGAAGCGCACATATAGGCGACATCAAAAAAGGGTCATCTGCGACACCCACACAGTCAGAATAAAGTACCAATTTGAACCGTTGAGGGTACAATTACTTGTCACTGGGGGTGTACCGTCAAGGGTCTGCCAATTGTACCCTAGCTGTAGATAAATGTACCCTACCGTTTAAGGTACAGGAATTGGCAAAAATTAAGAACATTGTTGTATCATTGGGGATACTTTATTGTTGTTTGTAACTTGGGGTACAAAACTATACCAGAGCTATACCTAGGGTTGCCAAGTTCCTCAACCACAAATGAGGGACACTATCTTGCAGGTGCGCGCGCAGAGCAGCTGACCAACAATAATGGAAATCGCAAGGTTTCATACTATAAATCTACACATTTCACAGTGTAAAAGGACAAGCCACTAGTGGCCAGTGCACACACGCACACCAACAACCGTGTCTCATAGCAACGTTTGCATGAGTTTTGCCATGCTTACAGTAGTCTATTATTGGCCGACGAAGCTTTGATTGGAATACGGGACTGGAGCTGCCCCTGACGGGACAAATCAAAATCACCCATATTCCGGGATGTCCCGGACAATTCGGGACGGTTGGCAACCCTAGCTGTACCCTATTTTTTATGACAGTGCAACTTCCCGGTAACTTTAACGGGGAGTCGCTGTGGTTCCACGGAGGTACTTAAATGTTCCCCTTACAAACAGCAACCATCGGATTGTAGCCTACTTAATCAAGTTACCCAAAAATTATTCTTTCAAATTTTCAAAAATTATCTCTCAACCATTTTCTACTTGTCCACTGCATTATTTCTAGAGCTGAAACGTTTTTTTTTTCTGTCACTTCTTCATTTGTAGTTATTTTCCTGGGGATTAACCGGATTAACCAGTTTTACCCATTTACCCATTGTCCGTTTTACTGCAACAGTGCCTCAAGGGTATAACTGCGGTGTCCTAAACCTTTCTGCGATCTCCTGTCCTACATTACTCAAGAAGTTTACTGAACTGTGAAGTTTACGGTATACTTACCATATTTCGGAATAATGTTTGGTATGAGGCTTTTAAAAATAGAAACGGCGTGGACTTTTTATTCGAATTTAGGCCTAGGAAATTGCCGTTAATTATTTTGTGTGTAGTATATAACAGGACTTAGATTTCTTGTATTTTAGCAGGGAAAAGCCTATGAATGAATGTTTCAATTGTATCCATAGTAACATCTACATTATAAACCGAGATTTTTGTACAAAATTTGGCGAACAATAAAATAAAAAATAAAACTTTTGAGATTTACATGCTAATCGAGACTTAACGCAATTAGGCAATGCCCTGGGTATATACACGGTTTTTCTGTTATCTACATGCAATAACAACACTTAAGATACACTAAGTACTTAACAACACCTAAGTAAAAAGTACCAATTATTTTTAGATTAAATTAGTTTGTTCCTTTAATTTAACGAGGACAGTCACGTAACTGTAAATTAGTTGAGCCGCGGCCGCACTACGAAGATTTTGGTTCATTTCAATGCCAGGTTTATTTAAACATGTTATTAAAGGTCTGCAACGTGTTTTAACATAATTTTCATTTGCGATAGCCTATTATTTCGGATGATGACAACAGCCTGTTCACTTATCCACTTGGATTTAATTTATATGGCGTTAAACCTGAACGTTAATCATTTTCTGATTATGTGTGCTAGCTGTACTGGTGTTACAGAAGGGCTGCCTTTCTTTTTGACAATGTAAACCGGCCGGGACTTCCGAAAACCTTCCCTATAACCTGAGTATAGATTAAAACAAACAAATAAATAAATAGGCTATAAAAATAAATCTGTAGCTGCTGGTGCAGCAAAATGTCCTCATTATTATTCTGCGGCCGTGCGCCGCTCGCAGGATCCAGGAACCTCTTTGCGCCGGGGTGGCACCATGCGAGCCCCCAGAGCCGGAGCCGGATCCCCAGGAGCGCCAGTGTTACCGTCTGCGGATCGGGGGGCTGGGTTTGAGTTGTGCTGGGTGGGGTGGGATGGCGTGGGGGACCCACTTCTTTCCCATGCTGCCGAAAGGTAGAGTTGGTGCTGCTGGGCACAGTAGTGGATTGGACGCCGAGCTCATGTGACAGCTCGCTGGCGACATGTGCTTTAAGGCCCCGGGTGACAGCGGAGTTGTGACATAGCGGCTTTCGGCTCACTTCGTTCCGGATTGCGAAGGACCCGTCATAGCTTCGGCCTGAAAGGTAAATCGGGGCTTTTCTATTATTTAGAGGAATATACCAACGACGAGCGAGTTTTTCGTATTTGTTAAAACCCTGCATGCGTTTATTTAACCGGACGATTTCCTTCCATCGCTTATATATAGTTTATCGTTTGGTTAAAAAATTTTAATGCATAAGTGTCATTCATATACACAAATATGCGTTTCGTTGGGTGTTCGGACACGGGAGATTAGCAAGAACATGCATCACACTGCCGGTCACTGCATTTGTCAGCTATTCATATCATATCGTGATTTTATCCGCAGTTGAATCACTCGGCTTACGCGTGAGCATTTATGACACCTGTGTGAATCGTGATTTAAATTATTCCCATCATTAGCTTCCTGTTTCCTCACCGGTATCCTGCGGTTCTAGTGATTCTCCGTTAATCATCCTTTTTAAATGGAAAGGTGACAATTTGCATAGATTTTACCAGGCTGGAATAAAACGTATAAACTCTTTGCTATTTAAAACAAAGTGCTTGATTCGTATCCTTTAACGCCAGACCCTAAAATGTTCATATTTTGTGTCATGCAGATTTACCTTTCTGCGCTGCTTAAATTGTTGGTTATACTCATCTTATGCATTTCATTTATCTTCAATAGCATTTTCTCTTCCGGCGGGAGCGTTAGGATGTACAAGGTTCTCATTTTCTGCACTCATACATGGCGCTAACATGCATTCCTATTTCATTTTACAGTTTGACCTAATCGTTTTCGACCCAAATCGAACAAATACTGCAGGATTCCTGTGCTCGAATAATGTTGGAGACAGTAACATCTTTTTCTCCATCTTAATATCA
Source organism: Hippopotamyrus pictus (assembly GCA_026781145.1). NCBI lineage: Eukaryota > Metazoa > Chordata > Actinopteri > Osteoglossiformes > Mormyridae > Hippopotamyrus > Hippopotamyrus pictus. The sequence continues at coordinate 25,809,438 of JAODLC010000001.1, forward strand.
AGGTAGGACCAAGGACTTTTTTGTTTAGTTGTACTTTATATTCAATTCGAATTCGAATGGTGCATGTCTAGTGTTTTGTTTTTGGATCACTGGGACAATTTGCTCAAGAAAAAAAAAAGTGTAGGAACCTTCAACAAAAAACTTAATCCTAGCACGAAGCATTTTATTTCTTCTTTTGCCAGTTTGAACTGATAGGCCTATTATGGGGTGTCCATGGGACTTTTGAAATTCGTTTTGCTTCTGAATTAATGAGTATCTTTGAGTAACAGGGATGTTCTTGCAAAATGTTGTAAAGGAAGGCATAAAGGGAAAACAACATATAATATGATTGTTTACTTCACTGAAGAACTAATTTCAGTATGCTGTTCGAAGGTGCAATTTCATGAGAATTCATGGGACTGAAATTATAGACCGTCTGGTTGAAAATCTTGGTTTCTAACAATGTTCCTGTACATAAATCAAATGAATTTTAGACTATGTGTGTTTTAGTAATGATCTGAGCAGGAAATTGAATGAAGAATTCCAGTCATCTAATATCAGTCATGTAATATGTGTTTTAAGGCAGAGAAGGCACACAATATCTGTGTAGAACGTGAGAATGAGAAGCTAACATTTTAAAAGAGAACTTCTGTTGAAATGGTGTGAGATCTGATGAAATGTATGTCCTGACAAAACATCTTTTCTCCCATACAATACTCCATTAAAGAACAACGTCACCCAACAGTTTGGGTTTTTTTTTTTTCTTTAGGGTAGGGTGCATAAGAGGGGCGAACCTTATCGTTAGCCAATGATATGTTTTGAATCGATGAGTGATGGGAGGGCACACCCCAGGGTCCAATCAGCTTTCAGCTGTGGCCAGTGCCCCTGTGGCCACCCCTATATACACTGCTGTAGCTCAGCTCAGTCTATTTCAGACATTCAGTGATGGATTCGTGCTCATATAATGGACAGATACGTCCAATTGATTTTAGACTGGAAAATAATAAAGTGTTATTGAAATGCATGTTAAGAGTCAGAAACGTGAAGTCTACCGTGGTCTGAGGTCCACTGAAGGGGTAGGTATGTTAATTAAAGTGGGTCTTTGAATTTGAGCCTTCTCCGGGAGAGAGATCTCATGAAACACCGGCCTAACATGACAGGACTGACCAGAAAGCTCCGCCTCTTTTTCTGTGCTTCTAATCAAAATGCCAGGAATTATTAACCTTGGCCTCAGTTTCAATGAATGGCTCAATGCCAAGAAAACGCAGCTTCTGGAAGTGGCAGGAGCAGGCTCAATGCTTGGGACCCATTTTTTGGAACCTCTAAGCTTCTCCTTGGAAGCAGGTTTCTTGGTGACCACTTGTGATTGCCTCATTAAATGAATGCCACAAACAGAGAGTCTAGAGTGTTCCCTGTGTTGTCCTGAAAAGGCAAATTATTCTGTGTAAGCATTTTGGTCATTTGATTTGACTCTTTAATCTCAAAACAAGTTAGTCTCATGTGCATTATTTTAGAAGGGTGTCTAAGAAATTCTGTAATTATGTTGAGTGTCACCTGGACCTTGAGAACAGGCTGTCCACTGAAGATACAACTTGTGACCATTAAAAGAACACTTCAAAGGCAAAGTCAGGAGACTGTTTCCAGTAAAGGGAAATGCTTCTAAAAGGGTTTTATATAAAATAGGTTTATTAGCTGCTTAAAGTCACCAAAGGTCGTTCCCTTATGTTTTACTTTATAAGCATATCTTGGCACAAAGTGTTAGCCTAATTGTTGTGGCAAGTGAAAATTATGGTGGATTTAACTGCCCAAATCTCTGTAAGGAAGCATAGGTGCCAGCGGTACAAATCACAGCATCGCCCATGGAGAAAAGCCACAGTCACTCGCAGCTAGATGGCTGTAGATGGATGTTAGGATGTTCAAAGAGTCAAGGAAGAACATTTTCAGTGGGATTCCTGACTCATACAGAAGTAACACTCATCACACTCATCATGATGTCTACGAAACATGGTTAAAGCTTTACCATACCACTTTAAAATAAGACTAACATCATTTAAGGCACAGATTTAAATATCAAACATCACTTGACTAAAAAATAACTGATCCATATGATAAAATGATTTTGTCTAATACATGACTGCCTTGTCTAATACATAACATGTCTTTGTTAGGTTTTGTCCTTGCACTCTGAATGCGTAGTGAATTGGCCTCAGTAACGCACGGATTCATAATGAAAGATAAGGAACACGATGCTGATTATGTATTTATTTATTAATTCTGAAGGAAGGGGGGGGGTTCTGCCAATATTGGGTGGGCGCGTTCCCCCAATTTCTGACACCCCTGGAATGCACACCCCTCTCAAAATGTGCCAAAGTCACACTATATCAAAACTTTGGTTCATGAGGTTGATAAGAGTCGACCCCACAGGTTCATTTACATGTTAGTCTAATATATTTTCTTCAAAAAAGCACCCTGGAATAGTCCTGAGTAGTCAGTACTGAAGCACACAGGATATCCCCTTATGTTAAGACAGCAATGCGCCTTTTCTTTCGGCTATTGGGCCATTGCTCGTCCCTATAGTTCTTCTTGCAAAAGTCTACTTGTCAATAAGAAAGTTACATAAGTTGCATGGCAACCTAAAGGATGATTTTCTGCTAGTCTGGTTTCTAGCTTTTCACAATCTTCAGTTTCCTAAGCCCCTCTTTGGCCTGGACTAAACAGGTCTGTTTCCTTGGTAATGTCCAGTGACTTGTACACAAACGGTCTGTATGAGTGCCAGTTTCTTCACCTGCTGTGGGATAAACCACCTTTTTGTGGCCTCTAGATGGTCTCCAGTGTCTGCTTTCTGATTGCATTTAAGTATACAGGGGCCACAGTGGTACTGGCCCCAGCTGAAAGCTGATTGGCCCCTGGAATGTCCCTTCCCTGTCACTCATTGATTCAAAAAATATCATTGGCTAATGGTAAGGTTGGCCCCTCTTTATGAATTATGACACGCACCACACCTTAAAAAAATCCTAGAATACCCTCTGCGTTTAAATCTTTGAAATCTCTATTCCACATTCAAATTACATTTTTTTTCCTGAGTGCTTTTTTTTCTTTTGTAAAAACAAATTTTATTCAATTATATCTGAATTGGTTAAATGAAAAATCCCTCAAGCATTTATTAATGAGTCAAGAAATGCACAGATTGGAAAGTTCAGTTTTTGATTGAGTCAGTGTGAAAAAAATGCTTCTGCAGCAAGATGCAGAGTTCGGGAACAGAGGGTACTGTAATTAGGATTAATTGGTTATTATGTCATGCAAATGCTAAGCTGCAGTCAAATCAGAGGCATGACTGTGATCGAGAAAAAACACCCATAATCAAGCAAGATCCATAAGATGTGCGTAAGGACTGAATATATTTATTTATTGCCTAACTTCCAAAAATGGGGCCCCACCCATCATCTTATGGATGTTTTAGTATGGTACTAATTCATATAAAGAGCTGAAAACCCTCAGCAGTTCATGAGAGTTGGATCTAATATAATCTGCCTCACAGTAAGAGCAGAGAAACCCCATAGATGCAGGGTAGCCATCCTCTGGCAGGGCTACCATCGCTTTGCATGTGTTGGACTGAGTTCCTCTTTTGTTTTCAATTCCAGGTGTAGCTTGAAGGGCAGGATTTTATGTCTGCTTTTCTCTGTAAGGTCTTAACCTGTATAATGTGCAGTCTTAACACATTTCACTTTAGTTGTGTGGATTTCTCTTTAAATGGCTGGTCAGTGTCTGACCTGTACATGACTTGACTTCTGTTTGAATCTCTAATTATTACTCATTGTTGGAATGAAATTTTTTAGCCGAAGTTTTTGTGGAGCTGAGAGGCTCAAGGAGCTATCATTTCGATTACTGCTGCTGACCGGAAATGCCTTAAATGGAATGGCAGATGGCGCCCTCTAGAGGTGTAATGGTTGGGATATAGTCTTCGTAAATTAAGACAGGATGTCACCAAGCCTCCCCTTCACATTCGCCAGCGGTTCCCTTCAGACGTGTATAAATGAAGTGACCGGAGAAGTTTATGAATGGGTCAGTTGCCTCCATGGCATTTGCAGAACAGGCCAGAAGCTGATTGGCCCTGCATTGGGGAGGAGCCCTAGATCTGATTGGCCACAGTCATTGGTTACGCAGCCCATAGTGGGGGCTGATCCTGTGCTGAACAATTTGACAGAAATGGAAGATTATGATGGATGACCAAGCCTGCTTGCAAGCCTGCAGGCCAGTCTCAGAAGACTGGGCATCTCCAAGGTGGGGTATACGTGCTACGACTGTTCGAATGGAGCAATGAAGGCAGGAAATGAAAAATTGCTGTCCTGTTCGCCGAAGGCCAGACACTTAACGACAGATGGTTATCACTGTCCGGCGACTGAGCCACTGACAGATCAGGAAGTCCCTCTGGATCCAGAGCCGCCCCTTTCCCCTTAGGCAGAAACATTCCTTTCCTTCCCAGGCCGTAAGTGGAGAAGTCACATAGTGTGCCACTCATGCTTAGTGTCCCTAGTACCATGTGACTAGGTGAGACGCGGGATAGGTGGCTGCTTCAGAGTCGGTCATCATGAGGCATTGATTGGGAACCAACGTTCGTCCATGTCCGTATGTGGTGCTCTTCATTGGCTGGGAGCTGCGAGGGAGCAAAAATGTGGACTGCTTTGGGTCCCCAAGAACTGACATGAGAGACACTGCTCTGTGGGATTATAAGCCCCGTGGTGCCTATTGTTGAACTTGCACAGATCAAAGGTGTTTTTAAGTTGTTTCATGAACTTGGGAGCTTGGGAGGTATGATAAGGGCAGGAGGGGTGATAATTAGGAGATCAGCCGACTGGAAACATGTTATTCCACATTTATGCTTTGCTCTTCTGTTTACTTGAAACACAGCAGGAAAATGTACGTTTTGTATTTACTTGTGTTTGTGATGTAATGTTGTCATCCTTTTGCTGTTGCTGGACTCCCCTGCATATTAACTTGGGACATTCCACGCAGGGTTGTATAGTTTGTCTGTGCCTATTAGAAAGTGTTTTGTGGATCTGATTCAGAGTCTCTTTCTCCGTGCGGGCCTCCAGGTCCTTGGGGGATGGGGGGGCTGGGACGAGCTGTCTAGTAATTTGAGACGGTATTAATATAAAATAAGATGGAGAGGCGTGTCAAGGTTGCAAATTAATTTTCTGAGCGATAATGACTAAAGCACCAGTAGCCAGACATTGCCAAACGACAGTTTAACGCTGCTTCTGGGGGGCAGGGGTCTGACTGGGGCAGCGTCCATTCCAGCAGCATCACCATGGAAACACGTGGCATTTGCCTCTGGAGAGGGGGTGGGTAGGACGGGGCTGTGAGCACTGAGGAACATGCAGAAATCGTCTGAAACAGCACAGGGGGGCCCAACCATGGACACTCCCTGCACTCCTCCTTGCTCCACCTCAGCCAATCACAACAGTCTCTCAGAAGGGTGACAGCCGTGATTATACGAGTCGTAACCAGCACCGTAAGGGTCCACTTCTGCAGCTCCTGGGATGCCATCACTTGTACTTAATGAGACTAAGTGACTGGAGTGAAGCAATTACCTGAGAGGGGACCAGGCTGCCAGTTAAACAGGGACTGTAGTAATTAAAGTAATTAATTTATATTTCTATATAAAGCAGATCTGCAGAAATGTATAGAAAGTCAGTCATTGTAATTATGTAAAGCGTTGTGGGAAAAAATGGCCTTTAACAGTTTTTAGCAATTTCTTTAGCAGACACTGAGGCAACGTACAAGCAGGGTCAGACAGTCCGTGGAGGAACGAGGGCCTTCCTCAAGGGTCTTTCTGCCAGCTCTGGGTTGTGAGCCAGCAACCTTCTGTTCAGAAGCAGAGCATCCTAACTTGCTGAGCCACATACTGCCCCCTTGAAGTTATCTGAAGTAGGAAGGCATCAGGTTGCCTGTGGTACTGCAGTAGTGACAAGTAAGACTTCCACTTCAAGGTGATTTGGCTGGCTGCTACTAGGAAACTCTGCTTAGCTGTCAGGCCCGAAGGAGCTGTTGGATCTCGTCTGCGAGAAGCGGATCACCCCTGCTGTCAGCTCCCTGGGTGTGTAGATGGGTGAGACTCTTCTTGGTGTTGCCTAAGAGAGTCTGATGATCAATTACCACAGTGTTGGGTTCTTTACCACCTCTGAGACTTCTGGTTCCCCGTTGGCCAAATCCAGCTTGGCTCGTACCACAGAATTCTCTCAAACACGTGGCAGCTCCTCCTGGATTCCCTGGCCTTCCTCCAGTTCCATCTCCTGGGCATGGAGGCCATTACTTCTCGTACTCTAATAATAGCACCCTTTTTGCTTTCCTGGCCACTAACGCAACAGGGAGTCAAGGATAAAGTGGAAGCAAGAAACAGTGTGAGCATCATTCCTGCTTGTGCTACAGATTTGTCAGAGCGTCTGGCAGGATCCTGACTCCCCGGGGCTGTGGACGCCGGCCTTTGCCTGCCATCATTGGCTCTTCTCTTTAGCTTACCTGATAGTATACACTTAAAGGGCTATTTTATTTTTGACAGCTAAGCTTAAAGGGAATGGCCAAAAATGTCATGGTTTCATCTGTATTCTCCCCGTGTTGGGTGGCTATTAAAAGATGTCTGTGTGCTGCCAGGTACGTTAATATTTATTCCCATTTAGCATTTGCGCTAGTCCATTAAATAAAGTGTCATATTAATGTAACTGCACTTCAGTGACATTTAGATCTGACCGAGATGGGGGCGGGGGCAGTCAGGAACATCTATTAATTTTTCCTGTGACATATTTCTGAACATATTAGGTCCCTTTTTTGTCTTGGTTCCCAGGAAATGCCCCCAGAGCCTGATCCCTGACCCCACACCCAGGAGAGATTCTAGGATTTTTAAAATGGGGGGCATAAAAGGTGCCATTTTTCATATAATGGGGCAAACCTTACCATTAGCCAATGATATGTTTTGAATTGGTGATTAACACGAGAGGGGGCACTTCGTTGGCGAATCAGCTTTTAGCTGGGGCCAGTGCCCCTGTGCCCCACCCCTGTATACATCCTGGCCCCCGCCCCATCGTTGCCCTTTCTACGGCCTGTTAGTTCCTGTGTTTTCCTCATACTGACCACAGAAATACCTATATCTTTTCGTCCTTCCCTCTCATCTGTCCATCTGTACCCATATGGAACCCTCCATTCCATCCTCTCATTCCTGTGCTACGTGGTCTTGCATTCCTGGCTGGGGGGTACATATGAGGTAGGGGGCAGGTGAGTGGGACTCCCCCCCCAGGCCTCACTCTCTCTCTCATCTCGGTTAAACATTTACCTTGTGGCTTCCTGTTGACCCTTCTGTTGTCCAGTTCTATCCACTGGATAATAACCAATATCCTAACGACCACTGGGACATCATCATATAGGAGAGAGAACTATATAATCATGGGCATTATATGCTTACAGTAGTGTTTCGCTACCCAGTCCTCTGGGATCCACAGACAGTCCACATTTTTGCTCTCTCCCAGCACTCCAGTACCAGGTATTCAGTGATCTTGGTTGATGATTTGTTCTTGGTTGTTTGGTTCAGAGCTGGGAGCTGGAAGGGAGCAAAAATGTGGATTGACTGAGGCTTCCCAAGGACTGGGTTGAGAAAAACTGGGTTAGAGGGAGCTGGAGAAACTGGTCTTGCTCTCAACACACTGATTTAAATAAAAAGGTCATAGAGTAGTCCTTCAGTGACAGCCTCCAAACTGCCTTTGCTGGAGAAGTTTAAGAACATGAACAGTGTGCAAAACAAGATGAACTTCAGTTCATTAAAACATCAATAGAATTAAATAATGGGGACAGTCATTTAGAAAGGCTACGACTTCAGAATACTATTTCCACTGCAAATAAAACCACTGATATACTTATTTTAAACATACATAAGATAGTCTACAAGAAGCAACACTTAAATTTCTTTGAAATATGGACATTTTATTGTTATTTCAAAAGATAAATTGATAGTGCAGTTAAAGGATGACAGTCATGAGTATCTTCCGTCAGTTTGAATTTAAAGGGGCAGTTCAAATCCTGGGGCCCCTGGGGGGGGGGGGGGGGGGTTGATGTCACTGCTGGGCCCTTAAGCAAGGCCCTTAACCCCAGTCACCTTCTCTGTCAGTTGTGAATCACTTTGGATAAAAGTGTCTCCTAAATAAAGTAATGTAAAGAATGAAACGCTACCAGCTTGCATATTGATTTCGATTTTGTGATTTTGTGACGTCACGCATTTAGTGTGGGCGTAAATTTGAGGTCTGAGTCGAGAAAAATTTCCCGCGTTGCTTTGAAAAGCAAATTTTATTGGTTTCTTTTGTTTTGCCTTGATACTTTTCTCTAGTCCCAATAGTTAACACTGGCCAGTCAGTCTTTCAGCTGTACGTACTAGGGCCAGCTTGTTGTTTGCGCTGCCCGCGCAAATGCATGGTTTTAGCGGCGGTAAACATCGCAGCTGTCGCTCTGCACCTTCTGGAGAGTCAGAAGCGAAGTCACGCTTTGGGGGGTTTACCAGAAAGAAGGCAGAGACAGACTCTGTATTCTCCGTGTTTGCACACATCAGGGGCGAGGAAAGCATTCCCTCTAAGCAGCTCCCCAAAGACCATTATCACAGCGATAATTATCATGACTTTTATTATACTAAGATGCACCCAGAGACAGGATAATGGGCGGCAGGTTTAGGAAGTGCACAGGCCTGGCGTGTTTATGAGAACAGCAGCCAATGGAAGGGGCTGTATTTTAAGTTAAAGAAATCTGTCTTCTGGTTAACATGTATTTTATTAATTGCTTTAAGTTATTTAGCTCTGATTTTCTTTAAAGGTCACGTATCATAAAGTAAGAGGTTCTATGTTTAATTAAGTGGTGACTAAAGCAGGGAATGTTGACAGAGATGGCAGCACAGTTGCCTGCAGGGTTGTGGGTTTGAATGCCACACTTGCTGTGTGTGTGTGGACAGGATGCCTTGGCATTGCAGTCTGATGGCTAATTAGTTATTACAGTGACTCAGTAAATAACATCCATCCATCCATTCATCTAACTTAGTATCCTGCTCAGAGTCAAATCTCTATGAACATATCTCCCCCAAACACAAAACTGAGTGCTTCCGATGCTATTTCTTACCCAGCATCAAACAACTGCACAATGCTGCCTCTTCTAAAGGCACTTGTACTACAAATGGACATTGAATGTATATATGCCATTTGCACAACAGCCATTTTCCACCGTATTTACCATAGCGATTTGCACTTGTATCTTTTTCTAGTAAAGCTTATTTTTATTACAGTTTTTTCCTTTAAATATTTACTGTTAGAATTTACTTATGTTATTCTTTGTTGTTTCTTTCTACCTAAATTGTAGATATGTATTATCTGTGTATCTCCTTTCTGTGATACTGGACTGAGAAATTTTCAGCCACAGAGATCAATAGTTCCTAAAATGGCTTTTGGTAGAAAAATGATTAATATACTTGCAAATCTTGAAGGCTCCAGAAGGTTTTAGATGGCCCAGATACAGGAACCCGAAGCAGTTTACATTCAGAAGTTACAGTTCTAGGTCATTTTCACCTTTAAAAATCAAGAGCATCACCCCAAAACAGAATGTCACTCCAATACCAGAGTGTCTCACCATTCGCTTTCTTCGCTCACTCTACACCTTGCACCCGCAGATAGAGTAGAGAGATACTTGCAGCACCTCTGGAGCTGGGGGTTAAGGGCCTCGCTCAGGGGCTCAGCAGCAGTCCTGGGATTTGAATCAGCAACATACCAAACATGGGCGCAGTGTCCTAAACCACTGATCCCTGAATAGGAGGGAACCTGCACCTCTGACTGTTCTCTGCTGAACCGATGAAGCGCACAGTAAGGACGTCCCAGCAGACTGCCCAGGAGCAGGAGAGCAGGGGTGGTCCAGTGCCCGAAGCTGTGCTTTTTGACAGGTTGCTGATTGGCTGGGGCCCCTTCTCGGTGTCCCGGTCACACTGCCCACCCCCTTAGCGGGGCTCACCAGCAGTTTGATGGTATTACTCTTCCTACCAGTCAGGTGTGGGCTTCAGGCCTTCAGGAGGTCAGTAAAAGGTCCAACCGGGTTCCTCAGCAATCTGCCCCTCCAGCAGAACTCTGTGGGTTTTTATAAAACAAACTCCCTCATTCCCAATTAGAACCAGTCATCCATGATACGTCCTCATATTTGTTTTGAGTGCTGAGAAAACATAGCCCTGGTGCCTCAAGGATTAAGGCCCATGTGACTCAGGGCAGGATTTAATAAAGTTTGACTCCTGCAGAAGTACCAGCCCTTCGGGTTTCCTCTGGCTCCCGAGCAGCAGCGTCTCTTCGAGTGAAAAGTTCCAACTGCACCGTTTGTGTTAGCAACCTGTCAGTGTTTCTCCTCTGAGCTGGTCTAAATCCCACCTGCCGGTGAAAGGGCTGATGGGGGAATTGTGCAAGTTTGAGAGTAGCCGAGGATCTGTCCGGAGTTCTGGGGGGGTTTGCTGAAGTGCAATAGTGCTACCAGGGGACAGTGAATAGCAATATTAACAAAGCAAGACAGTGCAAGCATGAGGATGGCACATATAATAATATCAAAGCAGTAGGGCTATCATAGGTGCTAACAGCAATGATAACATAGCATTAACAGAAGGATGGTATAATGATAATAATAATAATAATAATAATAATAATAATCCCCCCCACCCAACACACACACACACACCTCAGCTTTCAGTCTTAATCATTTTACAGTTTACAATTAATCAAACAAGTTAACAAAGCGTGCTGGTGGACATGGGCTGGCTTGGGGGGGGGGGCAGCCTGTTTCTAGAGGGTAATATGTCTCCCTGACAGTGGGGGGTACAGGCAGGGGTGAACAAAAGCAGCCCCAACAACCACAAAAGCATGTCCCTCCGCCACCTCCTCCCCCCCCACCGCCGCCGCCACATTACAGCCAATGAGCCGGCAGCTCTGTGACCCCATGTGACCCCTAGAGGCCCATGTCGCAGCAGGAAGCCCCCAAAGCGTGGCACTCCCCCAGAAGACGCTCCTTCCCAAAGCGCCCGTTCCTGCCATTGTCCGAGGCCAGCCTGGCCTGCGCGTGTTTGGCGAGCGTCGGGCTTCCTGGGTTTGTTGGCGTCTCTGACGCTCTTCTCCGTGGGGCCGGAGTCCAAGGCCGATAGAGCAGGAAGTCAAAACAAACTGCCGTGTCATTTTCCTGAACGTCATTCCATATCAATAATCACAAAAATGCTGCTGCACCTCTGAATCAAATACACTGTTTAATAAACACAGGCTCGTATGCTGTCAGATTAATGTCCTCAGCTCATTAATATACACAGATTCATTTTTAATGGATAATATAGTGAGGATGTGTTGGTATTTTTGCAATATTTTCTTTATTTTGGGATATTTTATGTTATCGAATTGAATAGAATAGAATAGAATAGAATAGAATAGAATAGAATAGAATAGATTATGTATATTGTCATTTTACTCAGACAAGGAAGCCATCTAATAAGTTGAACCCCCTGTTAGCACCCGCTGGAATAAAGAACAATCAGCTGAATCTACTGTTAGAATATCATTTCCAGGAAAATATCCATATTCAGGTCTGCACATTTAAATCCACCCATACATATATGGGGTGGCCCATATGCTTCTAAATACTTTTCTACTGCTGGCCTGACAGTGATTTTAATATTTCGAAAATTTGTCTTACCCTGGCCTATCCTTCTCGAATGAAGTTTATATCAAGTTCCATGTCGGATAATATTAAATATTTCAGACTGAAAAACTAAAGCTAGGGTGTAAATTGCTGAAATTGTCACCTTTAATGAGTTTTTTGGTGGCTTTTAAACCCAGGAAGGAGCTTCTCTTTACAGAATGATCCCTCACGAACTTCACTGGAGATTAATGGGGTCTCAGTCAGATGCTTTAGCTGTTAATAAATGCACACATGAACTTCTCCAGTATAAATGAGAGAATCAGCAGAACTGTCTTTGGCCCCTTCTGGTGGACCGAGGCTGTGGGTGTCTGACAATTTTCTTTTAGGAAATGTGGATCTCGTACATGATTTATGAACCTGATTAGACCAGAAGGGTCTGACTATCAATCAGTTGGGAAGGCTGGCAGAAATATACCTGCAAACCAGACAGGCCTCCCGTACAAACTGAAGAAACGTGTATCTCAGATCACATGCCGTTCCTCACAGCTTTGAGTGTGTTGTATGCTGATACATTTTAAGTGTAAGAAACTTCATCCTAATAATGCATTTTCACATGTTTGGACATCTTTAAGACATGGACCTCTTTAAAGATTTGGCTGAGGCGTGTTTGAACCATGTTTTGACACGATTAAGACATGTTTGGGCCATGTTTTGACATACGGCAAAGACACGTTTGGACCCATTTTGGCTAAGACACGATTGACTGTCTTTTATCATCCGCATACCCCAAAACATGCCAACAGACCTGGCATTAGTCTGTTTCAGTGCTACAGCCCAGTTTACAATGGCAGCAGTTCGAGGCTATAGGGCGTCACAAAGCAACATAGCTTTTGGCAGTAAACAAGCAAATACTCAACCGTAAACGTTGTTGACATTCACTCTACTCTTGTTATTGAATAATCTTAACCGCAGGCACTTCTACTATTGGATGAGCACAGAGTGGGATTACTCAGCTAAGTGTCATTATCTCCTTAGAAACCACAGCCGGAGTCCAGCCCTGGGTCCTGCGGTTCAAAGCATCTCCATTGCTGTGGGCAGTGGTGTTTCTGGACTGAATGTCAATGAAGAGCATAGAAAACATGCCATGCAAAGAAACTCCTTCAATATTGCCATTCAATAACTAAGTCTGGGTCTCTGAGATTTTAATATTGGAATTTGTGGCTTGGGGATTAGCTTTGAACACCACAGGGCTTCTCCTCTGTACTCAACGATCAGGAAGTAAAAGTAACCTTGAAATATGGGGATGGTATGAAAGTTTTGGGGACGGTAGAAGTCAGGGGATAAGCCCCTCTTCCAAAGTGCTAGGAGAGACCCAAGAGTGATGGTCCAGATCTTGGGGGTTTAGAGTTTGGGTCTAAGTCAGAAAGCCATGCAGCTGTTTTGTTTTGTTGGTTAGTTCGCCTGCTCTGGGGTGCTAATAAAATCATCCCATACCATCCTGAAATCCCTGTGTCCTGGGGATCTGTTTGCCATCTGGAGGAACGAGGTTTTTCACATTAGCATTTGTCTTGATACCAGGTATCTGCTGTTCTTGATCGCTATTGTTTAAAATAAAATGGTGTAGCTGGGTTGAGAGCTGGGAGTAGGGCTGGGCAAAAAATCGATTTAATCGATTTATCGATTTTGTAGTTTAAAACGATTTTTATTTTGCAAACTCGAGTTTTTTGCCACAATAGTTTTTTCGGACTTTTCCGCGTTTCGTCCTTGTTGGTTACCGTAGCATAGCAGCAGTACAACAAATCTTTTCCAGCACCTGAGGAATAAACATCCCGAAGAATGGGAGAAGTGCAGCCGGCTCCGTAGCGAAAACGGCTCCTCTAGCACACCTGCTAAAAAGCAAACTACACTTCCTGAGAGCTTTACAAACTGTGTACCTTATGATAAGAAC
>JAODLC010000001.1:25823140-25839596 GCA_026781145.1 Hippopotamyrus pictus
ATCGAAAATCGAATCGAAACTCGAATTTTTCTTTAAAAATCGAAGATTTTTTTTTTAGGCAAAATCGCCCAGCCCTAGCTGGGAGGAAACAAAACTGTGGACTATCTGGGACTGGGTTGAGAAACAATGAGTTTAGGTGAGGAGTTTTGTGAAGGTTCCCACAATTGTTCTGAATAGCTGATAATTAGATCTGAAGATTATACCGGCAGCATCAAATGGTAATCGAGAGCCCATGCTGAGCACCAGTGACTGGTACTGTGAGCGGAATCCAAGATCCAAGCTCTGCTCGTTCGTGCCCCTGCAGACTGCAAATCACGAGCCTGTGCATCTTTTGTTTTCTCATTCTGTTATTGGCAAAAGGGCGAAAGTGGACCCTGGAGAGCGATATGGCCAAAACAACAAACCTGTGTTTTTCAGTATCCCTTCTTGTAAAATGCTGTCATTTATAATGACTGCTTAGCGCTATATCAGAATCATGTTCAAGGGTACAACAGAATGACTCTTTGAACCAGCGATCTTTCATTTGCAGCATCATGGTGTTAATTCCTGTGTACCAGTGGAGTTTCAGGACCTGAAAAGTTTTGTTTTTAACTCTTTGCTTATTCACTTGAATGTTTCAATGACTTATGCTGGAAGACTGACTGTGTTAAAGGTATATTTGGCACAAAGAGGGTAGATCTGGCCTTTTCTAGATGTGTATATCCTGTGTAGATTACAGCTATTTGTAGTGTTTTGTTTTCACTCCAGTGACCATTGATAAGTGATAGCTACAGCACTTACCCAATGTTCAACAGGGCCTCTGCATGGTAGAGTTCCATGTTTTAAAGAGGTCAAGCACAGGGACATGTATTTAGGGGCGGGGCCACAGGCTGCAGGCTGATTGGCCCCCATTGTGCCCCCTCCTACCACTAAAGACCTAAAGTCAGTCTTCCTCCCACAATGTGTCACAGTACTGGGAACCAAGACTCACTTGGTCCTCATTTAATCCAACGAAAAACTTTCATAATAGTTCCAAAACTACAAAACTAAAAATACATTTCCAATTCATTTCCTGGAAAATGCATCCCGTGGACTGAGTCCTTCAATTGCTCTTCAATTTCAGCATGGACAAAGTTACCAAGTGGCACTGCATAAAAAGCTTTCCATATCCAATTAATCTCTCAGTCTGATATTTCCCAAAATACAACAAAAAAAATTTCTGCCATAATTTGAAATTGAACTGGGATGCAAAGGTTTCTCCGACAGTAATGTAAGTTTAGTATAGGCATCTTTTCAAACCCCAAATTTTCTGTACAAGTTTTGGACATGGAGACGAGTACAACAGGAGTTAAAAGAAAAATCACATTTTTATTCAAATTGAGAAGCCAAACAGATGACATTTTGAACGGCGGTTTGTGTAATAAGTGGTAGGAGTTGCTTTTGGAGACTGTTGCCCATGGCGACTGAGCTGGGAAATTGATGTCCTCTGATGGGTACCCCTGGTGTCGCGCTTCTGCTGTGTCATGCCTCCGCCCCTCCCGGGCTTGTCTTCACCCCCCCTCCCAAAACAGAAGGATTTATCGTCAAAATGTTCCAGACAGGCCTCCCCACCCAGCGCTAAAAATACCCTTTGCCGTTGCCCACTCGTGTTCCACTGTGTGACGCCAGGCAACTGGGTGGGGGGGGGAGGCTGCTATCCATCATTAAATCGAACTCTCCAACCAGGGGGTTGATCCAGAGCTGGATCAGGCCCAGCGGGTGCACAGTGAACTTCCAGACCACTGGGGGGGGGGGGGTTGGGCTATAGCCATCACAAACTGAACATATACAGACGTGGACAAATTTGTTGGTACCCTTCCACGAAAAACAAAAAAAATCTCTGAAATAACTTGGACCTCACAAAGGTTTAATGGCATCCCTTGTTGTTCATTTAACACAAATCAGACTTTGCTTTTGATTATTGATTCTGTTGAATATTTTATATAATCAAACAAATGAAAATGGCACAGACAAAACAGATGGTACCCTTAATTTAATATTTTGTGGCACCACCTTTTGCAGCAATGACTGCCAACAAGCGATATCTGTTCTTCACAATGAGACGTCTGCATTTGCCCACAGGTAGTTTGGCCCACTCTTCCTGAGGAAACTGCTCAAGCTGTCTCAGGTTTAAAGGGTGGCGTCTCCACACTGCAATTTTCAGATCTTTCCGTAGATGTTCAATAGGATTAAGATCTAGGCTCATGGAGGGCCATTTAAGAATATTCCAATGTTTTTTTCTCAGCCATTCTTGAGTACTTTTAACTGTATGTTTTGGGTCATTATCCTGTTGGAGGACCCATGACCTGCCACTGGGGCTACCATCCGTAGTACCCTTCAGATCAACCTGGGGTTGCACATCCTCTTGCGTCCATGTCCTGGGAGGTCGGCTACAGTCCCATGAACCTTATACTTTTTAATAATATTGGCAGCTGTGGTCACAGCAACATGAAGCTGCTTGGAGATGGTCTTACAGCCTTTAACTTTAACATGGTTATCTCTAATCTTCTTTCTGAGCTCCTCAGACAGCTCTCTCCTTTGCTTTCTCTGGTCCATGTTCAGTGCGATTCACACAATGATACCAAACAAAACAGCAGCATGTTCTTTCCCTTTAAATATGCTGAATGGCTGATGAGAAGCTTGAAGGCATCTGTGATACTAATTATGGTTAAACACTGAGTTTGAAACATGACAATAATGCAATGAAAATAGTCTCTTTGGGGGTACCAACAAATCAGTCCCTACTATTTTAGCATATCTTTGTAAAATAAACAAAAAATCATTTCTTTTCACAATTTTATTGGTTTAATCTATCACATACTAAGGGCATGCAGGTATACATTAGACTCGCTTTTAATTGAATCACTTTTCAGGAGCATTTCAATGACCTGTAAGGGTACCAACAAATTTGTCCACGTCTGTAGCACTTCCACTGTCCACATGCTAACCTAGACACATTCCTACAGCATTTGAACTTCAGGTAGGTGAGAAGCCAGAATGATTGTCTGAATCTGGACCTTAGTGCAGATGCACCCTTTTTACGTGGCCTGGTAATCATGTCAACATGAGCACAAGTCAACAGAGCCGAGCTGCACGACGTCATCCGTTTCGTCATTAGGCCACAAACGGATAACGATGCCTGACAGAGGTACCGTGACATTTTACATTGTTCCCTTTGAGCCGTAGATGTGACGAGCGGCAGGACAACATCTCAGTTACACAGTACAGACCCTTCAAGAATATTGATCTGCTGAAGAAAACCTCCAGCAAGAAAGAGTTACTGTGGTGGTTTTGAAGCTCCTACAGCAAGAGGAAAATGAAAGGAGGCTCCCTAGTTAAAGTTTAGTTCCCACTTTTGAAAGGTGTTGTCAGAGATGCCCTTTCAGAGGGGAGATGCACCATGAATGAGTC
The DNA here is from genome assembly GCA_026781145.1 of Hippopotamyrus pictus. Lineage (NCBI taxonomy): Eukaryota > Metazoa > Chordata > Actinopteri > Osteoglossiformes > Mormyridae > Hippopotamyrus > Hippopotamyrus pictus. Next base: position 25,826,570 of record JAODLC010000001.1, read on the forward strand.
ATAGTCAGGCCAAGCACAGATCCACTGCAGCTAAAACCCCGGGCTTCTGCATCACCTGCTGTTTTTTGTGTGTGATCTGCCTCCCAGCAGCTTGCAGGGAACAGCACATCTTATGAATCTTTAACAGTGATTGCCATCCTGACCCCCCCCTCCCCAATACACTTCATCATAACGGTTGCGATGCGGTGGGTAAATGTGAGCTGTCAGGATGACTATTACTGACATAGACAGTGAGGTTATGTGCTATGTGGACCAGCTCAGGATAGGGTACCTTAAGTATTAAAAAGTCAATATTTACTAACTGGTGGGGGTGGGGGGTGGAATGTTCCTCCATCTAATCATACTAACAATAGGGAGTCATGCACAGCTGTTTGTGGGGCAGTGGCTAGCCCTGCTACCGCACACCAGGGTGTGAATATCCATGTGAGTTTGCAAGTTCTTCACATTGTGGGGTTTCCTCCAGGTTCCCCCCAGAAACACCTTAAAGTGGATTGGAGTCCCAGAATTGTCCGTAGGTGTGAATGTTGTGTGTGCCCTGCATTGGGTTGTCGCACCATCATGGGTAATTCTCTGCCTTGTGCAGTTTCTGGGATAGGCTCCAGACCCCCGCGACCCTGCATAGGACCATTGGGTACGGAAAATGTTTGTTGTCAGGTAGTGATGATCATTCAAAGATCTGGTTAATAGTAGAGAACTTGAGGATTTTCATGATGCCTTGAGTCTCTTCCCCCAATTTACCAGTCAGTCTTTACCTCCTTTCCTCCCTCCTTTACCTACCACCCTCCCTCTTTCGGTGGTGCTTCTGCCTTCTGATTACTGCACACCTGTCCTCCTCTGGCTTGGACGTGCAAAGCTTGGGCACCGAGGTTGGCGGAGCCAGGCGGAGACGTGCGTCAGAGCCCTCGGACACGGCACGGGCACCCCGACGCCCTGCCAGAGCAGCGGGGTGCCTGTCTGTAGGCGTCACCGTTTAGTCTCCATGAAAGAAGATTATTCATTTTTTATCATTGCCGTTTATTTTTAATGTATCCAGTAGCTCCTACGGGAGTTTACTGGAACGGGCGCTGCAGCATGTGATCGGAGATTAATATTAATATCAGACCCACAGTGCTGATGAGGGCGGGGGGACCTGGAGAGAGACGGTGGTCGGTCAAACAGGATGCTGGATTGATCTATAATCGTTGGTTTCTGGTGGGTCTGCATTTCCATCTTTTCATTCTGAACTGGGCTAAGTCTCACTGTCCGTCTTTCTTCGGTCTGAGCAGGATTCTGTCTTCTTATATTTTATCTCTTGGGGATGTGGTTTTATTGGTTTGTGGCAGTGTTTCTCAACCCAGTCCTTGGGGACCCCCAAACAGACAATTTTGCTCCCTCCCAGCTCCCTGTACACCTGAACCAATCAATCTTGAATGAAGCAAACAATCCAAAATACAATACTTAGTATAAATGTGATAGGAGTTGAGAGGGAGCAAAAACGTAAACTTTGTAGGGGGGTTCCTAAGGACTGGGCTAAGCAACAGTTACTTCTTCTGTGCTGCTCCATGAATAATGAGTAACATACCTAATTATTATGGTTGTTGATGGTGACCCATTCAAGAAGGCATGAACCACTGCAGGGAAACTATCAGGAGGTCATCACGCAAGGTCAGGAAAACAGATGGATGTTTTGACTCTTTATTTAAGGGTGAAGATAACATCGTGATCTTCACAAACCCTCCCTTATTCAGACTTAATTGTTTAGTTGCCAGGCTTCTTTTCCTCATCACCCTGATGGAGTCAAATCTGTAAGCGTTACCATATTCAGTGACAGGAACTGATCATCCAGTCATCTGGGGACTTAGCAGATGTGAACAGTGGGATGTGTGTTTAGATGAGGAAAGACAGAGATCAGACTTCCTGTGCCCTTCCCAAGAGGGGCATGGGCATAGGACTTTGCAGGATATGAAGCTGAAAAGGCCACCCTTGGTGTCAGGACCTTACAAAAGGTCCTGCACCACAAATCTCTGTAAAAGTCATGGCAGGATGAGTTATAGAAGACTGGTGACAGACGCCAAATGAGAAGGTCAGTCTTGCAAAAGCTTTGCTTGTAGAAGTGGCTTATGTGCTAGTAATGATTTTTCATTAGGACAAAGGTCTAACCTTGTTTCCCACCCAGTCAGTCAGTTACTGAAGGCAGCTTCAGCTCTGGTCCCAGGGCCTAGTGTAAGAGAACAATCAGCTTTCTAGGCACCGTTGCTACTATGAGGATCCCTATGCCAGACCAGAATCAAGACCCCTTTCTATCTGTTAGGTACAGAGAGGAGACACCCAATAGGACTCCAGTGGAAAAACCTGCTGCTGTTCTGATTGGATGCAGTAACAGACACGCCCACCCTTCCCAAGACAGACAGCTGTGTCAGTCAATCAACTTTGCTTTTGGCTAGTTATTTTAAATTAGACACAGTCCATCATTTAGACAGCCAGCCAGTCACGCTTGGTGTGTCAGTCTTTTTCGCAGTTCGCTAATATGTCCATACTTGCCACCTTCACCAAATTTATGTTTATATGTACTAAATTGGTATTGAGGCACTTGGTCTTTATCAGGCCACCTTAAAGGACATTAGCCAATTGTTTACGCCCGTCACCATTCACAAGTCAGCCTGCCAGCCGGATCATCCCTCAATCAAGCGGCGTGTCGGATTCTCGGCCTGCCACTCAGCACGCCCATCTGTCCTGTAATGCAGTCTCCAGATACAGTCAGTGTGTCTTCCACCGGTACGGAGTGCAGTCGAGGACGATCCCCTACCCGGCCACAAAGTCACCCTCCTATATAGAGTCCAAGGGCAACTTCCTCCGCTCATCTCTGGGTTCATCACGTGATTTTCCTTCATCAGATATAAGAACAGTATGGTTAGATGGATGGATTTGCTTTACTTACTCCAAGAGAAAAATGGTAGAGCCCCGATACTTAGTGCAATGGGCCCCACCACTGAAATACGGAATGATCAGCACTCTCGTCATTTCTGGTTTATATGGCATGTTGAACGTTCCGTCAGACTTGGGTGTCACGTAGTGAGAGGCTCTGTCATTGTCCTCCCCCCAGTATGTTACCGTGCACATGCACAAAGGGTACCCCCTGCACTCCACCGCTGCCTGCTGGGATGTGGATGAATGAGCATCGCTGGGCGGGGGGGGGGAAGGTCTCCAGAGGATTTCCTCCGCCGGCGTCCCAGACTGGGCACGCTCTCAAGCAAGACGCTCTCTCGCACATAGAGTAATGTAAAATTCATGATGGTCTTTGCCCCTCTGCTTTCTCTAAGGAGTGTGATATAGATCATTTATGTAATGTAGCTCGGCCGCATCTTGCTGGTGTTAAAGGGGTGTCAGAGTTAATCTCCTGAAAAATAAAACCTAGGGAATGTGCATGGTTGGACATAATCGGTATTTATCAGTCTGTCCTGTAACAGTACTCTGTTTCAGGGCAGTCAGCGCTGGTCCCAGAGGACTGCAAATTACCTTACCTTACTGTTTCAATACTGAACGCAAGTTTTTGTTATTATTTATTCATTTCTGGGGAAGGCAGTAACTAAACTGCTTGAGTGGTCACCATGAAAATTTGCATGTACGTCAAACCAGAACTGGGAACTCCCACATTGTAAAACCCGTTAAAAACCACTTTCTCTCGGGCCTGTAACCCATGACTAAGTTTAAAATACAAATAATATTAAAATGTATGTTTTTTTCTGTGAGAGGAAAAGCTTGTCATCTTGCACACCAATAATTCTCACCTAGGACTTACGTTTCAATCTTTATTTCTTTTAATTCTTTTTTTGAGGCTCAACCAAGCAGATCATAGGATACTGTGAACAGCCATTCCTGATTTTTTTATATTACCTTGAATTGCAGTAAACCATTAGTCCTACTAGTGTTTAAAATGTTGCAATGTTGGACAAAATTATTAGATTAATGAAAGCATCTTCAAACACTTTCCCAAAATGTTGGCAACCTTTGTTAATGATTTAAAGGATGGGATTTTGGAGATGTTTTATTTGTGCATTGAAAAGGTAAAGCTTTGTATGTGAATATCTGTCATGGATTTAATCTGTGGGAGAACACAGGCATCGACATCTCCGTACAGAGTTTACGCCCCTGTTTCAAGCCCTTGGGAACTGAGCAATGTGTTTAGGTCTCTTTATCTGCGATATAAACGCATCCATAATGATTCCAAGCTTGCTACATCTGATTTCGTGTCTGTGCAGCATGGAAGGTGGTCTGGTTGATTGATGGCCGGGCCAGAGGCCCCAGCCCCACAGCTTTTGGAGCACAGATGGTGGCGGCAAGCTGAACACCTGCTACCTAACAGTCTGAGCAGATATAATCCAGCCAGTGACTCAGGGGCACAGGGGCACATGGGCACTGGAATTGCATCAGCTGGTGGCTGGGATCTCCGAGGCCTTTGGCTCCCAAAGGGGATACCCAGTGGGGCTTCTCAGTGCCTTACTCGCAGCTTCATTCTCAGAAAAATGACCTTTCCTCAGTGCATGGCCACAGTGTACCTGCTAGTACAGTTTGGGTCTCTTCCCGCATTTTACACATATTATGCTATATACTGTAGTACAGGACACATAGTCAGGGCTGGCTTGGCTTTTACAGGGGTCCTTGGCAAAGCTTTACTTGGGAGGCCTCCATACCAAGAAAACTGATGATTATTTCACTTCCTCCGCAATGAAGGTAATTCAGGGGTCCTAGGCAATTGCCTATTCAGTCTATAGCTAGAACCAGGCCTGTATATAGTATAATGTAGTGTTTTCTAGTATAACATACAGTAGTGTAGTGCCATGTAGTAAAATGTATTGTAGTGTAGGACAGTGTATATAGTGTAGCATGGTGTGGTGTAGCTTAGCTTGAGCAGTGCATTGTAGTATAGGGTAGTGTGGTATAGTGTGGTCTGGTACAGTGGAGTATACCATAATGCAGTGTATTGTGGTCTAGTATAGTAGTGTGGTGTAATATAGTAGTATGGTGTAGCATAGTGCAGTATGGTGTAGCATGGAGTAGTATGATATAGTGTAGTATAGTGTAGAGTGCTGTAGTGTGGTATTGTATGATGTAGTTTAGTATGGTGTGGCATAGTGTATTATAGTGTAGCCTGGTATAGTGCGAAAAAGTGTGGCACAGTATAGTGTGGTACGGTCTATTGCACTGTAGCATAATGTAGTATAGTGCAATGTAGTATAGTGTAGTATAGAAACTGGTCCCCATAAGGGATAAAAACGGGTATTCATCACATTATGGGGATATTGTGTCCCCATAAGGTAAGGTATACCTACTCGCGTGCACACACACACACTGTAGTATATATAGTATTATAGAATTAAAAATGTAAAATGTACTAGATACTGTATATATTGTGACTTGTAGTTATTATATAAAGCCAAAAAAAGAAAATAAATTAAACAAACTGTAATGTACACCTTAAGCAGCTCCATTAATCTTCTCATTACAGGCAGGTGGTCTTAAGTACAACATCTCCTCCGCCTTGTCATGGATGCTGTTCATGCAATGCTTACTCTGACACTTACTGGTTGCCTTCCTCCCCCATCTGAAAGGAATGGATTAGAAGCAAGACACTAAACACACAGATCACAACAGAAGTCCGGTTCTGTGGTGCAGAGAGCTTTGTAATGTTATCAACCAGCTAATAGCATCAGTCTACTAATGCCATTGGCCTGCTAATGCCATTGGCCTGCTAATGCTATTAGAATACACCATCTCATCTCATCTCAAAACACTGGCAACGTGCAACATTAAAATTAATCACCAGTTTCAGGAAAACTGAACAACTGGTATATGAAACTGCAATATTAAATTAACGCAAGGCTCTACAGCGTGACACTGAATGAGAAATTATGTAGCCGTTTGTGTACCAGTATGGAAATTAACCAGCTGTGACTTTGTTGTGCTACAGAGTCAATCATTTGAAAACATTGCAAATATTTGAGTTTGAAAAGTCAACATGAATTCTTGAATATACTATTGTCTTTAAAATACAAAACTGTTTGCTGCAACATTAAATTACTAATTATTATTAAATATTTATTTACTAGACTTAATATATCTGCCTACAAGTGCATGTTAAATATTTTAAACATGGCATAATCCAGAACTATATAAATCAAATATGACACAAAGGTTAACTATGAACAGGCAGGCTCATCATCTGATGGAATAAATTGCCTAGACTTTTCTGCAACATGCCATTATTAAGACCTGAGCCAAAATGTCACTGTTGCTTTGAGCAGGATCCTTTTATTAGCTGCTGCAAATCTAGCATCTTCTGTACTTCAAGGGGTAAATAATAGACAACATAAGTCATAAAGAATTTATCATGGATACAGCTATATACAGTATGTAGTATATCTGTAGTATGTATTAGGAAGTACTGGAAGTGTAATACTGGAAGCGTTGTACTGCAGAACTTGCTATTTGATCTCGTTTGTGTGATTGAGTCTTATAATGTGATGTCATCAAACAAACTGCATTCGTGGGAGGATCCATGTCCTCTGATGTCTTACAAGCTGCCATTGGGGTTAACGAGAAACTTAAAGTGCTTCTGGGAGTCGTGACAAGACAAGGTTAGCTAATGCTGTCTTCTCATTTGTAGCAGCAGGTTAAATCCTGGCTCATGTACCAAGGCCAAATGGGTCAGATGTTAAAGGTCCTTTTAATTTGACAGAATACAGTATCTGATTATCAGAGTGAGACTGGTGCCACACCAAGAACAGCTCTAGAAACACATTTCTAGAAACTTGTAGGAACTTCTAGGCTTAGCCTCTTTGCTGATCTCCATCAAAAGGTGAGGCAGCAGAAAAGCTGAGAAGCAACGGAAGTCCTTGGCAGTAATCTGGGGTTGAAGGGGGTGGGGCAAAGGATGGTGATAGGCATCGCTAGCCGCTCCCTGATGGGCTGCAGGGGATTAACCAATTAAGTCCTCCTTGCTTTCGGTTCTCTGATCTAACTGAAGATGGGTCTCTAGGCACCATCCTGGCAGTCATGTATGAATCTGTTTATCTAACCTTCCCTAATTCCATGAGTTTCATTAGTCCTTTTGTAAACACCATAAGGCTCACTATGCACCATAGTCCCATGCTTTCCATCCATCTGATAGTATTTCCCGTGAATCACGTCCTCTTTTTTTACACAAATAAATCCAGCCTTTGGGTTTCTCCCTCAGTCGAAGGAACACAAGTAGCGTAAGAAGGGTTTTCTGCCAGAAAGAAAATAATCAAGCAAAGAGCACTTATTCCAAATGCTGCCCTTAATTTAGGCTGAAGCACACTCGCTGAAGTGGTGTTAATCAGATATCTGGAAATTTATATTCCAAAGAAGAATCCCAGTATTCTCACCAGAAGAAAAGCAAAGAAAATGATTTGTGAGCGAAACTGAAGGTCCGAGCTCTCATTGCTGTGAGGATGTTAAATGTGAAAAGGCCCATTTTACAGAGGAATATGTCCAGCCAGGAGATGTGTACATGGTGAAGCCCGGGGTGCCTGCTTACCATACCTGTCCTTCTCTAAGCTGGTTCCTCATGGACCTTTCTTGGTGCCATATTTTTTTAAATGCAAATATGCTGCCTGAGCTCCTTTTAGTATCCAAATCATCATTCTCTTCATATTATTATATGATATCTGACAAATATCTGAATAGTCTTTTATTTTATCTCTTATTCCCTCTCTGCTTCCAGTGATTGATCTTTGTAGATGACGAGCAAATTTTCAAGTCACTCAGGCCATGGGATACGTTTTTGAGAATATTTCTGGGGACTCAGTGAGATTTAGAAATTTAATGAAAGTTTGGGGTTGGATTACATGAGGACCGAGTGAGTCTTGGTTCCCAGTAGTGTAATGCATGATGAGGAAGCCTGACTTACTCATCAACAACAAAAAATGGACTGAGTGAGTTTTGGAAATCTGTTCTTTACACGTTCTGCCCTAACCCGTTACCGCAGCTGTGTAAGGCACTATTCTTAATCCAGCTCCCAAATGACTAACAAGTTATCAGACATCACGTTGTCATCATCGCTGATGCCTTCTCACTCCCTACTCGTCTCTGTGAGCTGGCAAATTAACATGTTTTTTTTCTCATTTTCTTTTGTTTGCTCTGATGAAGTTGCACTTAGCTGAGATGCAAAAACACACTTTTCTTGAGTTAAGAAGCAAGGGCTGAGTGATTGGCATTTTAAAGTTGGGCATTTTGCAGCTAGGTATGTAACTAGTACTAATACATGGTATTAAGACCTCTCAATGATTTATAGACCTGATTCCATTTGCCAATTGAGAGCTTCGTCTGTACTGATAAATGAAATGGAGTGCCACTGAAATGCATTACTTTTGAGTTACAACATTGTAACAGTGATTTTAACCAAGACTGAGGTGAATTTTACCACAAATGTATTGAGAAGACATTAAAATGGTTTCTGGGGGCTATGAGTTGAATACGCCAACTATTCATGTTAATCTAGTAAAAGAACAGTCCCAAATGGAAGTTCATTGTTTTGTGTGTCCTATCACCAGTTTGGGCAGCACCTTGGATGGAGAGTGTGGCTGCCAGACATACAGACTGTTTACTGTCTTTAGCATTGGGGACCTAAGTGTCCTGTCACTGTTGGAAGCAATTAAATGCTCAAGGATAAACAGAAAATGATTCTTGCAGCAGGAAAAGTGGAACGCTTCAAATGGATGTGTAACACTAACAAAACTCCCCATCTGCGATTGTCATTACTGATCTATTCTAGAAAATTCTCTGCTTAATAGGGGGCTTTATCTATTTGTTTGTTTGTTGATTTTTTTTTTTTGTTCATCTATTTATGTAGTAGTTTCCCATGGTAGCTACCAAAATAAGGTGTGTGTGTAAAAAAATGTAATGTAAAAAAAATTAACGGATATATTGTTGACAGTGACCCCCCATAAATGTTGCTAATTGCTTCTGCATCCTCCAGTTAGTGTCTGCCACTGGAGATTAAAATTAGCAAGTTGTTCACAAACTTAGTGCATTCATTCAGACAGACCAATTACTGAAGCTTTACTGAACTGTACCTTCATCACTGGAGGCATATTGAATGATAAAACAGCAAACTCACACATTGTATTCTTGTTGGCATCTCATTATTTATTGTGTTTGGGACATTCAGCATCTGGAATGGTGCCCATGGCCAAAAGAAATGGCCAATATTATTGGATTGGTAATAAGGCACAGTGGATGCAGCTGAATGGGCTTGTAACCTGACTTTGTCCTCCCCAGGACATCCATGCACTCGCCACTGTTTTTCTTGCTGTGTATGGCTTCGTCGTCGCCACATACTTCTGTGTTCTGCACAGTTATTAACTGATGGAAAACAAGCCTTCTGATTTGATGAGCATACAAGCCTTTTCTGCCAAACAGCCAGTGAGTTTCTGTTCCGTTTGAAACGATGAGTCAAAACGTCTGGCAACGACGGTTGATAGCCTGTTGTAATGAAAAGGCTCTGCATTTGTTTCTGGTAATGATGTTACGTTTGTACCTCAGACTATTTAATAATTCATTCCGAAGAGCAGCGGTGAGCTTCCATTAGGTGATACGAAGCGGTTTCATCAGTGTGATAGGATTTTCTGAGTATCAGCAAGTTCCCACTGGTGTCCATGTAGTGAAAGTGTAAGATTTAACTGTGTCTACTGAGGTCTCGCTCATTAGAGACCTGTTTTCTCCCTAGGGGTACAAGTACATGGGTATTTTGTTCTTTTGTGGTTGTGAAGATGCAAATATCACGACACAGCAGGGGCATTTCCGTCACTGTTTTGATTGACAGTACCCTTTCACAGTCACAGCTTTGTGGCAGACTTCGGGGTACACAGCAAAGGTGTTTCCTGCTCAGTTTTGATTGACAGTGTCTGTCTGTGAGGGTTGTGACTACATTTTGATTTCTTGTGAATGACGATAACAATTTATACTGCCAGGCAACAATGGAGCAGTAGCATTGTCATTGAGAGCTTTGTCAGCCTGGCGATTATGGAATTCATTATGGGAAACATGATTCTTTGGACTCCAAGCAAACCTGCAGGACACAAAGACTACAGGATAGATTGGGATGATTTCATCAGCACCCTCAGGATATTTTTGGCAGAAAAAGTGAGAAAGTTACAAAACACTATCTGGCTCTTCAATTTAAATGAGCCAAATTCAGGAAGTCACAAGAACCATACCAAGAACCATAACAAGAACCATCTAGGCTCTCCGCTAATGCACAAAATGTGAAATTGCTTCATAAATTTATTTAATCAGTTACGAGTAATAGAGGAGCTCGTTCCTTGATTTCACCCCTCCCCCAAAACATCTACATCCTTGTGTATTATGTCAAGGATATGTGTAAAAACATCTGGCATCATGGAAGGGCATGCCACCCTATTTCTCAGAACCCTGATTAGAAGTGTTTTGTATAGAGCAGTGCTTTGTACTTAGAGGATAGTTGGGTCACATTCCTTATAATATGCTAAAGTTCAACAAGCAGCAGCATCATACAGTTTGAGTCTAAGCGGCTTAAACATTCAATGTGAAGGGAGTGAGTGTCTGTTTAGATCCAGATAGTGTGATGTTAATGGCAAAGAACTGTCTTACTAATGGTAATAGCTCATGTTGTTCTCCTCGCTAAAGCCTATTGAAGCAATTGAAGACCAGCTCAGGAATACAGGTAGCAGCAAGCAGGCTTGGGTCTCTGTTATTCACTGACCCAAGGGAAATTTGTACTGGGACATGTGACTATTGTGCAGAGGGGTGGGTTCCAACTGGGAGCATGTCTGCAAAGCGGGTGAATGTTTTGAGAGGACCTCCACTGGGTCCATCTCTCTGAAGGGGATTTTCTGTTGAAAAGGTATTTATGATCCAATAGATATTGTAGAACACTTCCTGTTCCTCTTCCCTATTGGGAAGGACGTGTAATTGTAATTTAAAGATTGCAGGTTTGAATCCCCGACCAGCAAGGCACCACTGAGTTACCCTGAGCAAGGTACCCCTCCCCAGGTACTGAATTAGCTGCCCCCTGCTATGTCATGATGTCACATATGAGTTAAATGCCGAGGACACATTTTATTGTTGTGCACTGTGTGCTGTGCTGTGTCAACAATGACCACTGATCACTTAATTAATTAAACTGAGACGCCAAAAGTATTCATTAACAAGACAGAATGTCACCTGCTTTATCCTATTGCCCGATCTAGCAACATAACAGACCTCATAACAGAACATTTGGCAAGTATAGTACTTCAGGTAGTGTGGTGAGTTATAAGCTGGGGGTTTCAGATTTGACACCCAGTGGAGGCCATGCTGAAATACCACTTATGAAGTACTTATCCTGAGCTGCTCAAGTATAATATCCAGGTATTTATGTGGATAAACATCACAAGCCCCATTACATTACAGCATCAGCAGAGGAACTACATTTAAGGACAGACAATTAATTTTATAGATTTTGGTGTGTATTAAGTGTCTTGGATGTCTCAGCCTTCATCTTAAAACCATCTGTCTTCTAGCTGCTTATCTATAGGTTGCATGAGGCCTGGAGCCTATCCCTTGCACACAGGGCAGAAGGATGGGGTACCCACTGGACAGGATGCCATCCATCACAGGGCCCACACACACACAGCAGGAAGTTTAGAGACAGTGCACCTAACCACATGCTTTTGGACTGTGGGGGGAAACCAGAGTAACTGACAGAAACCTGCTCCTATAATCTTCATATATCTCTGATATATAAATGATGAAGTTATAATCCTTTCATGTCAGCTGAGGATAGTACTGAGGTATATTATGGATTCCATTACTCACATGGTTCAAGTTAATGTACCTATTGCTCCAATCTTGCCAAGCTCCATGCCAGTTTATGACTCATCATTAGGCCAAGCAAATCGAACAGGAAATTCTCACTCCGTTAAGTCAGCACTTAAAGCAATCAGGACAGATCCTCCTTGCACTTGCAATCCAAGTTTAGGGCCCTAGTTGTGACAGGGTTTGTCAGCCATTTTCTTAAATGTATGACTAAGAGAGCAACCAGTGCCGGTCAGCCTGTTAGGCAGCACTGGCAGCCGCCTTGGGTGGTCTGTGGCTCAGTGTGTTAGGCCTCTGTGGCTGTGGTTGGGAGGTTACAGGTTCAAGCCTTAGCCTTGGCAGAATAAGTCATATTCCTGTTAGGCCTTAAATCTCTGAAATATAATCTAGGCGTGCCAGATAAATGGCTGACCCAGTACTCAGATCCCAAGCTTTTCCCTCCACAGTATATATGCATGAGTGTGTCTCAAAGGAGAGCATGATGGGATATGCAGGAAGAAGCATTCCTCTGTACTTGTGCAAATGACAAATAAGGCACCGTTTCATCCTTTGAGGAGGCGCTGACTTAGCAAGCCAGTTTGCCTTTGTCTGAGACAGCTATCTATGCACCCTCTGTGGGGGCGCTGATGTTTTCCTAGCGCTCCACCTGGGCTTTGACCGGCACTGAGCACGACAGTCGGTAGGGGATATCTCTGGGCTTTTTGTTCCTGTGAAATTCCATGCAGTTTTCTCATAAGAGCGTGATGCAGAAATGACATTATCATTTCACAGACTTCCCATTTGTATATTTAGCTGAATTAGTCTTCGCTCGCCAGCTGTTTTTCGGTGTCCCTCCACCAGTCATTTGTCTCCCTTAGCTACTGTAATTAACCTCATGGCTTCAGCTTGGGGGGGGGGGGGTTCCTCACCTACTGTATAAGGCTGAATTGTAAGGGCTGGAATCCTCTCCAGACAGGTAATTTGCTCTGCGGATCAGACCTGCATTATCAAATTCACTAACAGCATAATGCCAAAATGGAGCCAAAGCAGCCTTTGAACCCCCAGATATTTATTTTATTTTGGTTAGAAAGACCCCCCTAAATGATTCTTCAATTTTATACAGTTAAAAAAAATATATATACAGTAAAACTGGTCTAAGTCGCCGGCTTGTAACTCATCAATGTGCACAAGTCGACGCTCAAGCAAAAGTCCC
>JAODLC010000001.1:25839696-25859614 GCA_026781145.1 Hippopotamyrus pictus
AGCAATCTATGACAGAGCACAATAGATTGTTTTGAGGGTTCAACATTCAGCTGAAATTGGACAGACCGGGGGGCAATGACATCATGGCAGTCTGTAAAAGACTTGGATGGCTTATTAGGAACCCATACTGCATGTACTGACTGGTCAAGGAAGGATGCCGTGATGAGTAGAGGTACTGTGTTATATTTAATAGTCGGCAAAACGGCGAGATAGACGTAAGTCGCTGAAGTGTCGACTTAGGTGTATCTCGTCAATTCTCTAAGTCGTCACTTTAAAGCTGGTCCCGCGAGTGTAGACTTAGACCGGTTTTATTGTATATATGTGTGTGTGTGTGTGTGTGTGTGTATATATATATATATATCTAAAGACACACACATTTTATTTCAACTGGGTTATATTTTCAGGTAAATATTGTAAGGCAGGGGTTTATGTTGATATAAAGGATCGTTGTGACATAACATGTTTGTCAACTAGTTAAGCTGTGCCCTTTGAAATCCCCTTTGATTGGAGAATCCGGCTTAAATTGGCCAATGATTATTTGATGCAGATTAAAGCTTATCAGACTGCAGTAACATCTTCTATGAAGTTAGTAAGCAAACATCTCCAGCCTTTGTGACTGACCTAGGATGATGAAACTGAGAAATCCTTTTAGACATCTGAATTCCTAAGTTGTTAGACATGTTTCAAATAACTTGCCGTGAAAACTTAAAGGGAGGCACTCAACGGATATTGGGTGAGGTCTTGCACATGGTCTTCTGTTCTCCTTGTTGAAGGCCTTCTCTGGCTGGGCCACTCCTGACTGAGACTTGCCTTGTGTCCTACAGAGAACCATGAACACAGTGGAGGAGGAGCCAGACCACAGTATACCATGAAGAGAAGTCTACAGAGCCTGCATTGCCCGCTGCTGAGTAAGTCATCCTTGCCCTCCAAGTGGTTTTACAGGCCTAATTCCATTTGTCGGGATCAAACAGCATCTGTGCTGAAACCAGACTAAGTGGACTATCGCCTGAAACATTGGCCATGACTTGACAGCTTTTAGCTCAGACGGAAGTTTAAATGGTGCCCATTCATGTGCATTGAAATTGTAAAGGTTACATACCTTGACCAAGTGTATACCATTCTCTCCTCTGAATAGCACAGCAATGATCTAACACATGATGATGAACACGTAACTTTGGCATGTAGCTCCATGTGTAAGGATGCTGTACCCTTGACTGGAAGGTCACCAATTTATATCCTGTGATTGCCAGAGTGATTTCACCATTGGGCCCTTAACCTCAACTGATCCAGGGAGACATGAGGTGAGAGCCTGTCATGGTCAAAGTCTCACCACTGCCTGGTGTTACCACTGAGCTTTGCGGTGGTCAGAGGTTTAGCTGTTTTCCTGAAGAATGGTGTGAGATAAAAGTGGGACTATTCCTGGGTAACCTTCAGCATAATCTGAAGAACAGACATTATCCAAAGGTCTATTTTGGATTCGCTTCTCTTGTTACACCCAAGAGTACTTCTACATCTCCATCCTTCTACCTGGCAGAACTAGAGGCTTAATTGAGTGATTTCAGGGAGGCCAGCAAAAATACAACTGTCACCCAGTGGAACAATGGTCCTGATAATCCCGTTCTACATCCCGCTCAGTCTAAAGATTATGGTCTGCTGATGAACCCGGTTTCAAACCAAACTCCATCAGAGATGCTGCTGTAATACATAAGGATTTGTTTTTGCAGGGATCTTGGGTGTGGAACATGGAGAAAACAAGGCACCTACAGATTTATTCATGGACTGTGAAATTTCAAAGTGACAAGCTCCCAGAATACATTTCTCCTAAATCTGATTGGGTTAGAGACTGACTGTAAAGGTTAAATGTTACTGTGAGGCACAGTAAGATGCAAGATTTAATTCAAATCCTGCCAGTGGCCCAGCGGCCCAGTTTCAGCTCCCTACACAATGGCTGCACATTCCAGAATGTTCTTAAGGGGACACTGCATGATTGCAGCCTTGGTGTCAGTACTTCACATTAAGCTCTTCAGAAATATCCTTCTGTGCCTGTGTATAATGCAGAGTGGAAACACACATACATACACACACACTCAAATAAACACAGTTGGAGTTTCAGTGTGCCAGACTGAGTCATACAGTTGTGGAACGACTATTTGAGCCCTGGCCTACATTGTTTACAGATTTCAGCAGGAGCCATCAGCAGCGTTCAGAGCTTATCAGTTCTGCTTGTTTCCTCTGGCTTTTGTTTAGGGAACAATTTAATTTTCGCCGTGACTCGAAGGAATTTTCAGTAGAACTCTTAGGAATATCGTACCATTATACCATCTTATGTTATAGAATAAAATACAGGCAAGTGGCTTGCTCACTGTAGGATTAATGCCCAAAGAATGGGGCTAAAACACTGCACATGGGGTACAGCCTTCATAGTCTGAGAGTTCCGATAAAATGCCAGGCGATTTCGGAGAGATGGGTTCGACTCGGAGCCCATAATTCCAAACCCCCTCGTCTGCTGCGCTGATAGTCCTTTTACGAGTGCTATCTGAATGGTGCACAGGCTGATGGTAAACATCCAAGCTAATTAGTTTTACTATCCATTGTGGTCTTTAGTGTTGATACATGGGAAGCTCATTGTACAAAAGCAGGAAGTTGGACACCTTTTAACCCAATCAGGTAGAAGTTCCTCAGAATAATATTCTGCTCTGACTTCCTGCAAGTCTTCCTATTGTTTCAATTTCATTTCACCCTCTGCTCTTTGGATAAAAGAATCTGCTAAACAATTGAGTCATCTCATACATTCCAAAGTCATCAGTAGAACAATGTCTGCTTGCTGCACTGTCATCTAAAGCTTGCTGTAATGATTTCTACCTTTGTTTTATTCAGATCCCCCCCCCCCCACACTGCACTCATGTGTGTGCACACCTTTCAGTACAGATGACTCTTTTCTCATCCTGATGTGCGGCCTCCACCACCATGGGGTCGGTCCTGTCAGCCCACATCCAAATTTCTCCTCGATCTCTCGCCGTGGCCCTTCTTTCTGGGCCATCACATCTCCCTGGCAGCCTCTGCTGGTCACCCTGCTTAATAGGCAGTTTCCCAGAGGCTCTCAGTCACAGACCAAACAGTCTGGAGAGAATGGAAAGTGGACTTCACTCAGACCATGGACACACATTCTTCTAAAGTATGTTTCATAGCTTCATGTTAATGTCTACATTATGCTCATTTATATAGCTGTATCAAACTGGTTCTTTAGGGAATATTATTGTTTTTTTCCAACAAGGATGGGGCCTCAGGGGCACTAGCTCCAGCTGAAAGCTGACTGGTTCACGGAGTCTAGGGTTGCCAACCGTCCCGAATTGTCCGGGAAATCCCGAAATATGGGTGATTTTGATTGCTCTGCTCTGCGCGCGCACCTGCAAGAAAGTGTCCCTCATTTGGGGTTGAGAAAGTTGGCAACCCTAACGGAGTCCTCCCTCCCATGTCACTCACCCATTTAAAACATATCATTGGCTAATGATAACAATGACCCCTCTGTATGAATTATGATTTCTCTTATGCCCCTAGTTTTTTCACGTACAATATCAAACATCCCATCTTTGGAAGGTGTGACAATGTGCTGTAATGTTTCCCCATTTTCCTGGATTGTGACCAGCTCCAGAACGGACGGCCCCACAGCGTACCTGCAGCGTTAATAAAATAGTGATGCCACACCCTCCGTTCACTATTCTGCTGGGCGTATCTTGCCCACTTGGCAGCTGGTCACATTAACTGCAGGGATGCTGCTTCCTCACGTCATAAAGGTCACTCGTCTTAAAGGGGAAGGTCTTTAACCATCTAGTCAGTCAGGCATGATGCTTTTATGTGCATTTATTGGTGCTTTTTTCGGACAGTGGCTGGGGGGGTGCTGATATGCCCCAACTAAAATAAAAACATTGACGGTTCCGCAAAAAACAACCCAAACCATTTATCAAAGTTTTAAATTCTTTCAAAGACATTTAATCCGCTAATATTTAGTCATTATTCCACAGAAACTGCCATACCCATATTTTGTTATACATTCATTCTTTAGTTCCCTGTGTGCAATGTGCCATCATCACAGATCAAAACTGTCACGTTTATCTGTGGTATGAAAGCTGTGCTTGTCTATCATCTCATCTCTCAGAAGTATTATAATCAGAAATTATTTTGGGGGAAGTTTATTCCATGAATGCTTCAGGCACCTAATTATGGCATCAAGGGAAGTAAATAAGGTAAAGGTGAAATAGTCAAAAATGAGCAAAGAAAAGATGAGTAAGGAAAATCAGCAAAAACAAAATATAAGTTAACTTGAATAAACAACGTGCTGCTGTTATGCTCCCTTTTACGCATGATGAATAAATGTTGATGTTGGATAAACAAACGTTGATGTTCATGTCACTTTTCAAGTTGGTTTTAGAAGTCAAATCATCCAGCAGGTATTTGATGAAGGCAGAAAACACTTGGGGTGTCATTCTGAAGAAACTCCAGTTAGCAGTTGTTCCATTTAGTGAGTTACTCTGTGACGGTGACTCAGGGTTAGACACACCTGGTCAGTCTGAGTAACTGCCATAGATGCCCAACACTATTTTGTTAGTGTAGTGAGAGTGGTAATGGGGCGGTAAAAGTTGTTAACTGGAGGGGGCTGGCACCCTTCTATTCATTTCTCATAAGTGCAGTGTCGCAGTGAGTTTGTAGCCAATACCAGGATGTGTGGGGCCCACTGGATGGATGCCAGCCTAAAAATCACACAGCCTGTTGTATTTTGGCTGTTGTATTTCTCTCTGGGCTGGTGCTGATTTCAGCAACTTTGTGTCAGACTGCTTCGATCCCTTTTTACCATTTCTGGAGTTTCCACTGCGGTGTTAATCGCACAATGGAGACGTTTTGCCGTAGCGTTGGCCAGCCCTGCTGTTTACACTGTGCCATGCAGCTGAAAGGCAGGCCAGTTAAAAACACACCTCCTGCAGGGAAGCTGGCAGTGCAGGTTTTCGGGGCCTACTGTCCGGCCTGCATTCTGTCTGCAATGCCCACCCCCCCACCCAACTACAACCGCTTTCCCACTTAATTAAAGCACAGACACTGGTCAAGGCATCGTCGTGCCTGCCAGGAAAACCGGCACAGCGGATGTTTTGGCATGGATTGGTGCTTTTTTCTCTAATCCTTCTTCAGAGAGGAATTTAAACGACCTTCATGCAATATCATGTAACTCCTGGGACAGATTCTCTGTAGAATGATGGACAGTTCTATACTTTTATGGGCCGGAGGGGTTTTTCATCTCTCTCTTAATTAATTAACCTTGATTAGATGTTGGCATGGAAGACTGCACACAGCTGTAATTCAGCTGAGCAGCTGAGAACATCGTATCATTCTTCAGTATTCTTCTACCAACTGTTTCTTACATGAGGAATACCAGTAATGGTAAAAAAGTTGTTTTTTTTCCAAGTGCCATGGTTTCGTTTATGTTGTTTTAATTCTGCTGGGTCAGTATGGTGGCTCAATGGGCCTCACCAAAGCTTGAGTCTACGCACTGGCTCTGCATGTTCTGCATGTGTAGTTTGAAAAGGGTGTCCCATGCCTTATGTCCTGTGATGGATCTCCTTCCTTGTGTCCTGTGATGGACTATCATTGCATTCAGGTTGTCCCCTGCCTTATGTCCTGTGTAAGGTAACCTGCTTGCAATAAAATTACACTGATATTTTAAGAACTAACAGCAAGTTACTGATAATTTCAAACAGCTGATTAATACTATTTTACTAGGGGAGTAGATATAAACCCCTGCATTCTTAGGAAGTTTAATCAAAGTTGAACCTGACAGTACATTCAGCCAACTGGTTGTGAACTTAAGAGCTCAGCAGGAATAATGACCAGCTAATTTGCGGTCTTCAACGCCTTTGGTTGCCTGACCCTCCTTTGAATGTTTACTTTATTCACACCTCACCCATTTTTGTGTGATCATTTTCCCACGCTCCAGTACCCCTCTTCAGTACACCACAGAATAAATCATAAAACAGAACAAGCAGACACTTCCTGTTAATACCTTCCAGTTTTGTCTACATCCATACCACCATTAGTCTCTTCCAGAGGCCACTAGGTCTACAAGCACCAAGCACACGTGTTTGAAGTTTCTGTAATGTGAGTGCAATCACATTTCCCCCAAAACAGGAAGTCATTACCCCTGTCGGTAACCAAAAGTTCCTTATCTCTTACTGCACATCAGTTCCACCCCCTGGACAGGAAGATTCCAATCTGTCCCATCTCCCCCAGAAGACACATTCGTAGCTAGCAAACGCCCAGCCACGCCCGAGATGGGGCGGGGGAATCGCATGACTCACGGCCCAGCAATTCGCATGCTCTCCATGCTTTCAACACGCGTTGTGCGCGATGGTCCCCCAGGAGACTGGAATGTTTGTGTTTGCCGAAGCCATTGTTACCATCAGCACATGTGCATCCCTGCACCCGGCTTAGTCCTTTTAAGGAAATGCCCAGCAGCTTCCAGCAATTTCCGGGAGCGGGCCTGCACACCTGTGAACGTCGCCTCAATGGCTGCCCACACACCCCCTGGCTCCTGACACATAGGAGAGCCGCAGATGAAAAGTGGACATTATGGTGATGATATTTCGATTTCTAGATCACAGGGACACCACTAATATACTCACTCCCGTGTCTTAATTTTAGAACTGAAATCCCTGCTATTAGGCTGTGGACATAGGGATGTCTCCATCTTAATTTTTTTTTTTGGGGGGGAGGGGTTAGATGAAACAGCAGTGCTCCCCTTAATGTGAAATTCACAATGAATCTATTCAAAAATAAATTGTGTGTCTTTTTGAATAATCATAGGTAATTATATTTTAGCATTATGGAGTGTCCAATATAAAGGGGAGGGGGATTATTAACTGAAATTTCAATGAGGTTGTAAAACTCCTGGTTTTTCTTGACCTTGAACAGACCACGGGGATCGGAGGATGGTACAGTAAGGGGTGAATTTATTAGCGCCCCCTAGTGTGAGACTGGCCAAAGATCCGAGTTGCATTCAAATTTTCCATTTTTCTCTTTAAATTTAACAAGCGTGGCATAAATACACAAAGGCCTGAGCTTCATACTCAAAACAATCAGGCATAGTTGCATAGAGGGGCTTATTCCCCTCCTCAGGTAGAATGTTGCGCTAACAACACAAAGGCCATTGGTTCGAATCCCAGGGAGCATGCATACATTCAAGTCTTTCCTCCTACTGTAAGTCTCTTCAATAAAAGTGTTACATAAATGTGTTTCTCAGAGTGAACACCCTCCGTTCTGGCTGAATCTTTTGAAGAGCATTACCCGTGACTGTTGGGAGGTGAAAGCTCTTTAAGATGGGAAAAAAGGTGGTGCAGATGTCATTGTCTATGTGAGAATTCAGCAGGATCTCACAGAGTTTCTGTCCTTGGGTCCATGGTGTCATGTGTGTAGATTCCAGAAAGGAAGACACAAGACTTGCTGCTCTCTTGTCTTTATTCTGGAAAGAAGATACACGATATGGTATCTCCTTCATTTGTTTTTTTTTTTTAAGGCAACTGCAATCTGCTCAATTCTGTGCAACACTGACCATAAATATGAATTTATTAAGCCATGTATTTCTCCAAAACGACATACAATTGAGAAAGCAGGGTTAGCCAGCCCCTGGAGTACATGGGGGTTCAGGGTCTTGCTCAGGGGCCCAATGATGACATCAATTTGCTAGTCATTAGATTTGAACTGCCGATCACAGGCACACCATCCTAACCCACAGAGCCACACACTGTCCCCACAATAATGACATGTATATAAACACTGAGAGACAATTTTGGTGGAAATGATATTATACAATATTTTGTGAATATATTTTTAGTCCTGTTATATACAAATAGCTATGATTGGCGTAAATAATGTGGCCAGCAGATGGCTGCTGATCTTCTAATTGACTCTCTCTCTCTGTCTCTCTGTGATGCGTATTTAGTGTTTGTGTTAACAAAGAAGGATTTTTCATTAGAATTTCGAATGGGCCCGCTTCCTTTGAGAGCTATTTGCACTCTCCATAGATGCCTGCCTCCTTTTATGGAAAGAAAGGATGGAATGGCGGTTAAAAGCAGGCATTTGTAAGTGGAAGGCCACAAGCTCGATTCCCATGGGGCCGTGCTGTAATACCACTGAGAACAGCCAGTTTCCTGCTTTTCTAGACAATTTAAGGTTATTTTGTTGTTATTTTAAATAAAGCAGAATATTCTCCTTATCGTACGCTCTGCATGCAGGGATGGAGGACTGCATGAAAGGATATCCTTTGATCAGTAGCCTGATAATCAGGATTTTTTTTCATTTTTCTCCCGTGTTTTGTATGATTAGAAGCTTGTATTCCACTTTGTGTCTGCCCAGTGTCAGTGAAATTGAAAAAAGAATCAAAGGATCAATTTTTAATAATCCGTACATTTCATAACTCAGTGTTTCTCAACTCAGTGCACTGGGACCCCCAGATAGTCCACATTTTCGCTCCTTCCCACCTTCCAGTACTTCCAGCTGAACCAAACAATCAATGAACCAAGATAAACAAGATCACCGAATACCTGGTACAGGTGTGCTGCGAGCTGGGAGGGAGCAACGATGTGGACTGTCTGTGGATCCCAGAGGACTGAGTTGAGAAATCAAACTGATTATCCAGTACTGGGTTGTGGAAGGGTACCTGGAGGCTATCCTAGGAAGCACAGGGCACAAGGCAGAGAACACCCTGGATGGGCTGTCAGTTCACTGCAAAGGTGTACATCTGTACACACAAAGAGTTTTCCAGCCCCCAACCCTGAAGACATCAGGCATCCATGCTACCCACTGCACCACTCCTTTTAAAAATCATTTCACAAAAAAAAAAAACGCAACATTAAATGAACCGGAAAAATAACGATTCTATAACAACGAGGTGGACATCATGCTCCTCTAACCTCTTTGTTTTCCTGCAAACCATCAATGGGACCTTACAGTCCAGCTGTGCATAAACACAGAACTAGCTTCCCCGGCTGAGCACGTATCTAAAAGCCAGAGGACAAATGATAATTGTTTGGAATCAATGACATTATATTGGTCGGGAGGGACAGATTGAAACAACAATCATTTGGCAGGCTTGAGGCAGTGAAATGGATGTTAATAATTGTGTATGTGTTTTTGCTATTTATTATTGTTGTAATTAAGTACTGCCATGTCAATGTCTACTCATGATGACCATATAGATGGCATTCATCTGCAGTGTTCTGGCTCTGCATTTTGTTTTTCATTTATTTTAATTTTACAGAGAATACAAGTTAAGCGATTGCCTGAAGATTGCTGTTTGCCTCATATTGCTCGTTTTGCCTTGGGTCCTACAAACGTCTGACTCTTTGGGAGATTATGTTTTTCACTAGCCAGAGCAATATGAAAATTTGAGTCATAGCCATTAAGGTTTTGTTTGCTTTGAAGTATTAATTGTTTGTGTCTGGTAATGGCTTAAAACTCTTTTGTATTTTTTCCTGCTGTCTGGAATGAAAGTGTCACTGCTCCTGAAGATGCTTCCAGTTCAGGAGTGGGTTCCTCAGCGGATTTCCTAGGCACAGCTTGGTCCCACTCCTAAGAATCAAGTGGTTGTTATGTGGGATGAAAGCTCACATCTATGTTCCCCAAAGACTGAAATTATGGATTATTTGCCTTTTGCACAAGTACAGGTAGATTGTAGTGCTTCTTTTCACATATCCCATCATGCTCTCCTTTGAGATATACACATACACCCACATACATGCATACAGTTGAGAGCAAAGCTTGTGGCCGTAGCACACGGTCAGCCATTTACCCGACACCCCTGAAGCATTTTAGAGGGTTAAGTGTCTGGCTAAAGGGCCCAACAGACTATTCTACTAGGGATGGGTTTTGAACCAGCGCCCACTGGATGACAGGCCCTGGGAATAAACCACACACCATTCCCGGCATTGTGTGTAAGGTCTGCCGGTGCATTTTTTGTTATGTGCCCTAAATTAATGTCCGATTTTGTGGTTCCTTTGTGTAGTACCTCAGCTCAGGGCCCTGCTTTAATAACCCAAAGTGAACGTTTAGCAGTCTGTGGTGGTTCTGAGGAAGCTGACATTGAGTTTAAAGGACAGTCAGCTACATGACAGTGTTTGTTTAGAGGACTTAAATGGATTCCTGTGGTTTTCTGTTATATTCAAGGCCACTTTGTAGCAAAATCTCGACTCCCATAAATCATTAACAGATGCACGTTTTCGGTAGAGGACACGTCACTCAGAAAGTAATTTGACTGTCCTGAAACTAATTTAGCCTTTATCAGAGCAACATAGAAACTCACAACCCTGACCAAAATAAGTGGTTAGACGATGAAGGGATGGCTTTAAATCTGTGCTGGCATTTCAAAGGATTTTTTATAGTGGGGGCCATAATTCATACAGAGGGGCCAATAGGTTTGAGCCGTATCTATTTTTACACGCCGTCATACCTTCTAGAGATGGTCTAGATGGAATTATAAAAGAAAATATGTCGGCTACTGTACACTCCGCAATCAGAGATAGCCTAAGCAGGCTCATCAGTGTGGAAGCTGCCGGAAGCGAGACTCCTTTTAGAACAATTACAAACGCCAGCCTTCATCTACTGACGCCACTTCTTCATGTTGCAGAACGTATCACATGACCACCCCCCAGGGTGTACGGGAAACGTACTTATCCAGTCTGCTAACAGTAGTGTGGATGTAAACGCGTAAGAACTTGGAAAGATTGCTGCAAAATGTATTAAATATTAGTCCTGCGTGCAAATGGTCACCTCCAGAATATTTCTGCTTCCAAATAATTCTTCTGTTGGCTACATTCCCTGTTGTAGTAAATTAATTTCATTATAGATTTGTATTTTACATCAGTAAAAATATGACAGTTACCACTCCTGTGCTTCAGGTAGCTTTATTCACACGCACACACTGTGCACTGCAATACTTCACCCATCTACCACTGCGGCAATGGTGGCCTAACGGTTTGGGATGTGTGTTTGTAATTGAATGATTGCTGGTCTGAATTTCCGACCAGCAAGGTTCTGCTCCACAGGTGCTGAATTAGCTGCCCCCTGTCATGTCATGATGTGACACATAGGTTAAATGCAGGGGACAGATTTTGTTTCGTTGTTGTGTGCTATGGTGTGTCAACAATGATAACTAATCACTTTCCTTTCCCTCTAATACAGTATGGGCATATCAGTTTAATAGAAAGTGTCTCCGTATTTTTCACTGCATAAAAATTATACATTCGGTATTTCTAAATATCCGGGTATACCGTACTACCGACATACCACCCAAGCCTTGGGGCCATCATTATCATTAGCCAATGATATGTTTTGAATGAATGAATGGCAGGAGAGGGTGCACTCAAGGGGCCAATCAGCATTCAGGTGTAGCCATTGCCCTTATAAATTTTAAGTTACACCAGTTAAGCCCTTCAGGCCTCTCAACCTGAATTTATGCAGCGGCTGGTTATAAATGAATAAACTGAATCTAATTGAACTGACGACAACACATATCAAATTGCATCATCATATCATCTAATGCAGACAATAAATGATTTATTCATGCCTGAAGGTAACCCATAATTTCCCTAACGATAAGATCATAATAATGAAGAACAGACATACAATAACTCCTTACAAACAAATAAATTCCATGGCACAGATTGTGTCGTGATGTGTTTAGCTAGGCACGTTTTAGGTTGGCACATAGCATATAATCATCGAAGCTCATTAGTCAATCCATACACAATAATCAGTTCACAGCCCACCTTGCTGTGTCTACATACCTCTAAATGAAACATCAAAATAGAATGTATCATTAGACAGGCATTCGGCTTTATCCTCAGTAATTCGTTTTGAATTATCCATCTGGTAGGACGTCATCACAAAAAATTTAAACTATCACTTGGCCACATAAACAAACATACAATCTTAGGGAGTCCCCTGCGGTCTCAGGATTACATCAGTGCCGATCAATGCCGATCAGAGTTCATGTGGCTCCCTAGGCAAGCTTTACCACAAGCGATATATAATATGCAGTAATAATACTGTAACACCTTTCCCCTCCCCACCGCATTGTGTCAGCACTGCAGAGGGCCCGAGCCCTTCTAGGAGCACCCTTTGTCTTGGTGCTTATAGTACGAGCTAAAATGAAGCTGGTTTGCCAAGTCGGTGCCCCCTCAGCTCTTGGTGCCCAAGGCAGTTTACTTGAGCTGTACTGAGGACCTGTGGGACACCAGCTCTGCTCTGGTCTGCCCTTACTGGGATCCTGTGGAATCTTGTGGATATTTCATCAGGTTGGAGTTTAGTGGGGTTGTACGACAAGCCCCTCTACTCATCTGTAAACAAATGTTAATCATAAAAAGTATGTTTTTGCTTTGTGAGCAAGAGGCAGAGCCCTGGAGCAGTGGTTCAGTGCTAATGGTCTGGAAATGGGGGTTAATTCTAGAGCAAAGCAGCTATTCACATTCTATTCACATTCTTGTTCAACTTGCTTATTGTTTATAACCTGATGTGCCTATAAAAATTTCCACATTCCATCCTCCAGTCCTCATCAATCTATTCACTGTTTATATGGCTAATGATACACAGAGCAACTTCTTGAGCAATGTTACCAGGCAATGGTGCTCGGGCACTTTCCCATTGATATTTCAATTTCTTTTTGAAAAACTTTGATCAGCAGTGGGCAACTTTTCACTATAATCCAGATCCAGATGAGTTGCCTTTTGTCTCATCCGGTTGGCAACTGCCCAGCAACATTGCCCAAAAAGTTGCATCATCACTTTAAGATATATAATTCAGAGGTTTCATTGTCATTGAGGCCATATGCAACAAAATTACCTTGGTGACGTCTAAAGTGGACGCAATACCAATATGAAGTCGATAATCCCGTATATAAAAGATTTAAACCATATACGAAACAATAAACTATACATAAAAGTAAGCAAATACTGAGATAATCAAACTATAAAAGAGATGAATTACAAGATGACAGATTATGTAACAATAACATAACATTAAATGCAGGATTGATCTTTGTTATCTATGCTGGCCCACACATGCAATAAAAATGTATAGCAAAACAACCCTTGACTGTCTTCTAGACATATTTTTATATAACATTAATTAAATTCAAATTAGTTAATACAAAGATTATTGTAATATTATTTGATTGGAAGAATGAACTACATATATATGAGCTATGAGCCTGCCATATACATAATGTAAGAATATCATTTACAATCCCGCACATTAAAGTCACACATAAGTTCAGAGACTGAACACATGCAATCGTTGCCTCCAGCATTATGAGTCAGGTTTGGCTTCATATTATCATCCAGTTGGAAGCTAAATCCAGTTGGAAACTAAACTAAACACCTCTTACATCATCTGTGTATGTGTTCTGTGTTTTTGTCCTCCTTCCTTAATTACTCTTATAGTTTGCATCTTCATTCCTTAATCTTTCTCCCCTTCCACCCTCCCCCCATGCTTTCTGACCCCTTCTTCCTGTCCCATTCTTTCTGTTTCATCTCCCATAATCCTTTGCTCTTTGCACACCTGCCCAGGAGTAAAACGAGTGCTAACAAGCATCCCCATGCTTGCTAAGACTTTCGTTTCTTCTCCTCCGTCTTCTTTCGCCTCCCGTCACAAAATAAAAAAGAGACGGGAGAGCAGGTCACTTAATGAAGTGGCCTCTTCCTCTCCTTATTTCCAAGTGATCGGTCTCCTATTTCCATCAGCCGTGTAACAGACTGAACATGTTGGCTGAATGATCTATATATGCAGGAAATTATGGGACTTCCTCTGAGTCAGATCTTAGCATATACAGACATGCAGTCTAGACGTCCTTTGAGTGCGTGATGGTGTGTACCCCCAACCGGAAATCAAATTCGCACCCTTAGCGATCTCTATGTGCGGAACATGATTCACTGAGCCAATGGGATCAATCAGGCTCACCTCTTATATCATCGTGGACCACCATTGGCACTAAATTGGTGTGAAAGGGCCACCGTGTTCAACGGACCATGCCAGAATCTTCTGAGTTGTCATTGGAAACCCATTCTGGCAGGGTTGTCTCTTGAGTTTTTTTTTTTTTTTTTTTTTTTAATAAAAATTACATGCACCTTGACTTTCTGCGTGTGTGTGTGTTATAATTGTCGTATTTTGTGCATTTTGTTACATTTATGAATCCCAGATGATGGAAGGATTTCTTATCTCTATATTATTTCAGGTTTTGGTGTGTTCTTTTTACATGGAAGCTGATATACTATACACTATTTAAATTCTGGAGCATTTAAATCCATCTTATGTGTTATTTTGAATTTATTTGAATTATATAACATTCATGACAGCAAAAAATATTATGGTTAATCCAGGTGGCCAAATTAATAGTCTTGGGAAATTGAGCAACTAGTAAACTTTTCAATTAACAGGGAGTGCATCATGGGTCTGGAGACTGGGGTGAGAGTGACTCCATGTTCCTTGACTTTGCTCTGATCCTGGTTCCAGAGCCCCGAGCCGGAATTCTGCCCAGTTTGTGAATTCTGACCACAGACTTGTTGTTGCTACTCTGAAGATTCATCTTAGATCCAGCAGGCTACACCTACTAGGAGAATGAGGCCGGACTTAGACAGACTCCAAGAGTCTGTTTCTGATGAGTTTGCATGTAGTTTGCATGGGGAACTTGCAGTCTTCGGTGTGACTACTAACTCTAATGTGATGTGGGAGACCTTCCATGATAAGACCCTGAAGGTTGCCGAGAGTTGTGTTGGTGTTGCCAGTGTTTCCAGAAGGAGGTGTTTTGTCTCGCAGGGCACCCTGGATATTATCGACAGGAGTCGCAGCACACGACTTAGTGGCAACTCCAGTCTGTATCGGGAATTGAGGAGGATGGCTGTGAGGGCTCTTAGGGCAGATAAGCAGGCGTTTGTTAGACAAATTTGTGAGCAGGTGATACAATATTTGTGGTCTAGCAACACATGTCCTGCTTGCAGAGGAATTGAAGCGTTACATAGACCTGAATCTGTTCCTCAGACACTTGCAGACAGGGCGGGTTGAGCAGGTATTTAAAGCTGATCCTTCAGCTAGGGCATTTGGCATCTCTGGGTCAACAGTTCCTGTGGCTGATCCTCCAATCATCTGCGACCCACCCAATCTCACTGTGATTGCATCGGTGGTGAATCAGCTGGGATCTGTGGTATCCAGGATGAGCTTCTCAAGGCTGGTGGTAAGGCTGTCCTTATAAAAGATCCTGATACTTTTCCGGACCCCCCTGAAGTTGCTGGACATCATGGCTGGTCTGTATACTGGTACTGTGAATGCTGTGCAGAGTGGAGGGAGAACCTCCTCATTCTTCCCAGTTGATTCTGGGGTTTGCCAGGGGTGTGTTCTTTCTCCTGCTTTGTTTAATGCTTGCATGGACTGGGTGTTGGGTAGGGTTGTGGGGTCCAGCAGTTGTGGGGCATCTGTTGGCAAAGAAAGATTTACTGATCTTGCCTTTGCCAATGATTGTGTGATCTTCTCGGAGTCAATGGAGGCTCTACTCGAGACTCTCGAAAGACTGAGTAAGGAGTCTGAGTGTCTGGGATTGAGAGTGTCCTAGATAGAAATCAAGATCCAAGCCTTTAATGACTTTTGGGTACAGCCATCAGTAGTGTGTCTATATGCAGGGAGAGAGGGAGGTGACTCTTCCTATGAAGTCAACAGATGGATTGGGAGAGCATGGGGGGTCAAGAGGTCACTGGAAAGGGGTGTGTGGCACTCCCAGTATTTTTGCAAGAGGATGAACGTCCAAATCTTTAGAGTCCTGGTGCTCCCTATCTTGCTGTATGTCTGTGAGACAGTGATGCTCTCCAGTGAGCTGATACAAAGACTGGGATCCTTGGGTACCACTGGTTGACTTTGTGTTGAACAACCGGTTGCTAGAGGAGTTCCGAATGAGGCACATTACCTGTATTGTGAGGGGGCATCAGTTACGGCACTACGGCCATGTAGCGTATTTCCCTGAGGGTGATCCAGCTCGCGGGATCCTGGTTGCTGTGAACTCGGGGGGCTGGACCAGGGTGAGGGGATGCCCACTTAACATCTGGCTATGGCAGATGGATGGTGATTTCTGGAGGGTGGGACTGGACTGTGTGAAAAAAGGGCATATTTTATGTACGATTCATTATTTGTAGTATCACGCATTGCAAAATTTCTAAAGTGCTATAGAGCAGCTGAATGGAATGCAAATTTATGCAAGCAAATGCTGATTCTTCTAGTGTTTGATGCTAACAGAGGACAGTGATTCTAAAAAAAAAAAAACAAATAAGATGCCGATTTTCAGGGACTTGCTAGAGGAAATTAGTACAAGGTAAGTCATACTTACACTGTGTGAACAGTAAAGAGTCTCTTCAGTTTTACATTACTGTAGCTCTCCAAACCCAGCAACGCTTTTACAGAGCCGATTCTTTAGCTCTTTTGGTTTTGGAAAACCAAAGCAACCTGGAACCATGCTGTAACTAGTCTATCTTCATGGTATGGCTTGGGTATGGGTCGGTTCCGTAATGCCAGTGAAAAAGCAGCAATAGGTTCCACTTTTATATAACCCTGGTCTCCACAACGTTTGGCCTTTGTAATTGGCTATCAGTTCCTAGCAGAGTTTGGACTAAAATGGCAAAAACCGATATCAGGTCTGGCCGCATAATGCCGGCATGCAGTAACATTTGAATGTGAGTGGGTTTGGAGTACAACTAAGGAGAGGCCCTAAATTCGACCTACAAAGTTCCCTGTAATGGATTGACAAAACTGATAAGGCCATGGCAAACGGATCAAGCAACAAGGCAGAAGAGAGGACATACAGCAAGATATAGGAAATCAATGGTATGAAAGGGTAAATGCATTAAGATAGCATAATCTTGCTTTTTTTAAATATAACACATTTGGGATTTGCAGTTGTCGTGAAAGATAGCCAGAACACAAATATTACTAATTATTCATACATAAAGCCAAGGGTACAATACTGAAAAGTAGTAAAATCAAATATTTAAGCGACTGGTGTGGATGCTTTGATGACTTTTTGATGACACACTTGAAAGCTGTCACTTTCTTTAAACTTTTTTCAGATCAGATGCTTACAGAACATCATTTGGCCAATGAAAAAGCCCCTGATGAATCTTTTTTTTTTTTTAAATGTTTTTGAAAAAGCTCTCGCTCTCATTTCTGCAAATGCATGCCACCAAATGAATAAGGTGAAATGGTCAAATTACCGTTTGGACTTGGTATTTCTGACATGAGGAAGGGGGGGGGGGTCACCTTTGATAGTAATTGTACCTCTTTGTTGTATGGACTTATGTTCATATTTTATTCATTTAGAGCTGGTTACTAGTGTGTTTTAAACAATGCAGTGGGCCTGCACCCCCTGCTGGCCAGCCACCACAGTTTCAGTCTTTCCAGGCAGGCTCGTTCACTTTTATTCATCTTTAGTGACCTTCTTTGGATACCATGACACAGATTTGGGAGCATGCTATGCTTGGTGCGTTAGCGGTAGGGTTAGCCACAGGTTTTTAGTTAATTGTTTTCAAGTGGCTGTAACATTACAGAGTCGACAGACAATGCCTAGCTAAATGGAGTTGTACTGAATCAGGGCAATATAATAGACACCCATTATCTTATGTGCACAATGGAAAACGGTAAACTACTGAAACTAACACTGCACTGCATAACATTTGCAAGCTGTGCAGGAGGGTCACTACAGAACGACAAAAAAAACAGAAAGGCAGAAATAAGCTCTTGTGTCACTACTGGCCTCAACCGGGGGTGGGTTAATTGTTTCTGGGGCCCCCACTCAGATGTTTCAAAAGCTAAATAAATAGCTAGCAAATATAATTTGAAGATCATAGCTAGCTGGTTAGCGGAACATGCTGCTTCACTATCTCCTAAATAAGGAACAAGTTTATTTAATATTTAGTCAACATTTAGTAATATGCAGTGATAGTTTGTAGGCAACAGGGTGCCACACAAATACATGGTTTAAGTGGTGGCAAACACACTGCTGACCTCAATCCCCTTATATTTCAACGCAGTCCTTTAGTGTTGGTTTTTATTTGTATTGCAGCTTAGCTATTTGATATTTGCAGAGACACAACCCCCCCCCTCCCCTCCCAGAGTTTGTCTGGAAATCAATCGCACTGGTACCTGGCAGAGAGGTCAGGCAGACTGAAAGTACTTAAAAGAAAAAGCCATTAGGAACCCATTGGGCTCCACTGTGGGGGGCTAGGGGGGGCTGCCTCAGAGAATAAATATGAAGAAGGTATGGTCATAAATTACCAGTGGTCTGAATTACCTGGCAGTTACCAGTGGGTATGTGGTTTATGCGTCGTGTACGTGAGCAGGTTAGCAAACTATAACCCGCTGCTGCGGTTCACACTTGCGGTCCGTCTACATCTGAGCCGATTGCCTGCCTTTATATAAAGACCATGGGATTTGTGGCAGTTACTTTCTCTCTTAGAAAGTTACTGTTTGCACCTACAAAAGGTCCATGTCTTAGATGTTTCAGTTGAAGGATCATCACATGCTGTGGGTTGGGATAGCAAGATTTTAGGCTTTTTTGGATTGAAAACCATGCCGTTTGGACTTTAGGGAGCAGACAATGTATGTTTATATTTATTTAACATCCCACTGCCCTTTGGACTGTTTAATAATGCATCAGCCATACTACTATTTTTATGACTGCGTTTGAATGTGACTCGTTTTGGGTAAGGGCGGTGTTGAGCAGAAGAGGATCTTACACCAGAGGTCCTTGCCTACTAACCAAAAGCAGAGAAAGATCCATGAGATGCCGCAAGAGAGGCCCTTAAAAACTGCAAGATTGATAAGTGAGATTGTACAGTACAACGTGTAGAGGGCTTGTAGATTTCACAAGTAAGACAGCGGCTGGCCAGCAAGCATCGATGCAAATGTTAGGAAATCCAGCATGAATATTGGAAATCTATAACGGGTGTTTCGACATTTTGAGAGTCTTTGAAAACTACCCCATTTGTATCTCATGGGAAGAACCACAAGGTGTAGAAGCCTGTTCCTCTACAGCACGGGTGTCAAACTCCAGTCCTGGAGTGCTGGAGCCCTGCACATTTTTGGTTTTCCCCTCATTTAACACACCTGATTCAACTCCTTGTGCTAATTACCACACAGCTCTTGAGCTGAATCAGGAACAGGGAAAGAACTAAGCTACACAGGGCTCTGGCCCTCCAGGACTGCAGTTTGATGCCCCTGCTCTACACGGTCTTCTTACTTAGAAGTACTATTGGTAGAACTCTGAGAGGACAGTAGTGAGATATAAGGTTATAGGCTGGTGTTGTGTGCTCTACATGGATTGCTATAGCTCCCGTCTCGCCCGTCATGCAGCTTCCCCTTTCCCTAGGAATGGAAGCTGCATTGCCATGGTAACAAAAACAGCACCTTTGCGAGGCAGCCTGCAACACCGGAGTCTGTGATGGCTCTGAGTCTGTCCCAGTCGAATGCGTTCACAGCATATTTATGAAAGTGAATGATAATAAACTATGGCTATATTCGCATTTACCTCAAAATGAGCTTGAAGGCCTTGCCCAGTAAGGCATTTCTTCCCCCAGGTAATTTGGATCCTTAATGGGGACAGTGTTTAGCACTTGTACAACCAATGTTCCAGCCTACTTAACTTACATGTGTACAGCATACATACAGTACCAGTCAGTAGTCTGGACACACCTACTGGTAATCATTTGTCTTTCAGCAACATAACAACGCTGAGCACACCGTAAGGTTATGCAGTAAGTATTATCTTGTAAACTGACGTTGCCCTCAGCTGGTTCCAATCATACCTCACAAACCGGATAGAGTACCTTGCCATGGGTGACTCCACCTC
>JAODLC010000001.1:25870338-25889044 GCA_026781145.1 Hippopotamyrus pictus
GGGGGTGGATAAAGATCTCTGTATAACTGGGAGGGGGGGTTGGCGTGACTCCTCCATCCCCCCTATCATCTGCACCCCTGGCCTCTTTAGTGGCTATGTGTATGCTCTGTGCCCAAGGCGTGACATGATTTTCCTTCATAATCTACCCACTGCTTAATGGGTCACAGAATGATGATGAAACTGAGTTAAAGGTCTGTGTGTGTATCAGTGAGTCAAAGTGACAGATTACAAATAGTGGATGAACCTTGACTAAGTATGAAGTACTTAACATTTAAAGTGAAAATAAATCAAGATCTCCTCTGCACAACAGTGATGGATAATTCCTTGGGCATTCTGCCATCACATTAATACAAGGTCGCTGTGACATTGAAAGACATTTATGTACTATGTGAGAAAAGTGTTGGTAAGGTTTCTTGGCTTGTAGCTCGACTCAGTGGAACCACGCTGAGCTGTGCCTTGTTTTTTCAGGAACAGGAGGCTTGCCTGCCCCCCAACGGAGACTTTACCAGCAGCGGAGTGGTGCTGGTGAATCCCTTTTGCCAAGAGACGCTCTTCATCAACAGGGAAAAGGCCTCAGATGATATCTAGAAGATTCTGTCACTTGCACTTAAGGAGAGAGAATGACCAGGAGAGCTTTCCCTTTTTGCAAAGGTTGTAAACTTGTTTTTATAAATATAATAAACTCTAAGAGAGACTGGTCCTCATAAATAAAATATAATTATACAGATGTAAAAGTCAAAAAGATGTTATTTACAGTACTGTGAGGGTGTGGGATATTTTTATGGTGTACATTTTTTACAGCTGCGTAATTGTGACACGGAGTGATGTATTTTTAAGATGAATTGTCTGCATTTGTTGGTTTGTCTTTCCAAGAAAGTACATAAGCACTAGGATGAAAATAGTCTGTCAAGATTTCAGTGTTTTTTTTTCCCCAAGGAAACATCTGATGAGTTTGAATTCTGCGTATAACTATGAGAGATTTTTGCAGAGCTAGCAACTAATATCTAGCTGTGCATTTGAAAGAGCCTTAAACATACATAGGAAACTGATGACAGATGAAGGATGTAGATTTATTATAGTTTGCCATGTCATCAGTCTGAGGAGCACCAGACAAACTGTTTAAAATGTCTTAGTCCCTTTGTCAAGCAGTCTTAAATTGTCACCACTTATCTATATTAGTGTCGTCTGGTGTGTGCGTGCTTGTGTGTATGTGTCTTTCATCATCAGTTGAGTTTCCTGTTCGTTGTGCATGTGCGTTGGCTCTTATGTTCTTTGGCCTGGAGACTGTGTCCAGGCTTTGCATTCAGCTCCTGTGGTGAGCTCAGTTCCAGCACCCTCTGTGTGAATGAGAAGACTGGTTTGACTCAGCCAGGGGACCCTCTGTACTGTACTGTGAGAAAACAGGGACCCAAAATAACCATTTTCCCGTCCTGGAAAGATTGTGTGCCAAGAAGCAATGAGAAAGAAGAGGTAGAGATGTAAGACAGACCAATTAAAGAATTCATAATATATTTATGCTCATATTTACTATGGGGTTTGGCTCCCAGAGATTTGACTGGTGTACGGACTACCAGTACAAACAGCACTGTGTTTCATGCACTAATAATAAGGGTGGCTTTTGCTCAGAGGAACTGGTAATTCAGATTAGGAGTATACTGTGTTGCACTATGGTTTACCTTGTTGTTAGTGAAGTAAGAGTGTACTTACATGAAGAATACTGAACATCATTTTAAAGACAAAAGCAAAAAAAATGAAAGACAAAAAGAAGTAAAATCGTTAGTTTCGTATGACAGTCAGAATTTCTTTCTTTTTAATTTTACTCTTTTCATTTCTTTGTTGCCCATTTGCTTGACACAATGCTATGGATCAGGTTTACCCACGTGCCTCTGCATTTGAGATTTTTTTTTTTTGGATTGTCAGACAAAAGACGAAGGAGGAATGTATTGCAGACCCGAGATGCTGGGAAATAATTTCACATGTATCCAACAGCAAGCCTTTTTTGTATCGTAGTATGAACACTGTACTTTTTACTACCAAGCAATAAAAATAGAAAAGCTTTGAGGAGCTTGATGTGTCCTTTTTGTTGAATTGCAAACTTAGAATTGAATCTTCACTTTAACCCTTTTCACGAACTTGTCTACGTGTCTTTCTGTAGAAGCCAGAACATTTTCAGCTTCCTAAAATGTTGTAGTAAAAGTGTTGATTATTGGTTTGCAGCTCAAATCTAGTACAAAATCTCTATGCATTGCCTGAAGTTGCCTTTTTTTCCCCAGAGAAGCACAGATGAGCAATAGTAACATAGTTTGGTCCACTTTCTTATGAGGATGATTATTATTATGTTGTTATATGATTATGCATCGCTTGATATAAACCAATGATATAAACTATTTACTTGGTTAGTAAGTATATTTTTGCTTAGAACAAAAAAAAACACATGCAAATTAAGAGTGACACAATTAAAAACTAATAAAAATTTCTTCTGTTGTCCAAAAAGTTACTGATCACTATAAGCGGGTTCCACTGTATTTGGAAAACTGGCCATTACACCTACGTGAACTTTAATGACAGCCATAGAAATCTATATGGAATTAGTCCCCCATTTGCAGGTATAACAGCTGACACACTACTGGGAAGTCTGTCCACAAGTTTTTGGATTGTGTCTATGGGAATTTTTGCCGATTCATCTAAAAGAGCATTTGTGAGGTCAGGCACTGATGCTGGATGTCAAGGCCTGGCTCACAATCTCCATTCTAGTTAATCCCAAAGGTGTTCAATGGGGTTGAGATCAGGGATCAGTACAGGTCAGTCAAGTTCTCTCACACCAAACTCACCCAACCATGTCTTTATGGACTTTGCTTTGTGCTCTGGGGCAGTCATGCTGGAACAGAAAATGGCCCAAACTGTTCCCACAATGTTGGAAGCATAGAATTGTCCAAAATGTCTTATGCAAGCCAAAGCAAGCTCCACACTGCACTGTGCATAAGTCTTAGGCAGGCAAAGAAAATGATGTTTAAATGATTTTCATGTTGGTCATAAATTATGTCTGTCAAAGTGTCAGCTTAACCATTTCAAGACATTTCCTGAAGTAACCCCAGTACTTGCAGTGACCCTCCAAAACACCAATGTATTTTTTGACTGTACCACTACCCACCTTATTTGGCTAATCAGTACTTTGTTGACTGTTTATACTAATTTGATCAATTAAGGTGGTGAAATGTAATGAATACATGGAATGGCTGAGGTGCTTCTGAGGAGAGGTTTCAGAACCAAAGCGAAATTCTTGTCAGCCAACAAGAGATCAGTAACTTTTTGAAGAACAGAAGAAATTCTCGTTAGTTTTTATTGTGTAACTCTTAATTTGCATGTGTTCTAACATTAAATTCAGTTTTTTTTTTGTTTTGAGCACATATACACTTACTACCCATATAAACAGCTTTAAACATTTCCTTTGACTGCCTAAGATTTTAGCACTGTACCATATTTTATTTGAATACACTTATTTTATATACTGTTATATGTTACCTGGCAAATCAAATACTATGTGTCTGTTACATGGTACAAACCATGCAGTATAATGCAAAAAATGTAACTTCAGCTAGTTTTCTTGAACCACCATGTAGTAAGACGATCTGCCCCTGTGTCTGTGGGTGGGTGACAAGGACTCAGAGGATTGCAATATCACAGTATAAAATTCAGATAAATGAGCTTATTCCTCAGTTTGAAAGCAAGTGCTTTACTCACATTTTGTAAACACATAACAAAGAAGCAAAGGCCTTTATGCATTGAGGTGGCAGACCCCAGGACAGATCTGAATAAACATTCTCTTAGAACAGTGTTTCCCAATCCATTCCTCTTGGACCCACAACAGTCCATGTTTTTGCTCGTTGGAGCAAAAATGTGGACCGTCTGGCAGGAAACTGGGAGGGAGCAAAAATGTGGACCTGTGGGTCCCCAAGGACCAGGATGGGAAACACTGTCTTAAAAACATTTTCTTAGTGCTTGTTGAATCACAGTCAGTGATCCAAGATCAATAACACATTACAGACAGAATGAAGGGTAATTCATTATTTACTGTAGCTGTCAAGAAATCACTCTTGTGTGTGTTCATGAAATCCATTCATAAAATACTATTTGACAGACAGGGGCGGATTAAGGTGTACAGAGGCCCCTAGGCTACAGTAGTCCGTGGGCCCCCCAACCCCGCCCCCCTATATTTTCTACAGGCCAATGGGGGCCCCCTTGCAGGCTGGCACACGTGGGGCCCCTAGGCTTAAGCCATATCTAGCCTGTGCGTTAATCCGCCCCTGTTGACAGATTATAAGTGAGACTGAAGTAGAATTTAAACTGCATTTCTTTGGTGCAGAAAAAAAGGATTCGTAAATATTCATAAATGATATGTATGAAGA
The DNA here is from genome assembly GCA_026781145.1 of Hippopotamyrus pictus. Classification (NCBI taxonomy): domain Eukaryota; kingdom Metazoa; phylum Chordata; class Actinopteri; order Osteoglossiformes; family Mormyridae; genus Hippopotamyrus; species Hippopotamyrus pictus. The sequence goes on from JAODLC010000001.1 coordinate 25,874,745, forward strand.
CTACACCAAAACAAAGTCAGTCTCTGACAGCACAAAACTCATTGAAATAAACCATAGTTTAGTACACCAGTTTGAGTACACCTGCCTAAAGGGCACGTGCTAAGGGGGTCTGCATATGTAGTTCTCACTGTTAAGCATGGAGTTGGAATTGTCAGGGTCTGCGTTGCTTTGCTGGTAAAAGAGTCTGTGATCTTCCACAAATCCATGAAAATCTTGACCAGTATGGCATACTTTGAAGACATGCCATTCCTTCAGGATTACCAGCCCATGATTGGCCAATCCTTCATTCTTCAGAAAGATAATGACCCAAAGCACATCTCAAAATTACAAAAGAATCACCTATCACAATGGAAAATTGCATGTGGCACCTCATAGTATTTGTAATAGTATGGATGGAAAATGGAAAATGTCACATATATTAGTCATGTTGTCACATGCTGAATGAGGTTAACAGAAAAGGAGGACAAAAGAGGAGAGTCAACATGCGGTGAGAAGTATAACATCATAGCTATAGCATATTCACAGAATACTACAGCAGTGTGGCGCTTTACAATCAAATCATTTAATATCTAACAAAATCAGTTTCACATATAGTGACGGTTTAACAGCAAGTAAATGACAAAATATTCATATTGTAATAACGGAGATATCTCATAAACAGACAGTGTCTCCAACTAGTTAAAAGCTACCGTTTGCTTTCAATAATAATCTTGACCACTCAACATAATACAAAATGCAGTTTCAGGTAGCTAGAGAGTGAAGCCCAACAAAGATATATAACAAAGAGCTATTGTGTGCTGTACAAATGACCCCCTAGGACAGCATTTTTGAAGAATAGCTTCCCACAAGCCTGGTAGGTTTTGGTAAGTTGCTTGCCTCCAATATGTGTTTCCCCTCTTCCATCTGTTTCTAAGGCTCTCTATCACTTGCAATGTGGAAATAAACCACTTAAAATCAGCTACACGCACTCAAAAGATTTTATATATTTGCTAACTTAACATTTGCTAAAATTCACTCAATATAATTTGCTAACAAATAAATTTCACATCAAAGTAACCTCCTCTAGGAGTTATAACAGCAGAGAAAAATCAAGGCATTCTTTCTACAAGGGACACTAAATATTTAAAATTAAAGGACAGCCTAGAATTTGGCAATATCACCACACAACCAGTTAATAGAATGTCAGATGTGCACTGCTACATACTCTTTCCATGTTATAAATGAAACTTGTTTTATTTGACTTAAATTTTCATTTATAGTTTATTTATACTCAATTTTCCAATGCTTAATAAAAATCAAAATCTGAAGTTTATTAAATAAGTGGGAAAGTGGTAAAAAAAACCTGTGAAAAAAATCTTTTGACTTGTGTATACATCCAACAGCTTATGCATTATAGGATTGTGGGACTGTTGCCCCCTATATTATTAATCTATAACACTCAGTATTGCTATATTATTATTATTATTATTATTATTATTATTATTATTATGTTTAGGACAAACTTGATCTAAATTACTAGATAATTGTTTCCAAAATTACAACCAAATTAGTGCACGGGTGCCATCTGCAGTTTGCCTATGGGAGTGATGTAAATTCTCTGAAACGTAAGGGTCAAAAACGCAAGGATCTGCTTTATTTCTGCATTCTCGTTTTTTATCATTACTTAATTTCTATGTTTTTGCAGCTAAACATCAGTTATTATTAAGACCATGCTAGACTATAATGTTCATTAGACTATAATGCAGGCGCCTGCAATAAATGCATTTTAATGTTTTAAAATCATGCTGCATTATATTGAGACTTAATTCATTGTCAGTATTTAACACATATTTTTAACGAGAGACTTTTTTATGGTTTTATCGTTGTTACAAGAGCAGATGTAAGTTTGCACATTACAATAAGAAGTCAGCAGCAAAAGCCGACACATCCGCAGCATGACGGACTCGTGCCTGAGCGTCGACCAGCCTTTACATCCGCTCCAGTAAACGCGATATTTTTATTGGCCGGCGTGTATTTTTTTCTCCTTGTTTTTGGCCAAAGTAGCTGTCAATCACACAAGAGCACACCTTGAGACGCACACGCGGTAGGCTGTACATCCGGTTATATTAGAGCGCATGTCAATCGCCTCGCCAGTCGAACTTAAGGTTCATTATCAGTCATTCTAAGTGTCAGTTATTTTTTTATTTATACGTGTTGCAATAGCATCCAGAGTTAAATGTGGAGTATTACAGTTTCCGGCTTTATTGGCATTTAGTAATTTAAGAGTTTAAAGTGACATTTAAGCAGCTGTCCTTCATTTTTAAGGGAAAAATGGCGGATGTTGCAACGACTTGTGCAGAGAAGAGTCTGGATGACTTTTTTGCCAAGCGCGATAAAAAGAAGAAAAAGGAGAAAGGTAAGGGAAAGGAGCCGGCGTCGACTCCGGGGACGGCGGCCGTGAAAAAGAACAAGAAGGAAAGGGAGAAGACGAAGAACGAAAATCCGGACACGAACGTGGAGAAGGTATGGAGGTGCTGTCTAAGCACGCGCCGCCTAAGCACGCGCTGCCTGGCGTGCCCGCGCGGGATGGGCGCATATCGGGCAGACGTGTAAACTCTACTTAACAGCTGGAAGCAATTCGGTGGTGTGTGAAATTCACTAGCGTGTTATTTTTACAAAAAAACATTCGGCCTGGTTGGGATGTCAGTCTGGCGAACTTGGTTAATTCGGTTATAAAGTTATAAACGTCTGTCGACCGCAATCTGTATCGTGGACAGTAATTGCACGGACAGTGTCAGTGTACTCCTGCAGACGGTTCTACCGCCACTTTAATGTCAGCTTGCTGTCATTCGCTGGATTTGATGAGGATTTACGGCCAATCTGGTCAGCATCCATGTTTTACGTGCATGTCACTGATTTGCCGGCCTACTGAAATTCATCATATGAAAACCATTGATGTAATGGGGTCGTCTACTTGCGTTCGCCGATTTATATCATCCGTCCGTGGTCTTTGCCCCCAGTATATGTACTGTGTTTGCATCAGTAAGCCTCTGACATTTTCTGATCTGACATTATGATCGTAAAAAACGACTAGCTCTTATACAGCTGATCTCACCTCCGTGGCTCGATTTAAATTAAATTAAAATAAAACCCGGGTTTGGTTTCGATCACGATCGTAGAATCAATTTGGCTAGAAATGTGTTAGCAACAGACCGGCGAGTGATTTTTCTACCCAGAGTCGCTGTTGGACCAAACCCAGAAGCATGAGCCATGTGAGGATTCCTAAAAAAGGCTTTGGAGAGACTGTTACGTATTTGATCTCACAGTTCATACAGCTGGCAGTTTCATTTAGCTGGGTGGCTAACCTATCGCATGCAGTCATCAAATAGTAATTTGTTAAATTACTATGTAATTACTATTTAATGTATTAAATTTTAAACAATTTATTTCATTGTATGGGCGTGGGCAAGCCAATATTAATGGAAAATTATGATTTGATGTCCTACGCATTAGATGCGGATGTTTGAAACTTTTGAATGTGTACTCTCGGTGCAGCTGTCAGTTTCATTGGCCCGAGAAGGTTGCTGTCTTGGTCAAATACATTTCGTATAAATTAAATGATCGTTTGTTCTCTACTCATTTTGCTTAAATAAGTGTTTTGGTGCTGCATAATTCATCGAGGTTTAACAAAAACGATCATTTAAGCAAAGTCTGTTTCCAATTTCAGAGTTTTAATGAGGAGCATTTTTAAAATCTGGATTTAATCGTGATAGACCTCAAAAATGGATTTACTGTTTGGCTGAACAATCCAGTTTAGCCATGGTCCAGATAGCCTGGGAATATATAGGCTTACAGTTGCCACCTACGTTTTATGTTTAATACTATTCTTTCTGGAAAGTAGGTACGTCATTATGAATTGCACAGTGTGACTGTTTTATTTGAAGTTACTAGAGGTTGTGCCACAATAATAAAAGTTTGGGGGCAGCTGGATTGAATTTACTTCTGTTGGAAATGTGATGAACTGGCAGCTGTGGGACATGGATGGGAAATGTGCTGTCAGGACTGTTGTCTGGCATTTTGAAAAAGCCATTATGCTGTATTACTTCAGGCTGACGGGGGCCTAGGACTGATACTGCTCATCTTAAGGAAACTGGTAGTACTGGCTGGCACACAATTACAGTTTTTAAATCTTGTGAAGTTCATTATGAGAGAAATTCAAGTAGCAGACAACTTTTTTTTTAATCTGACTGAAAGGACTCATTATCTACACATTTATCACGATGCAGAGCCATAATTTTACAATAATTGACAATTTTCAGAACAGAATTGCAAGCATTTGTTGGAACAAATGTGCATAGAGGGGCAGTGGAGCGGCAGGCCGACGGGCTGCTGTCTCTCGCAGATTTAGAGATGATTGTCCCACGACGCCCCCGGCGTCTGCTCTTCTGCTGGGGAGAAACGGGGCATCTTAATGCCTCGTTCCAGCAGTGATGAATCATAATTACACGAGTTGGTAGAGGGTTGGTATTCACTGTTGAAGTGATAGTCTGCTGATGTCTTATTCCAGGAGGATGAAGAGTGGAAAGAGTTTGAGCAGAAAGAAGTTGACTACAGTGGACTCAGGCTGCAGGCTCTACAAATAAGGTAAGTCCCCTATCCGGTAGGGACGCTATGACATTCAGTATTATCCTGTGAGACTCAGTTTTCTCCCAAATGGATATTTTGTGTTCAGTGACGACAAGGAGGAAGTGGAGTTTGAGAAGGATGAGGTCGGTGAGGACGGGGAGATCATTCTTGTCAGTGGAGACAAAGTCTCTGGTCCATGGAAAAAGTCTAGTGCTGTACCTGTCACAGCACCCCCTGTTGGTAAGTAAATGAGACTCCTCATTGTTATTCCAAGTGAGTATTTGATTAACTGGCTGAATGTAGAACAGCAGGTATTAGTTTGTTGTGTTGGGTTTAAGATTTGTGATTTCCCCCCCCCAACAGAGGAAGAAGAGGTGCCCGAGCAGAAGCCATTGGGGGTGTATCGGCCCCCAGGGGCCCGACTGACATCCAATCGGAGGGGGCCGTCCAAGGGTCCTCCGGAGATCTTCAGCGACGCTCAGTTTCCCTCACTGTCTGCCACAGCCAAACACGTCGAGACACGAAGGTGTGTCTTCATCTGCATGGCGTTGATAATGATGATGGATATTGTTTTTATGTTGCTTAAAGAAGATTTTTTGGGTTGAAAAGACTTTTTTGTGGGTTTATTACAGTAGTAGGACCCTCTGGTCCTCTGGATTTCCCTTTGAGACCCTAGTTGTAATAAATGACACCCCCTCCCCCCTTTTCTTTTTCTTCAGAGACCGAGAGATTGAGAGGACCTTCGAGGTGGTGAAGCACAAGTACCGGGCCAGGGAGGAAGTGGGCGGGGCCTCCGCACAGGAACTGCAACTGGACAACCAGTATGCCGTCTTAGGGGACAAGTAGGGCATCCTGTGGGGACAGCCTGGACCTGCTCCACCTCGGGGATGTGCTGCAGATATGGGTACTGCTGCCCTAACAGTGCTGAGGGTGCCGGAAACAGACTGCACACACTCTGTGCCTCTCGCAGACACTGACGTCAACACTGCTACACACACACACACACACAATCACTGGTGGCAAGGGCTTCCAATCGTCATGACAACTCCAAGGGCAACTGCAATGAGTGAACTCGACCTAATATCAGTTTATATCTACCCTTATAAACAATATAGCAAGAACGATCTCCCTTTGGCTCTTGCCAGTCCTGAGCATGGCAGCAACAGCTGATTATTGTCTTTTTTTTTTTTTTTTTTTTTTTTGTCGTCGTATGGGATGAACTTGCACACGGCTGTTGGCTATATGCTGTTTAACATGGCCACTGGGCTGAAGTTTGCCTGAAGGCAGCTGGTGGGGGCGCTGTTGAGGACCCTGGCTTCCTGGGTTGCTCATCCTCTTGCTGTGACGCCCATCCTCCCTCAGGCTTGCACTGGAGTGAGGTTCTGTCACATTCCCCCCCCCCCCAATCAACGCCAGGCCCATCAGACTGGAATAGAAGATTTCCACAGAGGGAATCTGCCAGCTGTCACAGTGAAGGGGTTAAGGCTCTGCTTCACCTGAGACTTTTTAAAAGTAGCCTTAATACAGGAAACTATGGAAATTAGTCAGAGGAAGTTGTACTTTTTGTCCTCCTGTGTTTTGCGGGGTATTCAGTTGTTTGATAATATCGCCATTGGACAGCGTTTCCCTTAAACTTTCTTTGCATAGCATATTAAGTTTTAGTAGCGGGAAAATGGTATGTGTCTGAACTCCCTCCCCCCTTTATTTCACGGCTTTATTTGATGATTCCTTGGTTAACATTAAACTTGCCTTTTCTAACCAAACTCGCTACTAAAATGTCTCGTTCTGAAATCTGTGCCTGTCTGTTGTGGTTTGGTGCCCAGTTTCTGTTGATATTTGAAGAAGGAGAAGCTCTAATGGTGCGATGGAGGTCATCCTCCTTTGTTCATGGAGTGGCTGTATCTGCACACTGGACGGTCTCCCTAGGCTGGTAACGATTTGGTGGGTAAACCGAGAAGGGGACCTCCTCAATACCGCTGATATTAGAACCCTGTTTGGGTCAACAAAGATGCAAAGAGTTGATGGTTGGGAGGAAAAACTGGGTTTTTCCGGATTTGTGATAATTCTACAAAGAAACCTACCCAGTCATCTCCTGAAGCAAATGTTCTCAAGTGCCTATGAGACGCGTTCTATTTTAAAAATGTTTAATCACTGAATTTTATGCAAGTGGTGCAAGTTTGTTCTGTACAGTCTGTTAGGGACATATTCAGGCTGTCAACAGTTGAGAAATTAAAAAATATATATAATAATAAAGTTGTAAAGAAGTGTGGATGTCCTTACATTCTGACTGCTTCCAATGACAATGTGTGGGCTTGGGTTGGAGGGGGGCAGCTTTTTGAGGATGTTTAACTTGTTAATTAGGATTGGCAAGAGGAACTACATTTTTGGGTGGCATCCTGGCTCTGGATAGCATGGTTCTGAAGACGGGATGTGCTCTACTTCGGTATTAGCAATTTTTTGTGCCTTATCGTGGTTGTGTGGATCTGAGTCCTTTTAAACTTTCAGACAGCAGTGCATTATTTCTGCGAGAAATCCAAGTAAAGAAAATAGCATGTCAGTGGGAACAAATAATATAGGCAATAATGATTTGTGGTATGTAAACGCTACTGAGAATGTCAGCGGTAGTGCTGGGAAACTTGCTGAAATTGAACGCGTGTTGTTGACTAAAGCAAGTTAAGCCAATAATGAGAAAGGTGGTCTCGTCTGAAATTGTTGCAGGGACAGCTTCTTGTAGAGGTATCAGTCTTAGTCCTGATAGTGGTTGCCAAAAATGGTTTCATCAGCTGGTAATATGTGTCAGATGTGATCACATCCTGCTCCTCACTATTCAAATCTCACATCTCTACAAGGTTATCTTCAGTAGAAATGGATCACAGACTATGAAAATACAAACGCAGCAAGGAAGTATCACCATCTGTATTGCATTTTTTTCCAGTGATGTACATTCAACCACTTGCATCTTTTCTGTTCTCAATTGAATCACCCAGCCATGTGTACTGGCTGATTATGGCTTGTCTCAGCAAAGTCATCCATGATTGATCCCGGGCTTTTGTTTCATGAGAAACAAGATCTCTGGAACCCAGTTCTGATCATCTGTAGGTTGGTTCCTTATAACCTGTGGAGGACAACTGTTTGAGAGCCAAAAATTGACCCTGAAACGAATTGAATGTTTTCATATTCAGTGTGAACAAGATGAGACACCTGGCAGGAAAGCTGACCATGTGGCATGATCTGCGAGTGGTTCATCTTCAGGTTCATTTAGGGCAGTATTTCTCAACCCAGTACTTAAAGAATAATTAGATGTAATTCCCTACTAAAGAATATTATTCCTGGGACTATGAGATCACTTTTTTCCTGATGTTCTGGATGTGATGTGTTCTAGGTGATGAATCACATTTGGTTGATTTTAGATCTGTGTTTCTCAGCTCAGTCCTCGTGAACCCCCAGGCAGTCCACATTTTTTGCTCCTTGCCAGCTCCCAATACACCTGTACGAGGTATTTGGTGTTCTTGTTTGGTACAAGTGTACTGTGAGCTGGGAGGGAGCAAAATGTGGATTGTCTGGGGATCCCCGAAGACTATGTTGAGGAAACGCTGATTTAGGGGGTGCAGCTGCGGCCACACGCCTGTAGGATTGAGAGTTTGAATTCCACCCCTGTGGAGTTTGCGTGTTTTCTCTGTGTTATTTTGTTTTTCAATCCAGAAATGTATTGAGTAAATTGGCATCTGAAAATTGCCCATAGTGTGGGAGTGAGTGCATGTATGCACCCTGTCATAGAACGGCATCCTGTCCAGGGTGAACCCTTGCCTTGTACTGCCTGGGATAGACTCTAGGCCCCCTTCTACCCTGACCAGAATGACTGGTGGAAAGATGAATGAATTAAAGAAAAGTCTGGGATTCGTGAATTTTGTGAATAGTCTGCAGATTTCATTTTAATTGGAAAACAACTGCGACTCCGTACTGACCTTTTGTATTTTAGCCTCTGGGGCTGGATCTTCTACATTCAGGCTGGATATGCACATCCTGCAGTTCCATGGATCTCCAAGGAAATGGGCCTAGCAGCAGAAGGGGAGACCCAGATTGCGTGAACATTCTTCTGTCACATGCCCATTCACAGCAGCTTTCTCAGGCCTGGTACCACCTGAGAAAAGTATTCACCTGCTTATCGCAAACAAGATCTGCTGAAGCCCATGTTTAATCAGCAGGGGACAGATGTCTTTGAACATCCACTCGCATCAAACCCAGAGCATAAAACATCAAGGCTGGGAAGCCCTTCATCTTCAGTGATTCCTGCTCCTCCATGTGACTCCACCAGTGGTGTATAGAGGAGCAGGCCTGACAGCTGATTGGTCCCCAGAGTTCCCACCTGTCCCTATTCAAAATATATCATTGGCAAATGATAAATTTGGTTCCTCTGTATGAATTATGGTCCACCTTAAAAAAATCTTAGAATCATCTCTAGACCACACAGGTCAGTGTTTAATGTGAGCATTCTAACAGCTCAGGTTATAAGTAAGTTTCTGCCATTTTACACCATCTTACATAAATTTCTTTAGTTCAGTATACCGAAAAGCAAACTAAGAAATGTGAAATGAGCTCATGAAGAGAAGATTGCTAGTTCCAGCCCTGAGAGGGGATTTGCTGTACATTTGAAAGTACCAGATATAGATGACTTTCTGTCATCATTTTCACTCAGTTCACTCAGCCACAGGGGGACGCTCTCTACTGCTACAAGAAGGATATCTCAAATCGCATATTATGGAGCCTTAACCTCCTGAATAGTTAGCAAACAAGAAGCCATGTGAGCAAGAAAAATATTTACCTAAGCATTTTTTGCAGCTGGCAGTTACTTTATGCAGTGTTTTAGGTTCTGAAATAAGCTAGTCATATTCAAATTAATAATTTTTGTATTCTAAATTGAATAACTGCAGTTTTAGAATTGTAATTAATATCGTCCTTCTTGAGCACTTAAAAAACACACACACACTTCACGCCCTTCAGCCTTGTCAGTGTTAGAATGATATGCAAGACAGATGTCGTTTCAATATCCCATGCATGTAAGAACGAAATGCAAACTTATCTTCTCTATATGTGAGCTGCATTATCAGAAGCCAAAAAAGGAAACGAACATCACATGGCCTGTGCTGGGTAATGCTTGAGGGTAGTTTCAAGTGAGTAATGGTGGACACAGTTTTTCATGAGACTGAATGACCAAAAGGCTCACATCTGCACAGCCTCAATAACCGTGATAATACTTGCGTCTGTTTATATTCTTCAAGTTAGTGAGATGAGATTACATAGTTGTAAAGTCTTGTCAATTATTACAATTAAAAACATTTTCCGATTAATTAAGGTCTTATTATTCATTGACATAGTAGAAAGAAGCTTTGTTTTTAATGATTCACAGCATAGTCATGATGATGAACCTTTAAAGGGAGAATCATTCACAAATGACAGGTTTTCATTTGCCCAGTCAGACTCTGTGCTGATACAATCTATTGACATCATTAAATGAACCTGTTTAGCTGGGAAGCGAGATTGCCCTCATGACATGAGTTAAATCACCTCTAATTCACTTCTTCACGAGTTGTCCTGAAGGCAAATGCTCCCTCACAACGTGGCCTGTCTCCTCCATGCTTTTAAAAGCCTTGTGTTTCAGGCATGAGCAGGTCCGAAGCACGGAGCTGCCCTGTTTCACAAACCTGGACTTTGAACTTGCAGGATCAGTGATGTATATTCAAACAAGAACTGCAAACAAACTTTCTGCCCACATTGCTGAGCAGTCCTTGAAGCTCGTCAAATGGGGAGAATTTAAGACATAAATGAAAAATTATGTTAATCAAATTATAATGTAGATTTTCAGTTAGGAAAGATTTGTACATTTTATTTTGTAGCAGGAATGTAATAAGGCTCAATATGGTAAATACTAAGTAACTAGGTGTTTATTACTTAGGCATCAAAGATTCTTCTGCGATTCAAAATAACTTCAGTGGATTATTGGAAGTTTTACTTCTGTAATGATGAATTAAGCAAAAAGAGATGGAAACTTATAAATATTAGAACAGGACAACCAAAAGTAAAACCTGAGAACTCCTGAAAGAATCATAATATTCCAGTTTGTCATCAATTAACAGCTGAGGCCAAACAGTTAATATAGGGTAACACATAAAACAACCTGGATTATTTAGTGCTCCAAGTAGGAGCAAAGCCTGAAGTCTGAGGTTTCCACTTTCAGTCTTAGGAAATATGGGTGCCCCATCGTAGAACTTGCTATTTTTGGCCCCTGTAAAGTGCTGGGGCCCCTGAATCTGCTAGGATATTCATGCCCCTCCATCATCCCTAGCACTGAATAACAAAGTAGATGAGGCAGTCCTTCCTAAAGCCAGGGAAGGCCAGTTTAACATGCTATATTATTTGCTGAAGTGTGTTGTGAGGTTTTTCAGCTTCTCTTGGTGGGGGGTGGGGGGTGTCTGGTATGTTTCGTTATACAAAACAACAGCAGCATTTTTATGTTTATTTTTTTTGTTTGTTAAAAAAAACTATTGATTATATAACATGGGTATTTGGGTTTAATTTCGGTTTGACTAAGTTTGCTTTCGATTCAATACACATTTTCCTCATTCATACTGTAATGCAGAGAAATATTTGATTCCATTTCGCAGCGTTTGATATTCTAAATGAAACTGATATTATTTTTTGGCCTGACATGTCATATTAAATCAGTGTCCCAAATAAGCCTGAAAAGTTCGTAAGACGTTGGCCATTACTGTGTGTAATACGCCGTACTAAATATGTTCTTCATAATGGAAAAAAAATCACTTCAATATATGTAATTTAAAAAACAATGTATACTATAGGTAATTTCCAATTTTCCACCTTATTAATTTCACCGTAAAAAGGCTTGACAATTAATTTCCGATCCGATTGTAAGTCTGTACTGCTTCGAATATGATTGCCTGTTGTTCACATCCACGGGCATTTCCTAAGATCAATGACTCACCTGTCTCTTTGCTCTGTCCGGACGAGGGGCAGCAGCTGCTAAGGCGAGAAGGGTGGCCAGGAGCAGCAGCGATGGTCTCTTCATCTTTGTATAGGAGTAAAATCCGTTGTGCTGCCTGGAGAGCGTAGGGCTGTAACTTATAACCACGCCAAGGTCTGGTACATAAACAGACTTTCACAAACAGGCTGTTACAACACTTTCACTAAATAGCTCTAGCCTGAGGTTCTGTTTGTCAAGCATATGTGTCTAGAAGAATTCGTGCATGCATTTCGATAAATTGTATATATTCGAGATTTTGTCTGAGATTGCAGCTTGTACAGCAAACCATTTCCTGAGTATTTCTGTCAGTGTTCGAATGTACTACACTGCAGCCGTCAACTTAAAATTAAAAAATAAAAACTCCTCACCAAGATAAACTGAGCAAACTCGAAGGCTGTGTTTTGGAACAATAAATGTTAATGGTCTAAGTTTAGTCCTTTCCTAGTATAACTTAGCACTGGTTGGGGTGGTCAAAGATGAGTTATGGTATATAGTTATGCCGAATTGCTTAGCTGAACAATGATTTATTTAAATTAAATACAACATTTTGCAAAGTACTTCTCGATCGGAAGTGACGTCATCCACCAGAGCACTGTTGCTATAAGTGTTACAGTGCAGTTTATGGTTTCCCTGGGAGCGTTATAAACATTCAAGCTATTGAATGGGTACTATACAATTATATTAGGCAGACACCTCGATTACCAGAAAACATCGTACTTCGTAGCTATCGAAATTAAGTTACACCCGAACGAACAGTGAGTACGATTTATTACCGGTAGGCTGCAATAGTTGTTGTGGGTTGCTAAGCAACTACGTATAACAAACTTCAAAAATATCAAAATATCAAAAATCTTGCTACGTTAACCCACTTGTGACAATGTGGATTGCTGTATGTCTATACTACAGGAGAGTGCTGCAATATAACATTTATCGCGACGTTGTTTTTGTAATTCATTTACTGATACAACTTGCAGAAACATTTCAGAAAAACATGCTTTTAATTCATACGAAAATGACTTGTCGTTTAGTCTTGAATCTCGCAATTAAGACAAGCAGCTAAATATGACAGTAGTATTGCGTTCTCTGCTACTTATAGTTACGTTCATCAGATAATCTGATGAATGAAAAGCAGAGATACAAGTTTAGATAAAAATGCAGTTTTTGTAATGTATCCGTTTTACGCGTGACAATGAAGTAAAGAATATGTATTGGTCTGAAGGGATCTCACTAGAAGTTGTTAATAGTTTAATTCACAATTACTCATGCTTGTTTGTTCAAATATAACCTTAAACAGCCAAAACACTGGTCAGGATTTTAAGATTCTTAAATTAAGAACATAGTTTTAAATCTCCCCGTGACCCAGATTTTCCGTTAGTTTCTGAACAGCCCTAATGATTTTAGTACTCCCTCAGTTCTCACTGTCTTTTTCTTCTGCATTCATAAAGGGGCGATGAGTGCTCATGTCAGTGATGTGAAGGCATTCATTCGGACCAGACCCACCGCCAATTTTGCAAAAGACCTTATTCAGTATTTACCAGATGGGCAGGTATTATCTCTTATCAATACCAAATATAAGCACATAGAGTATGCATTTTTTTAAACAAATTCTGTTTTGTATTGTGTCTCTTTTTACATAATTTTATATGCTTCTATAATGTCTCTGGTACAAAAAGCAAGCTTAGCTGACAGCTCTTATAATAGACACTAGCAGCATTCCAGATCTTTTATTCTAATAGTTTGTTTCCATGCATCTCGACCTTTTTATCCATAATCACCATTTGATTTCTGTCTGCTAGACAGTAAACATCCATCTCAGGAAAGGCTCTCGGAAGCGGGTTGTGAATAACCAGCTGTGCTCCTGGTCATTCCGGATGGACCGGGTCTTCCACGATGTGTCCCAGGAGGAGATGTATGCCAGTGTAGCCCACCGCGTAGTGTTGGGGGCACTGGATGGTTACAATGGCAAGTTTCCCATTCTAACACTCTACTGCTCCCTCTCTTCCCTCTCCCTCAAATATTATTTGTAAGTGGGGGGGAATTTTTGTTGTTGCTTGGTGTTTTTGCTATTATGGTGGTGTAAAGCTCAGTGGGTTAGGCCACAGTATCTGTGATTGGAAGGCAACCGGTTTGAATCCTGTCTTCGGCACAGTAGTCATATCTCCTTTGGACCCTTGAATAGGGCCCTTTACCCCCCTGAAATACTCTAGGGGTGCTGGATAAATGCCTGACTTTATGCTTAGAACTACAAGCTTTTTTTCAGCTATGCATATATAATATATACCCTGATCAACCATAACATTAAAACCACTGACAAATGAAGTGAATAACAATGACCTTCTAGTTATAATGGCACCTGTCAAGCGTGCCATTGTATCTTAGGTGTCAGGGACTCGGGAATGTCCATCAGGAGGGTGGGGCATCGTACAGGCAGGGAAAAGGAAGGTGAATGATCCACTTGCGGCTCGCAGTAAAACAGGGGTTTATTAACAGCAACGGAAAACACTGGGAACACTACAAAACAAACCATGAGGGGTCAAAAAGCAAATAGGGAAAAACACAGACTAACTACAAAAAGTCAAAGGAACAAGGTGTGGGAACAAGGCAACAAGGAGCAGGCAGGGAACAAAGAACAAAAAAAAAAAAAAAAAAAAAAAAA
>JAODLC010000001.1:25913825-25935056 GCA_026781145.1 Hippopotamyrus pictus
GGGGGGGGGGGGGGGGGGGGGGGGGGGGGGGGGGGGGGGGGGGGGGAGAGTTCAGAGTAGAGAGGACAGGAGGTTACATACAGACAAAGAGAGGGAGCAACAGAAACACCGAAAGGAGGAGGTTCAGCAAGAGGGAGGTCACAGCCGGCCACCAGAGGGCGATAGAAGACCCAGCGTCTGCAGGAGCGGAGTCTGATCTGCTTTCCAAATCTGGGAAGAAACTCCTGGAGAAGCCTGGACTATAAAAGACCTGCGGAGAGCTCAGCACCTACAACCTGAGCGGGTATAACTAGTACTGTTCCTATCTGAAGATGAGCAAAGTGACTGCAGAAGTTACTGCGCAGATCAGCATTTTTTAACCCAGCCTTTGGGGACCCTCAGACAGTCTAGATTTTTGCTCCTTCACAGCTCACAGCACACCTGTACCAGCTATACGGTGCTCTTCATTGATTGGTCCAGGTCGTGCTGGGAGGGAGCTAAAATCTGGACTGTCTAGGGATCCCTTGAGGACTGGGTTAAACACTGGCTTAGAGAAAGCAGGAGATATCTCTTTGACTGATCAGTTATCACTACCCCCCCATTACTAACTACTATATAACCTATAAAAAGGAGTATATGAAGACTGTATAAAAGAATTCTGGGAGTTCCTTCAGCACCGACAGGAGACACAAAAAGAGAGAGCAGAGGTGGGGGAGAGGCAGTGCCATCTCCAGACATACATCCTGCCCCCCGCCCCCAGGGCCTCGCCTACCGTGCCGCTCTCCACATGGCCCTCTTCTCGGCCTCTAACGCCCGCTTCTCGGCTGGGGACAGCTCACGCTCGCCCCCTGGAGGCAGCTCGGGGCTCTGCATGCGCAGCCTCTCTTGCTGGCGCCGCTCCGCCTTGGCTGTGCGGATGGGGGCGCTGGAGCCCTCAGGGTATGCTGGAACCAGGCTGGGGGAAGCAGAGGCAACAGGTCGAAGCACCTTAATTACAAGCCGGGCCTCACGCTCCTGGACGGCATAACGGATACCGGGGTTGGAGACCCCATGGGACGCACCCAGTGATGGAGCTGGGCCTCTGCTCCAGCCTGAAGGTGTCCTCCAGGGAGTTCCTCTGAGGGTCCGCCCTCCTGTCAGAAGATGATTACAGATGACATGCATATGGGGGCTCTCAAACCCACGCACACACACGCACAGCCGTGCATATCTATTTAACCTGTGTCCTGTAACGGCAATGCATTCTAACATGCACGCTACATGCCATTTTTGATGGGACTCTGTTTCATCTCATAACTACAGTACTGGAGGTGTGAAGCTATTTGCGCACTGAACGAATCAGTGAAGCATGCCAGTGAAGCATGCCAGTGAAGCATGCCTGCCTAGCATTACTCAGTACCCTATCATTTTCATATAAAAAATTAACTTAAATCCTGGAAACCAATCATGCAGAGCTTAACACTGAGACAGACAAACGTTACCCTGAACTTGGGGGCGTGGTACAGTGTCGGCGGGAGGAGCCAGAGGGATCGTGCACACTCTCGACCTTATACTCCACTCCATCCAGCACCACTTTGCCCTGGGCCTTCAGGTCAGCCATCTGCTTAGCAAGGTCCTCTTCCTCCTCCTCCTCCTCCTCATCATCCATCAGGAACTCTGAGGGGCGCTGGTCGACCCGCCGGGCTTTTGGCATATGGTGACAGACAGTGAGGTTCAACAGAGCACTTCAAACACATACAGCCGAGACTGGTTATAAAGAATTAGGCAGGAGAAATATTTAAAAGTTTAACCAGTAGATGACTACCTGTGCCATGTAGCCGTGATAGAGAAATGCACTAAAAACAGCAAAACGTAATTTAATTTCTTTGGGCGAAACAGGGATGTGTGACAAAAAGGACGAGAATATCATTCCAAATGCGTGAGACTTGGCAGGTCTGACTGGTAAGGACTATTAAAACGAAAAAAAGACGTTACTGTAAATTTCTTGACAGGCCAAATCCAAGCTAACAAACATGCTTATTGGATGGAAAGCCACAGAGAGGCATCCCTCAGAAACGTGGCACAGCACCAGCCAGACACTGGCACTCACCTTCCTCCTCCTTCATCTTCTTCAGGTCATCCTCCCCCACCAGACACACGCGGGGGCGGGGCTTGCTGTCGGGGGTCTGCTGCTTCATGTCCATCTCGAAGTACTTCTGTCTGTCTCTAAAGGAACGCTGCTCTGGGCCATCCAGGCTGCCACTGGATGTGGGCGTCTGTAGGGGGCGCCGGTAGGTCACACTGAGCACCGTTTTAAAAGCAAACTGCTTGAGCAGCAAGTGTTCATTGCCTGCTTTTGGAATAAGTCATTGTCTTATTTTAGTTCAATACAAAATCAGGAGACAGCAGCTCCTAACTGGGCAAGATGGCAGCTGACAGCAGTTACATAAGTGCTTCTTTCGTACGTTGGTCACTCAGACACTGGACTCACCTCGGGCTTGGACATGCCAGGGCTCCTTTGGCTGAAGGAATCCTGGTAAAAGAAAAACAGCGACACTTACCATCCATCTGTTACTGAGGGGCAAAACAGGCATTCCTATTCATCATTAATCTACAGACCTATTAAAACATTGTCATTACCATATTATTCATTTTCTATTTAGCCTGTATGTAACCTACTAACTGTCATTCTCTTTCACATTTGCAGTCTCCAGAGCAAGACAGATTTTCATTTCACTACAAGCTGTCCAAGCATAATGGAAGATAAGATCAGGTGACAGAGGGTTTCAGAAAGAGAGAAACCACACATCGGAGAGCTTAGGTCCGGGGTGATCCTAGGAGGGGCCAAAATGCGTACAGAGGGGGCAACCTTAGCATTAGTTAATGATAGGTTTAGAATCACTGAGTGACGGGGGGGCACTCTGGCGGCCTATCAGCTTTCAGTGGCCCCACCCTTGTATACATCCAAGGGTCAGGGAGAGGGACCAGCAGGTGCGCCGCTGAGAATCGTCACGGCGCCCCCTACCTGCTGCAGCTCCAGCACTGCCATAGAATGCGGCACGGCGGCGAAGGCTTTGTAGGCCTGCTTGGCACTGATGGGGAACTCGTCGGGGGTGAAGGGAGAGGGGGTGCGAGGCTGCGGAGGCGGGGGGCAGAAAGACAGGAAGGGAGACGGGAAATAGTCAGAAGGACAGAGAAGCAGGGTTAGGTGCAGGGGGAGGGGCCAGAATAAGAGCTGGGAGAGCGAGGTGCAGACCCTGCAGGGAGGGTCTCCGTGAGGAAAACAGTCTGAGGTTACCTGGTGTCAATGAAAAACGTGTTATGCACTGTGAGGGGATACAAAGAGGCACCTAAATGCAACAGCAGGGCGGATTCTAAGATTTTTTTAAGATGGAGGGCATAAGAGGGATCATAGTTCATACAGAGGTACCAACCATATCATTAGCCAATGATATGTTCTGAATTAGTGACAGAGGAACAGATATGCTGGGGGCCAATCAGCTTTCAGGTAGAGCCAATGCCCTTGTGGTTTCACCCCTTAAGCCACAGTGTAGCAGTAAGAAAGGAATAAGGGAATGTGAGCATGGGATTTAATCCACGGGAGGATTCTGGGTAAATGGAGGCTGGTATGAAACTGACTGAAGTTTCAAACCATGAAGTTTCTTCAAATGAAGAGCATTGCAGGCCGAATGAGACCGTGGTTGTGATGTGAAGCCGAATGAGACCGTGGTTGTGATGTGAAGTGTGAAAATGGCAGAGTGCGTTAGTAACACTGCCACTTACAGAGGTGTGGGAGGTGGCGGGGAGGAAGGCACGATGGGGGGCCGCACTGGGACTGCTCTGGCCATCCTGGCTGATGGGCGAGGCACTGTGCCGCACGCGAGAGAGGGGCTGGATCGTTCCGGGCTTTGTCTTCGAGACAAAAACGTAGAGGAGGGGCATGTTTTATTATCCTTGGTTTTACTTTTAAATGAGGTCTTAGGGAAACTGTCACACCTCTTCAGAGAAGTATTCCACCCCAAAAACTTATCACTAAGAACAGATAAAAGTAAAACTGGTAGGTATGAACAAGAATCGTACTCGGACATTAATAGAGAAACATGAAAGTTTCCATTTACATTATGGTTTCAGATATTTAGGTACATTTGATACTGCCATCACTACAGCATACTCAGTCTGTGTGCACAACAAAGACAAAATGTGGTAACCCTATATTCTGATATTTACAGTAAAAGGAGAATTCTCCCAAACCATTCATGGTTTCCGCTCCTCAGTGAACCCTTATAGTTGTGGGAAGATAAACAGTGTTTGAGATGATGGACCTTATTAAAATATCACCGACATGTCTTACTGAACTTAACGTGAATACTGAGAATATTCGTCACACGAAAATCACGCTTCAGCCTTGGGGGGAGCCCTTCTATTCTAAACATACTACATTTAACATTGTACTGCTTCAGCTGGAAGAGCAGCATATTAGCAGCCTTTAAAGGGCATGTACAGGGGTGCTGTCCTTGGGTGTGGAAGAAATAGTTAATGCTTCCCTGAGGAAGAGGGGAAAAAAGGAGAGTTTAACAGGCCCAAAAGCGACAGAGTGATACAGGGAGAAGGGAGGGAAAGCCTCATGTGATTCAGCTGAATTCCACTGGAAACTTCATCCAAGCAAGGGGATGAGCAAGCAAATCTGAGCAATGTCCAAGTATTAAACTGTATGCATTAAGATAATGAATAATCATCCAGTGCTTGTAGAAGATGCTCTTGCGTCTGGTTACATGTGCTGTTGATCTGCAGTGGCGATTCTAGGACGTTTTTAAGAATGGGGGCCATAAGTGGGGCCATAACTCATACAGAGGCAGCAACATTATCATTAGCCAATGAAACATTTTGAATGGGTGAGTGGGCCAATCACCTTTCACAAGGGGCCTGTGTGGCCCTGCCGATTCATTCGGAAAGCTACACTCCGTGGTCCGAGCAGAGTTACGATTAAGCTTATCAGCAAGTTTCCCCAGCGGTAAGGCAAATGCTGGTTAATTAAAGCACCATCATCCTTGTTAACGGATTTGGCCGACGTAGTACAAGGCAGCCTGTCACGCCCGTTACAGAGCCTGCCCTGGGGTTTCCGTCCCACTGGGCCGGACCAAGCAGGGCCCACAGTTCACTTATGAAGCCAGTCTCCCTCCTGAGGGCGAGGGGGTCCCAGGAGGAGTGAGGAGGCTGGGGGGACGGGGGCGGAGTGGATGGTGGAAAGGTGTATACTGTTCGTCAAATAAGCTCCTCATTCTGGGGAGCGGAAGAGTAAGGAGGAAACTGATGAACAGAAGGATGGGGGCGGGAGCCATCTTGGCACGTACTCACCGGTTGGGGGCTGGGGGGGTACGGGGCCTCCCTGTTGGGGCTCCTTGGCCGGGGGGTGTCAACTGACGGGGACTGGTACTGTCACAAAGAAACATGCACAGGGATCAGACCCACAACTTACAAACGTGCCCTCAGGATGCTCTTTAAACAGCGGGACGATCGTCATGACCCACCCACCCTCCCAGAACACACCCCCGAGTGGCAGGTTATTGCTGAGCAGCAAATCGTTACTGTCAGAGTGTAGTTAGTGGGCACAGCTGAGCTGCATCAGGCTGCATGTATAACCTGAGATCAGAGGTGTTACGTGAGGGCGATGCAGAGCAGCAGCACGGCGAGCTGCAGGACCCGTGCAGCTGGCCAGCGTGCTGGGGGACAAGCCGGGAGTCTCCAGGGTCGGTGGCAGACTCAGTAATGCATGTATCAGTACGGGGAGCAGAACACGAGCCCAGCATTTCAGACATGGGGCAATTTGCCTAAATACTGTCTTAATACTGCTGAAACACGATTAAGGAGGACAGAGAAAATCTTCATAATAATAATAATAATAATAATAATAAACAACTATAATGTTATGTGGCTCACTGGGTTATGGGCACTGTCATTGTGATTGACAGATTTCACTGCTGGGCCCTTGAACAAGGCCCTTAACACTCAACTGCTCCAGGGATTGTCTGACCCTACTTTCTCAAAAAGTATGTCACTTTGGGCATAAACACAGCTTCAGGTGGACGCTTTTCTGAGCTAAATTATGACTCTTAGACTGGATCACATTGTTGCTGATTATACCAGACAGAGGCATGCTGGGAGGTCAGATACATGGGGGGGTGAATTCCTCAGGTCCTGCATAAGGGGCTCCCGTGCACACACGCACTAACACATACACAAACAATAAGGCAGTAATAAACAGCATCCTGATAGGAGGAACACAGAGGCATGCTCTGAACCCCTGCTATCACCATGGCAACAGCTGCAATAACCATTATTAACACTACGGGTGCGGTGAAGCCATCCAAGCTCCGTAGAGGGGGCTGAAGCCAGGGGTCCAGGGGAAGGTGCTGGTCGGGTTAGGGAAGGGTCGGGGCAAATATAACCATGCCGATGGGTCACGCGGCCCCTTGCCTTGCTGTACAATGAGGTCTGCAGCTGGCCCTGCCGGCCGTAGCCCACAGGTGGCCCAGACAGGGGGTGCTGTTCCGGGGGACAGCCCCTACCCTTACGGTTGGCAACCAGGAAAGGGTTCTCACTGAAGAGGATCGGCTTACAGTCCACGAGCGATTCCTCGGGCTGGTCAGCAGGGGGCGTGGCTTCCTGGCCAGACATGTGCGATGACGGGGGACTGTTGAGGATGTGGCAAAGGGGAGGGCCCTTGGCAGGGGGACATGGCGAGATATGGGCCTCCAGGCTGGAGGCCGGGGACAGGGTGGGGCTGACCTGGGGGGGCTCTGCAGGGTTGGAGCCTACGGACTCCAGAGAAACGACGAGATGGGCCTGTAGGGGCGCCTCCATGGGGACGGCCAGAGCGACGGAATGAGAGAACTGAGGGGGAGCAAGGAGAGACAGGGATGGGGAGGGTGAGGAAGACAGAAACAGGAGCAGACAGAGGACTCATGGATGGAGGGATAAAGAGAAGAGGCACTAAAGACTGAAGCGTAAAACCAGGAGACAATGTCTATGCCAGGTCCACTGAATCCCCCCATATACTCCACAAGTGCAACGGCCCTGGACTGCAGCTGTACTGAAAGCCAGCTAGGACTCGCCTACCTACATTCCAAGTCTGGGGAGGGTGAACATCAGGTGCCCACCTTTGTTATATGATAGTGCCCTGCCTACCAAAACACTAAGGCCGTCACGTTATTTCTAAGCACGGGCTACATCATCCCACGCCTTCAGAAAGCACACAGGACCAACGCGGCATTTAACATAAACCATAGAGACACCTGGGACTTCAAGCTACATGATCCAGCTCATTATATTTACATTCTAAAATGGCAGCGAGGTGGCAGCGGTTGGGGCATTGATTTCAAACAGCCTTTGAATCGGGGGGGGGAGCAGGGGGGCATTCAGTTCCACAAGAATGGGGTTACATTACTATCCTGTGTTGACCCGTTCATATAAGGCCATAAGGGCCAGCACCAAAAGCACTATGGGACGGCAGCAAAGGGCCAATATGCCCCCATCCCCCCCCGCCTTCCCCCACACACAATCACTGCATCATCTACTCCAGGCATTCGGTGGGGGTAGGGGGCATTACCATGCGCATACCATGTAAGGCACTGGCAGTACAATACAGGGATCAAATACACTCTACTCATGAACAATGCACGACTATCATCTGCCACACCACAAACGCCAGTTATCAGTATTAACGCACAGAAACCCTTAACCAATCAAGCACTACCAAAATCCTACGCCGATTACCAGGAGATTGAGTTTAGTCTACATCGCTGTACGTAACCTAAGAATACCATCAGCAACAGCTGCATAGCCGTGGTGGGTTAAAGATGTCCAGAAAAAGATCTCATGGGTGATTAAAGCATCCTGTACAAGCCCTGACATCACTCTGCGCTGACCTACAGTTGATGGGAATCCGCCTGATACAGCTAAAAAAACAGGGACCCAGACTCAAAGCAAAGAGCAGCAGGGCTGTGGTTTGAAGACAAGCCTCAGTCCCCCCAAAAATGGCACAAACCTAAGCTACAAACCAATGACGACATCGTGATGTGGCCCAGAACATTCAAATATACACACAAGAAAGGCTGAACCTCCCAACTTCAAAGAGCAGTAAGAAAGAGTGAATGGGATGAGAAGAACAGGAAAAGACAACAAGGAAAAAGAGAGACAGAAGCACGGCACTCACAGTGGGGCGGCAGTGGGACCGAGCGCAGGGGGATGTCCTTCTGGCTAGCATTCAGGACACTGAACATTAAGCCACAAAGTCTTAAATGCAGAGCTCCACCCCCAGCCCATCAAACCACTGCCTGAAAGGGATTAAAAATAACCCGCCACAAGTGCCAGCCGGGCTTGGCAGCTGTCCACCACGTACGGGGCGCCGGATCCTTGAATACCTCACTCGTAGGGCCCTCCGGGACATGGAGAGCAACCCCCCCCCCCCAAAAGATCATGTCCTGCAGTATCCTGAACTGCACCTAAATACAGGGCTGGACGGAGGACAAAGAGCGCTCATGGGATGACAACGGAATCACAAAACAAGAGACAAGCTGAAATGATGCATGAGTCGCACCCTTATTTAGCTAGTGTCATTTTGTGATGGTGCCACTGATGGGACCTCACAACTAATCCTGCACAGAGACTTCCCCTAAAGACTTTCACAATATGTTAGCTAATATGGTTGATGAAATTATCCCATCCTCATTATCCATCCAGTAATATAATATATATAAAAATATCATATTATATAATACTCCTGTATATTTTTATTTCTAAGCAGATGCTCCTCTACTTAAGAACTTTCAACTTATGAAATTTCAGATATACGAACAAAGAGGACTCTAAGTCCAAACTGTGTTCATTGGGCTCCCATTTCCTGTCCGCAACATCAATTTTTTTTTTCTGTGTGCCAGTTCCGCCTAGTATGATTTCCGGCCGCTACTACCGCCGTGCAGCAGCGTAGCGTGCGTACTCCCAGCATCCTAGTTCTTTGTACTTGCGCATACCCTTAAAATGATGTTGAATAATGACTTACGAACATTTCAAGTTACGAATGGCCGTTTGGAACGTATCTCATTTGTAAGTAGAGAAGGTCTGTACTTGTGCTGTCCAAGGCAAATAAAGTTGATTCTGATTCTGTATTTAAAGTTGCCTTTCCCGCAGGTGAGATGCAGTGAGCAGGGCTGACTCTGTTATTGCCCAGACATTCAACTCAGTCTGGGCTTTACAATCTCAGGTTGTAGGACAGGTACACTTCAATAGAGGAGGCACTCTGAACAAACCAACTGCGTATGCATACGTAATGTCACAATGGGTTGCTGTCCCTCCCCCACGCACAGGCGGGTAGTAGAAAGGTTCACTGCATCGAGTGGAATGCAAGGAACCTGGGAAATGTAACCCACAACCTCTGGTTATCCCATCATTGCTTGGGAACGCAGGATGGAAACACTGGCTTGCATTCCATTTATCAGAAGCACCTGCTTGGGATCAAAGGTCAGGGGTCCAAGAAAAGATTCCTCAGAGAAAAAAAAAAAAAATCTTCAGAAGGAATGCTATTCTCAGATGAGGGAGGGCGTGGGTGTGCCCGCAAAACATAGACAAAATATAAATATTAGCAGTTCATGTTTGGGGTTTTTAGTGTCATATCAAAAAACACACCAGGAATGCTTTATGTCCCACTCTCAAGTTTCAGATAAATTCTTTGTGTAGAAAAGATAATTATCCTTAAACTTTGGTAATTTACTTATGTTGTTACTGCATAAAATTTCAGCTTCTGCACCTTGTGTAGAAACAAGGACATCCAGACAGCAAAACTCCTGCCAGATTATCTGTTGCCAATAAGAAAATCTGATAAATCTTAGGAAGAGATCAAAATCACCAGTTGAGTATTTGACCCTAAGCATATTTTAATGCATCAAATCAACCATTCCTCAAACCACCCGCCCATCGATCAATCCAAAAACCCAACCAACAAGCCACCCACCCATCCAACCATCTATCCAATCAGTTATCCTCACACCCAAAGAACAATCCCACCAACCATTGATCCAAGTAGTCATGCACCCAAAAAACCAACCAACCATCTATCAAACCAGTCAACCACACATCCAAAGAATGAACAAATGAACCAACCATCAAAAGAACAAAACAATCAATGAATGTACCAATGAATGAATAAACGAACCAACAAACCAGTCATCCACTTACCCAAAGAACTATACAACCAACCAACCATCTATCCAACCAGTCATCCACATATCAAAAAACCAACCAACCAATGAACCATATAACCAACAAGTTAACACACCCAAAGAACTATCCAACAAACTATCAATCCAACCAGTCACACGCACCCAAAGAATGAATGAACCAACCATCAAATGAACAAACCAACCAATGAAAAAACCAATGAATGAAGAAACAAACTAATGAACCAACAAATGAACCAAATAACTAACAAACTAACCAGACACCCACACACCCAAAAAAACCAACTAGCCATGTAACAACAAACCATCTAC
Source organism: Hippopotamyrus pictus (assembly GCA_026781145.1). Lineage (NCBI taxonomy): Eukaryota > Metazoa > Chordata > Actinopteri > Osteoglossiformes > Mormyridae > Hippopotamyrus > Hippopotamyrus pictus. Next base: position 25,924,328 of record JAODLC010000001.1, read on the forward strand.
CAATCAATGAACCAAACGAACCAACCAATGAACAAACCTATAAATGAACCAACAAACCAAAGAATGAACTAATGAACGAACAAAGGAACGAACCAGTCATCCACATACCCAAACCCACCATCTACCAACCAACAAACGAACAAGTCATCTACACACCCAAAGATCCAAGCGACCATCTACCAAGCAAAGAACCAACGAACCAACCAATGAACAAACCAACCATCTATCAAACAAACCATGGAACGACAACAAACGAACCAACGAATGCAGCAACCAACGAACCAACAAGCCAACGAATGAACCAACAAACGAAGCAACCAGTCATCCACACACCCAAAGAACTAACCATCTACTAACAAACGAATCGAGTCATCCACATCCCCAAAGAAGCAACAATCAACCAAGCAACAAACCAGCCAACGAACGAGCGAACCACAAACCAATGAGCCAATGAATGAAAGAACCAACACACGAACCACCAAATGAACCAACCAAAGAACAAACCAATAAATGAATCAATGAAAAAACCATCCATCGGGACTCTGAATACATCTCCAGCACAATACTAATGAGCAGCTCTGTCTTAACACATAAATGAACAAAGCTGAAGCATTCGATAGAGGAGTGGTCCTGCAGTGTCTCTACTGTAGGGCTGGGAACCTAGAAAAGCCCTGTGGGGAATTGATAGGACACAACACAGGTCAACCCCGGTACCAGCACTGGGAGCTCACCTGGCCGAGCTTCTGCACACCAGAGCTGGGCAGGGCAGCCAGTGTCCTGTAGTCCAGTTTAAGGGGCCCAGTGTCTAGGTCCTGGAGAAGAATGGAAGGAGCAGAACATGGAATAGGGACAATAATCAGGGTTTAAAGCCTAATGATTTTTGCAATCAACTTTTTGAGATAGCAGCATGAAAAATCATGCTTGAAGCTGTTCTGCCATCCAAGCTGACGATTCTGTACTTGATTAAACATGCCTTAACAAGCCAAGGCCGTTCCTGTGATTACTGATTGTCCAGTAAGCCCACGAGCAGGAGAAGTGGAGAATGGACAAGGGAGCCCTCACCTCAGTCTCTTTTTCCAGCACGCGATTGGCCTCCTCACGCTCCATGCGCATGCGCTCCTTCACCAGAGGGGGGCACCATAAAATGGGGGAGGGGATGGGGTACCCAATCACGCAACAATACATGCAGGAGATAGGGGGATGATATCAGGAGGATGATCAACAGACCAAAGGGGAAAATGATGTGGGTGAAAAAATGAAAAGGGTGAAGGGAACCATGGGAATTAAGTAGAGAAATGATGGATTCCCAGACACACCAGAGATTGAGAGAAAGAGAGAGAGGCAGAGAAGAGAATCCACACATGTTAGAAGACAGGTAATCCCACTGAATATTCCCACAAAAAAAGCAGCAGAAGAGGACAGTGGGACACAGCAGGACCGGGGTGGGGTGGGGGTAGACACTAACTCTCCCACTCTAAAGTGACCATCCGACGCAAGCGGTGCTAAGGGTTAGCAGCTCATCACTACAGCACTAGGAAATACCGGGACAATCAGAGCTGGCGTACGCTGTGCCAAAGACAGACCTTCAGCCATGATTCCCACTCACCAGCTTCTCCAGCTCCTCCTTCTCCCACTGGGACGATTCTCGCACCATCTCCACCTCCTGCACACAGACAAACAACATTTACCCAAACAGACCCGTGCGGCGATAAGACAGCAGTGGTCTCCGAACATGGTTTTTAGTCTGAACGTCTGTCACATGCAGATTTTCCTGATAAAAAGAATCCATGCCATTACTTGATAAACTTCATTAATGCCCATGGGGAAGCAGTTCAAAGTTATACATCAGACCTGAATGATATCACATCACAATGTACTGGCGATATATACTACGTGCACAATAATCACCAGGGCTTTAGATAACGGGCAAAACATTTGTCCAGACCCCAGCTTTTCAATACTTTACGGACATTTACTTACACCCACAATTTGGTAAGCAGATTAGTAGTATGCCTAAAATATTAAGGAGATGTGTACTGTGACGCCCATAAGATAGTAATCTGCATTAATTCGACGTGTCCTCATGTTAATTAAATTTGGTTAGTGAAGCATGTGACATACTGTTTTGGTAAATCATGGAAGTGATTTAGTGATTCAGTGAAGTACGGCGGTGAAGAAAGGGACAACTCAGCAGTCACAACATATTTTAAAAGAGGAGATATTGTGAATAAGCAAGGTAAAAAGATCTGTGTGGTGTGGTGGTACTTTTAACAGTTTATAGTCCAGCATGTTTATTAAAAAAATATATGCCAAATTTATACAGATCACTAACTTTTGGGGGTCATAATATACCTCTCATACTTTAGATGGCCTACTAATCTGCTAACCAAATTGTGGGCCTAAGAACATGCCCATATAGTGCTAAAACACCGGCATCCAGACAAATGTTTCGGCTGTCATCTAAAGCCCATTGTGTGTTTATTTCAACAAACGACTTTGCATCTGCTATTCTGCGTAGGAGAAGATGGCTCACCTTCTGCAGGATGTCCATCTCCTCCGGGCTCAGGTCCCTGTCGATAGAAGAGATGCTCTCCATGCTGTTCTTGCGAACGATGCCCGCAGCAAAGGGGTTGGCAATGACACCGGGGGATGCCTGAAAGAGCAGGAGTATAGACGTTAAGGGGTGTAGACGTTGAGGTAAAAGAATCCACTGCTCTAGGTAGACAAAAAAGTGAGGGGAAGGACAAAATGAGAAAGGAGAAATGGGAGCAGGAGGAGGCAAAGGAGCAGGGGAAGGGGAAGAAAGGAAGAGGCAGAGGAGGCGAATAATGCTGTGTTCCATTTACCTCAGAGGTCAGAACTTGGAACTGGGAATGATATCACACACAAGTTAAACGTGTTCCAGTACAGCGAGTAAAAAAGCCATTTAACGATACCAGGGACCTGGTTCAAAAAGCAAGACTTCTTGCTTAGCTGGATAACTTGTCGGATTTAATTTATCCCAGTTTAAATGGCCTTCATCGTCGTTCACTTACATTTAGCCCGGACTACATTAAATCTGACAAATAACCTGACTAAGCATGAAATCCAGTTCTAGCCCAGTTAATTGTTAGCCATTGTTAGCAATATCAGTTGATAACATGTTACGTGGTATTTTACGCATAAAGGGGAACAAGAGAGCGACACGAGAAGATACAGGAGGAAAAAAGACAGGAGAAAACAGGAGAAGGGAAAAGATGAGGAAAAGAATGGGGCAGAGGAGGTGACTGTGGAACTGGAAGAGACAGTGAAGGTGACATATGAAGAGAACAAGACAGCAGCACAGGTATAGTGTGGCCTGTTCTCCGGCGGTCTGCTTGTCACCTCGATGGCAGCAGCATCCCGCGGGTCAAAGCCATCGCACACCAGCACGGCCAGAGTGTCTCCTATGGCTCGCAGGGCCCGCACAGCCTCCGTGTGCGTCATGCCCAGCAGGCTGTGGCCGTTCACCTCCAGGATGCGCATGCCCACCCGCAGCCGTCCGTCCCTCGCGGCCGCCCCGCCGGCGCTCACCTGGTAAAAGCATGGCATGGCAGCAAGAGGTCAGGACCCCGCCCCTGAGATCGAGTCCGCAACAAAACAGGAACACCTCCCGCATGATGGTGACCTTGGAGATGAAGATGCCCTCGTCAGTGGGGTCAAAGGGGTTGCCGGTGTGGCCCCTGGCCCCCCCGCGGATGCTGATGCCCAGTTTCTCTCCGGGGTACTTCTCGATGACGATCTCCTGTGAGAGGGGGTGTGTTTATTAAATCAGGAAAGAAGCAGACCCTCTGCCAGAACAGAACCCTCCCATCTAGGACCAGGCTTTCCCGCTCTACCGCCTTCCTGTAAAATCATATGTTCTGCAAAGTAGCACAATAAAAATAACTGGGCTTATGGGAAAAATGGATTGAGACAGACCACTCAGAACACAAACGAAACCACTAACCATTATCTTCAAAACGCTTAATAATGGAGCTTTTAAAACTTTCAAGTTTAATCGTTAAAGTTCTTCCTTTACGTTCAACACCTGAAATTTCCTCAGTACGCTTCTCAGACATTTAACCTTGTCCACCTATTTATGGAAATGGAATGGATTTTGTGAAATGAGTCTCTCTCTGTCTCTCAGATATGCATCTAAATATGTAGGGTAAAAAGAAAAAAGAAAAATGTGATCCAATATGAATCAGCTCAGATTAGATATGGTTTAGATTAATATGAAAAGTCCCACTATTCAATAAAAACATTTAAAATTGTGTCTTCTAAACAAGTCTATTTTGAGCAACGGAGAAACTAAGGGACTGAAGCTGATCTTAACATCTTAACGTGGAAGTGATGTACAGTAACGGTGATGTTACAGGTGTATTGATCTGCAATGGTTTATTGGTTTGGCACTGATTTCCTTCTAAATCAGACAAAGGGGGTGTTGAATTGATCTAGGCATATCGTACACACTTGGGCTGGGATTTCCGATTCAAATCAGTTTTCTATTACACCTCTAAAAACAAGCACTCCCAGAGCAAAGTACTTGGGGCGACTGAGCTGAATATTAAGTGTATTCCTTCAAAGACCCAAAATGGGGTACAAGCCAACACGAGACTCACCTTACACAGCCATCTTGCCTATATATACCAATCATACAATGCATTCAGGAAATATTCCGATCCCTGAATTTTATTTTTAATAAATTTGCAAAAATTTATACAATTTTGTTTTCACATTGACATTATGATGTTGATTATAGATTTAGGAGGGAAAATGGATTTAAATGTATTCAGCATGAGGCTGCGACAAAATAATGTGAAAAAAGGAAAGGGAATGAATGTACTGTATGGACCAATTTACATTCGGGAAATGCATGCAATAGATGAACTGTCTGTACACGAAACTCCAGCCAACTGCCCCCCTCCACACAGATTTATATGTTTTAACCAATATGGACATTATGTTTCTTTTTATTAATTGCCACATTTTTCTGCAACAATAGCTGCATAAAATCAAAGACACATAGGGCCTGGTCTTGTCAGAGTGTTAAGGTGAAGTGTGCGCGGGGTCCACACCTGCATGCCGGGGGGGGCGGGGTCACGGCGAACCAGCAGCTGGATCTCCTGCTTGTTGGAGAGCAGCGCTCGTACGGCCTCCTGATGGGTGGCGTGCCGCAGGTCGATGGAGTTGACCTCCAGGATGCGGTCGCCCACCCGCAGGCCGCTCCTGCAGGCCAGGCCATGGGGGATCACCTGGACACACAAAAGGTGTCATAATCCATACAGAGGGCCACGCCTCATTAGCCAATGACGAGTTCGGAGTCGGTGAGTGACAGGCGAGGGATACGCCACACAGGATCCAGCTGCTCAGTTCCTCAGGCTCACCTTCGAGATGAAAACTCCAGGCTCACGGACTCCAAATGGGTGGCTGGCGTGGTCGCTGCCTCCGACGATGCTGAGCCCAAGGGGGCCGCCTGCCTTCACCAGCATCACTTCCTGTTGGCACAGGAAGTAAAGGTTTTAATTACGACAGGATGGAATCAGAATTCATTATTATCTTTATAATGGCATCTCCCTTGCTAAAAAATTTAATCGCAATTATGATGTAATTATGATATACCCATAATGTGAACTTCAACTTCAGTTTTTCTGGTAGATTAATGCATTTTAAATAAAAACTAAATCATCTCTTTTTTTTAAATAATAGTTTTAATAGCAAATGAGAGACATTATCATAATCACTGCTTATAGGTCAGTTCCCCCTTATCCTCGCCTCCACTTCTCACCTCAATGGGATACTCGTCCTCCATTGGCCGGCTCGACTGTTCGCCTTGGTCCTCCTGGTCCGCCGCACTGGTGGGCTGAGGCGGCGGGGGGGAGTGTGGGCGGGCCCGGGGCTCGGCCAGGTCACGCTCCACCAGCAGGGTGATGGTGGGGGAGGCGGCGGTGAGCAGCGCTACCGCCTGGTCATGCCTGGCTTCTGTCATGTCTACACCATTGATCTGCATCGACAGATCAGTGCATCAGCCTCCAGACAGACATGAGCCACAGCACGCAGTTCTCAGACGCCCCCTGCTGGCCGCTGGAATTAGGCCTATTCTACATTCCTCCCCTTCGATTGGGGCACAGTGGCCATTCCTTCAATTAATCTAATACTTTGAAGATTACATAACGCTAACTAGCAATTAAGTAAAAAAAAAAATAAGTACAATTCAGTTACTGAAACAAATGAACCTGAGACATATGGACCCAGGGAGAAGTCTCCACCATTACAGGCATTCCTGCTAATGTGATTTGCAGACTTATTTAATCATCAGTATTCAGGGCTTGGTTGCGAGCATTAAAGCAGCACCAGGTCCACTTCAACTTCCATACACATCTCCATGGTGACAGAACAAGACCCAGAAGAATCATCCAAATATTAAAGTATGGAATTCAAAATCTTCACATGTGTTTTTTCCTGTACTTAAATCATCACAATTAACAACAAAATATGTACATTTAAAGCAGTTTACAGTGAGACACACACAGATAGAATATCAATAAAACTACAGCCATTTATTTCAACTTTTAATTTCCTTCAAGATTTTTGTGGTGTATTGTTGTACCAAAAACTAAAACTAAAACTAAAGCACTTGAACTTCAGCATTTAAAAATATACATCTAAATTTAAAAAATGACAATGCTATAATTTCATTACTGTAACAATTGTGAACAGGTGAAAATCGGGTGATTGAGGGTATCTTTTCGATACAGATACATTTAGGCCGGCAAGAGGGTGCAGGTTAGAAAGAGCTGTGCTCAGTCACAAAAAAGCCAACATCAACACACAGAGACAGACCAGCTAGGGACAGAAAGACCAGAGACAAACAGACCAAATGACTGGGGAGAGACAGTCATATCAGCTGGGGATAGAAAGACCAGGGATAGACAGACAGACTGGCAGGAGACTAACCAGAAACAGACAGACTGAGTAGAGGCAGACCAGGGACAGTCAGATACAACAACTGACTGACCATGGACAGACTGCCTGGCTGGGTAGAGACAGACAGACTGACCAGCTGGGAGAAGAACGACAAGAGATGGGAGACAGATCAACTGGGGAGAGATGGACAGACAGTCCAGTTGGGAACAAAAAGATAAGTAACAGACAGTCTGGCTGGGGACTAACCGACAGACCAGCCAGGGAGAGAGAGACAGACTGACCAATCAAATGAGGACAGGCCGACTGGCCAGAGACAAACAGAAAAACCAGACAAGACAGACCAACTGACCGAGGATAAACAGCAGCCTGGGACACTGCAGACAAGTGCTCAGGGGGGACTGAGGAGGACCTACCACCTGAGGAGGGGGCGGGTGAGTGGGGTGGGGAGACCAGTGTGGTCTGTACACTGAGAGAACCTCAGTACTGACCTCTGTACCAACAGACAGGCCAGCATTTACTTCCAAGGAGATTTTCCTTTGTGATAGTACTGTACCCATACATCATACCTTTTACATACATATATATAAACCTATATATGAATGTTATACATACAGTACCCATGTATAACACGATGATGCACTAGTATATATGGTTAAAGCCAATGCAAATGTACAATTTTTACCTAGTGAGTAACAGGGGATAGGGCACTCCGGGGGCCAATCAGCTTTCATCTGGGGCCAGTGCCCCTGTGGCCCCGCCCCTGCTCCCAAAGCTCATAGTATCACCTCTAGATTCTTTCTGCTCCCAGCACAAACACTTAAAGAACAGTCATGACTAAATACTATAAGACTAGTCAAATATAATACAAATTATGTAAGCAAATGTGTCCTCCCTGCTGGTAGGCCTGTCTCTAAAATGTCTAAAAAAAGTCAGAGCTATCAAATGTTCATCACAGCAGCATCAATCAAGCAGCTGCCATTCAATCACGTGTGAGACAGCTGAAAACTACACGCTGACGACCCGCCACGGAGCAGCAAGCCGAGGCCAGCGAACGAGCGAGGAAGTGAGGGTGTCTCACGGCAGGGGCAGAGGTCAGCACTGACCACCCAGTATTAGCGTTTATCTCCGGATCGGCTCGTTTCCATGGCAGCGGCCCCACCTCCCCCAACAACTCCCCCACCACCCAAGTGGGGAGGAGACATGGGAAACGAGCAAGGGGTAGGAGGGCGGTGAAAATGAGGAGTAGGAGAGAGACAGACGCATCATACAAGCAAATACAACTGCACCCCCCAGAAGACCCAAAAAAACCAGCTGGACAGTAATGTTCGTGTTTCTAATGGGGTGAAAACGTGCTACCATCCTAACCAAAACATCACTGTGGGCCAAAATAATCATTTTATACCTGATATCCATGTCAGCTGCTTCCCTGACAGCTCAATAAGCCACGACTCCAGACCAGATATTAACAGGCACCAGACAGGTGAGCACTGACGTGTAGAAACCAGGGGTACAGTGACTCCCATCACTCCCATTGGGACTGGAATGATTTAAAGCTCCTCTCCCTAAGCAAGGCCCCCCACTGTGTTTTTGTGCCCTCTTCACCACCAGATCTGATTATACTCAGATAAGGCCATGATAAGTAAAACTTATTTCAGGTGAAGTTTAACAGTATGCTCTGCTAGGGTACCAGAAGGGGATTATGGGAAATGACTGCCATATAAGGAATAAACGGACCCATAGGAGACGTGGGGAGACAAAGAGGCGCAGAAGCAGAGCCCAGGTCAGATCAGCAATGAGACGGAGCAGGCCGGCTCACTCCGGTAAGGAACAGACACGTTTTGTGGGAATTAAATATCAGGTGGGATATACAGCAGGAAAGAAGAGGTGGAGGCGGCGGAGGAGGAGGTACTCACGGAGATGACCCGGTCTCCCACTTGCAGTGTGCTGTCACGGTGTGCGGCCCCACCCTCAGCGATCCGGGAGATGAAGATGCCCTGCTGGCAGAGAAAGACCCCAGAACTAAGTACTGGTGACAGAGCGAACCAGTAGGGTGTGACAGTGCGAACCAGTAGGGCGTGACGGTCTAATTTCAGTAGCTAAGGACAGTTAAACTCTTAAATGCTTAAGAGACCACAGACATGTTTCTTATATTCACAGGCATACAGTTAGGTCATTAGGCAGAGACTCACATATGCACAATCAGCTGTAAACATACAGACTCCCCTTCAAATGAATCTCAGCGTTTCAGTGTTTAACAGATGTGTTAAGTTACCATACTTGGTGTCATGAGCTCATTTGCAGAGACCAACAACGCAAACGCGTGGTAAGGAGAGACAGGAAGCTGAAGGTCGTCAGCAGAGTGGCGAGTACTGGGGGTGTGAGATAACGTCTTCTGGGGTGCCACAGTGACAGTCTCATGTTTAGGACCCCAGGAACAAGACCGAACAGAAAGAGTGTCCAGAACGACACTTGGTACAGCGCCCTCTTCTGGGTACACTGGTCCTCACAGGATCTCACTATATCAGTGCTGCAGGCAATGCCGTATCCCGCTAATCCCGAACCCGCCCTCAGAGAATGCTAAGGGTATCACAGCGACCCGCAACGTTTTCACCAGGACACCGAAACCCCCCCGCCCCCCCATTCCCTGGGACTTATAGAGAAAGGCCACGTATTGGGGGGGGAGGGATGCTGCTCATTCTGTCACGGGATACATTAACCAATGGACACAGCTGTGATGCAAAGCCACCTCCCCCCACTAAACCCTGTGTCAGTCAAAACCTCATTACGAAGAGACAGATCGCTGATGGACGACATTTCGTTTGTGAAACGTTCGACAGCCCCCCCTCCCAAGCCTCACCATGGTGAGGACGTCGTAGCTAACGCTGGCCTTTAAAATGCACGTCAGAAACGCGTTACCCGCTACCGCTAACTCTCAAGCTCGCGTTCATGACCAGAATGCACTTGGCAATCGTGAGCAGCCCTCTGCACAAGCTTCCCCGTGACGCAAGTTGTACGAGCCAGAACTTACCGGAAGCGGGTCTAGAGAGTGCACACGCGTGTACTGATCAGGCAGTGCTGGTCCGCACCGGCTAACAGGGCAAGGGGGACTGAGGTAAAAAATACCAGTCCCCGAAATACCACTGGGGGTCCGATCGCGTGTCGATGCCTGCTATTCATAACCACATCGCCACGGCGACCCGTCCAAACTGAAAACAGGTGGTGTTGGGATGGGAATCCAGCGGGGGGTGAGGGTATGTGGATAAGACACCGTTCTCACATTTAGACCGAGGTCTCCTCACTCTGACTCAGCGCTGACTCGTCACTCAGTCACGGAGGAGCCTCGTGACTCACCCGGCTGGGCACAGTGGGACAGCCTCACACAGGTCGTGAGGAAAAAGCTTCATGTTACACAGCCACAGCCTCGGGTTGCCGGGAAACTCCACCATTCACATGGTACATTTATATTTACCTACCTTTATTTAGCTAGCAGAACCTTTTGTCTAAAGCAATGTAGAAATGAGCAAAGAGCAGGGGCTACCAGTCCCTGGAGCAATCGGGATTAAAGGCCAGTGACATCACTCTGCCAGTCACAGTCCTTACCCACTTAGTCACACAGCGCCCCCTACCTGTTCATGTGCACAGAGATCTGACCAGCCTGGTGCCTGGCCCGTCCCCTAATACAAAGAGGTTCATGGCTAAGGAGCAACTACACAAGGTGCTCTAAATACAACCCCTGGCAAAAAATATGGAATCACTACTGTTGGAGGATGTTCTGTCAGTTGTTTTCCTATGTAGTTCATAA
>JAODLC010000001.1:25935843-25947825 GCA_026781145.1 Hippopotamyrus pictus
CGAGTCGTCCTCGGGCCGCAGTGGCGTGGTCGTCACGGCGTTCTCGGGCTCCACCATGCGCTCCCGCAGCAGCGCCATTGACACAGCGGTGCCGGAGCCACGCAGCGCGTCCACCGCCTGCTGGTGCTCTGCCCCCTGCAGGTCCACACCGTTCACCTGGGCACACACAGTCTAGCTAGGGCCTGCTGTTGGACCTTTGAAAGGTACTATTTCACAATACAGATTTGCAATATCTGATTAAGTTAACAGCCGTCAGCCTCATCATATCTACATTCCCATTTTTGATTGGCTATTGTCACATGATTAGAGAGACCCCAAAGTTTAATAGCCGCTGGCTTCGTCATACCAAGCTCAGATGGTTCTAATATTAATATAAGAGGGAGACATTGCCATTTCTGATTGGCTATTAAGTGTCATATAATTAAAGATCCCCATAACGTTTATAGCTGTTAGCCTTGTCATTTCAATAAGATCAGGTGGTTCTACTATTAATGCAAGAAGACATTTCCATTTCTGACTGGCTATTAATTGTCACCCGATTAAAGAGAACCATAAAGTTAACAGCTGTTTGGTCTTCATATCTACAGGGTGGTTATAATATTAATGTATGAGGGAGGCACATTCCCATTTCTGATTGGCTATTTAGTGTCATGATTAGACAGACATTCACAGGCATAGGAACAAACGAACACGAACACGAACACACACACACACAGTCCAAGACTTGTGGGTTCTGTCTACCTGCAGCAGTTTGTCTCCCACTTTGACCCCAGCACGGGCAGCTGGGCCGTCCTCCGACACTCTGGAGATGAAGATACCCTGGGGGGGTGGGGGGGAGACACAGAGCTGTTAAATATAGGAACAATTGGTTTGAACAGGCCAATCGTGTCTGCCTACAACTTTCAGAACAGAATGTTAGAGATGCCCTACTCTACAGGGCAGCAGGCATAGACACGATTAAAGTAAATATTGCTTGTGCTACAAGAAAAGCTATTGGGAAGGATAAAAAGTCTGAAATAATGCAAGCCTAAGCAATCAATCACAGATCCCAAGAGACTGGGGGTGCCCTGTCTGCGGTTATACCATAGACTCATTTGCGGCTGATCAGGCCTTGCTGCAATCCAGGCTTTCCATTAAGGGGCTGGTGAAGGGTGAAGAAAGTATGTGGGGGGGGGGGGAGCTTCACCCAGACCTGATTTTTAGATTACAGAACATTGAGAAGCCCATATCCTTTAACATAAAAATGAAGGTCCCTGGAAATAAGGGAAGTAAAATACCAAGTAACAAATGGAGGAAGGGTTCGAGTGATAACCACATGACCCTTTCACACAGAGTCACAGCATGGCTGGAGGGGTCCATGTGACACGTTCCCATGTCCCCATGCAGCTGTGCCGTGCTCCCTGTGGCAAGGGGGGTCGGCACTGGACCCCTCTTTCTAACAAATGTTTACTTTGGAGATCAGGGCTCAGCCTAACCTAGGCTTAGGTTAGTGTGCGTGGGTGTGTGTTTGGGGAGGAAGACACTGCTTCAATCAGACACCACATCTCTTTACTCCAGTGTGGTTGCCCAAGCTCCGGTACTCGCTCATCCTCAGAGCTCTTTAAAAACACGGAGCGGCGGCCTGTTAGGGAACGGGACCTGCATCACCCTCCCCGGAGAAGCCGGGAGAGCGAGTCCCATTAGCGGCGTGACCTTGGCGATCCTTGGACACTGGCCAGCATTGATCAGAATGACCTGAAGGCTCACATGTGACACAAGGACAGATGACAACGGCATAGATGTATCGAATGAATGGATTAGCGTTTTGTCCCCCGAGAGAAATAACGCTTGAATCATGCCGAATACTGGCGAATGATCATGACGGTCCTTGTGACGGCATGACCCCAACGCGGCAAAGGGTATCCCTACTGCATGAAGGTTAAATGTGGGGCGACGTGTCTTGGCCTCCAAATGCCATCTACTTTGCCACAGGCCTCGGGGGTGGGGGTGGGGGGGATTGAGCACCACACTTGTGAGACCCTGTGCCCCTGCTAGGGTGTCCAACTGGACAAAGGTCATCGCTTGGACGACCTGCCCCCTATCCATTCCAAACTGCCAGTGCAGAGGCAGGATTATGAGGGGCCGGCACAGAAAGTCAGTTCTTGATGTTGGACAGCTCTGTGGCCTCCCCCCTGACACCTTACCTCGTCATCCCCCTTGTACGGTGTGGAGCCACGGCCACCCGCGATACTGATCCCAAGGCCACCCGTCTGCCGTAGAACTGTTAGCGTCAGCTAGAAGGAGAGGAGATGGATGAGCACGGCTGGTGGGGCCGGCCACCAGGGGGCGCTCACCGCAAAGGCAACGTCCCAGGCAAGAACATTCCAGGAAAAAAAAACAACGCTTGCCGTTTGTTTTCTGGGGGCCCGGAGCAGGGCAGCTAATTCAGATTCTGTTATACCTTGAAACTTAAGATGTCACATTACTGATGGGAAAGGGTGGGATCAGAGAATGGGATGGGATACAGGATGGTTGGACCAGGTCTGGGAAAAGGGGGAGGGTTCATTCAACTGGAGAGATTCTGGGTGACTAGCAATGTAGAAAGGGGACATTCTGGAACGGCCTGTAAAGAATGATTTATCCCCGACATGTAAACAAAAAAAAAAAAAAAAAAAGCTGGGGAGGTTTTTTTTTTTTCTCTTTTTGTGAGAAGCATCCGGGCCCAGAGAAGCCAGAAGGCGAAACGAAGTGCCGGCCCTCCCCCCATCCAGCAGGATCGATCCGTGCCACAGGAGGGCCCCTCAGAGTACATGCAGAACAGAGCAGGTCCTCAGAGTGCAGGACGACCTGTAAAAGGTGCATTAGACAGACAACTCCGCACACAGAGACACACACACACATACACACACGAGAACGTGCGGGAAGCTACTGCAAACCACGACGTGGAACCGGGAGACCATGAAAACAAGACTAAGGACGGGGTGTTAATAAATCACAACACAGCTACCCGGACCCCATCCGAGGCGTGGATGTTAGTGAGGCAAGCCGTGGCAGATCGGAGTTAGTGTAGATGGAAAATTTAGTATGGTGAGGAGCGAAATCATACACATGCAATAGTTTACCTTCCTGCCGCAATAATGTAATAGACCAACCCTAACAGACTAACCCTAATACTGTGCGGGCTCACGGCGCCGCTCTGTAGGTCTCGTACTGTTAAGCCCGCTGATCTACACATACCACGGCTATACAGTACTGTTTCTACACCTTCCCCTGAGGCAATTCTAGGAATTTTTTAATGTGGGGGACATTAGAGGGGCCATAATTCACACATAGGGGCTAACCGTAGCAATAGCCAATGGTATATTGGAATTGGTAACGGGGGAGGGGGAGAGGGACCAATCAGCTTTCAGCTAGAGCCAGTGCCCTTGTGGCCCCCCAGCCCGTCCCTCAGCCTAACTCTTCTTCAGTAATGTCTCTTGATCCCAACTTCCACACAGGAAGCAAAGATGGAGCAGGTGATTCATATCTATGACAGCATCTTCTTAAGACGTTAAAGGGCATTCACCCTAAAACTGGAAAACAATATGCTGTAGGGGGCTTTAGTGCTATCTATTTATCTGGGTCGTTTTGCTGGGAGTTGCCTAGTTTTGGAGATATTGGTTGGAGAAATGTTGGTCTTCTCTCAAATATAATGGAGTGAATGGTATTCTATCTGAGGTGATTAAAATACCAAAAAAATACATTTGAAAAATCCAGCAGCAATGTCTCTTACCAGAAATCGTGAGCAGGTTACTCAAGATAATTCACAGACTTTGTAGTGAGCAGTTAAATGCTGGGACTAGTTTCTTCTACCAAACTCCACATACCAATCGTATCACTGGACAGAAGACGGCGCCAGGGTGCTTGTAGGGGCTAAAGAGGGGCCGTAATTCATACAGAGGGGCTAACCTTAATTACCCAATGAAATGTTTACAATTGGTGAGTGACAGGAGAGGGGGCACTCCAAGGGCCAATCAGCTTTCAGGGCACTGTGGCTCCATCCCCCTTTAAATGCCCTTGACACTCGCCTTAAGGACGTGATGACAACTTACGGATCTTAGCATTTACACCCACCTCCAGCCCATCTTATGAGCCTGGGAGGCCATAACCCGGCAGGATGGGAGAGGAGGCTGAAAGTCAAGTGAACCAGAAGTGGACCAGTAACAGCATGGTGAAAATACTAGAAAAGAATGGAAAGGACTGACTGACCAAGCTGGTGCACCCCCAGGACCATGTACCCAAGGCCAATAACATTCTGACAAGTGACATCTTTAACAAGCCTGTGGGCTAAGGCATCCCATAATAAGATAATAGCCTTTCTGGAAGGTGTTACCAAGCTGGGTCAGTGTCTCCAAGGCAAACTTTGGAGGTTATCCCTCGTGATTGGCTTGGGTTATTTAAGGTGTTTGCTATGTCAAAATGAGTGAGAGAGAAAGAGAGACACAGAGATGGATGGATGGGTGGGATAGAGTAGGTACAGACCTCTTCCTCCTCAATTCGAGCAGGCTCAATCAGCAGATTATTGACTTGATCAAATGACACCCCCTGTTAGGACAGGAACCAGCGAGAAGCATGCGGATTAGTGGGGCAAAAATGAACAGCGCGCACTCGCACGCACGCGTTGGGGGGGTGGGGGTGGGCAGGCAAACCCGCCGCTTGCAGCTCCACTCTGCACAACAGGAAGGATTTCGCTAGTGAAGACCCACCCCCTGACACTCAATACTTCACCACCTTCTCTCCTGCGCTTCAGGGTCTTGATTTATGACAAAGACCAAACACGTATATGGAGGTGGTGCTTCAGGCCCCCCCGTGGAGATACATTACTATCCATCCACCTTCCAACCACTAAAGCAATAAAGGGTTAGGGGGCTTGAGCTCTCCCTAGGCTGCATATGGCATAAGGCAGGGATACGTCCTGTACAGGATTACAAGCCCCAAAGTCCACCTGAATTTAGCTACTGAACACTAGACCAGGGTTTCTCAACCCAGTCCTCAGGGACCACGAGACGGTCCACATTTTTGCTGTCTCCCAATTCCCTGGCAATTGGGAGAGAGCAAAAGTTTGGACGGTCTGGTGGTCCCCGAGGACTGGGTTGAGAAACCCTGCACTAGACTGTATCAGAATAGCTCTGCAGTTCAGCAGAGTATCAACCGAACTCTATCACTATCTCTAGTGAGTAGCCATTGAATACTTTCTTCAACTGCAGTGAGCACCTGGTAAATACTTTCATCATCTGAGTACTCAATCCGAATCTCATGAGTATCTAGACTGGAGGGGAGGTGCTTGTAGAATTTGTGGAGAAGAGCAGCCAATCAAACACTTGAGAGGAATCAAAGAGGCAGAAACAGGGGGTTCACATCACATTTGAATTGCTGTGGACTTCAGAGATCACCGAGTTAAGCAGAAGGAAGGTCAGCTAATGGCATTTACAACTGAAAATTAAAAACAGAACACAAAAGACATCAAGCGACTTGGGGAGTGGTCAGGGGGACACTGACAGCAGGGTAGTGAGGAGTCTACCTTGGACCTGAGGGCAGGGTCAAGCAGAAGACATGGTTCTCCATACATCTACAATGTTCATTCAGACAGCTTCATTGAAACCTCCAAGTGCCACTGTTGTGGGTCGAGGCGTAAAGCAGCTGCGTTGTGTACGAGTCCCTGACTGCCGAGGGTGTAAACCTGGCCCTACAAACCAGCTTCTGGTTGAACAACTTATAAAAGTCTCAAAGATCTGCAGTTTTTAGTGCCCCAAGGGCATAGATGTATCCTTTGAGTCCCTGTGCCTGGCAGAAAGGGAACTCTACTGAACATAGAGCTGTTCATACTAACTGAGCCTGACCAAAACTGACCATGCCTACAACAATCTCAGGCTTCTAACTCCACCCTCATCACCCTAGTAGCTAAATAGCTAAACCACGTTTCACAGCATGACGCCAGGCTTAAGCTGTGGGAAAGTATACAGACAAAACCCCGGAGTCTCTCTAGTAGGAGTGTAATGGTACACGTATTCATACCAAAAAGTTTTGGTACAGGTCTTTCGGTTCGATACGCATATGTACCGAATGAATGCAGTAAATGCATGAACGTGCCAATGTGAAGCTGAAAGCTGTTAATGTGAATACAACTACAGCACAGCTATTTCTTAATGCTGCACCATAATGGATACTTATCTTGTCATGCTTTGTATTTTTTGAGACAATATATGTGTCGCACAATTCTAATATGAAGCTGCAATAAAAGCGGCTATGGTGAATACAGTACACATAAGGTAGTTAATTTTGTAAATGTGCACCTTAATGGATATTCATTTTTTTTATTTACTGGAGAGAATATTTTTAGAGATTTTTTTATTTAAGACAGTCATACTTTGTTCAGTAAGCCACTGTTTACTAAAGAAAAAAAGAAGCAATTTCTGTTTTGTTTCTTTTGCCCCCGCTGTACCCAAACCTACCGAACCGTGACTTCAAAACCGAGGTACGTAATGATCTGTAATATATGTGTACCGTTACACCCCTAGTCTCTAGCTCTGGAGAACATGAAAAATTCAGAGAACTAGGCGTTAGAGCAGTTCTCAGTGAAGTACATTAATAGCACCTATAAGACGGAGGTTTCTACAAACTCCAGGCCTGAAAGAGATGTAAAATGGCATGATGAAGGACGTGACATCAGAAGGTGTGTCAAGCCTGTGGCACCTCAAGAAGCTCTGTGACCTGTTTTTCAGGGTGCAAAATATTGGCCGGCACTCGAGAGGCTGGAAATCCTGAGAATGAAGAAGAAACAGCCAACGCTGATGTTGAGGGAGCATGGATCCAGGCGTGGTAACCCAGAACGCTACCTGGGGGGTACAGAAGCTCCATTTCTCTCACTGATCCCTGGGCCTTTTATTAGAGGACAGAGGACGGCCATTTCTCCCTTCGCACGTCTCCCTACCTTGATGGGCTGCAAGGGGGAGGTGATCCTGTCCAGCAGCCTGTTGTCAACAGACTCTGGCAGTTCGCTCTCTGCCTGAAGGGCGGCGACAGCAGCTGGCCCCTCCTGATCTTCCTCTTCGTCATCTTCATCACCGACCCCGTCGGGGGTGAAGCCCCGCAGGAGGGCGGCCACAGTCTCCGGTTTGGGCAGCTTTGTGATCTTGAAGTGCTTTTTGTAGTGGGGGGTGTCCTTGCGGATGAGCCGCTGCCGCTCGGCAGGTAAGGCGGGAGGCTCCTCCACATCGCTCCGCTCCCCGTCACCATCCTCCTCATCCTCCTCGTCCTCCTCGTCCCCTCCACGGATGATGGGCTCATCGGCAAAGTGCACTGTTGGCTGAGGGGCAAAAATTTAACAACTTTTTGGTATTATAGTTAAGCAGAAAACCAAAATCAATCTCAAATCTACAAGTTTTAATAGAAATGAAACAGTAAGTCGTCTAATCAGGTTCCTCCTGCTGCACACTGACTCAGGATTAAGTGATGATTATTTTTTCCCCACATTTTTTTGATGCTTTTGTAGATGTAGGACCAACCTCAATATATTCCACCTCCATCTCATCGAGCCCCTCCTCTTCCTGATCCTGGGTGTATCCATCCTCTGGCTCCTCCCCCTCAGCTGGCAGGCCCCGCCTTTCCTCATGAGAACCCGCGGAGGCCGTACTGTAGGAGGCCTGGGAGTTGTGACTGTTGCTGGATAGGCCGCTCAGACGTTTCTCCTAGGAAAGCAAATGGAAATACGATGGGAGGGGTTTTCCGGAAGCTGCAGCGTCTAGCACGTCTGCCAGATCACACTGCGATTCCCTAACTCTCAGCATCTGAGCAGCGTAAGAGCTTCCAGAGTCCCACTAGCTTAGTAGAATTCTGAGACCCATTCGGTGACAGAGCAGCGCCCGCCTGAAGCTGTAAGCTCTAACGATCCGCCTGGTTCGCGTTCGCCCACCTCTGCTTCGGGTGTATCCGCGTCCCCGTCAGGCTTGGCCGTGTAAGCCTCGTTCCTCCGCTCCTCGATCACCTTCTTCATCACCTTCAGCTCACTGGGGTGTGGTGTCGCCCGCCGCTGCAGGCTCTTTGACAGACAGATGGACGGACCGAATCACTGCGAATGTCATGCATTCAACCCAGCTATTACACTACAGAGTGTCACCCAAGGACGGGGGGGGGACCAACTGGCTGAATGGACTGTGTATTGTTTGCATTAATTATTATTACTGTCCATTATTACCCTCACTTGTACGTTGCTTTGGACAAAAGAGTATCCTAAATATATCAATTAATATCAAAAATGTGTTTTTTCCTGTTCATGTATGTACTGTGCTGCTTAAGCTTTTGTGATTAAGTGAGCAAGTAAATAAGCAATTATCCATCCCTCCATCTTCACTTACAGTGCCCACCTTGCGCTCCTCTGGCACCTCCTCCACCTCCTCCTTGGCCTCATCCCGGAACTGGATTACCGACACCCGGTTCAGGTTGGTGTCTGTCCAGCTGTCGTCGGGCCTCTCCTGCAGCAGGTTCTCTGTGGGATGGGGGTGAGGGGGTGGCGGACAGCGGCCATCTTTAAATGATCGGAGTGCAACCTGACAGCTGACAGGGAAGTGATATGTGTATCCTTTCTACATTTTTCTAGAACATGTGGTCAACCCAGGGTGGGGTTGTAGCTTCCAGAGGCAGGTAATGAGATGGGGGGGGGTCTCTCACCAAGGCTAGGCGACGGCTGCTGGGGCAGCAGGTAGCAGGTGAGCACCTTCTCCCCCGTGTGCTCGTCATCCTCCGTCTGGAACTTGAGCATGGGCTGCGACTGGTTCTCTGCCAGCCACATGGCCTTCAGGTTCAGGTTGGCCAGGGCGAAGGGCAGGTTCTGGAGCCTGGGGTTGGGGCAGATATCAGGAAATGAAGCACTGTTCCACGGAATTATCCCAAACATGCATGGAAAGATGGCAATAGACGCAGTCTCCCAGGTTTCTAGTTAGTTTTTCTTCCATAATAAACGTCTGACTTTAACCCTCTGCTGTCACAAAACCCAGGGAGTGCCAGACAATTTAGCAAACACTCCCCACCCCGAAGGAACATAAAAGCAGGTACCAGCAGGGCAGCGCATTGATTACAGAACAGTGTAAAAAGCCCAAAGTTCTTCACTTTTAACTTCAACTTATATCTCTGTCCAGAAATGTCACATTTAAGCAACTTTAACATAAAAGATAATGTCTTACTGTTTTTGCCAACCTATGCCTATGTCGTTATTTCAAAAACTACATTGAAATTACCCATCAAAAATTAATAAATTTCTACAGATTGACCAAAAATATAGGTCAGTTTCACCCTCAGTTCTCATGGAAGTGAAAGGTAGGTCCCCAATTATCAGGTCAGTGTTTACTCTAACAGCCAGATCTCAAAAAAGATGCAAATGAAATTTTTTGCGTCTTTATTTAGCATCAAAACAAAACACTTTGGCCAACTTTCAGTTTTTGAACTTCCAAATGTTTTTGTGCTACAGCTTAAAAACAAGCCCGGCAATTTGTATTGCCAGTATTGTAGATAAGGTAGTAAGGCCTCCGGGAAGGTGGGGGGCACTCACCGATTGCCGGCCACGTCAAGCACGTGCAGCTCGGAAGCTTCGGCCAGCTCACTGGGCAGCCGGCCCACCTGGTTGTCCCGCAGCGACAGCACGTTCAGGCTGGAGCAGCCGCCCAGCTCCACGGGAATGCTGCCCAGCCGGTTGCGGTCCACGTTCAGGTTGGTCAGCTTCTTCAGCTTGCCCACTGTGCGCGGCAGTGTCTGACAGGGCCGTGGTGGAGTTTAAGAAAATGCAGAAAAGGAGATGGCAGGATGTGATGATAGGCCCGATTCCATGCCAAGGTCTGGTGTGACGTCCATAACTCTGATAAAATGCTATGTATTTTTAACGTGAAATTCACTACATGAATTTTATGGATTTGTCTATATGCAACCCGAGTGGTTATGTGAAGAGACTGACTCATTGATATCGAGCTTGTCCGTGCATTTTGTTTGCCAACATCAGTTTAAACGTCACATCCATAACACTTTTACTGTCCAAAAAGGATTTCCATGAGGACAAGTTTAGGTAGACTGTAAGGGAGGGGGAGTATTACATTACGCACACACACACACACACACACACACACACACACACACACACACAGCTTCAAGGTTCCCCTATGCAACACATAACGGCGAAAATGACAGAATGGAAAACAATCCATTCATCAGTCTTGAATTACAAGCCACCAGCAGAAAATAACCTTTTCTCCTCTTTATATCCAATGCAGAAGGCGCTGGGGGCATCTCAGCGCGGCGAGGCACTGCACGGTTGGCGAGCTTTATGGAAAGCCGTTTCATTTTCATGCAGGTTATGAAGTAACATAACGGAAGGTCAGGACGACAGGTGGCAAGGGCGGCAGGTGGCAAGGGCGGCTGGCATTTCGGCGTCTACCTGGAGCAGGTTCTCTGCCAGCATGAGCTCGGACAAGTTCTCGCACTGGCCGATGGATTCTGTCAAGCTGGTCAGCCGGTTCTGGTCCATTTTAAGGATGGACAGCTGCTTCAGGGAGCCTGAGCGCAGAAGCACTTGTCAGAACGTACGCAGAACCTTTCTGATTAGATGGTAAGCAGAATGGTTACAATGGCTGAGTCCTGCCAGCAGAGGGCAGTAGCACGCAACTACTCATGGCTCAATTCCATCATTTCCAACCTTTGTTGATTTCAGCCTTTCCCAGACAAAGGTTTCCCCTTATGGTACTTAAACACCACCCTGTCCCAACAGTCAAAAGGTGGAAATTCCCAACATACCGATGGCAAGGATCATCATTTCTCTGCGGCCAAAATATAGGTAGTTCCCAGGCCAAAGTATGTACTGTTATTCAGGTATTAAATGTTGCCTAAAGTTCATTCAAAATGGTCCTTGTCAATGAATTCATTCGCCCAACCCCTGCTACCAATGAAATGAAACCATCAATGTCACTCAGACTGAATGGAAGAATCTCTGACTGGAACACTGGGGTGGAATGGCCATCTGGCATACTGGGCATTTTCCCAGTGCACCAATGGGTATGTGGGCTGGCAAAAGCCTCCCCCCACTCAGCAAAATTTACTGTGTGGGACCCCTAAAGCCCAGCAGCAATTTTTCTCAGTGCAGCCCTGCTGGAATTGACCATAATGGTCTGATAATGGGCCATTACAGTTCAATAACACCAAGGTCCCACATCAGAGACAGCAACAACATCTAATACAATGTTGATTCCGGAAACTTCCTTTGTGGGTTGCTCACCGATACTGTCGGGGACGCTCTCCAGAAGGTTCTGCGAGAGCAGCAGGTCGGTGAGGGCCAGCAGGCCGCTCAGCTCTTCCGGCAGGTGCTCCAGGCGGTTCTCAGACACGTCGAGACACACCAGCCGACGCAGGTTGCCCAGCTCCTGGAGATGGGAGGGGGAAGATGGTGTCCATCAGCACCAAGCTGAGGTCTACCGGGGCATGAGGCGGCCGGCCTTCTAACAAAGCAGCCATTACAATCCCAAAGGCGAGGAAGGTCCGTATGTAAGCTGCATGGCCCCTCAACACGAGTGCAGGCACAAGCAGACAGACAGGCAGGCAGACAGACAGGCAGGCAGACAGACAGGCAGACAGAGACAATCCATTCGTTTCTTAGAGCATAACCCTAACCCTTACCTAGCCCTTAACCATTAGTAACCCAAAAATACAAAACTTTTGGCTACTTCAGTTTGATTGCAGTCACAGTTTTCATTAATTTGATGTTAATATTGTGAAGACCTGAATAAGTTCCCCACAAAGCTACAAAGTAAGAAGTTTCACCACACTAAAGGGACATTTGGTCTCGACGCTGTGGCAAATTCCCTCCCCACACACACATACACAGGCATCGGTTGAAAGGTTGATACTGACCGATGGCAGGGCAGAGAGCTGATTCCGGTCCAGCCACAGCTCGCGCAAGTTAGGCAGGGCCCCAAGTGTGTCAGGCTG
>JAODLC010000001.1:25972777-25983929 GCA_026781145.1 Hippopotamyrus pictus
GAGTTTAACTGATAGTAATAATCGGTCAACATTCATTCGGTCGGTTAACGGTTAAACGGTCAATATGAGCATCCCTAATTACAATACCATCGCTTAACGATCGATGCCAATGGTACAAACAAAAGCAGACCTGCCTGTGGCTTACAGCTCATAACCTCACCTACTGCTTTAATGACCACCTCACCTGAGAAGAATACCTTTATTGTTACATGCAATCAACTAATGTTAGGAGAAAACAATGAGCAAAATCTAAAAATGCTCAGACAATGACTCCAAAGGTAAACCCGGCATGGACTGTTGTGTGTCATCACTGGACAGGGAGATGAGGAAGGCAGGCAGATTCACTGCTGTGACCATCCGTACTTATAGCAACCTGACAAATTGTAGACTGAATAGATACAAGAACATTAATTCCATCTGCCACTAAGATGCTAAATAAGAACAAATTACAGTATGTCTTTGTTAGGTCTTCATTTTTTAATTTATTGTTTATTATTAGTGGATCTATTTATAGGTTTTATTATAGTCTGGAGGGCAGTATGTGTATATGTCCATCCATCCATCCATCCAGGTGGGCCCACCACCCGCAAGGGGAATGCCAGGGGTTCGGTGCACTGTGGATCGGGTGGCGGCCAAGGGAGGCCCTGGCGGTCCGATCCTCGGCTAACAAAACTGGCTCTCGGGACATGTGTATATGTATGAATGTATAAAGTATGTTGTGTATATTGTACGGTGTGATTCTGTTGAATGTAATGTATGTTATGGAATGCAGTGGCTTGGGACCAAAGACAAATTTTCCCCCGGGAACCTTAACATCAGACACACCTTTTGATTCAACATGCCAACGAGACACCGAGTGTCATCAGAAGTATGTTGAGATGTTATTGAGAGGAAAGAATGCCGTGCAGTAAAACAACACAGCATGTTGAACAAACACAGGCTGTTTTCTCAGGTATGGCAAGCATGACATTGCTACGTTTTTGAACGGAAACAAGAAGCTTCCGTGCCGGAAAAATGGGATGATTTTCTCAGCAAAAAGGAGCCGGACAGAGATCAATGAGACGGGACATGGGTGGGCTGAGGCCTGGGTCCCAGCGGCGAGGCTGTGGGACGAGCCGCAGGCCTCTGCTGCTGCCCAACGTGGTTCAGTGGATGACCTACAAGCCATCGGCAATTACAGAAAAACAGATGCAGGCAGACAGACAGGCTAAAGCGGGGCCGCTGAATTATTTCCCCCCAAGGTCCAAATTCCATCAGTTACAAGCCAAGGTCAACTGCCCCCGATAAAATTAGTCAGGGGTTATTCGATAGCTTTAAGTAGCCATGGCCTATAGAAACCCTGAGTAAAGTCTCCATCAAGACACAAATGGTAATTGAAACTAAAGAAGATTTGGGGAAGACTTAAATAGATTTAAATGTTGGAGGGCATAAGAAAGAGACTTCATAGGGGAATCAAAATCTACAAAACCTAAATGGACAGTTGGAGTCTTTTCCTCCAAAGGCAATGGCTCGCGCAGAGCTCAGAAAACACCCCCCATTATCGCAGTGTCACAGACAGACCGCCCTGCTCTCAGGGGGCTCATGTCAGGACTGACAGAGACTGTAAACAAAAACTTACAGGCAAGCCTTCCCAGCTAATCAGAGACATGGCCTCACCCGAGCCACTCGCAGGGGGTTCATGCACGTGAGGCGAGGGACAGGTGGGCTCTCACGGGGGCGGGGGTCCTTCACGCGATGGGGAGGCTACGTTCGGCTCCTCCAGGGCACACCATCTCCCAGGCAGCCATGACGGAGGAGAGAACGGGGCCGACTCTCACCAGGGATCCGGCTCACCAAGGCAACAGCAACACTTCATGGAAATGACGTCCGTTTGTAATCAACAGGTCCAATTACCAGCACCGATAGAAAGTTAGATATCAGCAATTCTTATCAACACACCCCCCCTCCACCCACTGCCGACACACAAACACAGGCTCATATTCACCACCACGCCCCCACCCCGCCATTACTCCCATATCACAGCACACCAAAACGCCAACCCTCTCACACTCCCACTGGCTGCTTGCAAGGACTTGACCCCGCCCATCGATGGAGCAATTGGGCCAACTGGGATGTGTCGAAAGCCTCCTGGACCGGAGCCAAATCTGCTGACCAAACACACGCAGCCGCTCTAGCACAGGCATGCGGGGGCCACTTTATCTGACAAGAGAAACAAACTGCTGGGCTTCACTGGTCTTTTATGACCCTTTATAAACCTATATCCAAACAGGACCTGATCATTTCTAAGCCTAAACACCATGGGATGCCAAACACTTATCACAGGAACTAGAGCCCAATAGACATTACAACCACATTTTTAAAAGGCATTTAAATACTTAAGCAAAAAAAATTATAAAACAAAAATGGGTATGAGGGGAGTATGAAAGGAGAGCAATGTGGAGAGCTTGGGGGGTGTGACAGGCCCCTTTTGGGGACGTATCGGAAGGCATCAGAGCCCCACTGCCATTCAGACCTGATCCCCGACTGCGGTGAAGGGCACTTCTAGGTGAGTGTGAGGATCCAGCAGACATTGTGGCGACACCCCAGAGCAGAAAACAGCCGTGCATTCTGTCGTACCCATTATTTTGTCTTTCTGTTCACGAGGAGGCTCTGGACACAGGGACAGACGTGCAGAAGCACATACAGCAAACTTGCCCCCCTCACAAGGTTTAGAACGTCTACACCTGAAGTCCCACGTGTTCCATTCTGCTGAACGTTTTTGACTCGCAGTCAAACTGACGTCAAAATGAAAATGGCTGATCTTCCAACGTAATCACGTCCATTATTTTAACAGTTGTGTCTTTATATCTGGTACGACAGACCTTGAACGCTAATAAAATGTATCGGCAGACAATACTGGGCAAGACTGACACAGAGATCTGATACCGATTTCTTGATTATTAAAGAATGTCGGCTGATATTGATAAATTTGGGTCTGACGTCACATGCAGAATGCGTTCTGTTCTTGAGCCAAATGGGCCACGCGACAAATCAGCACAGAGGGGCACAGGCAGGTAGGGCTGGATCCCAGCCATTGGTCGACGTGTTAACGCAGGCTCAGCACGATGGCACAAGGGCACCGATCTCAGGAAATGCCCCTACATCCATACCAGACATGGGGGGAGCCAAGAGCCAGTTTCGAAACGCCACATGCCTCACTGGCGTTAAGGAGCGCAGGCAAAGCAGGGCAGCCTGTGGTCAGAGCTCCTGTGTCCCCCGTCCCCCACCCCCATATCCCTGGGAGTCTGGGCCGGGCTGACTGGCGTGGGAAACTGGCAGCATCACAGACCGCAGGCAAACCAAAGTATTCGCAATATGGGGGGAGGTGGGAGACAGCTCAGCTTCAGGAAACAGCCTCTGGCAGAAGAGCAGGTTCAAGACAGCGGGTAAGGTGACATTCCTCCTCCCTCCCCCATCCACGCCAGTGTACTCAACCCCCGTCATTCAAGGCAGGCAGGGTTGCCATGCTGATAGAGCGGACAATTTAAGAGAGAAATCAGGATGTGGGGACCATTGCGAATGCAGCAAATCCTTGGATTTCCAGAGGCCGCTAGGAAGACCACAGTAAGGGGGATGCCTGAATTCATGATGGTGTAATCAGCCTATTCCTCAGGGAACCCCTGACAGTCCATTTTGCTCCCTCCCAACAGACCTGAACCAAACAAACAAGTATAAAAACAAAACAAAAAACAAAGAACAAACCAAACAACCGATTAGACGGACCTTTAAATGGCAGCGCTGCACAAACAGGGATCATGGTGCCAGGACAGGAGGTACAACCTCTCAGGAAACACAGCAGTAATAGATGAGGCATCAACATGAACACGTGACCATCAAAAAAAAAAAAAAACAAACATTTACTCTTTGTTTCCCTCTTCCCTTTCTCCTGTTTCACCCAACAATGTGTAGCGTATATAAACAGGAGTTATTCCCTGTCTTGTGTAGGTTCCAGGATAGGCTCCATACCTCCTGCAGTGGAGAAGGAGGTATACAGGATGGATGGATGGATGAATGAATGGACATAGTAAAAGACTGCAAATACTCTTGTAAAGTGCTTTAGAGCAGCTGTTGTGAAAGGCACTACATAAAAATATACTGAATCAAAAAATATACTGAATCAAAAACCTATACAGATGCTCCTCTACTTAAGAACTTTCAACTTACGAACTTTCAGACATACGAACGAAGAGGACTAAGTCAAAATTGTGTTCCTTGGGCTCCCGTTTCCTGCAACATCAATTTTTTTTCTGCACACCAATTCTGCCTCGTATGACTTCTGTCCGCTACTCCCGGCATCCTAGTTCTTTGTACTTGCGTATTAAACCCTTAAAATGATGTTGAATAACGACTTACAAACATTTCAAGTTACGAACAGCTGAAGAGAGGTGAAATTCTCCTTCATTTTGGATATATGCTACTGCCCAGGAGGTCTTTCAGGCTATATATTAGCTACATTTCAGACATGCCTTGGTAAACTAGATAAATTCCAAAGCATGTATCATGCACCAGTCAAATGACTAAATTAACAACCGTGAGTTGGGGCCTCTTAGCAACGCAAGATGCCCCAGAGCTATAGGGTGACCGGATCCCCCTCCCACGCCCGGTCTGACACGAGAGAGTGTCCAGCAACGGGCCGGCACTGTACCCCCCCCCCTCCACTGCATGCCAAACCCAGAGCGCTAAGCTTCTTCTGCGCCGACTCCCCCGGTCAGCTGAACCGGATGGGCGTGAGGGAAGGTGAGCCGCAGTCAGCTGGCCGGCCAGCATGGGAAAGACTGCGGCTCCATTCCGCTTCCCCGTAAACACGGGAAGTAGCGAAACAAACCGAATGAGCTGACGAGACAGAGGAGAGGAGGATCCTTCGCATAATATGCACCTCCAGACAACTTCCAGCCAGTCATCCGGCACAGACTGCCTGGGGAAGGAGCAGCACCAGAGGTCACTCATATGACTAAAAGCATGGGCTGGCAAGTTAGCAGATTGGAGAAAAGTATAGAAACGCTTCAGATTCAACCCATCATTTCTAAACTGCCCAGAAACGTAACAAGGGATCGCTCTCATTCCTCGTCCCAACCTACGCCTTATTGATGTTTCTTTCACAAATCACAGTGAAATTATCCAGTGAAATGCAATGACTTTCTAACCTTCAGCTAAAATATTGGTCAATTTCACCCTCAATTTTTCTGTGGAGTCCCAGAAGGGACATGGATGGGGGAGGGGGGGGGGGGGACATGGACTTTTGCGAGAAACCTATTGATTAATAACTGCATTGTGCTGGACTCATAGGCACCAGTTACAGTAAGCAAGACAGCTAGGCTCTAAAATGTAAAGTGCTTACACAAGCACTGACATATTAATAAAATTTGCCCATAAAGAAATCTGGAACACCAAGGGGTGATGCTTGCTTTTGTTGAAAGGAAAACTGAATAAAAACCTAACTGGTAAAACTTTACTCAAGGGGGCACCAATACTTAGTAATAACTCAGTTACTACTGAAGCACAAACCATTAACAAATGCTGACCAAGTACAGTCGCTACTTTAGAAAAAAAAAGAAGCGTCACAACTCATTTATGATGAATAAACATATTAGTGTTTGACTTGTGTTACTAAACCGGTCATGCAAATGAAAGAGAGGTCCCTACTCATCAGGTCAGGGCATACCCCATATTATGAAAACTTAAAAAAAAAAAAAAAAAGTGACTTTTTAAAATGTCTGTTTGGTATTACAATAAAGCATTATGACTAATGAATAAAATGGGCCATTCATAATGCATTCTGTGTGTCATTCTCTCTCTTGTACTCTCTAAATTCAGTGTACGATAACGTCGGCAAAAAAAAAAAAAAACCAAAACAAAACCTGTGCAGATCCCACCCCGATGAAAGACTTCAGTGACCCACACCTGGAAACCAGCCCCCCCCCAAGGCTGACACTCACAGCCTGCCAGGGACGGCGTGTAGCAGTGAAAGCAACTTAAGATAACGAGAGCTGACAAACACAGGCAGTGTGGCACATCGCTCTGCTAGGCAGCACAGAAACGCCACGCCTAACCGTACAAGGCAACAGGGCACTGGTTACGGTTTACAAGCCTGTATTAAAGGAGCAGGTGGGTGTGTTTAGCCAGGTGATGGATCACCGGCATTAAAACGACCCACACAGACAGACATGCAGGGCATGGTCATCCTACTGCTGTGTGTCATTATTAGGCAAATATCCTAAAAAAAGGGGGAAAAATATACATATTAGAGATTTGAGCAACACAGAACCACATTCTCCTGGAAGCCTGGATAAAGAACACGACTGATATTTAAAGCTCTGAACGCAGCCTGCACAGCTATAGAAGAGAGAAATGATCATTCATTTGCAATCTGCACAGTCCAAGCACAGGGTCAGGTCACTTATCCGGCACGCCTGGACCACTTGGGGGAGAGGGTTAAGGGCCTTGCTCAAGAACCCAACGGACATGTGACTATTTTGCCGAGGCCAAAATTCAAGCCGGCCACCTTCCAGTCACAGAAACAGCGTCACAGAGGTAATGAAAAGATACAAGACGGAATTATTTCATACATTTCAACTGATGTGTCACAGTGTGCATTCCACACAAGGTTTGAGGAAAGATCATAACCTCCACCGAGAAACTGGGAGGTGCAGCTACAGATCCTGCACAACAAACTAACAATGTAAAATATTAACGAAATGGATGACTTAATAGCTTTTTTCCTGTTACACGTGGACCTTACGAATGGGAGACTCAGTTCCGGGTTGGGTGAGTAAGAGAAGAGGACTTTCTTCAATTCAGGGGAGAGGAATTCTTCACCATCACATGATTCCCAAGGGATGAGTGAACACACCAAAAGACTCAGCTGCACATCGCTGGCATCAGACACACAATTCACTCAATGCCAAGGAACTAATTTTGCTGGCATTTCCTGGGGGGCATTAACCTTTGAGGCACTGGGACTACCCCCTCCCCCCCCTTTCATTCCAACTGAGTGTTTCTCAACCCAGTCCTCAGGTACCCCCAGACAGTCCACATTTCTGCCACTCCCAGCCCGCCTAAACTGGGTATTCGATGCTGTTGAACATTTGGTTTGTTCTTGTTTGTTTGGTTGAGGTGTGCTGGGAGGGAGCAAAAGTGTGTTCTGTCTGGGGGTCCCAGAGGACTGGGTTGAGAAACATGTGCTCTAACAGGAACACCGCTCAGGGAGGGAGTGTCCCTGGATTTCGGCCTGGAACACTAGAAAGTGCTTGGATATACCCTGAAGGAAAGGGAGCACAGACAGGGACATCCGATACACAGAGCGGTGGGAAAGGCGCGGCGCGTGCTGTGGATGAGCCGCACTGTACCCTGTCAGGGCTTCAAAAGGGACTGTCAGAGGATTTAAACATACACCACCACAAAGAAAGAAAGAAAAAAGTCCCCCACGGCAGTTTCCGGAAGCAGTAAAACCCATTAAATGCAGGAGACCGCCCTGTAAGCAATCATAGGGCATACACTTACTGTGCAATTAATTTCAACCTGAAAAACAACCTTCTCCAGGCCTCCGAGGTGGTCCCGTTAGGTTCAGGAGCAAATCCGCATTTTGGACCGGCGTTTTAATTAAACCCTGGAACAGCCTGTTTCTGTTACCAACACAACCAGGCTTTTGGTCTGTGGAAAATTACTCAACAGTTGCTCTAACGGGACGATGAGGAACAACACAGATTAACTGGTGCCCTTACAGCAGGAACAGAGCTGTATCTCCACAGAGTTCCTCTGTAAACAAGCAGCCGCTGGAACACTGGCCTCTTGACAAGAACTACTTATTTCATGACTACAAGGGGGCATTGTTATGCCTTTATTTTTCACCATAACTCCGGAACATGCACTCTCAGTCTGTACTTTGAGAAGTGGCGATGTTTTGCTGGTCATCTCTTCGATGAAAGCTGTCAATTGCCTGAGTGACAGGGTCCCAAAGTCTGGAAACAGCCTGAACCATCCAACCATCTGACACGCCACTTATCCAGTATCTGGGCACAGTGAGCCTGGAGCCTTTGCCAGGAAGCACAGGGTACGAGTCAGGAGACACACTGGCAGTCCTCTGCAGCACACACACACTCACAGCACTTCACGCAGCCTGCAAACTCCACATGCAAAGTCGAGAGTAGGATTCAAACCCGCAACCTTGGAGGTGTGATCCTACAGTGTCTACCATTTTGCCAGTTTTAAAAGGTCTGAAGGATGTCTGGAGGAAATAGGTGCGAGGGACTAGAGTTCCGTAGAGGAATCCGTAACTGACGCAAAACCAAAATTGCGGTTTCCTAAGTTCTAAATAAAGCAAAGGCTATAACGCACCACTTTGATGTATATCTCACCAGCAAGGCTCTGCTCACGCTGCATGGTGCAATTCACACAGAGCAGACCCCAGGAGCATGAGCCTCTGAGAAGGCACACAGTTACCAAAACAAACACTTAAGGTGAGGGACAGGAGGCCCTGGATTAGCATTAAGGCACCAGCAGTACACAAGAACCACGGAGAAGACCCAGCTTAATGCCATCGCCTAAGATATACTGTTATCAGAATGAATGAGGAGAAGCAACAGGGACCGGAGAGCTTTGAGACGCCAGTGGGGTGTCCACCAACCGGCCGTCTTTGGTAACGGCTCAGTGCCCATGTCATCTATGCGACATTCTGTCAACTACCCCCACCTGAGTCACAATATATTCTGGCTGAGCTCAGATTACGCAAATCGCAAATGTTATCCTTTCGAGCAGAAGTTCGGCCTCCGACAGGTTGACATACGTCTTAATTAGTGCCCCATTTTCTCTGGAAACGAGGGTCAGCTGACTTCCAGCGCACTGCATTATACTCCGTAGGAGACACTTCTGTGAAAAGCCCACAGGTTCCTCCAGAAACATGAGGCCCATGAGAAGGGAGATTAACGAGTGCCAGTTGACACGTTAGGGGAGACCTCATAGCCGCCGTCTCTTTCATAAGATTGACAGAAAGACACGCCAAGAGCTCACGTTCATTTCATCCGGTTACCGGTAAGTAAGCACATCCACAAGAGCAAAAACTGGCCCAAAACACTTGATTCAACTTATCACTTCTCTGTCCAGAAATGTCATTTCACAATTGGATACCCAGGAAGATTCACGAGGCATCAGAGGCTGGGGTGGAAACATGCCATCAGTCTGATTGAGACTACCAGACGGCGTCTGATTTTAGGAAGCTCTGCATATTGGAGTCATCTCTTGGCAATGTTTGTTAAAGAATAAAACAGGATGCCATGAAAATAAACCAAAATAAACAGAAGAAATGAACTATAACAAAAGATAAGGGGAAAGCAGAAAGTACATGGTTCCAAAAGAGAAAGTAAGATATGCAAATGTTAAATATGAAATATGGATGCCCTTGTCTATAGGTTGAGACAAGAATGAAATGAAATAACGTGTTTTTCAATGACATTTTAACGTAACGTAACATACCTCAGACTTTAAAGAGACATATCTTAGGTTATATCAGATTATATCACACTCTGCATCTGGACAACGCAGTTGATAGCCTCACAGCCCGGCGGCTGGTATGTGGCGGTCTGTCAGGTCTAGTGAAAACGCCAGAAGCTGGGGAGGGACCCGTTTTACATCTGGACAGTGCACACCGTCCAGGGGCCGGTGCGGACTGCGCCCAGGGCGGGGGATTTAATATAAAATAAGCGCGCGTCAGTGCGCCGTAAAAACAGCGCGTTGTGTCGGCGCCGGCAGAACCGGCTGATAGCGGCCAAGTCATACGCGAAGGGGGGGGGCAGGAGACAAAAAAAAGGCAGAGGACAAGCGCTGCACACTTTGTACAAACAAATTCCTATGCCTAATCCCAGAATGACACGACAGCATCATCTAAAGTACCTCCATCTTTTTTCTCATTAAAACGGCAACATTTCTAGCCGGCAGACGTAAGGGGTCGCCAGGGTAGTCGCCAACGACCCCGTTTCATGGTCTCTGTACAACCGCATGCAGGGGACCGGGACAAAGACGCTCCGTCCGGAGGGGGGGGGAGGAGCCCCCCCGAAAGTAAACAACAAAAGGACGCTTTGCTGTCGCCCATCTCTACGGGATGAATCGATCTCATGCGTCTTCATAGTTGGCGGTTTTCCGCTGGGTTCACCCCTACCACTAATGTCTGCCAGTTTCAATTAAAATCGCAAGTTTTAAAGCCGGTTGGACAACGCGCCCAATGTATGCATTTAAAGAAGGAATGCATCGACCCCCCTCCCTTTGACGAAAATGTTATGATCTGGGAAATTAAATGAAATTGTGTTTTCCCCTATCCGTGTTAAGATCGCATGCTTTCATGGAGACAGCAAACGGACCCAGTTAATACAACACGCAGGAAAGCGAATATAAGCTGTGGGAAAGCACAAAGTGTCAAGGCGGACTAATCAAATTAAGGTGTTGGTATTTTCGGTTTGAAAACTGCAACAATAAACGACGCATGTTTTAAAATGGAGAGGGTGGTCTTCCCCCTCTCCATCTATAATTTGATCCTTTGTATTCCTGGCTGCCCCAAGCCCCAGCGAATCACACAGAACAGAATCCCACAACCCAACGGTCTCCGCACCTTCAGGTTTTATTGTGCTATCTCGCTATCTTTATTTTATTTTAAAAAAAAAAAAAACGAGTATCTAGAACTAACCGGGGTAGATCAAATGCGCTGATTAAGGGCGTGAGTAACGTTTCTCCAAAAGTGACACTGCTTTTAAATCTAAATTATTTTGATACTTTAATAATATTTTGCATAAACATTTAACCACAGTTTCCCCCACCCCTTGGATAAAGTCGTTCCGGTAGATGGCATGGGCCGGCTCCCTGCTTGCGCCGGCTTACCTTGGGCAGCTCCCGGAGCTGGTTGGCATCGAGCAGCAGCTCCTCCAGGCTGCGGCTATAGCGGAATATCTCCTCGGGGACCGTCTGCAGGGAGCAGTGCCGCTTGTCCACCGACTCTACGTGGCGGTTACAGCGCCACAGCGGGATGCACTTCAGCATGTCCGGCAGGGCGAAGGGCGCTGGGGCCGCTCAGGTACTCCGCATCGGACAGGGTGACCGGGTGGGGGCGATGGGGGGGTAACGTGTGTGG
>JAODLC010000001.1:26001233-26021095 GCA_026781145.1 Hippopotamyrus pictus
TCGTTTCGCGGAAGGATAAAAATGTTAATTTAAAACAAATATGCCAATAAAATGTTTCAAATTCATATTCATGTCCATTTTTTTCCTTATGTGGCAAGTAGCCGTGTAATAAGCGGGATAATGTACAGGCAGCCAGTAGTTATCGCAGAAATAAGCCCCGACAGTGTGATCAGGACCCGACACGAAGCGGAGGGTCCTGTATCACACTGAAGGGGCTCATTTCGCGATAACTACCGGCTGCCTGTACATTATCCCTTACATATGCCACCCTGCTCTCTCAGTCTGCAGGGTCAGCGAATTTTCCGGCACCCCAGTACCAGTTTTTAGGGTTAAGTTGAAAGGCACAGCAATGAGTTATTCTGCCAGCCTCCTAGGCAGCAACCTTGTGGACACAAGCAGAGACTCCTAACTTGCAGAGCCACATGTGGGAAATGTTAACATATTGTCAGAGTTTGTCATGCATGGATGGCTAATGAGAAAATAAATGTCTGTAGCATGATCTGGGACCTGTACCATAAAGCCAGATTTGCTGGTTCGCTAGACAACTTGATTTAAGGTACCCCATTTTAAATGGACTTTATGTTATTTCACTTATATTTAGAACAGACTAACTTAAATCCAACAAGTTATCCAGCTAAGCAAGAAATACCGCTTCAAAATACAGACCCCTGGAAACGGTTAAAAAAAATAGAAACGACACAAAATTGGGGCAGACGGCCCAGGAGGGGACAGCGCCGGCAGCATCTCCCACCTTCTGCAGGGCCTCCTGCTGCTCTGGTGTGAGGGGAGGCAGGCCAAGCTTGGCACCAGTGCCCTGTCCATTCTCCATGGTTAGATGTTCGTCCCCCTGCGGATGTGGGCAGAGGCATTAGGAGAACAGACCGATATGAATGGAAATCATAAAGACAGACTGGTTATTCATAAAGGCAGAGAGGCACTTCATGTTACATCATCAAACAACTCACTATTGTGCTGATCCAGACATTTTCTTTTAACTGTGCTTCAACCCAACAGCTTAAATGTCTGCAAATAATCCATTCACAGCAGTTCATTAAAACAGTCCTGCAAATATGCCTATATTATGCAATGAATCTTTGAAGGAAAAAATCTGAAAAGCACTAATAAAAGTTCAACCGAAAATAAACATTTTAAAATCAGCAATTTTGCATTTCCATATTACAAGAAATAATAAAATTAAAGCCAACATTGTACAACACAAATTTAAAAAAGCTAATAAATACTGTAAATACATAGAAAAGCAATATTATACAGGGTGGTCCGCATAAAAGTGGCCCAGGATCTTAAACAGAATTGACAAGTGAGGCTACTTCTGTGCAGACCACCCTGGACATAAATACGGGTGACAGCTCCTTTGTAAAGAGACAGTTTAGATACAAGGTTTAGCAGCGAAAAAGAATCATTACATCTTTAAACCAAATCCTCCCTTCCGAAAGATGTTCAACATATTCCTGACGAATTGTATTTAAAACCAAAAGGCAACATATTCTCTCTCATGCTGTAATAAGACAAATCGGGTTTGCCCCATAACAGTATTACCCAGAAACTTGCCTGCTAAAGTCTTTCATAATTATGTAAATGTTTCAGTCAAAATTAGGGCTGTAACGTTACACATATTCATTGTGTACCATTCGGTACATCATTTTTGTTTCAGAAAGCACAATGAAACGAATGGATACATTTAATGAAAACCTAAGCTCACAAGTTTATAATCAACATGGAAAACACTACTGTAATTGTGGCTGAGAGTTGGTTACAGCTATGGCAGTCATAACCAGCGGTAGGGGTAGGCGATATTGCAAAAATAGATTTTTTTTTTTTTTTAGTCAGGATCATGATCCGCGGTCTTATCCTGATTCTTTTTCATGTTTAAAAACTATTCTGCAAGTTACTCTGCAGTAACTGTCAGTTTTTAAAATCCAAACAGATTCCATATTACCAATGTCAAATTCTTTTTAGGCATGTTGCTCATGCTGATATGTTGCCAAACAGGGCATGTTTGGCATGTTGGGACAAGGGTGTGAAAGGGAGAGAGGAAGAAATCCAAGGCGCTACCTTCTGTTTGCTATTGCCAGTTTACTGACATGTCAAAAGGATTTGGGTGCCAAAAGAACTTTAGATGTATCTGAGTCATAAAAGTGTAACTATGGCTGCTGCGGTTAGTTGACGTAGTCGTCGACATTAAAAATGGGTCGACACTGATATTTTAAATTGATGCATCGCTTCAATTCAGTATAACAAATGTTTTCCTGTAATATGACTACGTAATTATGGTAGTAGTTCAAATTATCACAAATCGAAAAGGTGGTTTTACACCGTGCAAAGCGGTAGCGCTACGCACGAGCACCTGAAGAGGAAATGCACAGGCGCTATTCTGAATGATGGACTGCCATAAAAGGCAAAAGGCTTTTAAACATCTTCTGTCTTTCTACCTGCTAAACACACTCATCATTAAAGCCATAAAGCTGTCTGCCTACTACCTTAGAGTTTCACCTGAATAATCTGAAAATATTTAGGCTAGAATCTGAGCTTATTCTACGTTGACGGTGCGAATGTGTGTGTCTGTGTGCGTGTTGGACTTGTTGGGACTAGTGTTATCGCACACTAAATAAAAAAAATAATTTGTGAACTGAAATAAAAATGAAAACTATATTTACCAAAAAAAAAAGTGGACTGCAAAAGGTATCGCCACACCAACGTCTTTTACCTTCTTTAACCACAGTATCTCCTCTTTTAAAAGTTATGGCAGCTGAAATGTCCGTTTCTTCATTGCCACTTCAGTGCTTATCGCTTCCATGATTTACCAAAACAGTAGCATGTGGCTCGCTCTGCTAACCAAATTTAATAAGCATACGGGTACGCTGAATTTATGCAGATTACTAACTTTTGGGCATCACAATACGCACCTCATTACTATTTTTGGGAGACAATCTGCTTGTCGAATTGTGGGCAAAAACAATGTCCATATAGTGCAGAAAAGCCAACGTCTATTATTTAAAGCCCTGCATTGACATACAGGTTAGTGTCGTCAAAATAAAATCAATTTAAATGGTCAAGTTGATATTCTGGAGGAAAATTAATCATTTAGGTTAATCAACCAATCAGTAATAGTCGATAGATTAATTAGAAATGCACTGATCCGATATTCAGATTGGTATCGGCACCAATCCACACCTATTAGACTGATCAGGTATCGACCATATGTGACCAATCCATGTCTGATACCTACTCATTTAGGTTTTGGCAGTCTCTAAAAAGCTCCTATTACGCGTTAAATCCATTTGTACAACTGCACAAGCCCTTTCCCATTTTAGATGTATTTAAGTTGAACACTAATGCTGCACTGGTTTTTTTTTTTTGCAACTCAGTGGGCGGGAGTGCACTGACTTCCACCTGCTGTGACATCATGCACATACCCTTTGGAGTACGAGGAGCATATGAACATCAGATAAGACAATCACGATCTGGAAGTATTTTACGATTTTAACAGCAATTAGTAGCACAGTGATTTGCAATCTTTGTAAAAAAGTTTTGAGAAGCGGGACTAGTTTAGAAGAAAACCCCACTTAAAGCACACTCAATTGTGCAAGATAACGCAAGTAATATGAAAAAAAGCAATGGCTGATTCGGGAGTTGCTAGCTCGGGCTGTTTTGCACAGTGGCTACAGCTTGTGATACAGGGGTGGCTGCTATCGCAACGCTGTTGCCAGGGGGATGAAAAATTGTGGGGCATTGTAAGCATTCACCACTTGTGTATACTCTCTTGGAAGATATTCAAACTGAACAGCAAAATGCTTCAAAAATGTAAAAAATATAATAAAATTTTGGCATCCATCTGTATTTTACTAGTTTTAAAATATTACACTATAAATATATTATATTTATTATAATAAAGAAAAAAAAAGGGGGTCATATCGGACCTGAACTGAAAAAGAGGATCAGCCCATCCCTAAGATTAATCCAAAAAAAGTAGCAGCTAGTAGCAGCCCTAATTGCAACTGACAGAACACACACTGTATCATACTACTAACGATCTCTCTACACAGGCACATTAAAGAGAATCATTCACGATCTAATATCGGCGGTTTACGTAACATTTTGGTTGCCCAATAAATTACACCAGTACTGGAGAAAGAGTAACTGATAAGATCAAAACTGTAAGTTGGCTCTGTTATACCAAACTCACGTATGTTGCTGTGGAAATATCCAACATGCTAACTTATTAGAGAAGATATCTGAGAATGTGGATGACCTGAACAAGGCAGAAACCATCTTGGCAAGTTAGCCTCCCCATGGTATCTTAGGTGCTTTTCTCAATAAATTGAGGCAGGGCTTAAAAAAACCAAACAACTACATTAATCACAATAAATATGACTATACTTAACAGTAGAGAACAAAAAGTTGTCATTATGATACATTTTCTCATTTGTTTATTTTTACAATGTGGAAATAAGGATCTCCGCTTTTGCTAATTAGACACATCAACAGACATTACCTTTGGTTTTCAACTGTTCCTAATTGCGTTTGCAGTTTCAATAATTCATTTCAAAACAACTTGCGTTTTCCTTGCTCTACCTAAATCACAAAGAACCACAAACCCAAAATCAAGGTTTGTACCGATCCATGAATTTTGTGTACAGTTATACCCCCAGTCAAAATGAAAATGACACAATATTATTGCAGTCCAGCGACTGCCGAGTGACACTAAGATTTTTAAACTTGGTCCAGTAATGTGTTGTTGGAACAGAACACACTGAAGAGGGTCGGCTCTACTGAAATGATGGCTGTAACTCAGAGGCGTGATGCATACTGGGAAAACGGGAGTCTTACCTAGCACCCGCTCTCCGTCGGGGTCACGGGGACCTTACCCGTGGGAGATAAATAATGGGAAGAGCTTTATATGTTCAAATGGCTCTATAGGAAAAGAAAAGGCCTTTAGTTGAGTTAATTTACACATGTTTCCAAAGGCTCTGTACTCTATTCCCAAAAATGCCACATACAAGGTCATGCAAAGTAACGAAACAAGTTGCTTGTCTAAAAATAAAGAAAAATAAAGTAAGGCCATAAAGCATGTGTGTATTTTATGTCTGTAAGAATGACAAACTTTCTACATGGGTTCCTTTTTACTACTAAAAAAAAACCTATTATGGGAGTAATACTTCAGGAGTTCAGTGCATTTGAGAAGTCTTTTGTTTGTATGTAGACAAGCCAGTACTATGTCTCGCATAAATAAAGAGGGCACACAGTTTGTCAGGCAAGCACGAAAAGTGTCACATTTACCAATACAGATTACAGGCATACGAACTTACGTGTGTACGTAAACAAGATCTATCAATTCTGATATGTCACATGTTATACAAAAACACCGTACGGAGACGGACCATCCCGATGGCGTCGTGAAGGTTACGGATCAGCCCAATTTTACAGACATATTCGTCGTGTTATTTTACCAATGAACTACATGCTAGATAATTCTTTTTAATAAATATGTACTTCCCGCTCACGGTCGCTGTGTTTTCGTCAAATTATTCACAGAGCACTAACAGCTGTCAAGCAAATATTAAAACTCGCGTCTTCATCTATATCAACGCCTGCCAGCCTGGACGGGTTGAGACATTTTTGGGAAGGAATAGGGAAGGATTTAGCCGGGAAATCAATTCAGGCTCGTTTCGTCCCCCAAACGGAATTAACACAGGAGTTAACACCACAGGTCCTTAGGGGGCGACTCGCAGGACCGTCTGCCGACCCCCCTGGCCCAGGCGACTGAAAGCCTTACCCAGCGGCGACCCAGTCTCGGTATTCAGAAAACAGACCAAATAAAACCATTAAACCCCGTTAATGACGTAGCAGCTGTTCAGTATAAACAGCACCTTATCACGGCCTAACGGTGACCGGCTAAGTTGCCGTATCTGTCGAAGCCCACCAACAGCTTATCAGGGAGCCATTATGATAATCTGCAGGTATCTGTCCCGAAGCTCTTCCACAAACATACCGACTAGTTACCTATCCCGTATAAAGGCCTTAAATAACCACGTTTAAATGACTCTCCGGCCCCACTGTGTTATAGCTACTTTAGCAGGGGAAGCCTGAAGTCAGCCACAACCGCAGCTCCGTCACGAAGCTACATAACTGCCCAACGGCATAAACAGCTTTCTTCTAGCACAGACTGAAAAGTTGTAGACAGACGAGCCTGCCTTGGACTACTAACAGCACCGGTCGGTTCCGTTAGGCTCCGCTCGACTCGACTCAGCTTTCCGGACAAGTAGGACACCCGGGAACAGAGGCCATGCGTAGCCAGGCCCCCCCAGCCGGCCTACTGCACTACCGAACAGGAAAACAGCCAATGCTGCTGCACACTTTCCGTGAGATTACAAGCATATGGAACGAGGAAAAAAGGAAGACGCGATTATTTAAGATTAAAGTTCGTTTTCCTTACCACAGCCACCGCCACCGCCATGAAGCACACTATCGTACACAGCGCCGACTGAATTCGGAAACCCGAAAGTCCCGCGAGACTGCGCGAGAAACCTGAAAAGGTCGCTTGTATGGAAGGTGATCTCGCGATAAATTTTTAGGCGCTCGTGCCTTCCGTATTTTAAAGTTGAAGAGACGCCTGTTAATTATTATGTTTGATCACCCCGACTTTATTAAAAAGACGTTCGTACATTGTCATTGTGCACTTCATTTGTAAGAATGAATGTGAAATTAACAAGGAATCGAGATTTGAATTCTTTGCTATTGTTTCCCTTATCTCATATGCATCCCACTGCATTGTGCCTAGGAAACCAGGAGCCTTTTCCTGAGCAATAATGGTGCATGGATTTGGTGTTCAGAGCTGGCACAGAGATGCGGCAGTTTGCAAAAAAATCATGCAGTTATCTGAATTGTTTTATCTAAATTGCCTGTATTATGAATGTGATACTGAAACTTAAGAAATATCAGGGTCAGTTCTAATCTCAGGTACTAAATAATACATATAGTACCATAAATATAAGGGGAATTGAATCAATTCAGTATTTGCAAATGCTTTCTTGATGTCATGTACAGTCATATACTAAGTGATAATCATTCATTAGCAGTCTGGGTACCCCTGCACTTGTAAGCCCTCACCTGAGTCAGAGCTCAGGGTTGTCAACTTTGGTTAGCTGGCTAGCATGAGATTTCCAATTCCAGACATGTCTGCACACTCCGTTACATATATGTATCAGTTTTATTACATTCTAAATAGTCTGTAGGGTTTGCAAACTACCCCAACGCTTTTGATGTTGCTAATATTGGATTAATAATGGAACAATACAGATTTCTTCTGTGAGAGTCAAAAGGCGCAAGTGTCACACCAAATGCGTGAGAGTTGGCAGCCCTGCTGAGCTGCAAGGCTTGGAAACTAAGGATGTGTCGAACAGTACTGAAAAACTGATTCCTCCGATCTGAATGTTTTCATTTTGAAGATCGACATTTAAATATCGATTTTTACCTAATAATTAAAATGTTTATATTATAATAGGCAGAGGCATATTAACATGATCGGGGCTTCTGGGCTATTCTATGTTTGTCAATCAGGGTTGGGGGGGATGGCAATGATAATCATTGTCGGCCAGGGGCCCTTTTTGAGGGCCCTTTTAAGCAGAGACCCCGGGCTTGATTCTGGATAAGTTCATATATTAAAGCCCCCTTGGAGCAACACATCAGAAATTGGATGGGGTCCTAACACAAAAGAAACTTTATTTCCTAAGACGGCAAAAGAAACTCAGCATATCTAAGGTGCTAAAGCTGATTAGGACTATAGAAAAAGATCAGCTGCAATCTGCCCTCCCTACAGGACAACTACAACAGCAGGGTCCTGTAGCATGCTGGCAAGATCATTTTGGACATTTCATACCCTGGTCAGCACCTCAAAAACTAGCCAACAGCTTCTTCCTTAAAGCAGTATTTCTTATAAATCTTGTCATACCTGCCGAATAAAGTCTTTCTGTGTCTGAGTCTGAGACACTAAGGCAATGGAATACCAACCTTGGATTGAACTGAAACTGTATCAAAAAGAAAATCACTGATATTGCCCATCCCTATTTTAATACGATGCCACAGGCCAGGGGTGGGCAATCTTATCTGCAAAGGGCCAGTGTGTGTGCCGGTTTTGGGATAACCTTTAGGCCAGCTGTTTAGGCCAGACTTTCAACTGTCTTTTCCCCCATGTGCTGTAATATTATTCTGATGCCGTTCTGGTTGCTGAATCTTTAGTTAGGAAGGAAGGCTTGGAACCTTGTAAGGGGTGAGATTGTTAGATGCTCCCCAGCTGATATTTTAAGTAACCTAGACATGAAGTTGCATTTTCTCTGTTAACATGAGGTATTATTAGTCTTCTGAAACAGTGTGGAAATGTTTTACAGCAGAACAACATTGATGTTCCTGTACTAAAATTTTAATGGCGGTCATACAAGTAGGATACAAAAAAAGCAAGAGTCCCAATGGACAACAAGCAAATAACTGTGTACTCCCAGGTGTGGAAACACATTGTCATTTTTAACCGCAGAAGAAATTTTTTTAATTGAATAACGACTCAAGAAGATTTTCAGAAACAATCAGTCGCAGCCAGGACTTTGTCGACATGTTCTTGCTTTATTATTTTAATTGCTGTGATTATTGTACAATATCTTACATGAGGACAAAATCAAACAAAGGGAACCTGGAAGTTACAAAAGGAGGCCACACTCAATGAAAAGGCTCCCAGGATAGAGGGAAGAAGAGCAGATGGAGGTGTTAAGCAAGGTATGAACAGAAGGGTTTCTCTTTAGGCTTTACGCATTCATTCTGTTGACCAGGAGTCGTCTGTACGGACAGCCGCCCATTTAATCATTTACTTTTAAAGCAGCTGCAGTAGCAGCGTCGATCCCACTCATGGAGTTTCGGTGAAGATGCACAAAGTCAGAGCGGCGACGGGGTGATCATGCTCACCTAGCACACCATCGAAAAACAACCAGAGCAATCAGAGGTTTTCAGCAGAGATTACTGGAAATGACAATGGATCTTCTTTAGCATTGGCTGATGCAGAAAGGATGCAGCTTCAGTGTGAATACAGACACAGAGCAGGCATTCATAAACAATAAAGCCACCATGTCCCTGTTCTGCATACAGAAGAGGAGACTGCAGAAGACTGATCATGGAAAAATACATTTCTGTAAATCTCTCCCGCTTCTCACAAATTACTGTCTTTCTAATCATCAAACTCAGATTCCACCCTAAACTCACATTCAAATTCAATTCCTGATATTGTAAAGGGATGGTGTGAATTTAAGAGTATTACTATTTTATGTCTGACCTACATGTGCCATATAAACCTATCAATTTTAGTCGAGAGTTCTAATACACACTTCCGATACACTTAAACTATTCTCTTTTAAGGCTTTCGTACACTGGATATCATGCCGCTACATGGTTAACCTGGACATTGGACTGACAGTTGTCAATTAATCCCTATTTTCATCCTTTTACTCATCACCATTAATGTTATAATAATTCATTTTTAGAATGACAACTACATCACCAGTCCACCGGTAAATAAATGTGGAGCGGCCATAATGGATGGAATGAGTTTCTTTGACGTTAGATCATCAGGATATTTCTCAATGACAAATTGATTGTAGGTCTAACACACTTGTTTTTATGGCAGCACACAAGTAACAATCCAATTAGGCCATGAGAAGAAATCTAAAAAAGGCTAAATGTAAGCAACCTTAGATAACAGCATCTGCTGGATGATATTAATTATATATACTACACAGAGTACTAAACCAAGTATATATTATATAGCTGTAGACAACAGTAGACAATGTTATCTTAAGCAACTTACATTGTGCATTATATAATTACATTACATATAAAATGCTCTAAAACTAACATAGACGTATATTCCGAGAAGCAGATCCATTAGATGCAAATTGTGCAAAAAATTTAATTCTTCTTGAACTGGTTACAGTGGGACACCACTGTCTGCCCCCTCCCTTTCACATCATTGCGCCGATACATCAGTCAACAGGTATGGAGTGCTGTTTTGAAAATTGTTTTTTTTCCATATACGTCATTGGTGGAGTTTAAATCACGCGGTTTTGAGGGGCAAAGATATTTGACAGCGGAATAGTATTTCCAGCTTAAAGGCATCAAAATGACATGTGTGTTACACCTAAACGGTGCACATTAACCATATTGCTTTCCCTAGATACCAAAAAACAAAGAGGCCCATTTTAGAAATGATTTCCTCTGAATGCCTACTGGCTCAGGATAGTTTGTGGGTTTAGAGACTAGGAGACCTCCTGTACTAGACAAAAGGCCTCTTTCACAGCAACCCAATATGAAGGATATTTCAGTTATAAACTGCAAGCTCAAGTGCTCTGGTCACAACAGCATAAGGTTGCTAAGTGGCTGGTCCTGACAGAATTCCTTTTTGTATTGTTACTAAGGCCTTTGTGCCCTCTTAGCGTCAAAAATACAGGGATTTCAGATGTGTTTGAACATCGGGGCCAAAGAATAAAATAACAAGGAACTACAATACCGTACATGCTGGACCGCTGTCAGCACATACAAAGGCACTCAAGCCTAACTCAAATGATGACTCGCAGCAAAACCTTCACTTCATTAACTGAGTAGGATAATATGCAAATTATGTCTTCAGCTTTCCGGAAGTGTCCGCCGCTCCGGCAGTGGCCAGGAGATAACTGCGGATCATCTGCTCGCGAGAGAGTTCTCCATCAATCAACTGGGACGTCAGCTAAACCTGGGGAGTTCAAGGTACCATACGGGCCCCCAAAAATCAAATAATCAACAGATAACTGGTCCTCACTCACGGGTGTGTGGCACCAGATCCCCCCAGCTGCCCCCGGGGAAAAGCATTGTGCTTTATCTCTCGGCCCACAAACAGAAGACGGGGTGAGATGGTGTTGGAATAAAACCACAGGGCAGGCAGAGAACTTAGAAACAGAACTGTGAGGGTTAGAAACTGAT
Organism: Hippopotamyrus pictus; assembly: GCA_026781145.1. Lineage (NCBI taxonomy): Eukaryota > Metazoa > Chordata > Actinopteri > Osteoglossiformes > Mormyridae > Hippopotamyrus > Hippopotamyrus pictus. The sequence continues at coordinate 26,012,247 of JAODLC010000001.1, forward strand.
TCCCTACTGTGATGCCGGAACAGGCTTTGGTTGGAGCCCTCCGACAGGAAGCAGCCATTTGGAATGAAGGATCTAAAAGTGAAGGGTTCAGCCCTCGTCCTCTAAGTGCAGGCCCGTTCTGCTGGTACCAACTGCCACTTGCCCCCCCCCCAGCGTGCCACGCCGCTGAGGTCCCTCCCTCTCTCTAGTCCACGTGCCCATCTCCCACGTGGCCCCTGTGCGCCAGCCCACATCGGCCACTGCTGCGCCCCTGCCTGAGTCCTCCTCTGTCCTCTTCTCCCCGTCAGTACGTCGCTGCCGTTGCTGTCCCACCAGAGCAACCTGCCACCCCGGGTCGGTGTTTGGACAGCGCGTCGTCCAGGAAACCGGCCAGCCTATCGCAGTCCTCCTTTGGTGGAGCCAAGGAACAGAGCGGGTGGGGGGGGAATGTCATCAGCACCCGTGAATGACCATCAGGACCTGGACTTCAAGAATCAGGAATAGCTATTTTCCAACAGTAATAATTCTATTAAATATACAATGATAACTAGCACCTGGATTGATCTGACAGGAAGAGGAAGTTGGCAAGGTCACACCCCCCCTTCCCCGCATGTGATGTCATCTTAAAGCCCTAACTGTCCTTTTTGAGGAACAACAGGACTCCATAGATTGGCATGTATAGTAGGAGAGCTATGAGCCAACACATAATGTCCACTGCAGAGGACAAAAACAAATTACTGGATCTCAGCAGCTTGTCTTTCACATTGTATGTATATTACTTAATAATAGTAATAATAATAGAACAACATCAACAACAATAATAATCATAAATTGTTTGTAACACGCATTTCTCTCATCCAGTGTGCCACACAGTAAAATAAAAACAGTTAATTGTATTTTGTTGTTCACTATTCTGTTATTTAATTTTATTTCTCATTATGTGTTGCTTAAGTTTGCAGGGAAGTTAACAAGCAAGTATTTCATTGTACTTGTACAAATAACAAAGCTTTGGAACATCTGGATCCTTGAAAAAAACGAGAGCAGATAAATGGCCTGGATTCGGAACTTGATACCTTCAAGGCTCAGAAGAAAGGTTTTCCTGGTTAGTTTGTGGAGGGAGGAGGGAAATACCTAACCAGGAACTTTTAGTGGAATGCCCATTTTAAAAACACTCATCTTTTATAATCTTGCAGTATTAATCTCCCAGAATGCAGTGTGGGGCATCCACTTTTAGAATGAGACACCAAAAAAATGACAATCCCTCCTCTGTCACATACCTCACTGATGAAGGCATAGTGAACCAGCTCATTAGCCAGGTCCTTCGAGCTATCACCTGAAAAAAACACACACATAACCAAAGTAATGTCATACCCCCATTAGTTGCCAGTTGGCCAATGAGAAGACTCAGTTTTATGTTAAGCCAATCACAGAAGTGTGTAGATTAGCCAAACAGCAATGCACCAGCACAGTCAGCTGTGTAGTTTTTGCATGGACGGATAATTAAGGTCACCATAAAATTGTAATAATGAGCCTCTGGCTCGTTAACTTGGGGCTGTCTGCAGGGAGCCCATTAGGGTTCTGAAACAGCGAGGTGGCATTGATTAACGGTTTTGCCTCTGTCTGTATCAGCACCGGCCCTGAGATTCGAAACAGACATCTGGAAGGTTCTCTGCTGTGTGTTAATTGACTCAAAAACCCCACAACATAAGCTGGGTAACCAGAGCATTTGGTCATTTATGGAATGACTGTTTCCCTGAGTGGATCCTCACAGTTTATAAATAAAGGAAAACTACAGCACAAGGGTGATGTGTGACACAGGGTACTAGATCGCAGGCATGGCTGCAGTATGTTACTCGACCAAGAGATGGTGCTGTTGCCATTATTATCAACCCTGCTATGGAGGTCTGCATCAAAGTGCGTTTCACACAAAGCCACCAACAGGATATTATCAAACGCTAAAGTAAACCACCCCCGATCTACAGAGACAGGGCAGATAAACCAAGATGAGTTCATATTTCGAAAGATAGATGTCTTTTTTGTCTGATTGTTGTGCAAAGTTACAGTGATATACTTTATACTAGAAAGCATATAATCCCAGCTGCAAGTCTGAGATAAAATGTAATTAAAATGAATGTTATTGTAATTTTGTAAGCTAAAATGGCAAAAAATCATATAAGTTCAGTACTATTAAGCTTATTAGCTACTTATAAGCCATTGTATTTTGATTGATGAGAAAAAGTTTTATAAATATCTTCTTGGAATCCATTTATAAAATGACTTCAGAGTCTGAGACTTTTATATTTTATATGACCACAGTGCACCAGAAAATCTTTTAGCTAAAGCCAAAAACTAAGGTAGCCAAAGCCAGGTCTATTCACAGACATTAAAGGGACATTTCATCACTTGGATATTTTTATGTTCTTCCCGTGTTTCCCAAGCAAACAAAAAGTTGCCCGACCGTAGCATATAAACTCCGTAACACGCTACCCTCAGTGAGTCACATGGTATACAGCATCACATCTGTCTAAACACTGATCGCGGGCCGCAGCTCTGAACTCCTGGCACAGAGCCGCACAAACCCATCGGGAGGCTCTGCGGAACGTAGGAGGTTTCATTTCCTTCAGATGACAGGCCACGGCTCCGCAGAGAGACAAACTTACCGGGCAGGATGTCGCAGCTAAGCTGTCGATGCAGCTTGTCTTCCATCTTCAGGAACAAAGACAGCTGTGCAACAGGTGTACATCAGCAACGTTAAGGATGGCTATGTAACGTATCTGGGTGCCATGAAACATTATCGGCTGCCCCTGGGTTAAGAACATCGCACTTACGGATTTCAGAGGTGGCAAACCGGCTCCATGGAGAGCTGCTTTGGGGGCGGGTCTTTGGGATGACCTCTCAATCAGCCAATAATAAAGCAGTGGTTCTCACCTCCAGGCCTGAGAACCCACTAGTATTGGCTGATAGAGAGGTCATCCCAAAACCCGGCAACGACAGTGGCTCTCTGTGGACCCGGTTTGCAACCCCTAGCCTATTATATCAAAATTAGAGTTAAATACAATGGGTCGTAATAATGAATGCACGCACTACTTTGTGATGCTCATGAGAACATTGCACAGCTTAAGCGGGTCATTGGCTCGATGTAGAGTACAGTCCTATATTTAGTTTTATTATTACTTTTATTATTACTGTATTATTACTATTATTATGTGCTGTATTAGCATTCTTCCCACTTATTAATGTGACTTAAAGAAATGGATCTCATTTGTAACTCATTCGGACTGCCTATACACACCAACCAATGAGTGAGACGGTAATATTTATTGCCCTTCATAATAGTGATGTAGAGCAGGCAAAATACGGTTTCTAGTTAGTTTTGCATGTGAAGTTAACCTATTATTTACATGGGTTTTGGTCCCTTCCTCATTGGACTCCAGGTTACACTGCATCTGGATAACCTGCAATGTAAACAGCAGGACTTGCACTTAGAAAGAGGACGGCGAACGAAGACAGAATGAGCAGTTACACATCAAATTACTGAATGAAGTGTCGCTGTGTCACTTAATTTCAGAATTCCCCAGCATTATTCAGTGTCCCTGGCCATGGGGTGACATGACTCTGTCTTTCTGGTGGTATGACTCTGCGGGAGTGTCCATGATTAGGAGGCCACCTGGTTAAATCCCTGAGCCGCCACTGGCCCCCTGAGCAAAGACCCTGTACCCCAACTGCTGCTGTGTTATTTATTGTTTAAACGCACAACTGCACTAAATATACAGAGCCTTGTGTCCAGTCCCCCACTGCCATGTGTTTTTACACTTTAAGTACTGTGAAAACCCTCCCCTTGTCACTTGCTGTTGTACGTTGCACCGTGGTTCTGGGGGGGGTTGCTATTTCTTGCCACCATGTACCTGTATATGGAAGGTATTACAATAAAATATACTTGACTTGACTTGCTCCTGGGGTGTCGGACACTGGCTGACCCTGCGCTGTGACCCCAAAACTTGCTGTCATCTGTATATGTGTCTGTGTTTCATGGAGAGCAGAATGCAATAAGCGAAAAGACAATTTCCCCAAGGGGACGAATATAGTAGAACTTTGTTGTTTTTCCCATTTCGGCCACTACTGACTTGCTCCACATTTACCTTCCTGGTCTCTATTTCCTGTGGCTCAGGGGTTGGGGTCTTCACCGTCTCCATATTCTCCTGGGACATGGAAAGGGTGCGAGGAATAGGGTGGGGGCGTGCAGAGGCGAAGTTCATCAGGGGGTATATGCCATTCCTGTGGCATAAGGAGACAGCCATGACGCAATACTCATGGCAGATGCACAAGCTTTTGTGTCTAACAGGACAAGCTAAGACCTTCGGGTAAGGAACTCGATTGGACCTTACTCTCACCTCTCCCTGTAACCCAATCAGTGCCAAAGAGCCCATCGGCACACTTGCGGCAGACAGACTTACTTGACGTCTTCAAGAAATTTGTCCAGTTCAAGCGGGGAGACGTGGGAGTATCTGTAAATCGCAGGGAGTGGATGATGATATCCCTTGGAGGACAATGCTATTAGAAAAGCGCTATACAGCTGCTTCAGCTAGTCAAGACTCACTTGAGCTGTACTCCTGGTCGGTCTTTGTGCTCAATCTCAGCCATGATGGCATTAGGATCAAAGGATTTAGTTTTTTCCTCCACACAGTTTTCAGGGAGGAGATCTGGAAAAAGATGGAAGAGTGGAGCCTTTGATGGACCAAAAACTCACAAGTGAATTCACAACAGAAGAGTAAATTTCCAAAACTCAGTCAAGACACTACATACGTTTGAGAAAATTTCTATGGACTTTGTGTGTTTTGGAAATTTTATGAAAGTATTTTGTTGCATTAATGAGTTTTTTATTTGCTCTCCATTTGGACCATAGGTCTTCAACAAGGTGCAATGCTCTCCCTGATGTCAGGTGTGCTCAACCACACGTCAGAGAAGAGCACAGACGGCACAAATCTCACTTGGTAGCGGTCACCAAGTGAGTGTGACGATTAGCATGCTAATCAGAGGACGGCACCAATGGCAATATCATGTGGAGGTTCTGAAGCATCTATGTGGTCTTCAGAAGCCCTCTGACCACAAGGACTCACATTGGTTGTTGATTAAGCAGTGGGCGGCCAGTAGCTTCAGGGAGTGGACCTCAAACAGCACACGGTGGAACAAGAGGTCGTGTGCTGTGGGTCTCAACTTTGCCTCATGACGCACACACGACTGGGTGAATTCCTGCGTGACGACACAACATTATGGGATAGGGGGGTTGCAGTGAGCCAGTGGTATTTGATAAGAGTACTTGATTTATCTCAAAGTTAGGAAGACTTTACCCCACCCCCACCTCAAGATAGAAGAGCATGATTAAGAGAAACTCCCACATGTTATCATTAATGTCTCCTATGGTAACTGTAACCAGGATATGACATTCACCCTCATGAGTGGATCCTCTAGGGACTGCCCTGCGTTGGTTATGGCTTCCTTAGACACAACCGAGTCCCCATTGGCCTGGATTTCCAACACAGCCATCTGCACGAAATGACAGTATTGCTGGCAATGTTATTCAATGGGGGTATACAAGGGTGGAGCCACAGGGACACTGGCCTGAGCTGAAACCTGATTGGCCCCCACAGTGCTCCTGCCCCTGCCACTCAATGATTCAAAACATATCATTGGCTAATGATAAGGTTAGCCCCTCTGTATGAATTATAGTCCCTCTTATGTCCCCCACCTTAAAAAATTTTAGAACTGCCCCAGTTTTTCTCTAAACCAATGACTGGAATGTCTTTTCATTAGCATAAGCTTTATCCCATAACAGATTCAAGTAGGAGTGAAATGTGATTCACATCAAACTGAAAAAAATAAAACAACTGTGAGAGATGACGATTCCAAATAACCTGATGAACAAAATCATCATTGTAATAGAAAAAAATAACATGCATCACAATGCAACAGCCTGATTGATTGATTTCTATATACAAAGGAGGTCACATGGTGCCATGCAAGAAATTCCCTCCTGGCAGGAAGAGCTCGCGCCAACCTCCTGCTGCTGGCACTTGCAGGGAACTGCAGGTACCCATCAATTCTGTGCTTTTGCTGGCTCAGACTCAACAGAATCAGAAGCCCCCTCGGCAAGTGCATTCATTACCATTTGCCATGTTTCTGTCAGTCTTTGTGTCTGTGTGCCCATGTATGAATATACATTAGCTCTATTGTTAACTCACAAAACAGTCCCCTCCACTCAAAAATGGGGAAACTGACAAAAACACTGGATTTATTATACAGAGCCAGTAAACATATCAAATACAGCAATTACTGACACAATTTCTACAAATGCTAATCCCAAACATAAAGAAGGAATTCAAAGGAAACAGCTGAAAGTAGTGCTGCTGATCTTTCACAGCTACTGGAAAACCAGAAATTACCAGTTAAATATTGGAAACCCAACATCAACAGTTTTCATAGATTACAATTACTATTTGCAGTTTGAAGGGTAAATCCCTTGCATCGCGAGCATCGTATTGACAGAGACAGCTGGTTCAATTGGCCTCAGTCTGCTCCAGCTTTCCGGCGCCCCCTGCAGGCAACCGACAGAGACCTCCACCCCGCCAATCAGGTCTCTCGATTCAGCCTGGTGCCCCCTGCAGGCAACCGACAGAGATCTCATCCCGCCAATCTGGTCTCTCGATTCAGCCTGCAGGGGCAGGGTAACCATTGATGGTGTGCCCCATTCATATCCCACCCTGTCCCCCTCACACCCCGCCCCTGCCTCGCCCATGGCCGTCGCTCAATCGCACACGATTGGCTGCAGGGACACCAAGCCATTGCCCTGCGAGAAACAGACGGCGGGAGGGAGGGAGCAGCAGGGAAGCGTCACATCCTACTGCCAAGAAAAGAGACGTCTCTCACCTCCAGGGCGCAAATCCCGAAAGAGTAGATGTCGATGGCATAGTCGTCCTCACCAGCTGGAAAAACAAGGGAAATAAACAAAGGGTGAGAGAAAGACAAAAGGCTTGAGATGTAAAGAACCAACATGAAAAGAAGAGTGTGATTGCAAAAAAATATGCACAGGCAGAAATGCAGAGAGGAGAAGCAGAGGAAAAAATTAGCTAGTAGTCCGTACATGTTCCTACGATGGCTGACAGCGCTGAACTTGTGAGATTAATTAAAACGGATTTCACACGTTAATCACCTGGCAGACATTTAAATGGCTTCTTTAAAAGCTGCCAGATTGTCTTTTGAGCAAGCAGAGGTGGAGGAGCATGTAGGTGCCAAGTCCAAAGGCGGCATCACCAGGCTCCTTTAAGCACAACCGAGTGTCGCGACACGCAGCAGCTTTTCACTTTGGGAAGGAAACAATTCAGCTGCCTGCCGAAGAGTATTTTCTGGGCTGTATTTTCTAGACCTCTGTTTCTCAGCTGGTGGGTCGCGACCCAAATGTTGGTTGTGGGACTATTTCACTGGGTCTCAGAATGTCTGGTTGGAGAAGAAGTAGAAAATATTTTCTAATTTTGGACTTCCCAGTACATGAAGTATCGTGCTACTGTTATTGCACTACGTTCTATTTACTATTGCTGCACTATTTTTGGTGAAGTAAATGTGGGTCAAAATTTTTAACAATTTGGTCCTGAGGTCAGTTGAGAACCAATGCTCCATATTGTTATTATCATTATTATTATTACTATTATTATTATTATTATGCATCTTTAAACTGTCTATCCAGCCCAGGCATGAGGCAAAGTGGGATGCCAATCCATCACAGGGCAAACTCACACCCTACTGGCAATTTGAAGAAGCCAATCAGCCTAAAGTGCATGTCATCGTACTGTGGGAGGAAACCAGAGCAAGATGGAGACAGCATGCAAGAGGGGTGGGGAGGAGGTAGAAGTCAAACCCCCAACCCTGGAGGTGTGAAGCAACGGTGCTACCCGCTGTGACACTGTGCCGCCCTGACTGTCAAGTTAATTAAAAATTATATTATAATAGTCCAGCCAAACCCACACTCTCATCCCTACACACTAACTTGTTTGAAGCGAGGTTTAAAAAAGATAGACAGACAGAAAGTGCAGAGGCCCTGCATGGTGCATTGGTCTAACCCTCCTGTGCGTGACACACGAGGTTATGGGGAACATAGCGGACCGCCGAGTCCCTCGCTGCTCTCTAGTGACACCTAGGGATAAAACTGGTCCTTCCCTTCAAAGCGTGGTACGGCACATCAGGCAGAAAACTGGTAGAACTAAGTCAGGGGGCCTAGCCACTGAGACATGGGGTGCTCCAAAAATGGGGAAGGGGGCGTAATTTATACTAATAAACCGAACCATAGATACAGAGCAATGAGATCATGAGTAATTTTGGTTGAACTATACGCAGTAATAAATGCATTTAGTTGTGCAATTTATTTTGATAGGGAGGTGAATCACAATTACATCTTGAAATCACTGGAAAAATAGGTTCATGCCAACTTTCGAAGAACTAGAATGACACCACAAGACAAACCATAGACAACACAACAGGGAGGCACCCAGGGTTAACAATTAAAACTAAATTTTTTCCCAGGCGACAAGGTGACCATCACCAACATTACTATGGAAAAAAACCCACTCCCAAGTCAGCTGACCAGTCAGGGCTGTATACAGGGGTGGAGCCACAGGGCCCAGCTGAAAGCTGATTGGCTCCAGGAGTGTCACTCACCGATTCCAAACAAATTTTTGGCTAATGATAAGGATGGTCCCTGTGTATGAATTATGGCCCTTATTATGCCCCTAAATAATAAAAAAATCCTAGAATCGCCCAGCGACCAGTCCAAATGGTGTCAGTAGTGGGGTTATCATCGGGGGGGGGGGGGGGGGGGCCTC
>JAODLC010000001.1:26033104-26051185 GCA_026781145.1 Hippopotamyrus pictus
GCAGTAAAATTTATCACCACTGCAGTGTATTAGGCAGGATACACCACTGTCACTGAGGTAGAAGAAATTTCCCACTCAACGCCACCATCATCTGGAAGAGGTTACAGGTTTGCAGGGAGAGTGCAGCATGATTCCTGACGCGAGTCATTGACAGAAGCAACCAACTGCTTGAATTCAATGTACTACATTCATCATTTTGACTGTGGTATGTCGTAGATATACTGCCTACAATATCAGACTCAGAGGCTGTACTTTATTCCTCCCCATGGAGAAATTCTTATTCTGTTAGCTATGGCATCTGAACCCATGACCATCTGGGCACGGTCACAGATCCCTAATCCCCTGAGCTACAAAACACCCGACCTTTCACCTCTCCTTTTGACCTTCCCTTGGCCAAGAACCCAAACAATGGTCATGTGGTGTTCCGGCCAGGGTTCCATAGCACAGAAATAGGAAAGCGATGATTCCACTTCAACTGCAGCCAGCGGCCGCTATGTTTCATCAGCAGGGTCAAGGGCAGAGCCAGCAGTCTCGGGGGACCTTGACAACGGTCGCTGTGGCTTAGAATATTCTCAGGACAAGGGACAATGGGTGTACAAGTCAACCGTGGGAAGGTTGCATCAGACAAAATCCTGAATAGATTGGATATGAATATTTTCACCATAAAAAAAAATATTAAACAAACAAATCGTTCGCTCATCTGGTAATTACACAGCTTCGGTGGGAAGCATCTTCTAATAATCTGGTTTGATGGCTCTTTACTTCAGGGGAAAAGTCCCCGGAGATGAAGCATCTCACAGCAAAGGGAGGGATTACAGTAGGAATGGTGAGCACTGAGCCAAAAGATGCATGTTATCCAGAGCGGAGTTGGGCACATTGCTGCTCTACTGGGATTATAACTGCAGCTGTTTGCAGATGCTTTTGAGGTGTTCTTCAAGGCCCAGCCTGATGTAAAGCTAAAACATACTGAGCATTGCAGATAATTTAAAAGGCAATGCTGTGCATTGGTTAATTTAGCATCCTCTGCAATCCTCTTATTCCATATCGGTGCCTTTCTGCTTCAGCAGTTCTCTTTCTTAATCAGCATTACTCACTGAGACCATATATAAACGACTCCTATTAATAAATATTCCTGTTTTGTATGAAATAGGTGGGAAAACACTTAATCTCACTAATAATGCCTATTTAACGAGCTGGAGATGCAGAAGAGTATTTTGTTGGGTCTGTTTGAACGGGGCTTTATTATAGAACAATGAGACTGACCACACAGGTGGATAGCCAAGTAACTGCAAGGTCTAAGCATAAATAATTTGCTTGAACCCGACTAAAGCGCTCCCCTACTGGGAAATGCTAAACACTCATATTTTTGAAATTTAACCAGCATCAGCATAACCGATACAGGAGGATGACTAGTGTAACCCTGAGAACCTGAGCCCCATAGGGAACCAATTAACCTGTTGTCTTGACTCCAGGAAGTGACATCATTATAGTAGCAAAGTTACTTAAATTTACCTAATACCTAAAATTATAAAATTATATAATGGAGGGGCCCAAGGTGCCAATTTGTCTGAGGGCCCAGAATTGACAGATAATGAAACTCTTCTCTGTGTGGACAGTTCGGTAGAGCAGTATTAGCCATGATAATGTTCACACACAGGTAGAGCATACAGATTTGAGGCATTTCCCTGTGGCAATGCAGAGGTACACGCTAGGAATGAAATACAGCCTCTCCAGCTCCCCAGCGAGTCATCGACTGCAATGTAAACGTCACGCCGTGCTGCAGGCTGCCCAGAGTCACGGCTGCCTGCTCCTCATTTTTTTAACATCTGTATGGGCGTTGCTCCATCACTCTACTTATTCTGAGGCAGTTTGCTGAAAAAAATCACACATATTACCAATTTGTGGCAGATGTGCTTTTCTGAAGAGCAAATAGCCAAAACTCTGCATTTTTTTGTTGTTTTTGAGACCAGACGGCCGATGACAGTGTTCTAGTTACGAGAACTGCACTGTCTTTTGTGAAAATTGGTTGAAAATATTTAAAAATGGGTCAAGACTTAATGGCCGATGAAAATATGGGTCCTGAGGCTGAACCAACTGAGAATTACTGATCTAGACAGAGAGCTGGTCCATGCCCACCCCCCCTTTGCCCGCCCCAACCCATTCGTGACCACACGATCAGTCCCTGCACAGAAAACAAACCCGGCCTCACGCTGGCCTCCTGTTCCCTGATCAGTGTGCTGGTCCACACCACCCAGGTGTTCCCGCTGAGATGTTAATCAGATTAGTGAAGTTATACCTGGGAAAGATGGCACCAGTACTGATGGAGATCTCTCTACAGCACAGGATGGCCCCGCAACCTGTTCTGTGCTGTGGTTTAATTTGGGCCACAATACGGGGGGCCTTAGAACAGAAATTTAGTTCCTTCAACCGAAAATAAATACAGAGATTAAAAACTCCTTTAAAACGATTAGGCCTGGTCTTCTGATGGAGTTTCAGAGTGGGAGGGAGGCTATTGTTTAGGAGTATTTCTGTTATTAACATTATATATATATATTTTTTCTGCCATACCTCAGCAGATGAGGCCCGCAATGGTTGGTGTAATGAATTGAAAACAGTCTATGACAGCCAATTTGAAGGCTGTGCGATGGTATTCATATTTTTTCTTTAGAAAAGTGATTTGGAGTAAGTATTGTACACAATGCATTTATATTTGCTTCAGCAGTGATTTGACCATGAGTAGACCTTGAATCATCCTCAACAAAGTCACATTTTAAGCCCATTGTGTTGTACTGTTGCCATGTGACCAAGATGGCAGCTTTCTGTATTAAACCAGTGCCAACAACCGGGTCCAACTTACTCTGGAAGAGTAAAATCAACCAGAACAAATCAAAATCAAATAAACAAAGCCCTGTTTTGGCAGAACAGGAGTAAAACTGCTTAAATATATCTCCTCAATTACCAGAAAGAACTGAAATGGAGAAACGTGGATGAGAGTATTTATTTATTAATTCAAAGTTCAGAACAGGACAGTCAGAAATATATGAAGTTGAAGCTGTAAAACGGAGAAGGTGAATGAAAACCCAATGCATATCCGTTCACATTTATTTGGCAGATGGATTGATCCATAGGAATGCACAAGTAAGGCAGGTGATAACACAAAAAGCATACAGGTGTCAAGGAGTCAACTTAAGTTCAGCCTAGCTGTACTTGTAATGCATGACCAGTAAAAAGTGCAAGAGGATTCTGGGAGAGCTTTATGAACACTGCATAACACCTCACGTCAGAAACTCTGTATGGACAAATTTCACCCAAGCAATAGCACAGTAAGAAACTAAGTGCAATATATAAAAGACAAAAGAGAAAATTACGTCAATTTAAGGCTTTTACATTATACTCGAAATTGTGCACAGTTTTTATAATCCATGGGATCTATAAAGCTGAACTGTTTCGAGGCAACAAGGCAAAAAAACTTGCTTCTCACCCGCAATACCTCAAGAGTAAGACGAGTGGGAGGCATAGGCCAGGAGGAGGGCCTAGTGTGCAGTACAGAGATAACAAAAATAAGTGAGAACACCCCAGGCCTCACTGGAGAAGCTGTACACTACTGATTATCTCTAACAGTGCCAGTGCTGATAACGTGGAGGGTGGTGTTTGGCTCAGTGTGTTAGGTCCCTGTGCCTGTGATCGAAAGGTCTCCTGGGCTCAGCATAATTGTCACACTGGGCCCTTGAGCAAGACCCTCAACCCCCACCCCAAAAATACTTCCAGAGCCCTGGATAAATGGCTGTTCTTGTGCACAAATCCCAAGCTTAGTTCTCAACTGTATTCAAATGTTTATATGTGAATGTTTGAAAGAGTAGCATGATGGGACATGCTACCTGTACCTGTACCTGTACCTGTACCTGTATAAATACCAGATAAAGCATCACTTCATTTTACATGCCTTTCGTACCTAAATGGGTCAATGTCTGGAAATCAAAGGTGTCAAACAGCGGCATGCCAACGATGTTACAGTATAACCTGGTGCTAAATTCACTTTAAGCTTAAGTCTCAACTTTTTCGCAAACTATTAGACGTTAGACGTGCCATTCCTCATCCTGAAAGAATGAACATGCAAAGCTATATAAAATGAACGACTGATTAGTGAAACGACCGAAGAAACTGGGCAAATGTGTGACGTGAGTCTGATTGTGTCATTTTGCCTGTCACCTGTATAAGGACAACGATGGCATGTACAAGGGTGTAGCTGAGAGATTCATTAATAATTAATTTGACAGACCCAACTTAATAATTTAAATGCAAAGGTCTATTTATTGGGGGGGGGGGGGGCAATTAAAACCAAATTCAATTTTGAGGGGGTACATTCCTATGTCCCTGGGTAGTATATTATTAAAAAAAATAAAGCAAAGGTATTTAAGACCCCATCCCTTTGACCTGGCCTTCAGCTTCCATAGATGACATTCAGCTTGAATGTAGAACCAACGCTGGAACAACAGAGTGAAAAGCCTGCACCATGCTATCAAAGACACTAAGAAACGATAAGATCAGCAGCCTGTATGCTTGCTGATTGCTTTGGGTAAAGTTTTGCCAAACGCACTGAGAATAATCATCTGCCTCAGTACTCTTTATGACTTTTGATCAAATTTGCAAAAGAAAACTGAATATGCCTAGCTAGCTACTGCTTAAATAGCTAACTACCTCAAACAGAATTCAAAAAAGGTTGTTTGCAGGTTTCAGAACTGACTGATGATATAATGCAGAGTATTAATACAATGAAGACAGTTTACCAGGTTTGTTTAATCAGTTATCATAATATACATGAAAGTATTTCATTACTTTGCAAGTGCATAAGATATCTCAACAGCATGCTAAGGGTTAAGAAACAAGGGCGGGGCCATAGGGGCACTGGCCCCAGCTGAAAGTTGATTGGCCCCTGGAGTGCCCGTCCCCTGCCACACATTACTGCCCCACCAATTAAAAACATATCACTTGTTAATGATAATGTTGATCCCTCTGTATTAATTATGGCCCCCTACTGTGCTCCCTCCCCTTTAAATCACTCCTGCAGAGCCTTAAAAAGTTCAAATCAATCATTCAGTAAGGACTAGAGAGCAGAATAACACAAATGCATGATGAGAAGATCTAAATGAAATTATCATTTTATGTGTTGACGATACTTTTCCAATAATCAAATTTACTGATATCTGACTTTAAAGTCTACTTTGCTACTTAAGTGATGATGGTTGCTAACCAAGTATTTCTGTTCCGTTTTTAAATATCAATAGGTTTGAGTACAGAGAGAATATACATTATTCATAACCTGCAGCTGCAGTAATATTTGTCGTATAAGGAAATGAATATACCACTAAGCAAACTATCTCTTGTCTAATTATGTTTGATTCAAACATTAAAATCCATAAAGATAATCCTCCAGAACAAGACAGGATTTGATTTGACTAAAAGTAAGGAAAACAAAGACTCTCTGGATATATATGGATGTCACCTATGGAGGAGAAAACTAGGAAAAATAAAAACAAAACACATTCTGAATATGTATGGGATCAGAGTCTTGAATTATACTTACAATTATTGTATATTTGGAGTGAGTTTCACAGCTATGTCTAATAATGATCTGTCCTTATAATTATATTGCACAGCTTGCAGTATTTTATTCCTTTATTCTATGAATTTATTTCTACTTTATCTTTCTTAATTTATGTTCTTGTTCTTCTCTGTTATTTCTGGATGCAAGCACAAATACTGGCAAAACTAATTCCTAGTACATGCAGTTGCACCTGGCCAATAAAGTGAATTCTGATTCTGATTGACCCTGTCTTCAGGTTCTAGCGTTTAGTTCTGTGATATCGTCAAGTATATTTGCACAAAGTGTTGCAGCTACAGCAGTTAAGTTCTTAGCATTCTCTTTAGCTGACAGTGTAACTTTTCAGTGACTGTATCTGAGCAACACTGAAGTTTATATCAATCCCTGGCTAAGAGTTTTTTGGGCGGCCCTGAAGGGCAAAGTACTGCAATCCTGAAATAGCTTCGTCAAATATAGAGAATTCAACCTCAGGTGACGCTAGTTTGCCAACTTTGTGTTTAACTCCTATGCACAATGGGCGAGCTGTGTCAGTTACAAAGGGCTCTCAATAGTTTATTAGGTTTCTAAATGTAGCCAAATTCTGCAATCTCTGTCTGGAGCAGTGGCATTACCAAGATGCCAACCTGGGGTGGGTATTCAGATGGGCACCAATGTTCAAAATTGTTTTTGGAGGGGGAGAGTGAAAGTTGTTGAACGGAGGGGAGTGGAGTTAATAATCTAATATTTAAGTATTCTATTAAAACAGTAATGATTGGTTAAGTTTAGTCTGTCTCTGTTGGGTGGGCAGTGCCCACTTCCTGCCCACCTGTAGTCACGCCCCAGGTATGGAGACTCCCTTCCCCGGGGAACAAGTCTCTTTCAGCCACCTTTTGTCCAACTGCATACAGTCCGTCCAAGTCATCAGCTAAAAGACGATTTTGGCGACCAGGGATGGCAGGTAGCTGAGGACCAGGCGAACTTTAAACTCTCAGCACAAACAAAGAGGTACGAAAAGAAAATGTCCATATAAATTGCTCAATGTGAGAAGATAAGGTCATAAATGCATTACACTTCATAATCTTACACAATGCCGGTCAAGGCCCATGTGGTGCTGAATGCAAGCTTCACCGCTAGCCGTGAAAACCGCAAGATGGAGGGGGGTGGGGGCAGTAAAAGATGTCAACCACTGGGGGGTGTGGTGGCAGTAAAAGTTGTTGACTGAGTGAGTCGCGCCAGTGGTTTGCTAAATCTGCACCCCCTCAGAAGATACCACCCTGGGCAATTGCCCAACTAGTCCCTGATCATACAACTGAGGGTAAAATGTTGTTTTATCTCTGTATGTTTAACCAGTAAATAAATATACAATGCCCAAGGGCATTAATAATTACATGCATAAAGTATAAACAAAACACTTCACAGAATTATGCATCATAAAACGCACATTTATGTGCTTAATCTCTTGTGCTCATGTATTCTAATGTCATGGGTGCTTAAAATATCCTGATACTCCTCTGTTGAAACACATTTGTTCAGTAGTGAACGGTGCTAATCTGATCAGACCTTGCAAACAAAGCGCAGGGCAGGTGTTCGCTCTGGATGTGATGCCAGTCACACACAAACACACACACACTATTATTTCATATTATTATTGTCTTTTAGCTATGATTCATCATTACTGATGTCCATGAAGGCACTGGAAACTCACTCCTGTGACTGTGTGCTGGGTGGATAGATGGATGTTGGGTGTTTAAGTTAAAATGGTCTGACTCTTGATAGTATAAATAAAATCATCTCCTTTGATTTTCCTCAATTGTCATTTTCTATCAATTTTCTATCAAAATATTAGCTTTATATGTAAATTATGGACATGTTATGCAAAATCCGGCTTCGTCATGGTACATAAGAACTCCGGTATCTACTTAGACACCATGCTCACTCCGGACGGAAGCCTTACATGTTACAGTTAGCTCATTAGCATCCATATCCTCTTTCCCATCAGCATTAATGACATTTCAAAGCCAGTGTTATACTGAAAGAGTTCCCAGAAAAAGAAAAGCAAGTGAGAGAGCGACAAGTAGATAATCCCTACTGATTTTGAAGCCTAAAAGTTTGCATTGGTTTTACTGAACAATAGCTTGTTGTTTCAGTTCTGCTGTCTATGACTGAAGTTCTGCCCCAAAGGCATATAGGACTGATGGCTGGACCACCTTCACACCATCCCCCACAGCCCCCCAGGTTGTCCTGCTTTTCATCGTCTTTTTCTTTCTTCCTGAAACAAGTACCATGTCTGAAATGAACATGCCAGCCCTGAGCCTTATAACGCTGACCAAACTTAATGGCCTAACTGAATCTCTGCCAGCAATTTATATTTAAGGGAGATTCAGACACAGGATCCAGTATTAATGTCAGACTGAAACAACAGTGTACAAGAATAAACATCTGTCAGAACTACTTTTTGTATGGTACAAGATAAGTTTGTGAATCACTTTCTGGGAATGTCAAATTTTAATCAGGAACCCTTAAAATGGCAATTTACAATTAAAATTGTGTGTATTTAAAGGAGCCAATGCATGTAGCAGAATTAAAACAGAAAAATAAGTCAGGGATCTTCAGGAAGTGTGGTTACAAATGTGTGATTTTAACCTGATGGTTACGGGTTCAAGTCTTTGAAATAGTCCAGCTCTGTGGTTGTTATCCTGAGTTACTAAAAATACCCAGCTACATGAAAGTGTTTGGATGTTGTTTATTGTAGATGAATGCTACTGTTTGAATTGTCAGTGACAGCCTAAACTGATATTATATTGATATTTGGTTAGAATGAGGTGGAACCCAAGGAAGCAGTTTAAAACAATGTGAGTAGTTCAGTTTGTTTAGAATTTTTTCTTAGTGTTCAGGGAAGAGGTACAGAGATATTCAGTGAAAGTTTACATTTCACACACTTGCAGTTAGTTTTGGCTTTAAATTGAGATGGAGCAGGAACAAAAAATGACCACCTTTAAGAACTGCAATTTGTAACAGAATCGATTCCCCCCCTCCCACCCCTAATGAATGCCATTGATCCATCCATTATCTGCTGCTTATCTGGTGGTCAGGTTGAAGGGGTAGCAGTCTAAGCAAGGATGCCCAGACCTCCCTCTCACAAACCACTTCCGCCAGCTCCGCTGGGAGAATACCAAGGTGTTCCCAGGCCATCCGAGAAATATAATCTCTCCAAAATGTCCTGGTTCTGCCCCGGTCTCCTCCCAGCTGGACAAACCAGAAACACCACCCCAGGCCTCCAGCAGGCATCCTTCATAGATGCTCAAACCATCTAAACTGACTCCTTTTGATGTAGTTGTACTTTGAGCTCCTCCTGAACGTCCGACCACCTCACCCTCTTTAAGGCTCATGAACATGATCTCAAGATACTTAAACTCCTCTGCTTGAGGTAGTAACTCATCTCCCACCCAGAGAGGGCAATCCACCCTTTTCCAGTTGAGAACTATAGCCTCAGACTTGGAGGTGCTGATCCTCATCCTGGCCACCTCATACTCAACTGCAAACTACCTCATTACATGCTGGTGGTCACAGCCCAATGAAGCCAACAGGACCACATTATCTGCAAAAAGACACAATCCTGAGGTCACCAAACCAGACCCACTCCACTCCTTGGTTATGCCTAGAAATTTTGTTTACAAATGTTATGAACAGAATCGGTGAGAAAGGGCAGCCCAGAAACAGTCCAAAACCCAGCGAGTCTGATTTACTACTGGTGACATGAACCAAACTCTCACTCTGTTTATACTGGGACCTAATTGCTCACACCAGCGGACCCTGTACCCCATACTCTTGAAGCACCCCCACAGGACCCCCCAAGGGACACGATCATATGATTTTTCCCAGTCCACAAAACTAATGTAGACTGGTTGGGCAAGCTCCCATGAACCCTCCAGTATCCATGTGAGGGTGAAGAGCTGGTCCAGACTTTCACAACCAGGAAGGAATCCGCATCGTTCCTCCTGGATCTGAGGTTTGACTAATGGGGAACCCTACTCTCCAGTACTCCAGTGTAGACCAAGATCCCTTTACTGCTGCTGTCCAGCACCGGGTTCAGAGATTGCCACCACCACAGGCACTAACAATCTTACGGCCACAGCTCCGCACAGCTGCTTCTGCAATGAAGTCACAGAACATCGCCCATTCAGGCTCAATGTTCCCTGAATCTCTCAGGATGCAGAAGTAGTTCTGCCAGCGGTGTGAACTGAAGATCTCCCAGACAGGGGCCTCCACCAGATGCTCCCAGCACACTCTTGCTATATGTTTGGGTCTACCAGATCTATCCGGCATGGGATCCAACTCACCACCAGGTGGTGATCATTTGACAGCTGAGCTCCTCTCCTTCACCCGAGTATTCACAACGTGCGGATGCAGATCCTGCTTTGGATCGGGCAGGCCATTCCTTCCAATCACACCACCAGGCTTCACTGTCGTTACCAAAGTCCCCTATCAAAGTCCCCCAGCGGAACAATGGAGTCCATTGGAAGGGGACAGCTTCCAGTACCCCATCCAAGGTCTTCAAAAAGGCCAGGGCCAGATACTCTGAACTGGAGCTTGGTGCATACGCACAGACAACGGTCAACGCACAGCTCTTGTTCACTGGGGTAAACTCAAATGTTCTGGTGCTGAACCAGGGGGGCTATAAGTAGACCCACACCTGCCCAGCGCCTCTCACCATGTGAAACTCCAGAGTGGAATAGTCCAGTCCCTCTCCAGGAGCTTCACTCCGGAGCGCAAGCTGTACATCGAGGTGAGTCCAACTATACATAGTCGGTATCTCTGTACCTCCCATGGCAGTTCAGGCTCCTTCCCCACCAGAGGGTTACGTTCCATGTGCCTAGAGTCACATTAGGTAGCCAATGATTGGTCTGCAGAGTACCCTGCTTTTGACTGCCACCTGATCTACACTGAACCAGACCCCCACGGCCCCCCCGGCAGTTAGTGGACCCACAGGAGGGATTAGATGAATGGTAATAAAGTAATTAATGTTCAATGCAACAAGAAAATGCTTTCATTAGTCTGGTTAAAGAAACTCCACGCAAAGCACAATGAAATTTAGTAATGCACATTAGGACAAAAAAATATAGAAAAATAAAGGTATAGAGGTAATTGGAACATTGATATTTCATTCTTTCCCAGGGGCAAATTGTGTTTTCACAGATCTCATCTTGCTCTATGTGAGACACACATACAGATGAGAGCAAGCATGGGGGTCCCAGTGCAACCATCATCCAGATCTCCTTCAGCAACTGGTGCTTAAGGCTCAGCTGCCCTGGGATAGGAACTGGCAACCATCCAATCACAAGCACAGAGTCATAACCTGCTGAACCACACATCCTGCCATAGTTTCAGGTGGTTCTTACAAAGCTAACAAAACCCACCACCCCACAAACAGAGCAAGAATGTAATTTGCTGGGGGGGCAGAAGACGTGACAAAAGACAAAGCATTAAGATCTATAACATACCACAGTGATTGTTTTGTGAATTCCTAATAGAACATTCTTTAGTTAGATAAATCCATAATTGAAATTTATAAACTACACCCAAAAACGCTATTCCAGTCATCAAATGTTGAGTGATTCGGGAAAAAAAATGTGAATGGGCTGATCTAACTAGCTGTTTAATTAGACTGCATGCTTCACACAGTTAATTACAGTGTAGAACAGGCTGCATTGACATTTAGGGCTGCTGAGTGAATTGGTAGGAAGTGAAAATCAGAGAATGTTCAGACTAACATCCAATCATCCATTTTCCAACTGCTCAATGAGTACAGGGGCAGTGCTCAGAGCACAAGGACGGAGAATACCCTGCCAGCAGGGGGTGCCATAAAGGGGGGAGGGGTGAGAAGGTAAGATGATTCCCAGGGTATCTGAATGACAGGGGCTCTAATAAATCTGGAACATAACTGGCCCAAAATCTCTAGCGGCACCCATGACTGTAAGACTAACTTAAATGAAAGAAAATGTTTCGATTCAAAGTTGATGTAGAGCCTCAAACACTATCAGGTACAATGTGATCCAAAAGAATGACAAAGTGCAGCATTAAGGAAATATATCACACCTTAAGAACCTCCCACCAGCCCACATCTTATACGGGGGGGGGGGGGACGACTTGTAATAGAACTGTCACGGATGCGTTTTACTGCCAACACCAACTGTTGAGTGACATACTTTGTTCCAGTGAAGAAAAGCCACCACTCAGACAGTCCTGGCCGTGAGGATTTCGATGGTGTTCATGTCCTGCGGTGGCCTGTGGTCTCCTGGGCAGTATACACTTCCGAAAGACTGGACCACGGTTGGCCTTCTGTAAAGCAAGGGGCTTGCTTATCCCAGTGCATTCTGGGAGTTGGAACAGTGCAATAGGAGTGCTGTATGCTTTTGGCACACACCCACACTCTTCACAGGAGGAGCCAAGATTGGTTTAAGGGGGTTCTGTTGATGGAAGGTGGGTCTTTGCGCAAGTATGTGCGTGCATGTGGTTTTTAAGAATTTATAGCTTCATTTTGCAATTTATGTACTAATAGCTTAATAACTGCACATTCTTATTTAAGGTTACTAGGTAGCTAGGTAGCTTACAGGACATGAACTGCCGATTTTATGTATATGACAAGCACAATGCTCACTGGTGTGCCAGTCTTTTCAAAGAAAATCACTAACATGAGGGTCCTGAGCTTTGTTTTAACGAGGATGGAAGCTGGCGTCGCATGATTTTCATGAGCTGTTCTGATTTAGAGGGAATATTATACATATTGGTTTGAACTGCTATCAACAAGAAGCAAGCACACTGGTCGTTAAGGACACAGACTTGTTACACGCTGACGTACCCAATAATCCAGAATTGCTCCAATAAAACATCCAGATGTACGACTGCACACAATTGTAAGTCACGGTAAATAAAAGCAGTAAATAAGCCACAAAATAAAAACAACGACTATAATGATGTGGCTTTTGCGCCAGCCGGAAAGTGATTTGGGCAAGCAGATGATGTGTCCACAATGATGTGAAAAACATAAAGCAGACGGCGAATGAACAGCTGAATGGACTTAGGCCTACAGAGCAAAACAGCTTGGTCTACTTAAACATGTCCCAGGGCGTTCCAGCAAGATCCCTGCCATCAAGGAGATTCTGACCATCAGGAGGACCTTCCATGCTTGGTTCTTCTCATGTCTGGACATTTCATTGTCTGCACAATATTGGTAAATATGCACGACAGTGATCAGTTGTTTTTTGCTTTTGCACTACTTGACTGCTCTGCATCTGTGAAGTCTTACAAAGTTTCCCTTGCACTTTGCAGCCATTTGCACATGGTACTCTTATACTAATTTAAGGAGCCCTTACATTGTGTTTCCCTATAAATTTGTAATTTATATTGTTTTTGTGTTTATTACACTGCAAAGTGTTCCTTTTAAGTGTCTCATAATTTTGTCCTGTACTTAATATAACTGCATAATATAACATCGTGATTATATTGCACATGTCCAATAATCACCAGGGCTTTAGATGACGGATGCCATTTTTTCAGTACTTTGCGGATATTTACTGGCACCCATAATTTGATAAGCAGATTAGTAGTATACATAAAATATTACAGCCGCATCGCGCCACCCAAAATTGAGTACCCTTTATAAATTCGGCGTATTCTTATGTGTCAGACTTTAAACTGCAAAAGCACCACCACACCATCAACATCTGTTTACTTTGCTCATCCACAATATCTCCTCTATTAGATGCTGTGGCTGCTGAGCTGTCCCTTTCTTCTCTGCCACTTCAGTGCTCATCGCTTCCATGGTATAACAAACCAGTAGTATGCAGCATGGTCCGCTAACCGAATTTAATAAGCATTAGGATACGTTGAATTTATTTCACGACGTACTGCTAAAATGCTTATCAAATTGTGGGCTTAAGTAAACATCCTCATAGTACCAAAAAAGTTGGTGTCTGGACAAATATTTACACTCCATTACCTAAAGCCCTGCCGTGGTGATTATTGCACATGCACACGTATAATGATTATTATTATATATCAGCCCTACACCCAGTCACAACCAATTCTGATACATATTGGTATTTTAGTGCTCTGTGACTATTCAGGGGCTTGTGGGTTGAACGTTTTTGCACAGTCCTCTCTAACTGAAAAGTGCTCTAACCAGGAGAGAGTGAACAGCACTGTATAGTACAGGGAGAGAATCATTAGGGACCGGATTTCCCTTTCCAGGGTTTATGGGGACTGGGCAGAAGTGTGGTCATCAAAGACAGATGGCGGTAAATGCAACATTTCAGCATGAGAGAAAAAAACAACTAAAGGCAATTTGGGTGGTTGGTGTCAAAGGTTACACAGAAGTTAGAAATGGGTGTTGGGATCCAGACAGACTTCCTGGAACCAGTATTATTATTGGTTTGATTTTTTTAATTTTTAATTTTTTATATTATTTTAAATTTACCTTTGAAATCAAGTTTAGTTTGAATTAGTTTCTGTGTGGTTTTAATAGTTTTTCTTTTAAAGATGTTTATTTTTTCTATATATCAGTCTCTGTGTAGTATTAACAATTCTTCATTTCTAAGGATAGACTGAATGTTGTAAAGAAATGTTAAGTGTCTGATTTTTAGAGTATCGTACATGAATGCACAGGGCACATTATGTACTAATGTTCTCAAAATGGGAAAAACATGTTCCTTTTTATTTTGTGAGCTTTTATTTTATTTTGGATCGCTTCTGAAGCACACTTAGTTGTAGTTTTTTTCATAACTTATTTTATTTCAGATTATAAAAATGTTTTCTTATAATTTTAGCTCAAATAACCTTGTCCAGAACTGAGAAGAAACTGGAAACGATACTTGATACTTTCAGACATGAACGAGGTAAAGATGGAGTGAATCAACACAAGCTACCCCAGTAACTCGACTCCTCCCAAGATGGCCTACACCCCCCCCCCCCAACATACATACACAGTGTGGGAATGCCAAACACCGCAGAAGCACAGCAAAGGATTAATCAAACTCTAACAAAAGAGGGCTGCTTCACCACTGGGGACCCTTAAAAATCCGCCTCACAGTTAATGTTTAATTGACACACCCTCTACCCGCTGCAAACTGGAACAATCAATTGGCTGCTGCATTAGGCAGAGAGGCGTCCCTCTGATCCCCATCCAGTGCTCACTAATCCATTTGAGAGCACATGCTTTCTGCAGTGTTGGCGCTCTTACTGGAAACGACCGGATCTCATTCAAGAGTTGAATGGCCTCATACTCATGGTGGTGCGCTCAGTCCCCACGATCGAAACCCTGTTAACAAACAAACATTTTAAAAGCAAACAAAATCAACTATATAGGTTTGCACTATACGTACCACAGGTATGCGCAAGAATTTCCCTCTGGGCTTAATGAAGTTTATCTTAATATTAATACTGGTTTGAACATGCCCTGAAAATTACAGGGACTCTAATAAGTCATAGTCAGGCGTGGATTAAAGCATAGATTATCCTGGGGGTCCTGAATGTTAAACTTACTAAATCTGACCGATTGATCTACCAGTGTGATGATACTCTACCCTGATTGTCATCAGAACCCCCCCCTCCCCCCCCCCCCGTCACAAAGCATCACACTTACCAGTGGCCTCCTGTTCAAAAAAATGAGAAATACTGCTTTGCCTCATGCTGAATATTTTTGCTTATGATGGGTCGATCCAAAAAGCCTAAGGACAAGGTTTCTCTTTCATGCGGAGGGATGGGGGTTGGACTATCCTTCAGATAAGGAGGCTCCTTTTCATTGTGCTGACTTGGGTCCCGCTCTAAGGGAGCCATGCTGTGCCTTCAGCATTCCACTGGGATACGTCCTAAAGGATTCACAGCTTACTTTGTTCCCAAACAACAGAATGGCGGGTGGGATGGAATCAAACCGGCCAATCAGCTCTGAGTTTCGTCTACTCTGAAGGGGATATGTCCTAATATAGGCCTCCATGTACACAGCATTCACCAACAAGCAGTCCCACTCAAGACCAGCATTAGCCTCCAGACTGAAAGAGAACTAACCTTCACGTTACTCTTAACGAGTCGGGTGGTGGGGGGCAAATTGCATACACTGGCTCTGTGTGCAAATGTGCCAAGGTTAGGGGAAAAGTTGCGGACATGTGCATATTAATCTTATCTATCAAAGGTTCTGTGATCCTTAATTTGGGAGCTTTCATGCCGTTACAATATATTGATATTGTGCTCTTTGGGTGTGGGTCCTCGTTAGCTAAATACACAGCATTACAAGGGTAAACTAATGAGAATTTCATTAGATGACCTTACAGCTCAAGTCACAACACGACTATTCCCAGAACCACCAGACCGTAGACATACATCCCCCAGTTTTACTCTGCTGCACCCTATGCTGCATGTTCCAAAAGATGGAAAAATGCACATGACACGTTCAACCAATCAATTTAATGCTATGTTGACTACACACACTTGGCTGCTTATGTTACAATCACATGCAAGAATTAAATATATATATAATAATCATAATAATAATAATAATAATAATAAAGTAAATGAAATTCATTAAAAATGAAAGCGTTTTCCTCAGATGATTTTGATCTGGCTGCTTTTGTAGAGCCTTCAAAGCTTATCAGATTCTTTTGAGCTGTTCCTCGCCAGTGAAGCTTTAATCTCCAGCATGGCTGACACCACAAGATTTCTTTTTTTTTAAGTATTTAACGCCGATGCAGCCCGACTTCCACCGAGCAGCGAGCATCCTGACGGCCCAGGGGGTGCTGCCGACTAAATCTGGAAAGGAAAGGCAGAAGCTCCAGCAAGTATCTTATATGAGCTGTCGCAGTCTGACAAGAAGCACTAGTAGGGTATAAAATAAAGAGGAGAATGTGAGGCCCCATGCAGAATCTTTATGTAAACGCTGGCGTTCCCAGGCGCTACCAAGCCTACTTGTCATCAAATAGCAATTTTCCACAGACCCAAGTGAAACCTTATCATCACATGCAATCACCCCAATGCTGCATCATTCTCCATTCCTCAGGAATAAACGAATAAATGGATCCCACCACAAGAGCCTCCTGGTGAGAAGAATTCTGTCTTGTACAATACAGAATCGGCACCCTGTGCTGTCAGGTTGGTTCCTCTTCATAGCAGTCTTACAACACCAGGTGGATCATTTTTATATTGTGATGAAAATATCTGTGCTTTCCCATGGGAGAAGCACGATCACCGACTCGTATGACCCATAACCTCTCAGATGACAGACACGCAGAAAGGTGACCGCATCTTGACCAGCCACTTCCCCAGGACGTCTGAATTGCCATCACTGATTACAAAAAAAGTATATTCAAGTGGAGTTATTTTTCAATGCTCTTATAAATTCAGGAAATAATTAAGTCATGAAAATGGTTAAACTGGGTCACCGTATCTAATAGAATACCCACTACGTAGTTTTTATTTTAATGTGAAACATATGGAGAAAATTTAACATTCAAGAAAACTTAGAAGTGAGGTTGTCATTTTATACACATTTGTCCAATATTTCAAATAAATTTACTTCCTAAAAACTAAAACTAAAATATGATGGCTAGCAGCCTCAATGTGAAATGATTGGTGAGTTTTTTCCCCAAAAAATTTAAGGATGGCAGCTGATTCTGAAATCAAATTGCAACATTTTTTTTTGATTGTACTTACTTCAGAGAAATAACGTAAAGTTATTCTTTTTCACAATAACTTCAACAACTAAACTTTAACACATTTAATATGCACGTCTTCCTATGCTTGCATAATGTGCAATAATTAATTATGTATTACACCACGGCATTGTTCAGTTCTTGATTCTGATTGGTCAGAAGGGTGTTGATTAATTTTCTATGACTGCACACACAGTGCAAGTCAGGTGAATCACAGAAGTAAATCGATGCGCTATTATTAAAGAAATGGACAATTTCAGATCAATAACTGGCTTATGGTCTTAGCAATAGACAATTTCTGAATTAATGATAGCTTGGGTCATATCTAAGCAAAATGTTTACTCATTGGCGAATAAATAAATGCATTTTTTGCTCCTAAGCATGAAAATAATGTCTCTAATGTCTAAGAGGGTTAACACTCCAAGCCGGGTATCAAATAAATGCACTCTGCGGAAACAAACAAAAAAAGTTAATCTTTTAGCTTTACTGGTGTTCTTTACTCAAAGCAAGCTACATGAAAACATTTCTTCCAAAGAGTAGTTTTTTTATAATATCTAGACAAGTAGTACGTATATTCACTATTAAAATGTTTAATGTTTATAAATGTATAAAATAGCAGGCACTGCTCTCTTGTCATGGTGCAATCATGAAAAGCAAGAAATGGAGCAATTTTGCAGAATTTTGTGACCAGAAGTGATCATTATAGCATGCTTTCCCCACCTAACACAGGGTTCCAAATAAGATTTTCAACTTGATTAGCAGTTTTGCTAATCAAAATTTTCAAAAGTTGCAATTTGATTA
>JAODLC010000001.1:26051285-26076370 GCA_026781145.1 Hippopotamyrus pictus
ATTAGGCAATTGTTTCGCAGGTGGGTGTTTTTACATCGCAAACTGCGATGCGATACCGGCTATTTCGAACCCTGTAACAGACCCCTTTTTATTACTTGACATGTTGGACATGTTACCACAGAAAGTCACGTACCAGGGCATATCCAGGGGAGGGGACACAGAAGACACTGACCCCAGCT
Organism: Hippopotamyrus pictus; assembly: GCA_026781145.1. Classification (NCBI taxonomy): domain Eukaryota; kingdom Metazoa; phylum Chordata; class Actinopteri; order Osteoglossiformes; family Mormyridae; genus Hippopotamyrus; species Hippopotamyrus pictus. The sequence continues at coordinate 26,051,465 of JAODLC010000001.1, forward strand.
GAAATCTGATTGGCGCCCAGAGAGCCCCTCCCCTGTCCCTCACCAATTTGAAACATAATCGGCTAATGATAAGGCTGGCTCCTCTTTATCAATTATGGCCATTCGTTTTACCTCCAACTTTAAAATTCTAGAATTCAAAGTAGACGGGGCAGGTCTGGACCACACAAATGATGCGAAATTTGCATATCGGGGGGAGAGATAGAGACAATAGTAACTTTAGAAAAAGCTGTGGGGGGCAGGGGTGAGGGAATGAGCTTCTCAGGAAACAAAGAGGCCCTCCCCCAAATCCCCTTCAGCCCCCTCTCCATCCATGCGACTTCCTTTCACAACAGGCATCATTTGGATGGCAGGTTTCTCTTAATCACAATTACAAGCTTATCTAATGGCCTGGATGCGTCAGGTATTTGTATTTTTCTGTGGGAGTTTAGCATGAGTGTGGGAACACCAGGATGTTATAAGCATTAACCCAAAAACTCCATCCATAACATTTTGCCTGCATTGAGCATTTTTGAGACTCATTTTGCAGCCTGTTTGTGAGAAAAGATTCTGCACTTCTGTTTATGAATCAAGCTTCAGACTTGCGGATATCACTCTCTATGGCTTTCCGTCTGCATTTACGACAGCGGTGCGCTTCTCCTTTCTGGCGGCTTCTTGCTCATTCTCACACTTGCAGGCCAAACCAATGCCTTGGGTGCACAGATCCAGGAGGGAAATGACCTTCTGCCTCTTGGGAGAGCCTGCAGCCACATAAGCAAGCCTCAATAAAGAGGGGGCATTACAACACCCAGTCTTCACCAACAGATGTTGTTAAGTGCATTTTCTGAATATAGGCTAGATGCTAATGCTGCACTCAAGGTTTACGGGGAATGATCATTATATAACGAGGGCATTCCATGGTTCAGCTAAGGTAAATGAGAGCCAAAATAAAAAAGCGATACATTTTCACTTTTCACTATGTGATAATTGCCTTTGTTTCAATGTTTTGGCATAAGACCAAAATTTCAATTGCAAACTGATGAACTTGGTAACACTTTATTTGAGAGGGCACAAGTAACTTAGTAACCTAAGTTACTACTCAAGTGCAAATCATGAAGAAATGTAGTAATTGCATGAAATACATGAAATACACGCTATGATTGATTAATGATGAATGAACATGGGCTCAATACATAACTAACACTTAGTTTCTGGTTAATTAATTCATTAAGCAAGAGAGTACTGCTACAATATTTGTGCCCTTCAAGTAAAGAAGTGGGCCCCTGACCGACAGGGGCCCTAAAAAATCTGGAACATAATATAATTGGTCTAGGTTGGGGGCCCATTATGGTACGTGTGAAGGACTCAATCTTAACAAGACCTTCACTGCAGTAACACCAGAGTACACGTTCCCTACTAGCATGAAAATAGATAATCACCTACAAGTTTCTGCAAGGGTGACCTTGACAATAGCATGGCAAGAAAGAGGGACAGGAAGGAATCTGCATCTTGAGGAAAAATAGGGATCACTGGGAAGGGCCCAGGAATTAAACCAACCACACTAGAACAGTGTTTCCCAATCCAGTCCTCGGGGACACACAGATAGTCCACATTTTTGCTTCCTCCTAGCTCCAGAGCTGGGGGGGAGCAAAAACATGAACTGCCTGACAAGGAGCTTCGAGGGAGCAAAAATGTGGACTGGCTGTGAGTCCCCAAAGCCCGGACTGGGAAACACTGAACTGGAGCAAGCAGAAGGGTCCCAAACCCCATGACTCGGCATTCAGCAAAAAGACAGCGGCCCCATTATAACAAAACAAACAGCCTTAATAATCCAGTTCAATAACTCAAGAGTCTTCTGGAGAAAGGTTATACGTAAACAAGCAGAGGCTGCCTGCCAGCGCTATGCAAATGCATCCATTCATCTATTTGCCGGCCACGGATGGCTCAGTGTCACAGTCAACCCAGAGGAGCAGCTGGCCAGAGAGCGGGCAGCACGGAAGGATCTGGAAAGGGAGTCAGGAGTCAGGCTTGTTTTTGAGTTCCACAGGCTGCGGACACTTGAGCTGAGGACAGGCAGACGTAGCTATAAGGGGATGGTGTGTGTGGCTCAGAGGGTTACAGTAGGCTGCTGTGCCTGTTATCGGAACACTGCTGGTTCAGATCTCATGGTCTGCAGAATGATTTCACAGTTGGGTCCTTGAGCAAGGCCCTTAACTCCTAATTGCACCAGGGACTGTCTGACCCTGTATTCTCAATTGTACATGACTTTGGATAAAAGCATCTGCTAAATAAATAAATGTAGGTTAAAGCCTGGAGGTGGCAACAAAATTGGCTTTATTTGAAGTTGAACTTGGTGCAGTCAGCCCAGTTCCGTGGCAGGTACTAAAGGCAGGTCGCGAGCATGCATGTCCCCCCCCCCACATGACATTCTCAGAGGATTGGGCTGGTCTCAGTGCTTGGGCTCTAATCGGTTTGCAGGGTGGAGTGTGACTCAGTGGGTCACGTCTCTAGGCCTGTGAGAGAGCAGTCTTTAAAGGATGTCAGCCACGATCCGAATACTGAACCTTTATCTACAGTGATGTTTGCTCAATCAGAAAGGGAAAAAAATAACAATACAATATTCTACTGTATGTACATGACTCTTCCAAACTCAATAATAGCTTGCTTTCAACACAATGGACCTATAATGCTCCTCTCTTTAAAAACCCACACTGAGCTCTTATATAGGTTTTAACAGGAAATCAGGTAGGCACATGTAGGCCTGGGCAATATGGACCAAAAATCATATATTTTTTTTAACTGAATGGCGATATATACAATATATATCTCAACATTTTCCCCATTAAGTAAAAACAAAAAGGGTGGCACTTTACAATAAGGCTACCCATATAAAGAGTTTATGAATGCTTTATATTAATTAGGTTGTATCACTTTGTAAATTATTAATAGACAATTTTAAACAAGTTATAACAGTTTTCTTTTTATTAATGAGTTACTACCATGTACAAGTGGCAAACGGGAGCCTTATTGTAAAGTGGTACCATAAAAAGTCAGTTCCAACTCAGAGCCCAATGTCCCCAATGTCACACAGACACTTTTATTAACAGACAGCTGTACATGTACATGAAAAAAATGGCTCAAGAATAAACTACCGGCATATATCATTTTACCAACCAGCTCCTCTTCGCTAGCTTGTCTCGTGTCTGTATCAGTCTCCATGTTGTCGCTGCATGCAGGACTTGTGAGTGAGGGGGAGGGGCGGGTTGTGTTCGGAGAGGGGGCAGGATGAAGTTGTGCGAGAGAGACATGGGGAAGAGAGAGAGGCGAACTGGCGGCTCTATGCATGTGATATTAAAGCAACATCAATATAAACTATATTAAATTTCATATGAAAATATACAGCTATATCTGAAACATTCTATACATTGGCCAGCCCTAGATGTATTAAATGTATTAAATATGCTGGCATGTATAATTAGTCCATGCTGTAATGGAGGAAACATTCCATTACAGTGCCTGCGGTCAGAAGGTTGCTGGTTTGAATCCCAGAGGAACCACATCTCCGTTAGGTCCTTGAGCACGGTCCTTAACCCCATAAAATAATATTTCCCCGTGCTTCTCAGAGCATCTCTACGAATAGTAAAAAAAAAAAAAAAAAAAGACACTGTTCATGGTGGTCAGTTGGTGGCTGGAGCAGAGATCGAAAGGTCATACCGATACTTCTAAAACCACGGTGTAACACACAAGCAGTTACAACAGGGATGCATGCAACCGTGTCACACTTCAGCCCCATTCATACCGAGCACTAGTGTGATCCGCAAGTGGTCATCTCAACGGGAAGTCAGGTGTCGGGGGGTTATTCGCGTTTATTAATTCCATCTGACCCACAGAACGGTGTGCTATGTTCTTTCTCTCTCCAAACCGAGCCTGATGCCTTTTGCTAATCGGGTTACAGTTTTCATCCCCCCATCTTTCTCCGTAACCATCTGTTATCCCGTTCCTCCCAGAGCTCATTAAACCCACGAAATGGCAGAACCCCAGTTCTGTCACCCAGTTCTGCTCGTCATCCTAATTCTCACACCCCATTTTTAATACGTACAATCAATAGCATCTAAGAGGTTTAGCTACGTCAACCTTTAAAAGGTTTAGCTACGTCAACCTTTAAAAGGTTTAGCTACGTCAACCTTTAAAAGGCACTAAAACTTGCCTTTTTAACACTATAACATGGTGTGTGGCTCTGTGGGTTAGGGTGCTGTGGCTGTAATCAGAAGGTTGCAAGCTCAAACCCCAGAGTCAGGGGAGTGATCCCACTATTGGGTCCATGAGTAAAGCCCTAAACCCCAGTTTCTCTAGGGACTGCCTTCTGAACTGTACACCACTTTGGATAAAAGAGTCTGCTAAATAAGTAAAAATGTAACGTATCCTCATCCGGATGTCCGTTTAACAATGGTAATGTTACAAAGAAAACATGATTTGTTTTGATGCGTTTCCAAGATCACTCCTGTAAGAGTACACCGCCACGTGTGCCCAATTCCCGGCTCAGCCATGACTGATTGATGAGAAGCTTTTACCCCCAAGACATCAGCAAGCCACACAGGCATCTGTCTCCTGAGTCGAGCGGTAACCCCAAGCTCTGAGGATGCATCCTTCATGCTACTCCGGCCTGCAAACATTAATTTTTCTTTCCAAATCAAGTCCATTAGTCGTTAAGCATAAGAATCGATGCTTGTGTAACATCGAGGGACGTCCTCGACAGCGGTACCCGATCAATTCCACTGATTTCACGCTATGCTTGTAGGGTTAGGGTCAGCTGGGAACGCACAAACCAAAAGGCAGGTTCAAAATGTGGTAAAACTCCATGCCATAGTGCATGTCTTACTGCTACACACAAAGCTGGCACAAAGGTGATTCCAGAAAGCAGATGTCCTACATTAACCAGCCATGGGCCAAGGAGACTGCATCCAAATTCCTCCCAATTGGTCTGGAGAGACACAAACACAAGTCTAGATTCTAATACTGCTGTGCTTCATCTTTTATACAAAAATGCCATTAAAGATTTGAAATACCAGAGTGACAAGGGTGGTGTGCGGTTCAGTGGGTTGGGCTTTGATACCAGCAATCAGAAGGAGGTCAGTTCAAATCTCAGGTTTAACAAAATTATGTCACTGTGAGGCCCTTAACCTCCAATTCCAGGGACGTTCTGATGTTGCTCTCTCAAAAAAGTATGTTGCTTTGACTGAAAACATCGGCTAAATAAATGAACAAAATAGTATTCCATATTTGAAGAGAACAGCTAGTTTTGTACTTTAGCTACATCTGTGCATTTTGAAGATGCATTTCAACTAATATTACCTAATTGCACAAACAGCATTTCTAATGAAGAACACATTTCTATTCACAAGACTTTTCTGTCGCTACAAAACATCATTCCGCCATACATCCAGGTGTCAGTGACATAAATGAAAAAAACCAACCCAACAAATTTCAACCTGGAAAATGACTTGGGTTCATTCAAACATGCATAGTAAACATTACCACCCAACTCAACAGCCAGTGGCCATGGTGGTGGGGGGAAAAGAAACAGATAAAAAAAAACAAGGATTAAATTCAGTGAGTGAACCAACTACAACACAAGTGTGGAGGGTAGCTCAGTGGGTTACGACGGCATGCTTATGATCAGAAGGTTTTCAGGTTGAATCCCAGGGTTGGCAGAGTGATGGCATTGTAGATGCCTTGATTGAGGCCTTTGACCCCCGACTGCTCCAGGGACTGTCTGACCCTGTTTCTCAGGATGTATGTCGCTTAGATAAAAGTGCCTACTAAATAAATAGAAATGTAAAAATAAACAATATGGACTGTCCTGCTACAGGTTGCTCTGGAATTTGAACTCACCCGATTACAATGATCTGACATCACACCATTCTTTGACTGGATGCAGACAGCATTTCTGCCAGGGGTTTGACCCGTTTCTTTTCCCCCGTTTAACAAAATCACCCCACAGGCACCACATTAACAAAACACAATGAAGACTTAAGCGAGTCAGTAATAATTTGTTTTCATAGACCTGCTGAAATTAGGGATTATCAATCTGGCACTTTGAGACAGACTTGTTACATCGGCTTCAGATTGACGAAAGGCTTTTGTTGAATGTTTTCACCCCGGACCCAAAACCAGAAGCTCGCTGGGATCAGACTGCCTTTCCCAGTCCTTCCTGACCAGCAAGCCCTGGTGATGCCTCAGATGTACAAGTCGTGGTAAAGGTGTCACAGATTCTCTCTGTGTTAATAAGCACTAGGGCTAGGGTTAATAAGCACTTTTAACACGAACAGACTTGTCAATTGTCAGACAACGCAGCACCAAAAACTTTGTGAACGATAACAGCCTGGGCAGGACCGAAATAGAAATGTGATCATGGGTAACGTCAGCAGCATTTCACATATTTAATAAATGAATTTATTATTCTAAACACATCCCTGGCGCAGTATGGTTGCTCAGTATAGTTTCCTCATACCTGCAGGGTTGGGGGTTCGAATCCCACCTCTAATCTTTGTGGAATGTACATGTGAATTCTGCAGGTTTATTCCTGCAGTGAAGGAAATCGGTGTCTGCAAACGTGTGATGGACTGGTATTCCGTGTCGGCTGTACCCTAACCTGGGGCGCTACGCTGCCTGAGGTTCTGGTCGCCATGACCCTGAGCAGGACAGGCAGTAGATGGATGGATGGATAGAAGGTTGGATGGATGGATGTATAGAAGACGTATAACTGATGAACTTTTAATGCATACTAGGGACCAAAAACTAGTTAAAACAAAGAGTTTTAACTAGAGGTACACATGTAATCTGCAAAAATCCCCAGAGCCCATGTTCTCATTACCTGATGTTCTCATTTACAAGAACAGCTCAGTCCCTCTCATCACAACGGAAAGTCAAAACACCTACTGGGAATAAAGGTTAGTAAAAAAATATAACATACAGACGTGGACAAATTTGTCAGTACCATTACAGTTCATTGAATCAATGCTTCATTTCTCCTGAAAACGGATTCAATTAAAAGCAATTATCTAATGAATACCTGAATGCCTCTAGTATGTGATAGAGTAAACCAATAAAATTGTGAAAAGAAATGACTTTATTAGAGTTTATTTTACAAAGATATGCTAAAATAGTATGGACAGATTTGTTGGTACCCCTAAAGCAGGGGTGGCCAATCTTATCCGCAAAGGGCCGGTGTATATGCAGGTTTTTGGGATAACCTGTTGGTCAGCTGTTTAAACCCTGGTGTGAGGACTCTTCAGCCAATCAGTCCTCTAATTAGGGAGTTGCAGCGAAAACCTGCATACACACCGGCCCTTTGCGGATAAGATTGGCCACCCCTGCCCTAAAGAGACTATTTTCCTTGCATTATAGTCATGTTTCAAACTCAGTGTTTAACCATAATTAGTAAAACAGGTGCCTTCAAGCTTTTCATCAGCCATTCAGCATATTTAAAGGGAAAGAACATGCTGCTGTTTTGTTTGGTATCATTGTGTGAATCGCACTGAACATGGACCAGAGAAAGCAAAGGAGAGAGCTGTCTGAGGAGCTCAGAAAGAAGATTAGAGATAACCATGTTAAAGTTAAAGGCTGTAAGACCATCTCCAAGCAGCTTCATGTTCCTGTGACCACAGCTGCCAATATTATTAAAAAGTATAAGGTTCATGGGACTGTAGCCGACCTCCCAGGATGTTGGATGCCAGGATGCCAGTGGATGTGCAACCCCAGGTTGATCAGAAGGATAGTGTGGATGGAATCAAGGAAACCATCCAAAACCATTCAAGCTGAGCTCCAAGGTCAAGGTATGTCACTTTCCGATCGCAAGATCCATCGTATTTTGAACAATAATGGGCTCCATGGAAGAAGACCCAGGAGGGTTCCACTATTGACAGATAAACATAAAAAAGCCAGAGTGGAATTCGCCAAAATGCATGTTGACAAGTCCCAAAGTTTCTGGGAGAATGTCCTTTGGACTGATGAGACAAAACTGGAGATTTTTGGCCTGTCACATCAGCTTTACGTCTACAGAAGGAAAAATGAAGCTTTAAAAGAAAAGAACACCATACATGCTGTGAAACATGGGGGGGTTGGTTTTGATTTGGGGCTGTTTTGCCACATCTGGCACAGGGAACCTTGACTCTGTACAGGACACAATGAAGTCTCAACACTACCAAGGCATCCTGGAGCAAAACATACTGCCCAGTGTCAGGAAGCTCAGCCTCAGTCACAGGTCATGGGTCCTCCAACAGGATAATGACCCAAAACATACAGCTAAAAGCACTCAAGAACAACTGAGGAAAAAAAAAACAGCCCAGTATCTTAATCCTATTGAACATCTATGGAAAGATCTGAAAATTGCAGTGTGGAGACGCCACCCTTCAAACCTGAGACAGCTTGAGCAGTTTGCTCAGGAAGAGTGGGCCAGGGCGTAGCTTGAACCCCCAACCCTGGAGGTGTGAGGTAATAGTGCTACCCACCGCATCACCCCCGCCCATTTAAATGCAACCAGCCCAGTAAATAAAAAATATATCGTCATCTTGGCATGGGTCTGCTGCTGTAATATCAGACCATTTTTGATCCTGCAACTACAAAGCAATAATTTAACTACTGCCAGGGCTTTATTGCTGAAACAGTGGCCAAAAGGAACACTTGTATTTTGTTACAAGCCTGATTACAGGCAGACTCACTGCGCTCCACTGTGCAAATCCCACGTCCATGTGGTTTGCTCAGCACTCTACGTAAAGGCCAGGCTCCCACTTGTACCCTGAGCCGCGGCAGCGTTTGTCGCCGCGGTGTCCCTTTCCGGCGCCGTCAGCCGTATCTGAGAGGGCAGCTGGTCAGACTCTCTGCCCAGAGCCGGCAGACCCGGGCCTGGGATTCCAGACACGAGCCACAGATTAAAACGGCGGCTGAGAAGGAACGTGCTGCGAGGGAGCACGGAGCGCTCGCTGTGAACACCCCCCCGGTCCACGTGCAATGACACACCAGCAGGCTACTGATCATCAGGACTCCTATAGCCAGAGAACGACCTACAAGCTAAAGACCTTCTGCCGACGGACCAGGGAGTATTATCATTATTATTATGATGAACGGCAACAACAACAGTAATTAACAATGTCAAGTTGCTATTAATAAATAAATAATAATGTCGAATTGTTAGTAAAATAACAATAACAATAATAATTATAATCAATAAATAATCATTATAATCATCCTTATTATTATTATTATTATTATTATCATAATCATCATTATTATTGTTGTAGGACTTGGCGATTTTCTCAGAAAATGTCAATTGCATTATAAATAAAATGTATTATTATTTTTATTATGTGGACTCTGGGGGTTCCATGCCACAAAGTCGCTCTGGGTACTTGAGCAGAACGTCAACCGCAGCATGCAGATCGCACACTTATGGCTCCTCGGGATACAATGCGTTCCACTTCCTGTCATAACTCAGCCATCCCCGCCACCAGGCCTGCTGATACTCAGGGCTTTACATCACGCCTAAGTTTAGCCTCATAGCTCTTGCTTTCAGTTACTTTTTCCTTCATTCCTTCACCCCAGGCACGATTTAAAATGTATCATTGAACCAGTGAGAACATTGAGATGGAAGTTTTGAGTGAAGCTTGTCATCATAAATAAACATCGACTAAAGAGTTTTTAGATTCCAATAACAGATATGTATTCATTATTAACCAGTGGACCATGTCAATGTACTTTGCACCCTAAGCCTCCATTTTAATAAACTAGTGACAAAAATCGTGCAAAATCGTATGTTTACATGTATATTTTTCTCTGGTCTCGCAGACGAGAGGATAATCAGATCTTTTAAATGCCACATTCAAGCAGGACGAACTATGGGTAGCCTTAGCCTGCAAGCAGATTACAGAACGGAAAACACGGTCAGGAACTGGGGCTTTGCAGAATAACAATGACAATCAGGAATCTCCATCCCAATATGACAGAGAGGTTACTGGGGACTACGGAGTTAAAGCAGAAACAAGTCCAGGACTAACATAGTTACAGAAAAGCCAAGAGTGTATTGGGATTAAGACATATTTAAGGCATGCAGGAAGAGACAAGCTAGCACAGGGGCTGCCATTCAAAAAATAAATGCTTGTTATATTTCACCTCCAGCAAACCTCATTCAGGTATTAATTATAGGCTTGAAGATTAGCTAATTAGTTTAATCAGACTGCCTGGTGGTTGAACATAACAAAACATGAGGAAGGTCTGCTGGTGCCCTAAGAGAGGATTGGGAAGGAGAGCAGCACACAGGATCTGGGAGCCATGTGAATGTATATGAAGGTCCTACCAGACGCCAGACTATGACACAACTCTGGGCTCATTAGTTAGCGCTGTACGAGTCTCAGGGGGAAGCAGACATATTTTGACAAAGATTCTCTACATCGACATCATTAACTGTTGTTTCATGAATATTTAAATGCTCCCTACTGTCAGACTTTGAGTATAACATCCCACACAACAGAAATACAGGCTTACAATAAAATACAATATAAAAACCAGACAAATGAATTCAGAATATCATTCATTTAGATAAACCAAGTTTTACAATACGGCTATACAATGTCTTTCCAAAATGAGTCAACATTTTACTTTTTCACTCATACTACCATATGATAAAAAATAAATGTGTTTATCAAAGATGAATGTTTATTAATAATGTTTGAGTGTAGCAGATTCTCTCATGTATTTTATTTGCTTATCCAAGCACAACATGGATAAGCTTTTCTGAAGAACATTCTTGAGGAGTGGTAAATATCTGTCTGCACACACACACACACACATACACACACACACACACACACACACACACACACAGCTGAGGGAATCTTCTCTTGTATCCATCATAAACCATGGGAACCGATTTTCCCAGTGCCTTCTGGGTCAGGCGCTGCAATCACACAATGGCAGCACGGAAAACATGGGCAGATTGATGTACAGACTGACTAACCATGTATAATTATTAAAATGCTGAGATTTACATCCAAAAATAGAGAGCTGAAGCTCTACCGTAATCCACAGCATTTAAGGGGAACCACCTTTTAGATAAAATACAGAAACACAGATGAAGGTGAAGGATTTACAAACTTTCACTTCCACACATTTACTACTGCTCTCCCGTCTTGCATAAATATTCAGATATTAAAGGGAAGCATCACTGTAACACAGATTAATAAACACAAGTACAGACTGTCAACAAGATAATCAACCACATACAACCTTACAAGGGGCTGCAGGCTACAAGTAAAATAATTAAAAGACAAAAGACACCAACACTGATTTTATACACTACTGTCATCACTGACAGGCTTTACAGCCAAGTTCTGTTTGTTAAATCCTCTGTTAGCGGTGTAAGACACTGCATACAGAAAAGCATCTCAGTTCACTGCTAAAGATGTGGAGTTCATATGTAAGAATTCAATCAGTCTGGCCCGTTTTTTTAAGTTTAAATAATGATGCACTTGTCATCTTCCAGATCACTTCTTCCTTGACTCCAGAGAACCTGCATCTTCTTCATCTGAATCCGGAGCAGGTTTTAGCTAAGGGATCAATCATGCTGTGCTCTTAAATCTCCCCTTCCTCCTGTGCTGTGGCTTCCACAATGGCTGCCATCACCACGCTCAGACATCCCAGAGGTACTAGGCAGCCGGCCCTGGAAGAGCCCAACGCCATCCAATAACGGCTGTCCCTGCAAACCCATTGCCAAAATGGCATGTGACTGCCTCTGATCATACCTGCTCCACAACCCCTTCCATCATTGTCGTTGCTATGGTTTCAGCCAACAGACATCACACACAGGGGAATTATATCTCAAATATAGTAAGCTGTGCGGATATTAAGAGATACAGTACACATGATGCACAGAAGAAATGGATACATATTAAAATAAGCCTTGTTTAAGTCTCCATGACTTCAAACAACGAAGAAAACAGACTTTTAACTAAAAAGAATAAAGAGAAAAGACTATTTCCTTGAGCAGTCTGGTCAGGCATCATTTGGCTCCTTTAACTTCCCGATGTGAGCAAACATGAACATTTCTGCCAAAAAGACAAAAGACAAAACCTGCACCAACTTGACATCCAAATTCAGAGGGAGACTTTTATCACCCCTGAAAGAGCAATTTCCAAAGATACTTTTTCTGTGCTTGTCATAGCACACTAACTGTTGGGCTTCCTGCATCTTCACAGTCTGGAGGACGGATCTTTTTTCCATAGTTACCTACCATGCATAACTAGCTCACGCTGTGACGAGCACGTGTTATCACATATAACGAGCTTCATGTCTACTTTGGGGAGATTTTCAGAAAGAGAAAACTTGCTTTTCTTGGCGGTGCACCGAACACAGGTTACCAAAATAGAATATTTATCGAAGTAATGTAAAACATTCATTTTGTGTAAACATTATGCACGGCATACATTTTAAATTAAAAATACCAGAGTATTTTGTAACCACCACATTACTCACTATCATTATGTAACAATAGTCACCCTACAACAAAAGACATTAATATGTGTCACTGACATTTAAGGTTAATTTAAACAATAATTAAAAGCATCTCACCATTAATACAGTAACAGTATTATATATATGATATATATGACACAGTATGGTTCCAATTGTTACATGGTGACCTCTTTTTAAATTTAAATCTGTATTCTAAACATTCCATGAACACATGAGAAAGCTATAGGAACACCCTCAACAATTCAGAGCAGGCAGACAACAGCAAAAAATGAATTTCAATTTAACAACCTAGGCAATTCAGTATGTGACAGTGAGGAGATGACTGCAGTACTGCGAGACTGAAGCTATCAAAACTTGGCTTGGAATTGAATGAAACTAATTACTTGATGCTCATAATGTCACAGTGGGCTACTCCTTGGAATTATTCACTCTGCAAACTGTCTCAGTAATACAGAACCAAGCTGCAAAATGTCCATCTAAATGTCTTCTTGAATAAATTTTTAAACAGCTGAAAGGCACTGGTCAGCTCTGACGATGAGGTGTGCAATTGTGAAATTACATGCATTAATTGTCACTCTGCATAGCCCTCAAAGGGGGACAAACGCCGGGAAATATGCCATAAACTGTAAATGCACCAAAATTAGATCATATGTATTGCTCTTCATGGTATGCATCACAGAAATACTCACCTAATGAGTGTCATTCTTTTTGTGTAGTAATTAAACATTTTCCATATTTCAACACACGGCACTTCAATAACAGCCTTTAGTCGATGGTCTTGTAGCAAACAGAGTTTCACATTATATTGTGGCGTACAGATTGGCCATGGCGTTGTATTGTGCAACAACAAGGCTGGAGGCAATATAAATCAGCCACAAGGTGGTGTTTATTGCACCCGAACATTCACTCTAACAACTTAAAACACACTGCCTGGTGCACAGTCACCCACGCACGGTGGGCCCACGCATATCACTATTTACAACACTTAACATTAAACGCTATATGTGACATTACTTTCCAAGACAACGACAACACAATGGACTACACAAAGCTATTAACATTAATTACAGGTCTGGCACTGGTCCAATATGTCTTGCTACCTGCTGGATCCCACCAGAACTGCAATATAAATGTTACCATACACAAACAATTGATTCAAAATGCATTATTTATTTTTTATTTATTATTATTTTACTACCCCAAAACTCAGCCAATGTCAGTCTTACAAAACAAGAAGCTAAACACAGATCGACAGCTGACAACCTGCAGCAGAATAGTGGTTGTCTGCAATGAGATCATGAAAATACTGTCATTTAATATTTAATAATTTCCTCATACACCATCCTTGTGGGTCCTTGTCTAGGCTTGAGCAGTAGTGAGGTAATACGATATATCGTGGTATTTTGGGTTTGCCGTGGGCAGAGCGCGGAAATTTGATATCTTGGCAATAAAATCTGAGGGGGGAGGGGCATTCAGGCAATGTTAATACTGAAAATACCATGTACCGCTGTTTGGGCGGTATGGAAAATTACATGCCCTGGCCTACTTCTAGCAACTTAAGGAAGTGATTAATTGTCATTGTTAACACATTACAGTACAGAGTGCACAACAACAAAACGTGTCCTCTACATTTAACCCATATGTGACATTGTGACATAGCAGGGGGCAGCTAATTCAGCACCCAGGGAGCAGTTCATGGGGGCGGTACCTTGCTCCAGGTACCTCAGGGGTACCTTGCTGGTTGGGATTCGAACCAGCAACTTTTTGATCACAAGCATGCTTCCCTAACCATTATGGAACCCACATAGGGTGACGGTAGGGGTTGGGGGGAGTTTAATTTTTTTCCTGTGTACAAGGCTGGGGTACTAGCTGGATGAGATGCCAATCCACTGCACTCACACACTACAAACAATTCAGAAATGTCAATTATTCCAACTGCGTGTTTTTGGACTGCAGGCAGAAGCCCACACAACACGAGGGGAGGGTCGGCAGTGCCGGTGATTTAAAGCTGCTGGTGCTGTTGGCGAGCTAAACTATTAGGAGCAGGTGCTTTTAGCCCCCGCAGTCGATTTTGCTGGCTGGGAGGAACATCCCTTCGGTTCATTTTGCCAGGTGGGGGGGTGTAACTGCTCGCAAATTCGTGAACAGTTTCCTTCAGACTAACTTTTTGATTCTGAGAGTATATGATGAAACCTGTGTTTAAACCTGTAATTTGACTCACTCAAGATTTATATAAGCATAAGGCACAATTAGCTATGTAGGATAATAAAATATTAAATAAATTCTGACTTCTAGCTCACATAGCCCCCGTGTATATTTTGGTCAAAGGAGGATATTACATTCATAACAACAGCAAACCTCAACCCCGAAACCCAATATATATCAATTCATTTTGTTTTTTCTCAGCAAGATAGCTAAAACTACATATTTGTTAAGTATAGGTCTATATCTAATTTAAAAATAAACTTTATTACGAAACAGAATTTGATAGTAGGCAACGTGTGGGTTTTTGTGCATGAGTAAAAAAAGACTCAGATGGAAAAAGCAGTAGAAAATGGCATTTCCTCAAACCTACACGGTGTAAATAAATTAATAGAAGCAGCATGAAAAATATAGATACTACAGTCATTTTAAAACACATAGCCTTGGAAGCCCATGAGAATCATTCCGTTATCAAGAGAAAACAACATTTGCTTTCTCATGATATTGAGAAAATTATACCAGTATCACAAGAACACCATATAAAACATTATAATGATATTTAAGAACATAAGAAATTTACAAATGAGAGGAGGCCATTCGGCCCATCAAGTTCGTTTGGGGAGAACTTTAATAGCTCAGAGTTGTTAAAATCTTATCTAGCTCTGATTTAAAGGAACCCTGGGTTTTAGCTTGCGCTACACTAACAGGAAGACTATTCCATACTCTAACTACACGCTGTGTAAAGAAATGTTTCCTTAAATTCAGTTTAAAATGTTCTCCCGAACATTGCCATTCTCAGCTTAGGTAATATATAGATTTTAGTGACAGAAAAAAAGAAACTCTTTTTGGAGGGATGTTGTGGGGGTGCTATGGTCACTGTAGGAGGGGCAAGAGCACCCCCCAAAGCTGTAAGAACAACACACAATCCCCACACACAGGGCCAGATCTGAAACACCAACCCTGGAGGTGTGAGGCATCAGTACCAGCCGCTGAACCGCCATACCACCCACCACATATATCGCGATATATTTTATTCTCTTAGTTCTCTGTTTACGCAGCATATAAAGCATTTCAATTTGCTATCAAATAAAACTATCTACTAATGTGCAGAGAAAACAGCCTTAAGTGTCTTGCTTCCTCATTTTTCTGTACTGCTGCCACTGCTGTGTGTGTGTGTGTGTGTGTGTGTCGGGCATTTCTTCAAGATCCGTTTAAATTTGGCCAGCTGCAAAATAATGTGTTGACGTCCTTGAAGACTGAAAAATAGAACACCCTGGTCTGAACAGACTTCATAAGACAATAGATAAGAGAGTCTGCTTCTCGCTCACCCCACACAAAGGAAGAATTTTTTTATCTGGCTTATGATCAGAACCACAATAACAGTGCAGTCTCTGCAGTTAATGGCGGACAATGGTACGGTAGGGGAGAAAATGCCAATTTTCAAGGTCTCCTGTTCTACATGATAAACGATGTACCCTTGTGCCAAAGTTGACACATGTCAGCAAAACACCTGCCTGGAACAGAGACGAGCTGGACACTGAAACGTGATCAGTGTTAATGATTTTACATCAAGGGTTCCTAATACTTTTAAAAATCAGACGAAATTGTTGTCTTCTATTCTGGGATCCCTATGAAACACCAAGTTCAGGATCATGGACTTTGCTTTCTTTATGAGACCAATAAAGATTAAATGGAGAATTCAGGCTACCCCTGAATGATAACATCAGCACAGACAAGGAATCTACAGCCAGGAATCTAGAGAAGTAAATATTTGTAGTCTTTTATATAAAAAAATACATTGCCGTCGCCCAAAACCAAATCTCTGTTCTAATATTTGTTTCATGTTTCAAGCTATAACTTGATTTGTAGAAGTATTACAGCTTGCAGGCAGACATCGATCAATTTTCTTTGCAGACAGATTGTGAGACAAGGTTTTGTTGGGTCTGGAAAACCTACATTTATTTATGTAGCAGACCGCTTTTACCCAAAGTGACACACTTTTGAGAGAGCAGGGTCAGCCAGTCCATGAAGCAATTAGGATGCTGCAATTAGGGCCTTACTCAGGGACCCGACAGTTACATCACTCTGTCAACCACAGATTTGAACTGCCGACCTTCTGATCAGGCACACAGAGTCCTAACCCACAGAGCCACAAATCACCAAGAAATATGCCGAAGAAAGAACAAACTAGAACTTTTTAGCAGAGGATAGAGAATCTACTGATTTTGTGTATGAATGTGGAGATCGGATGGAAGATAAAGGCAGTCATTCTGTAGTATTTTTTTTTACCTTCTCAAGGGCAGATCCTGCAGCCGAAGTGAGCATGATCATTATACAAAGCTCTTAGTGAGATCTGAGGGGCTTCCATTATTGAACCTGGTAGCAAGGCAATCATGACCTACAGCATGCAGCCGCTAACTCAGGAGTGGCCCAAAGTTAGAATTAAAAGGGATATTTCCAAAATTCACACAGTCCACAGGATATTTTTATGAAAATTTCTGAGGACAAGGACAGTTTTGGAAATGTAACAAAAGTTCTTTGCTGGATTAGTTGAGGACTAAGTGAGTTTTGGTTCCCAACACTGTATCACATGATGAAGAAACCAGAGATTAGGTCATTGTTGGTCTCATCTCAGAAAAAAAGATGAAAGCTGATTTTTGGAAATTTTACTCTTCAATTCCACGCAATGATTGCAGGTACGAAGGACAACAGGATGCTTTCATCTACAAAATTCCTGTTCTGTTTTTGGTAAATGTTTGGGAGACAGATAGCTGAATCAAGGGCAAAGCAATTAGGACCATCAGCAGTGAATAAAGAAGGGCATGGAATTAACCTACCATTAATTTATCTGTAATTGATCACTGTTCCCAAGGGTAAACTTAGCCAAACTCCAATATTAGCTAGAGGCAGATACCAACACACCACAAGTTACAAAGGATGCGATTATCAACCGTATCCAGTGTCACATCAAATATTCCTCAGACACTGACACAGAGCAGGGTGACAAAGCTGATTCCTGACATGTGAGGATGGCACATGACCTCACTAGGTGTTTTTAAGCTGTCAGTCAATGTTTTCTTATAAAACAGCAGAACTTAGCCAATAGGAAACAAGGCGTAGACAGGTGCGCAAATAAGGAAAACCTGCACTGCCAACCTTGAAGTTAGATACGACTTGTCTTAAACAAATATGGCACTTTCTGCTGATAATACAATGCCCAAAGTAGGATATGGCTAGGTTAAACAATATTTGAAAACGTACATCAAAGCAAAACAGTATAATAGTTGTAAACACACAAGTTAAATACCAACACAAATTAAATACCAAAATAGCAAGATGGTGGTCCTGTGGGTAGCACT
The DNA here is from genome assembly GCA_026781145.1 of Hippopotamyrus pictus. NCBI lineage: Eukaryota > Metazoa > Chordata > Actinopteri > Osteoglossiformes > Mormyridae > Hippopotamyrus > Hippopotamyrus pictus. The sequence continues at coordinate 26,069,527 of JAODLC010000001.1, forward strand.
TGTCCTGTCAAATCCAGAGCAGCAGGCTCAGTTCTGGCTGCGGTCCTCACGTTTGCGACAGCTTAATACAGGTACTTTCCTCCTGCAGACACACAGTTCAGGTTAACCGGGGACAGTAAATCGCCCTTAACGCATGATTGCGTGTGGGCGTCCTGAGAGCCAGAGGTGCATCCTCCCCTTACGCTCTACTCGACTGGAGAGGCTCTGCTTCACCATCGATCTGGACCCTCACAGAAATAGGTTGCTCCTATGACTAATGACCAACACTCAGATCACTACTTAGATAACTACTCCCCACAACCCTAACCGAGGTAAGAGGCCAGGATTTGGATGGAGCTGTACCTGCTTAGCCTTATATATACAGCTGTGGAAAAAAATAAGAGACCATTCTATATTTTTAAACAAATCTGCATTTTTAAACCCTAGTGAAATCCTGGTTCTGCTGGCAGAAGGCTACGCTGAGCAGCAGGTTGCTTCCAGGTTCAAAATTTCTCAAAATACACAAGAATAAGGTGATGCAGGAGATACTGGGAATGACCAGAAACCAGCCAGGTAAAGGGCGGAAGCGATTTTCCCATGCTAGGGTTTACTATGAACTTATCTGAAAGTTTTTCATGATTTGAAGGAAGACATCAAGTAACCTTCAAAAGGAATGGGAAACAATAAGTGCAGGTAAGAACAGAGGTGGACATTTCAGGTCCAAAAAGCAAAAATTCAAACCACGATTTTGTTTCAACTAACCAGTTGAGTACTCTGTGACTGTGACTCTTTATGCTCAACTGGTCGGTTGAAACAAAATCCTGGTTTGGATCTTTCCTTTCTGGACCTGAAATGTCTGCCTCTGGGTGTGAAGTGCACTGCTAGGATAGTTTGTATCAAGCTCCTAGTAGCAGGACTGAAGTCCCATATAGCAAGGAAGAAGGCCTTCATTAATGAGAAACAGAGAAGAACCAGGCTGCACACTCATAAACTGAGAAATGAGTGAAACAAAAAATTGTCCTGTGGTCTCTTCATTTTCTCCACAGCTGTTTCTAAACTGCTGTGTGAATAGGTCAATAAAAGATTCAGTTCAATACATTCACATGCACTTGTGTTGATAAGGAGTTCTGACTTCATTTGATCCAATGTGCAGCTCTGTTCTCATGCTAGGAAATTCTGAGAGACATCTGTGATGGTGTACCCAGGTCCTGAAACCACAGTGTAGTATCATCGTAGACATTTCATTGCAATTTCAATTCTAGTGGTACCTGCCTACCGATACTGTCACTCTCTTAACATGAAATGTTTTCCTTTTGCACGCGGTTAGTTTGGGCCTCGTCTCCCTGTTCACTATATTGCATGAACTTGGTAGCATATAAACAGCCAGTACAAGTATTTAGACATAAATCAGAGCCTTATCTTACTATTTTAATCAACACCAGCACATTAGATATAGTCTAGTTTTTAAATTCATCTGACATAACATGCGAACATCAGTGAAGCTGTTTCAGGGAAATTACTTTATTGACAGTATTACATCTATAGTAAAAAGATAAAATCGTCATAGTGGAAATCCACACTTTTCATAGGACAGAAATGATACATACAGCTGAGATTGAAGCTTGAGATCTGAGCACAGGGTCGGTCCGTTTATATACAGCACCCCTCGACAACTATTTCACATTATCAGAGCTACAGGGGTTATACATCTACCATGCCACTTCTGTTAACAGACACCGTTAGTTGCATGGAAATTTGTCATTTTGAGCCAATCTTGCAAAATACATGAACATATGAACTATGAATGTGTATCTTGATTTACTCTCCTTTCTTATAGATGGGGCCCAAAGAAATTCCTTAACTATGCAAGAACATCTTGGAACGTTAGAACAGCAAAACTCAGCATATTGGCAGACTTTGCTTAATATCTCCTTTGCTCAACTAAGCTCAACAACGTAAAGGTCACGGGTTCAAATCCCAAGGATCACACATAAATTGTAACCCCTATACTGTAAGTTGCTGTGGATAAAAGCAGCAGACAAATGTAAATGAATATATGAGAAAAGACCCTTGACTTTCTCTTGCACAAGGACCCCTAAACTTCACAATAACTCCAGGAAACTGGTGACTACGCTTCAGTGGAACCCAAACAAATGCACAGCCTCTTCGTGAAAGAAAAACAATGAAGCAGCCCATGCCAGATCAGGCCGCAAACCCATCATCCCCTGTAGGTACATTCCCCTAAAGGAGGATTCCTGCCAGAACATGTACCAAGTCTGTGTTTTTCATCACAAAACAATTTCACATGCATCCAAGAGATATTTTAGTCCATCGCCCCTTGAACAGAGCCCTGGATTTTCCAAAACAAATCACAGCTGCTTACTTCATAAAGGAATTTTTATTAGAAGTGTATGAAAACAAGAATTCCCTCTACAAATCATCAGCAATTTTCTGATCTCAATAATCCCAGCCTGATTGGCTCCTTGTCTGTCTCCCAGCGAGTGTAGTCAGCTCGTTAATACATCATGAAAGAAAAAGAAGTAACCCCCCCCCCCCCACCACTGCCCAATGGATCTACACTGTCACAGGAAGATAAAAGCTATTTACTGAACGGAAAAATTCCTGAGGACTACAGAAGCAACCGGGATAACGGCTCTGAATTCCCATGGTCCAGGAACAACCGTGCGTAGGCTAATATTATTAGATTCCCTTCCCAAAGCATGACAGTCCAATAAATGCAGCTATTCATCACTTCAGTCCCCAAAGAAAAGGACACCGAGGAAAAAACCCAGCCGTGCACCAGCACTGTCACTTTATTGCAGTGCCCCAAAATAACTGCTATTGTTTATATAATATTTATTATCGGGCTGACATTTATTTTTGTCTGTCTGTCTGTCTGTTTGTTTATTCACTCATTCATGCTATTTATGTGTGACTGTGCTGCTCTCACCTTTGCCTAAATTCTAAACATTCCAATGTTGTTTACATGTATATTGTGCGTTAGTCTTACCTTGATTATTTATTTATTTATTTGTACTTTTCCTGTTTACATCTGCACTTTATGTATATATGCACTGAATGCATTACTGCATTTGGTTGACGAGACAATAAAGCCCCACTTGGCTTGACTTGACTTAAATATTTGCAGATGTGTTTCCCTCAAAAACCTGCCCACACCAGGTATGGGCGACTAGTCAACCAGTGATCAGCACCTACCTAAAACCCGGGTTTAAGCCAAGCAGTACACAAGAATTATTGGGTAATAGGAGGTTTAACAAGAATAGGGAAGGTGTAATTTATAATCAATGCCTAAGGATGAAGTTTTCAAAGTGGTTATTCCTGGAAATTTGGGATTCTGGATGGACTTAACATTTCAGTAATAAGTCAGTCATCAAGGGCAAAAAAATTCCAACAAATCTATAAAAACAGGAGGAATGGAAGACAACATGAAGTACACAAACAGCCCTCCCTATCCAAATAAGCCATAAATTATGACTGTAGGCACATGACTGAGCCAAAAATCATGAATAGGAGCACAGCAGTGATGAAAAAAAATATAGGCCTATATTCAAACTCAATGACCAGACAAAGTCTATTTTGAAGTTTCTAGCATTGCTATGCCATCAAAAAGCCTAACGTAACCCAAAAAGTAGAGGTCTCCCACATTTCTTCCTCAACCGACGGACTGGAAATTATAGCACCACTTCGACACACCCCTCCCGGGAAACTCTAGGCCTAAATCTGACATTAAAACACAGAAGCCCTACTCAGCTTTTACAGATGTGAAACATGCCCTGTGTTGGAGATCTGACCGCTGACAGGCTCTGTATGTACACCTGATCTACTTTGGGTCACGAGCCAAACCACAGCAGCACAACAGCATGGCCAATGTCCACATCAAGAAAACAGTCCTGGTACCAGTGACCGTTAAGGGAGGCCCATGTCCAATTATTGGGGAGGAGGGAATAAGCAACCTGGTGATAAAAACGGCAAAACAGAACTTCCCCTGTAAATAAGGAGAACATTCAGTGCCTTGGAGAAAGTTAGCACATACGTTAATGGGAGGTTACATGTGTGCCACACAGAGATAAGGCTGAACATTCAAACTGAAGGTTATCTAATGGTGGGAAGGGCTGTCCGGACATCAGGATAAGTATGCAGCAACCTATAATATTCATCAATTGATATACTAACCAGAATTCTAAAATAAGGTTTTAGTTGAAGTAAGATTGAGAGAGGAACAGTAAAGAAATCAGCGTTTTTCAGACGTCTATGTGACTGAAATATAACATGCAAGTAATTCGCTGTGAAAAAAGTCACCTTGCAGTTAAAGGTACAGGGTTGTTCACCACATGGGTTTTTAAGTTACCAGTGACCAAATGCAACATAGCAACCCTATATGGACTGATATACCCGGCAATAAAACCATACCTTAATATCACAATACAGGCAGATCTAACCATAACGCCACAAATGGTTATGGTTCCAGGCGTGGATGTCACCGCTGTCATTTTCCAGCCATTGGTCTCATGAGTACGCCGGTGCAAAAAAAAGAAAGGTTCATGGAAAGACGGATAAAAGATGGAAACCCTAGACATGAATGGACTTCATAGACCGCGCACACCGGCTGACAAAACGCTGATGATCTGTGCTGTACGCAGGAATAAGTGACTCGTCGGCTGTGTTTTCAAACAATTAATAACCCCGAGGCGCTGTCAAGGACTCCATTCATTTTATTTACTGATATATAAAATCGTCCAACTTTTCCACCTACAAGGTCGAAGCATACCGGCAGCTGTGGGGAAGCTGGGTTCACAGCGGCCGTATGTTTAAATTGCCACGCCCCTTCACCATCCACTAAATACGCGCATAGCCGGGAATAAACTGCGATGAAGAGGCATGAGCAAGCATGCAGGAAACCCGAACAGGGCAATTATAACAGTGGATCAGTGCATTTTAATTTGCAGAAAAGCATTTGCGCAATCATATACCCCTGAACAGACGCGACAGCATCCCTCCTCCCAACCTGCCCAATAATGCGCGCATGAAATATCGCAAATAATGATCCCAAGGCGTTCTTCTGCCAAACGTGTACCGACCTGCTCTTTTCGCTTCTGCCATCGACCACAGGGGCTCTCCTCCAGGATTTCGCTCTCATCTTCGCTCTCCTCCTCTTTTCCCCCAGACCCCGAGTTTCTCTCCGGGACGGACATAGTCATTTTTTCCTTTTTTGGCTTTAGATAGGTTTTATTCCTCCTTGTCCTGTTTTAAAACGTAACAAGGCTCTTGTCGCTTAAAAACGTTGCGTTTATTTAAAATAAAAGGGGGCCGGGGGGTCTCCGGCTTTAGAAATAAGACGCCGACCGCATCAGACGGAGTCCAGCTGGTCGCCGACCGCACACGCAGCCTCCGACACCGCACAATGCAAGCGCCACCATCAACGCATGGAAAAAGCTCTCAAAGCATAAAAACCGGCGAAAAATCCCACACCATCGGGTTTTATGTTTAATAACTGGATCCTCCAAACGTATTGTGCGGACCCACTTAAAAAACAATCAAAACAGGATTTCCTTAAACAGAAAACCGGCGCATTAAAAATACTGTCGCCGGCGATCAGTTATAATGTAAAACGGCGCATCCGGTCGCACGACTTTATTTCCTTGCCGCAGGTCTTACTTTCTACATGTATGTGCATAAATCCCATCGCTCAGCGTGTCACGCATCTTACAAAGATGTGTGTTGTTCAGCCTCCGGAGAATTTATTTCGCTCTCCAGGCTACCGTAAAGTTTGTAAAGCCAGTGCGCGAAAAATTCGAGGCGTGATCAAAAATCTTGTGCACAGCGAAATGTACTCCTACAGATATAGGCGTCAGAGTGAGGGTTATTAAACGCTCTCCTCTGTCTAGTCTTAATGAATTAACTGAAATCTATGACGCTGTTAAGGTGGCAATTTTGTCTGTTTCCATTTACCTTAAACGGGGAATATCTCAGAATCCTCTTATGCTATTCTACAGCTGGATCAGGCGACGCTATAGTAACAGTGTAAGTCACATGGTTGAGGTCCAGGCAAAGGGTTAGGGCTGATTAATGTTAGCGGTCCTGCAGGGACTTAGGCAGGGTCAGCTTTAGGGGCGCGCTCCGATTATAGCCAATCACAGAGCAGCTCTGACCGCTGCGTAAGTAAAAACCGTGACAGCACCAGGGCAATGTGTGAAACATTATAATAGCAACATGCAAATCAAATGACCTCCCACAGAGCCATCCAATACAAACTGAATTACACATTAGACCATAACTTCCCCATGCACTTCCCTCTACAAATGCAGCATCACTACATGAACATAACAATAACTTTTAACTGTAATCAAAAAAAATCCTACCAGTTATATGGGTGTGGCAGCATCTTACTCTCACCTCACACCTCCAGGGCTGTGGGTTTGAATTCTGCCCCTGGTCCACGTGTGGTGTTTGTGTGTTCTTCCAGTGTCACGTGCGTGCACGTGCATGTCCCCTGCCTCGCGGCCAGTCTTGCTGGGATAGACTCCAGAACTGTCATGGTCCTGTACTGTATCAGAGCTTGGAAGATAGATAGATATATTTTATATGACCAAGCCAGGTATAATATACTGGTGCATACACATACATATACATATATGTGTGTATATATATGTGTATACACACACACAGTGGTACCTCGGTTCTCGAACTAGAACTTGAATTTCTTGAAAGTCTAACAAACCAGTTTGACCTAGAACTCGATCTGAATATCAGTAATCGAACCGTGAACACTGACCTAATATAAATTGTACGCGCCAGGAAATGAGTCATACTACAATGCAATTCTTATTTGAATGCCTTCTTCACA
>JAODLC010000001.1:26096597-26108186 GCA_026781145.1 Hippopotamyrus pictus
TATTCAGATCGAGTTCCAGGTCAAACTGGTTTGTTCGACTTTCAAGAAATTTGAGTTCTAGTGAGTTCGAGAACCGACGTACCACTGTATTGGAAGAGGAGTTACTCAAGAGTTACACAACCATACATATAACAAAGGATAAACCAGTTAAGAAGCACTAGCCTATGTCAGTGAGACACAGGGCATTAAGACTACAGAATGTCCAGTAAGTGCAACACAAGTGCATTCAAAGACCATTCATGGTAGAGGAATTTATGGAACAGGCATTGGGGTTTCTGATGACTGGACATGATTCATCGTTCCATCACCGGAGAACCGTGCAAGAGAGTCATTTGGAGTAACACTTCTCATGTGTTGGTGGGAGCTCTGACCAAAGGGGGTGACATGGGATATAAGTAGTAAGGAGGCTTTCGATGGAAATGGATGCCTACCCATTAATGGACCAGTAAGCCAGCAGCAAGGACTTGTTCTTGATGTGAGCATCAATATGGAGCTAGTGAAGAAAGACAAATGGGTGTAATATGAGAATAATTAGGCAGAATGAATATCAGATGTGCTGCCATGTTTTGAATCATCTGCAGTGGTCTAATAACACAAGTTGGTAACCCTGTCAGTAAGCAGCTGCAGTAGTCAAGTTGTGGGGTAACAGATGCCTGGACTAGAAGCTGAGCTGCATACTGAGACAATGGCTTGGTCTTCTTAATGTGATACAGGGTGAATCAGCAAGATTGGGAGAGCACTGCTATATGCTCAGCAACGGACAGCTAGTCATCAACCATTACCCCTAGTTTCCTAGGAGACCTTAGTCGACACAGCGTGGATGGTCTAAGCTGAAGAATGATGTCATGGTTGATGGTCAGGTTGGCAGAGAAGACAATAAGCTCAAACTTGGAGAGGTTAAGCTAGAGGTGATTATTCCTCATCCAGGCTGCAATGTCCTTCAGGCATGCAAAGACCTGAACAGAGACCGTGGTATCTTTAGGAAAGAAGGTCATGTAGATCTGGATGTCATCAGTATAATAGTGGTAGGAGAAACCATCAGACCTAGAGAGGTAATGTAGAGAATGAAAAGGAGAGGACCAAGGACATAGCCTTGGGGAACATTGGTTGTTACCATATATGATCTAGATACCTTTTCACCAGTAAACAGTAAGTGAACCTCTTGACCTTGTCTATGTGCTGTGTGTATTCAGCTGCAGTCACATTATTGGTTGTTTAGAGGAGCAGGCTGTATGCATTAGCAAGCAGGTGTAGTTAATAAAGTGGTTGTTGATTATACATTTTATACCCTTAAACCCTATTTTTCCCTTCAGCATAAATCAGACGGATCAGATGCTGGTCCACTTGCAGTCCTTCAACTCCTTGCCAGAGCACTACACCATCCCAGAGAGTACAAAAAATGGAGTGCCTCTGTTTTACATCCCTCCTGGCTCCACCACGCCGGTCAGTCCCTGTGTGCTGTATATAAGAGCCTGTAAAATGCCTCTACAGATCACATAGATAGCCGATGAAATGAAATAATGCTTATTTTCATATATCCTTTAAGAAATGCACATGTACTGTATATAGAGTGAGGTATTGATTGGGTCGGTGAGGTATTGAGTAGGTGTGGTAGCGGTCATGTAAAAATATACATGGGTATATTGGCCAGTTGCTGGAATTATTGGGCTGACACATTGACTTAATGTCATAGTTAGAAATTTTTTTGACTTTTACACACCCGAACTTCCTTGGTGTGCCCTTTGAATCGCAGGTGCTGTCCCAGCAGTACAGCGGCTCCAAGGATTCCAGCCAGTCGCAATTCGCCTCCTACTGGAAGCCCATCCTCTCCATGGACGCCAACTTCTGGCAGAGATGGCTACACATGCATCGCATCACCATCATCCTGCAGCACGACACGTACGCAGGGCCCGGCCCGTTCCTCTCGGCGTGCTGCCTCGTGGCGTAGCGCATCCCGTGGCGGTCCCGTAATTCCGAGTCTCCCCGCAGCCCTGTCCCTAAGCACCTGCACATGGCTGGTGCCAACGGCCGCTTCAGCACCATCCAGTGCCGCATCTCCCACTCGGCCCTCACCTTCCTGCTGCGGGACTGGAGCAGCTTTGTGCTGGTGGAGGGCTATTCCTACGTCAAGCTCATCTACAGGTCAGTGGAGAGGAGGCTGGGACCCCAGCACCATTTGCGTGATTTCCCCCCCCCCCCCCCCCAGCTGTTTCATGCATTTGTTGGGTTTCATATCCAAATCCACTTCTACTAATTATGGGTGGTAGCTGATTAGTTTAATAGTAATTATATTAGTGATGCTTCATGCATCCCTGTGGGGTAATTAGGAGTTTTTCCTCATATCATATCTTGCCATGAGAGAAACAGACACACACTCAGGTGAGAGCAAGTGTTTGGGGTTGCAGTGCAGGGTCAAGCAATTGGGGTTAAGGGCCTTACTCAAGGGTACAGTAGTGACATCACTCCCTCACCAGCCCTAGGCTTGAAACTGGGGCCTGTCTCATACCAGCACCAATTTCCAACCTCTTGATCTATGGGGCTCTTCAGACCTTCTGCTGGTGGAACTAACCAGGTGTATGACATGGCCTATGCACTTCAAGGAGAGGTTTGACACACAGTGTTATAGAGGATCAAGGCACTTATTTGGTCAAGAACTTGGCTTGAGGTGCATGGAACTATGAATGACATCAGTGCTGAGACAGAATGATGATGAGGATGATGGTGGCAGAGAGAAATGCTTTCCTAAACTCTTGTTTACAGTGGCCTTGACCAACCTCCCACGTCCTTCTACTTGGTGCGTCTGATCTCCAAGGCTCCCTGCATGGTGCTCCGGCTAGGATTTCCTATAGGGACCCTGGCCCACATTAGGAATAAGGTATTATGGAGACATCATTGTATCCAACAGTCTCTTGCAACCATGCAATCAGTGGGGTCATTCTCACAAACCTGAGATTTCTTTTTGTAAATATACAATGAAATACAGTGTTTTTGCGGACAGCAAGTGACATCACCATAAGTTTTTATGTACATTAAAATTGTGTCATTGTTGAATTTGGGGGAAAAAAAAAATCAAAGAAGGTGAAAATTTCATCACCATAACTTTCAAGATCAAATAAATCACAAAACAAGATAAAATGTATTTTAATTAATTTGTATGATCAGATGATATTTTTTTTGTCATATCTTTTGTCATTTTTTTTCTCATCTGCATAGCCTTTGCTGTGGGGTTTTTTGTATTGGAGAAATGAATGGTAATATAATACCTGATTACTGCAGAGGCAAAACTGACAGTGTAGGTAATGAAGTTGTATAATTTAAATGTGTCTTCAAGCTAGTTTTAGAAATGAAAGAAAATTGATATGCTATCATAATGAGTTTGTTAGAATGACCTAGTGAAAAAACTGGTGTGGAATACCTTCCTGTCTTTCCCTTACGTTACAGATCGCAGATGAGCTACGGGACCAGATCCTGAAACTAAGGTTTCCACACCGTGTCCAGGGAAAAGAGGCTTCCACCCCTAAAGTGAAGAGAAAAGTCCTAGAGAACGTGTCCCCCTCCAAATCTCCTCCCCCGCTCACCCTCAAGCCGGCTCTGTCTGACCGGCCCTGTGTGGTGGTTCTTAACAAGCCACTGGAGAAGCTACTGATCAGGTCAGCTGAACCCATCACCTCTGGAAGCCAGAGGCACACTGCCCAGGCGTTAAAACTCTTTACTTCCATTACTTGACGTTCCCTGTGGTCGCTAGAATTGTGCTGTACACTTCTATGAGCTCTAAGGTTCTTTGAAGAGTTCTTAAAGCCTGCAGGCTGTTTGCCGTCACCCGAGCTTTGGGCCAGAAAGAAAAGAGGAACATGAGGACAGGGACATGGGGAAGGAATGGTGACTTATTTGGGGATAGAAGTGGAGACGGGATTAACCAAGGTGACCCCAAAAAACAGACAGCACTGAAAGTAGTGTTGGCTTACAGCATCTCTGGGGCAGAGGGCTGGCTCTGGCATCAGGGTCTGGGAATGTTGATTGGGGTGCAAGAGACCAGGCCCAGTCTAACCGTGACTGGGAACAACATATAACATTCATTTATTTAGCAGAAACTTTTATCCAAGGCAACATATTTCGGGGTCATCCAGTCCTGGAAACTTTTGAGGTTAAGAACCTTGGCTCAAGGACCCCTGTAGTCGCATCACTCTGCCAGCCCTGGGATTTGAGCCGGCGACATTCTGATCTTGGGTACAGCATCCTAACCTACTGAGCCACAGGCTTGTCATATGATCTCAGAGAGCCCAATCGGCTGTGGCGTTTATGATGATACAATTCATGTTCCTTACAAGAAAACTATTATATTTACTTTACTCCAATTCCGTGTTATTTCCTGACAGTGTTATTTCTGATAGATCTTTAAACTGTATATATATGTCTGTCGTGTTGCGTGCCGTCTCGTGTGCAGGTACGAGAAGCCACCATCTGATTACCATGCCCCCTTCATCCTGAACATGGAGCACTTCTCGCAGGCCCCCACCTTGTCCGCCCCGCTCACTATGGCCTCCAGCCGCACGGTCTCCTCCACGTTGGCATCGCTCTCCCGTTACTTCCTGCACCGCCGCTGGGTGTGGGCGGTGCAGAATGGGCTGGGTCCAGTGGTCTCGCTGCAGGCCGTCTCCCACATCCTCACCCTGCTGTCAGAGTAAGTTATTTACATAGTAAATGCTCTTGTCTGGAGCGACGTGCAAGTAATGGTTAGCCAGTACCTGGAACTATTGGGATTAAGGGCTTTGCTTAATGGTCCACTGGTGGAATCAGTCTGCCAGCCATGGGATTTGAACTGATAGCCTTCCGATCACGGGTACCATTGAACCACACAGTACCAGATGTTGGTGCTTTTGTCAGTTTATGTCTCATGGCTTAGCCTGAACACCCTGGGTCAGGGTTTAGTGTTTAGTGTTCAGATGGTTTTATGTGGGGGGGTGGTGGCTCAAGAGTTGGGGACTCATCAAAGCACTGCGGCTATGTGGAGTGTTCCTTTTCTCAGCAACTGGATACAGTTGGGTAGATTGGCACTTCTCGTGTGGTTCGTGTGGTTTATGGTTCCTGTTTGTTTGGTCCCCACAGTGTCCGCCTGTCTGAGGGGTTTAATTTTGCCGCCAGCGGTGAAGGTATCGTCAACATGGTGACAGAGCTGCCCATGCAGGTGAAGGACGCCACAGGAACATCACTCTCTGATTATCAGTTTGACTGATTTCACTGTTATTTAACTTTCCTTATGCGCCCTATTATTTCTGCTATGAGTGTGTTGTCATCAATCCTGCTCAAAGATGTTTTAGTCCATGTCCTCAAAGGGGAGGCTTTATTGCAAAACTAAATGTGTGTGTGTGTGTGTGTTTGGCCTGCAGGCGTCAGAGGATGGGGAGAGTCACACCTGCATCATCCAGTACATCCTCTTCCCTCCACACTCCACTTCCACCAAGGACAGGTGTGACCTTACACACAGACTGAGCATTTTCCCTCACATGACTATTACAGTGGCTCTGAATCCGGTCCTCGGGCTCCCGCCATCCAGTCCATACTTTTGTTCTAGTACAGCAGCAGCATGCCTAGGCAAAGGCTTTATAATTATGGCAAGTGAAGTAGGTGGTGGAACAGAGCAAAAATGTGGACTGGCTAAGGAGTAACACGGGATTAACATATTTATAGTATTATAATTTTTTTCGGTAACCTAAAAAGAACTAAGAGATTTTTTTACTTGTCAAGACTTTATAGTATGTCCTAATTATTATCTGTGATGGACAGAGGGATTGTTTTTGCATTTATTGTCGTCACGTGTAAGAGGATTATATATTAGGAAATAATATATTATATATAACATATAAGAATATACGTAATTGCTCTCAGACAGGCCATCAGACATGTTAACTACATACAGATTCTTCAGTTACGAGGTTTAATTGGAATGCATTGTGTTGTGTTTGTTAAATCTCTGCAATAGATGCTAATGCACTACTCTCCATACCTCAATCGATTCCTTCATTCAGAAGTATTGGTGGTGCTATTAATTACTGAATCAGCTTGCCATTTACACTCACTAAGCCAGCACTCTTTGGTGCAGCTTTTCCACTGACGACGATAACGACACGGAGGTAGAGGCCATTGACCTGGACACGGAGCTGAACCTGGTCACGGAGTGCTGGGTGGAGCCTCAGACAGGGGTGGTTGGCGTGACTTCTGAGCATCAGAGACACCTCCGCGACCTCATGTACCAGGAGATCCCCCAGGCGGTCAGTCCTCCTCCTCTACGCTCTTCACTGCCTGTTAGGGTTTTGTTTGAAAATCTTTGCATTGCCAAAACTGCTATTATGATGAATCAGCCATGGGGGTGGGGCCACAGGGCACTAGCCCCAGATGAAAGTTGATTGGCTCACAGTGTGCCTCTTCCCCTGTCAGTCACTGATTCAAAACAAATCATTGGCTAATGGTAAAGTTGGTGCCTCTGTATGAATTATGGGTCTTCTTATGCCCCTTAAGCCCCTTATGTTGGATATGAGGCTAGTCGGAAGGTTGCTGGTTCAAATCCCGTAAATGCCAGCAGTGATCCTATTCCATTGGGCCCTTGGACAAGGCCCTTAACCTGCAATTGCTTTGACCAGGGTATCATGTTAATCTGCATCCAGCCCTATAAGGAGGTCCTCCAACTTACAGGGAAACTTGGGGGTTGGTGGCAGGATTGACACTCCAGCCACCAGAAAAAACCTCACACTGGTCCATTTGGACTAGTGTGGTGCTGAGGTATCACCCACCACATGGCTGCACTCAGCTTCTCATCCCTGAGGTGGTTTGTCGTGTGGTGGGTGCGCTGTAATCACCGCATGCCCCTTACCTCTCTCTTCTTATGCCCCCACCTTAATAAATCCTAGAATTGCTCCTGTTCTACCATGACTTGGGAATGGGAGATTTTGGACTGTAATGTTATGCTGCTTCCTCTCCAGATTTTTCCCCGGGATCTGGCCTGCATGTGTACTATTATGACTTTTGAATACCTAAGTCAGCTGTGCCAAAACAAAGACCTCATCTACCCGCTGTGTGGGGACAAAGTTTTTAGGGGTGAGTGCCAACATAACTAAAATAGATCACCTTGCTAACCTGGAGTTCAGGGGGTTCTTTGGTAGATTGCCCATATCCAGTCTACCTTAGATTATGTCACGGTTGAGCTGTTTCCATCATCAAAGGTTAGTTCTCCTTTCCTCTAAACCTGTAAATTTGCCAGCTAGCTAGGAGTTAAAGCTGTTAGCTAAGTCACTGTTTGACAAGATGATCATACAAACTCTTCTCCCCAGACTTGTCCTGTTTTGTGGTACATAAAAATGTGTTTTTGGCTTGGAAAAATCGCCAGGATTTCTCTTTCATGATTTGCTTTCTACAGTCAGAATACTTTCTGTGCATATTTGTGTTGTTTTGACTCCTCTCTTTACATCCTGCCTAGTTGTCCTCTTTTTTGAAAACTTGTTAAAAATGTTTAACATCTTGTTAAAGATTTTAATTGTATAAACAGTGGTACCTCAGTTCTCAAACTCATTAGAACTCAAATTTCTTAAAAATCGAACCAACCAGTATGAAAAAAATTACCTAGAACTCAATCTGAATCTCAGAAGTCAAACCGTGAACGCCGACCTAACATAACTTGTACATGTGGGGAAATGAGTCACGCGGCATGTCTCTCAGCGGAAACAAAGGGTAAAGCCTCGCATTCGCTGTGATACCACCGTGCATGTTTACCCTAACTGAATACATATATTTAGACAGTAAAAATATATTTAGACAATGATAGACAGTAACAGTAATTATTATTCTATAATAAAATACATTTTAAAATAAAGATTTCTTATTCATTATTTTAATATTAATAATAAACCATTAATACATTTAATTATAATAATATTGTCGTGCCCAGCGGGGACGGAATGGAGACAAAGGCGCAGACGTCAGGGTATCAGGGAATACGTGGTTTAATTACAGGTAAGGCAGGCAAAACGCAGACGGACAATACAATGACCTGACTTGGGAAACAAACTGAAACGTGGTCTAAATACAGAGGAATGACAACAACCAGGAAGAGCTGATCACACGGGGATTCCACACGGGGTTAACGAGGGGGCGTGGCACACGGAAGGAGCGGACGATCGGGGCAGGAAACATTGTTTGGATACATTTATTTTGTTACTTTACAAATTACTGTTTTGATAAATGTGTTTAGATGTGTGTAGTACAGTACACGCTCTTCTTGTTTTATCCGGTTCATTTTGTGTTTAAATGCTTAAACATATTTAGGTGTAATTTTTTGGGACAGGGAACCAATTAATTGGTTTTCCATTATGTCTTATGGAGAAAATTCAATCAGAACTCGAACGTTTTAGGATTCGATCTGGAGTTCTGAACAAATTAAGTTTGAGTTCTGAGGTACCACTGTAATTGAAGGCATCAGATGAAGGATTATTTTGTATTTCACCTCATCCCATGGTTGATGACAGAGATAAATGCTGATGCTCAAACTGCAGACTATGCATTTCAGGCCTTGAGAAGCTGTATCTTTGTCTGTATGCAGAAGATGCGTCAGCATCCGACGAGTGCATCCAGACCATTCCCTTCCAGTTTGACCTGATCAAGCTGCTTCCTAAGTGCCAGCAGATTGAGATCGTCTTCCTTACTCTCAGCAGAGGTACACAGTACACAGTACCCAGTACCCATTCTGCAGGCCAGTGTTTCTCAGACCAGTCCTTGGGAGCCGCTCAGAAGGTTTACATTTTTGCTTCCTTCCAGCTTCCAACACACCTTTACCTTGTACTCGCTGTTCGATTCTGGTGTGTTGGGAGCAGGGGGGAAGCAAAAATGTGGACAGTCTGGGTGGTCCCCAAGGACTGGGTTCACAAACATTACTATCAGATGGTTTCTTTCACCCCTGACCTTGCAATTCCGTTTAAAGTATATATATTTTTTTGTGCTGCAGACGATATTGAAGAGGTGGCTCATGGTAGCCCATCATTGCCCAATGAGGTTTTGGTGAGCCTCTTCCATAGCTGCATGAAGCAGGACCTCAGCGACCGCGAGATTCCTCTGGAAGATGCTGAGCATTCGTCGTTCATGCAGCACATCACGCTGAGGGAGCGCGAGGGCCATGTGCTGCCCTTCTCACTGCCTGTCAAGGAAGGTAACAGCAATATTCCATACACATGCCAAGATGGAATTTTTGGGGTCGTATTCTTCAGGTAGTAAATGATGTACCTTAAAGAACCAAACAGGGGAATTCTGGAGAGAAAATGAATAATAATTGGGGTCGTGGTACGTGGCTCAGTGGGTTTGGACACCATGCCTGTGATCAGAAGGCCACCGGTTCAAATCCCAGGGCCCTTAAACTCTAATTTATCCATAGACTGGCTGACCCTGCTTACTGAGAAAAATCTATGTCCTTTTGGATTAAAGCATCTACTGAATAAATAGATAAAAATTTCCAGCTTTTATTTTAATCTGTTGGTAAGGTAAATTTGATTTTGACTCCTGGTGACCATTTAGACAGTATCTTCCCGAATATTCTGAATGCCTTCCACGTGGCATGTTCATTGTTGCACTAATGAACAAGATGAACACTCAACTCCAGACCAAAATAGCTAACCTATATCCGGAAGCCTTCTTAATTATTAAGAGTACAGCATGCTAACGCTTCCAAGCTGATTTACCTGCCTGTTAACACTTAACTCTGATGACATGGCCTTAATTTTCTCCAGAGGCCTGTGAGAAGCTTCCAGGAAGTCTGGACATGACGGCAGCATTGCACACCATGGGGAGCAGCAAGGATGCGACAGGGTCCTCCAGCACGCTGCAGGTAATGTCTGGAAGTCTGATGGCGATTGCGAATCACACCGTGTGTCCGACACTGAAGCATTGACTGCCTCTCTTTATTATGTTCTCGTTCGGGGCTGCAGAGTGTCAGCAACATGGGTCTGGCTGAAGAGGGTGCTGTCACAGAGAAGAACGAGACCCCGTCTCCACAGTGGAAGTGTTACGCCAAGTACGTCAACGCCCATCAGATCTTCCTCACCTTCCTTCCTGCCACCTTTGCAGGTAAAAAGCAATTTCTATAATTCTCCTTCCTCTTAGAATAAAAAATATAGACATGCATTTTTTTCCTTTAGTGCATAGAAGAAGCTGTTTGGTAGCATGCATATCTTCTGTAACTGTTTGTGCCGCACTGGGTCTTAGTGACCCTGGAGCCGACTGTAGAAAGCACAGGACACAGTTCATTTACAGCTGGTGTAGAGGAGACTCAGAGACAGGAGGAGGTGTTACTCTCGCTGTTTAATAAACGTACCATGTCTTGGGTGACATCACATGTTCTGCGAAGGTGTTCGACAAAGCAGCTCAAAATTTCAGGATTCTCGGGGTTCCTGTGCTTGCTGTCTTCTTTGGGGTCCGTGCACTACACTTCCTAGGAATTAAAATGTAGTTCATACTTCACTTTTCCAAGTATGCTTTCAGGCGATGCACGGTTGTGTGTGTGTGGAAGCTCGTGTTCATACTACATTTGATCGTGGACACAAATGGTTGCAGGCGGTGCATGCAGCAGTGATATTCCACCAGACCAGGAGAGTGCATATGTATTGCAATGGACACAAACACTTGCAACGTAGTGAAACGGGTAAACTTTTTATGAAGGGACAAAGTTGTTAGGCTTGGGCGGTATTAAGGTAACACGGTGTACCACGGTATTTTGGCCGAAGACAAATTTAGCCGGGACTCCCGGTGCGCAGCGAATTTTATCGCCATGAGTGAAGAATGCCGGATTATCAAAATACCAAATCTCAAATACCATACAATAATTTCTGGACAATATGAAAAATTAGATATGCAAATACCTCCACACCTTGTATAGCTGCTCACCATAACTACTACAACGACAACAGCTATTCTTCCTCTCATTTTTCTTGGTTGATCGCTGCTCTGTGAAAAGCAGGGCTGCCATCTAATGGACACATCTAGCCAGTTTCCTTGCACATATGCAGTTCACACGCACTGACACGCACTGACACACATGATATCCACCGGACTACAAGTGCACCACCCAGCGCAACCCCTAAATGACAGTCTGCATCACTCACCCTTGCGTGGATCAGAAGCACACGCGGAATTGTGAAGTACGAAGTGGCCTTTACTCATTTCCACCACATGTGCATTTTTCCTCCCCCACAATAATTCTTTTACTGATTCTCATTTAACTTCACATATTCTGTGACACACACTTATCTTGTGAAGTACGAACCTAAGCCTCTGTCCAACATTCAAACAATATTTTCTCTGTTCCAAGCCCCATAACTCCTTTTACAACCGTTTTTCTTACTCTTGTCGAAATTCCATTATCATAACACACACACTCACGCAATGGGAAATCTTAGATGCCCCTTTACCGAACCATATGGTTTTGGATGGTCTCAGGAGACCCTGTGTAACACTTCATGTGTATACAGCACGCACAAAACCACACACACACACACACACACACACACACACACACACACACACACACACACACACACACACACACACACACAC
>JAODLC010000001.1:26108286-26130134 GCA_026781145.1 Hippopotamyrus pictus
CACACACACACACACACACACACACACACACACACACACACACACACACACACACACACACACACACACACGTACGTTTGTATTCATATCTTTTTGGGGACTCTCCATTCAATTCTATGGGAAAAATCCAAATCCCAAGAATTACTTTTGGCTGTTTTAGTTTTTTGATTGTAGTCACAATTTTGTATAAAACTGGGTTCCATTGTTTGCAATGTTTGGAGTATACTTGAAGAATTTTAATTTGCAAATTATGAATGAGTATGCTTAAGAGTACTTTTCAGCATATTTAAATAATTTTTAAAAATGTAATTTTCAAATAAAAAAAAAAAGAGGTGAGAAGAATGCTTTTAATTATATCGAATGTAACATTGGCTTCTTTGAATACAGGACTCCCTTTTTCAACATGTTCTTTCAGATATTGAGATTCTGATGGAGTCCGGTCAGGACAGAGAGTCCCAGGACCAGTGTGGCCTGCAGGAGGACGAGGACACGCTCAGGGACAACAGCAGCAGCAACGAACCGGAGGCGGGCGAGTCGGGCACGGATGCGGGGCAGAGCTCGGCCAGGAGCGATGCCGGCAGCCGGTCCCTCAGTCCGGACACGGCGTCTCAGTGCACCCTGCCAGAAATCTCCACCGGGGAGAGCAAGGACTGGGCCAACCTGGCAACCGAGCGGGACGGGGGGGGCTCCGAACAAGGTGAGACCTTGGTGCTGATGTTTCTGCGTTGAGTACCATACCTGGCTCCTAGCTTTATGTTGTCCACTGAATGAATGGAATAATTGCTATGGGACCAGGGGTGTATACAGAGGTGGGGCTCCTGAGGTCCTGACCCCTACCGAAAGCAGATTGGCCTCTGGATTGCACCCCTCCCCATGTTAAACACTGATTCGACCGTGTCACTCGCTAATGATAAGGCTAGCCTCTACACCTAAAGAAAATCCCAGCATTGCCTCTTTATGGATCACAGCTCTCGTTGCCTCATTTTGGTCAACCAAGGATGATCCACTTGTGACCACTCGTACCTTAAATCCCAGGTGTGGAAGAAAAGGACGGCGTCCAGTTTGCGGAGCCTAACAAACGGGACCTCCACATCACCTTCAGCCGACAGGTCTCTCAGCAGAGTGCTGGGAATCTCGCCCGGCCGCGCTGCCCCATCTACATCTACAACTGCTCTCTGGAGTCCCTCAAGGAGCAGCTGGTGCATCCCAATGCCAACAGACAGCCTCGGGACATCTTCTTCAGGTACGTCACTCTTCTCCTGCACTTTGAGAACATTTCGTACCCGATATCTGCTCCTCTAGCCTTAGTCTCCTCAAGTTCTACTAACAAAAGTTAATGAGCGGTTGAGGTATCAGGCTAACTGTGACGTGACAGTGATCCACCTTGAGATGTGTCATATAGTTTTCATGGAAACCCTGTATCCACCTATTACCCCTTCAAACTTCCATAAACAGTTTGTGTCATGTTATTGGATATAGTGTCCTGGTATAGTGATACGTTGTACTAATATGTGTTCAGTCAATTAGTACTATTAAAAATGTATTTATGAAGCACATTTAAAACGGAGCTTGATTGAAGTGCTGCACAAGCTCAAACAAATCTAACTAATAGAAAGAGTAACAAAAACACAATAAATAATCTGCAAGATTAAGAAACTTTATTGATCCTAGGGGAAAATTTCAGAGGTGAGACACGAGAAACAGACCTCAAGACATTAGACCCAACGAAATGCTTGACAGACCCTCCTGCTAATGTAAAGCCATGGAGAATAGATGAGTTTTCAGTCTGGATGTGAAAGTGCTCAGAGTGGGTGCAGTCCTGAAGTGAGGGGGTGTTTCACTAATATGTGTTATTCTGATTGTTTTTCTGGTTGAGAATAGACCTCAAGATGCAGATTCCTGGGAGATGTATCAGCTTAGCAGGTAGCACGAGTGCCCGTATTCTGCTGCTCTTGGGTCACGGTACTGATCCTCTCTGTCACTGGGTATCCTGGGACAGGACAGGTGTCTTCCCTGCTCCTCTGTATCGCTCTAGCTGTGGCGTCCACCTGGCTTCACCCCGTTACGGCTGCTGTGTGAAGTTTACGAGCTTTTAATGCCGAAGCTTGCTACCGTTGCCCTGCCAGTGACATCTTGGTTTCACACTTTCAGTCTGTTTGGGATTTTACTCTGACTTCTTGAGGGTATTTGGGACTGGATTGGTGGTTTCTGCAGGGCCATTCTTTTACTGGTGCTTTCGGGCTTAATAAAGATTATTGTATTCTCCTGATGGGGAACATATATGAATTTGCAACTGGTCCACTTTTTTTTTTAAGCATGATAGTTCGAAAAGTGTTTGATGAAACTTTTTCAAGCTTTGCAGGCACATTATATGAGCGAAGATCTGGAACTCGAGACAAATGGCACCAAAATTTAAAGAGCGGCACATAGTGGTAGCGCATGAAAGGACAGCCACAAATGCAGATCTGGTCCACCTAGTAGATTGGGCAAAGTCACACAATTGTGATTTTTTTTGGAGGGGTGGGGAGAGTGTGTAGGGGGCAAGGGATTGTAGAGTATGGGGGCTGTGGGGGAAGTAGGGATTAGATGTGGGGAGGGGTGACTGGGCTGTCTGGGGAATACATTGTTGTCGTTCCAGCAGCTTCTGGTTAATATCTGTTTAAGTGCATTCTCTTTACGCATATTTGATTCACAAACATTCATATGGTGTGTTTTTATATTTTTGGTGACTCAAAAATATTTAAAAAAAAAAGATTTTTTTTTTTTTACTTTTTAGCACAACACTTAAGTAAATTTATTTTAGTAATAAAGATTTTGTTAATGTCATCGTTGCATTAATATCTCTTGCGCTGGCTGCATTTCCCTGGTCGACAATAGATGTCACTGGTGCTCTTGTTCACTGGATATTCTCTATGCAAATGTTTGCAGTCGCTGTGCTTGAAAAAGCAATGTCTGCTCTCTCCAGCTTTGCAGCTTTGACTGCTGACACGATAAGCTTCCTTCTCGGGTCCTAGAAGGGTCCTACGGGTAGATCTCAGCAGTGCCTGTTGAAAACTCCCACCCTGCTCGTGACAGTGCTTGGAGATGGTTTGTGGGGGTCTCGTCTTTTTTCTTGCAGGGCTCCATCTCAGGAACGCAGCAGCACCTCCTCCTGGACGGAGCTCTTGGCTCACCCTCACAAGCACAAGGAGCTGGCTGGCTACTGCAGCCTGCTGCAGGAGCATTTTCATCAGTGCTACGTTAAAGGTTTGTCTCTGGCTTCAGCCGCCTGTCCGTCGCAGTGGCATCGAGGGGTCAGGGGTCACAGGTAGAAATATAATGGGGACCGTGTCAAAATAAGATGCCTTATTGATCCCAAAGGAAAATTCTTTAAGGGTCTCACTCTCCGTCTCTCCATCTGTCTTCCAGCTGTTTATATAACTGCTTGTACTTGTCCAAAAGAATGACACAGGTCAACTGACTGCTCAGTGTAGCAGCAAATGGCTAAAAAATTGGGCACAGTGAAGATAGTAACTAAAGCCACTGAGGTACATCATGAAACTGCAGACACTGGGATGGGGATGCAGTAACCAAGCACAAGGGCATGGTCTAAACCAAGGGTTTCAACCTAAAATAACCTAGGAGATACTAGCTATCATAGGAGGTGTTCAGCTTAAGTGGGGACACCAAAAAGATCAGTCTTTGGGCCAGATTAAATAATGAATTAAAAATATGTCATGGGTTGTATGAAACAGTCTTGCAGGCCAGTACGTTGAGACCTTGGGTCTAACCAATGGTCAATACAAAACTCAAAAAAAAAAAAGGGAATAAGTGTGTAGGTGTATCTGATGACTGGTGATTACACTGGAAAGGACTTTTCTCCTACCCTGTCACGATGATGGTTTTGCGCCCCCTTCAGGCGTGTACCACAGCCTGCAGCAGTCGCACCCCATCAGTTCCCAGGACGTCCTCACGGCCATGGACTACTGCGAGGAATCCCTGCAGGAGATCGACATCACCTCCTTCTTGCAGACGCTGTGTGGACACGTGCGTGTCTTCCGGGAGCAGCACGACAAGGCAGCCCGGGCAGGGGTCCTGGACCTCAGCCGAACCTCAGCCACGTTCACCATCGGGGACACAGAGGACGAGGGGGGCTCTGAGAGGCCGCCGCTGGCGTCCTCCTCCAGGTACGAGCCAGCCGGTCCCCCACAAAAATTATCTGTCCATTTGTGTTTTACTCTCATTTCACCATTTAGTTTAATGCAGATGACATGGTTTAGATGGGGGGGCTGGGGCATAAGAGGGGCTATAATTCATACAGAGGCACTTACCGTATTAGCCAATGATATGTTTTGAATTGGTGAGTGACAGGGGAAGAAGCACTCCAGGGGCCAATCAGCTTTCAACTGGGACCAGAAATCCTGTGGCCCCACCCCTGTTTTAATGCCAGTATACGTGATAACAAAAGTCGAGATTTAAATGAATTTGGTAATCATTTTAAATATTCTTCATCTGGTATATCTCACAGTGCCAGTCAGCACTGTGATCTCAATCTTGCATTATATCTCACTGTCTTGCAGTTAAGTATTTTCAAATGCAGAGTATTAAATGATCCTACCCAGTCTGACATTGTTTAAGCTCCCTGTCTCCCCAGCTTGCGTATAGCTCAACTGTTACTCTGGCTGATGGTCCAATATCTTTCTCGTTCACATTTAACCCCCACAGGTCTTTATTGGGTCCCAAATGAGGCTCTTTGCCCCATAAAACTTAACCCTAGCCTGCTAGCTGGCTTCACTTGCCCAGAGCGTACCCATGGCCCCAGCAGAACTCCTGCTTCCTGCAGGGTTGCCGGTTCCTTGTTTCTCCAAAGCTAATCATGCCTTTTGCCGTTTTGGTCCCCATAACAGCCTAGTAGTAAAACAGCTGAATTACAGGTTTTATTCCCCATGTTTCTATGTGAATTTACATATTAAGCAAACTACACATTTATTTGTTTGGCAGACACTTATCTATAGTGACATATAACTGAGAAAGCCAGATCAGCCAGTCCCCGGAACAGTTGGGGTTTAAGAACCACAGGATTCAAATCAACCTAATGACCTCACGCTCTGAGCTATACAGTTTGCCCTCAAACCCCGTCATTCCTTATGTTCCCTCATGGTTTTTTTAAATGTGCAGGTTTTCTGGTCTTTGCTCAGACTTACGCCACATGGTTTTTTCATAACGGACTGAAGACTTTCCGGCCATGCAGATCGATGCTGACCTGGTGTCCCTTGTTCTCGCAGCGTGGACACAGAAGACGTCAGCGAGGCCGAGTCGAGGGGGAAGCCCTCAGCTCCCACATCGCCCCTGGCAACCGAAGCGCCCAAAATCTACAGGATCTACCCAGAATTCCCTCTGTCTCTGTTACAGGCGCAGCAGCACTGTGAGATGTATCCCAACCTGCACAAAATCATACAGGTAAGATTAAGATTAAGATCAAGATTACGTCAGAATTTTATTGATCGTTGTGGAGGGAAATTTCTTTGTCCAGTGACACAAAGAAGAAACAAAACAAAGGATGAAAGAAATAAATATAGAAGGATAACACAAGTAAGAACTGCATAAAGGATGAACATTAATAAACATAAAAGTAATACATTTAAAGAATAAATAAGACATAAATAAGGCATATGTGCCTGTAATGTCCACTTAGCATTGCAGTGCTGTTAACAGAAGCAGCATTGCATGTTTGTTATGGCAGTATGGAGTAAGGAGGGAGTAAGTAGAGGTTTCAGGCAGTTTAGCTTTTATAGTAAAACTTTTGCACGGGACAAACCATTGAAGAGACGTTTGCAAATTGTTACATTTACTTTGGCTTTTGAGGTGAAAATACAGTGTCCTGTGTCATTGATTGATAGGACAAATTTCTGGAAATCGGTGCTCGCTACTTCAAGATGGTCCCTTCAAACCCCCATTACTTCTTTTACTGCTCACCTTCAGCAAAGAGAGAGGTAAGTGTGGCTCTTTATTGTACATAGCAGGGGTTCCCCACCTTAAACCAGGAAGATGGACAGACTGACTGACTGACTGATTACTGACTGACTGATTACTGACTGGCTCACTCACTCACTCACTCACTCACTCACTCAATTGTCCTATAAGGATATTTGTGTTCACAGTCTGTTCCAATACAAACACAAGTATATTACAGGCCTCTAACATGTTAAACATGTTAGGCACAGATACATGAGCTCCAAAAGAAGACAGAGCAGTACTTGGGACCCCTACCCACTAAAATGTAATGACGTAAGCACTTTGTGAAAGTCGGGTGACATTTTTGTACTAGATGGATAGATATTAGGGCTTTGAATTGATTAAAAAATTAACCACAGATTAATTCCACCTAATATTAAAACTTACAGTCATAAATATTTATATGTTGAATCCCTATTTATACACTGAATGTATGTGCAGTTAATACAAAGGGGAGCATTATGGATCATTCTCATAATCATCACTGTAACGCATCAGTTTTCTATGATTTTTAAAAATCTGAAATTAGTTGGATGGGAAGATTATACAACTTTACAGTTTAAACTGTCGATTTTGCCTCTGGGGTAGTTAATTAGTTTTGTCATATTACATGATGTTTCTATAATAGGCAAAATTATTTCATCAAATCTGGGGCAAGAGTTAAATATGAAAATTGAGAGTTTTTTCCACCACTGGTTTCTAAATGTTTATGCACGTTTCTGCGGGCATCCCAACCTGCTGACCGCACCTGAAGACTGAATTTTCGCTGTGGTGATGACTTTTTCAGGAGGGCTCAGACCAAGAGGAGGAGAGGAGGCCCAGTGAGGAGGTCGAGGTCTCGGAGGCTGAACTTGCGACTGAGGATGGTGAGGGACTGACCCGATGCCGGCAGCGTCTAAACCAGGGGTACTCAGTTATTTTACCCTGAGGCCTTATCATCAGCCACACTTGCGCGGTTCGGCCTTGTCCAGATGTGGATTGGATTCCGCCATTTGAGCGGCCCTGGTCACACAATGAAATTTTTTGTTTGTTCACTCATCCACATGCTACAAAAAAAGAAAATTAAACAAAAAATAATAGGACAACAGACAAGCATATAAAACATATATCTACCATAGATAAAAATATTAAAGGAAAAAATAGTAAAGGAAAAAATAAATGTAGCTAACAATGTAAACAATGCATTTGAATATCGGTCAGGAATGTGCAGCATAAAGTGACTGGTGCTTATCAGTCCAGTATAAAGTGTATGTAAAAATGCGTTTTGTAGAGGTGCGTTTTTCTTGGACCGTGTGGCGATCAGCGTGTCTTGCCATACCCGCTGTGTCATCCTGTCCGGCAGAGAACGTGTCTGGATGCTGCATCGTCACCGAGAGCGACACAGACATGGAGGTGGAGTACCGAGAGCAGGCTGACGGGCACTTCCCGGACAACGACTCCGTATCGGACTCGAATACGGTGAACCAGGAAGACGACTCCTTCAGCATCCTGGACGGGGACTCCCTGCTGGAGGCGGAGGGGCCGCAGCCGGAGTTGCCCCCACTCTTCATCCACCTCACCTGCTCCATCAACCTGAAGAGCTGCCATGGCTCCGTGCCCATAGAGACCCTGCCCACCTGTCTGGGTGAGATGCTGCTTCCCTGCCATGATGGTGCTGAGCTTGGCTCACGACACATGCTTCATAATGCTACTAGTGACCAGATGAACTTGCATTTGTGGTAATACGTTCATATATCTTCTATAACCTAGGGATCTCAGAGCACTGACCTGCAAGACGGTTCCATCTCACCCGTGACATTTTTGCCATCATTATTAAATGCTCGATTAATTGTTTTCCAGTGTAACGGCATTCCACTAATGAGTAGTCAGTAAAAATTGCCGGCACTAAGGTCAGAGAATTTTACTGCTACTTCCGATTGACAAATTTCCTTGCTTCTTATAAAAAAAAACAGATGAAACACCAAATGTAAACAGGATTGTGTATCAGATGCCACGCAATACCAAACCATGCATTATATTTCCATATTTAGCAAATGCTTCCGTCCAAAGCAATATACAAGAGAAGCAAATAGCCCATTGCAAACATTCATGCTGTCAACTAGGCATAAGTGCAATTAGGCTGAGTTTACAATGAATGCCCAGGTAAACATGCCAAGTGTGAGCAGTTACACTGATCCGCCTCTGTGTGTGTGTAAGTTTACACTGGCATGTTTTCATGTTTTCATGTTGCAGGTGAGGTCATTTCCTGCCTGGAGAATGCCGAGTCACTCCAGTCAGTGGATCTGAACGACTTATCGGTCACGCTGGACGTCTTTGTTCTGACCCTGCCCCTGGACCTCGAGGTCATGTCATCCGAGTTTCACCATAATAGGTAAGTATGCAGAAACTGGCCTTTGTTGATGCGGTATTTTTAATCAAACATTTGTTGTATTTCCTGGATGGGTAATGCATATGGTTTTGGGACTAGTCTTCTGCTGCAGACATTTATTCCGTTAGCATGATTCCGTTAGCAGAACTCAAAAAGTATTTACCAGATCTTTTTTAACCTTTGCAGACACATTGTAAGGGTGAAGATATGGAACCCATTCAAATTTGAGACATATTGCACCAAAACTGAAGCAGTGCAGCAAAGAGATAGAAAGAAAGAACGACAGCTTCAGAGACTTGAGCGGCATAACTCAAAAATATTTTTTCTTGTGATCAAATTTTTGTTACAGAAAAATCACAGGAATGGAACAAAAACTTACCATCGTGTACAACAACAAAGACCACCCCTTACCAGTGCCCACCCCCCAACACTCAAATAGTATTTAATGGATCTTCTTAAAATTTTAAAAACAATGTACAGGGACTCCTTTATTGTCGTTGCAACAGCATCTAGTTATCATACTTACACTGTGACTGGACAAAGGCATAAAACGGACAAGTATGACGGTCATAAACGAGAATAATCTGAAGCACTAAAAAAAGAATAAGGGACAAACGTATCTAAAGGTATCTAGACAGATGTAATGATTTGCTTCGGATCTGCAGCTGAGTTCATGTGCATTTGCAGGTACACCTCAGAGAGCAGCGTCTCCCTGAACCGGTCCCCTGCCCAGCCCTCCTCCTACCACTCCGACGAAGAACTGATGAGGACTCTGGATGGTCTTAATGGAGTTGGAATGGATGGGTTAGTTTCAGCCTTAATCACATTATGAGTTGAGGAATCACTCGTGGATGCCAACCATGTCTGGAACAGATGAGTAAATCAGAGTGAATCATGTTGATGAATGACTTACTTATCTTTTCAGTATGCTGACATACATAGGCAAAACACTGTAACTGCATATTTTATCTAAACTGAGTTCAGGCTGAAATTGGGTCTCTCAGGCTGTGCTCAGTATGATAATTATTCCTACGTGATCATTTACCTATCTACCACTCATAGGGGTGAGAGTCAAAAAGCTCACTTATAAACTTGGTTAAACCTGAGTCTCAGTGTCAGTGTAGTTACTGTGTTTTGCCATCGGAGGGCAGTATACAGGGCATGTGATGAATCTTGTTCTCTGCAGGGTTTCAGGGGATCCTTTGGCCAAACTCCCGGTTCCCCACAAGATGGCCGTTTTGGCCACCATGGACGAGGTGAATGGGGATTTTCGCATGCAATATGTTCAAGATGCAGCAGTTAATGTGCTTGGAGTGAAAGCCAAGGGGGGGGGGGGTGTTAAACAGCCGCTTTTGAGAAGGATTAATTGAGAGTTAGGCGTAGTGCAACAATCATCAACATCATGCCAGTGCGATATATCTCTAACTGGTTCAAACATGGTTATTACCTCAAAAGGAATATTTCTGCTTTAGAAAAAGTTCTGGAAAAAGCAGCTACATAAACATGTCATGGTTGTATAAGGTCATCTTACAATGGTGGGTGATAAGGATTAAGTCAATAACCTAAGCATACATAAATAAAACATTTATTTTAGCTAGTGAGTGAGATTAACCATCCAGCAAGCTTGTCCTCCACTTTCACATGATACTTTAACAGCATTTATGTCCAGTAGCACCACTGCTGATATCACTCAGCAAACAAAACCACCAGACTGTCACAAATGAAACCCATACCAAGCCAGATTGTGTCACATTAGCAGTGTGATCTCCAAGCTATATGCATTTCTATCCATAGAGGTGTATGATCCAACCCATGTTTGGTGGATCTTTGAGATGGAAATCCCAGCCTCGATTCCCGTTACTTGGTTCTCCTTCTCCTGTGTAGATCCGTTGGCTCTTGGAGGACGAGATCGTTTCCGCCTTGCGCCACTCGGGGGCGATCACCACGGTAGTTCTGCAGAAGGTGGCGGAACACATATGTCGCTCAGATGACCGGCCTCAGTGCCTCTCCCAGGAAGTGCCCCTGCAGTTTGTCTTTGGCCCTGAGCAGTCCCTCGAGAACTTCAAAGAGGTGGGCAAAGCTTGACAAGAGTCCTCGCTAAGTTGTTTTTATTCATTTTTTTTGTCCTGGCATAAGGTCAACCCTAGCATGGAAAAAAAAAAAAGTTGTGTGCACAGGGAGAGAGAGGTGAGGTAAGGAGGACATGCTGATATAGTCCCAATCCTGCCACTAACCCCTAAATTTTCCATGGAAGTTGGAAGACCTCCTTGCAGGGCTGGATGTAGATTAACATTACATGCAGGACGAAGCAATTGCAGGTTAAGGGCCTTGCTCAAGGGCCCAAGGAAGTAGAATCACTCCTGGCATTCATGGGATTCAGATTGGCAGCCTTCCGATTGCCAGCACAGATACCTACCTTCAGAGGCACCACTCTGCACTATTTTTCACTATATTCACTTATTTCTATATGTCATATTTCATAGCTAGTTTAATTCTTAATTACTGTTCCAATATATACACAAATTAACCATGCATGTATGTGGTTTCCATAATCTGTGAAGGACTGGTCACATCCATAATGTGAAAATGTGACATCCAAAAACAAATATTTTCAAATATGTACTTTTTGTGTTTATTCAAATCTCACGTTGCACATATTATGCTTTCAGCAGTTGCCTTTAAAATTCAGTCTGCAGAAAATCCGTAGTCTCCTATAAAAGTCTGTCCAATGCCACATCCATAACGCTGACAAAATGCTATATATTTCTAATATGTAAATTACTAAATTTAATTTTGAGGATTTGTCTGTACAAATTGAATGATACTAAGCTAATCTGATTTTGTTTGTCAATATGAGTCTAAATATCACGTCCGTAATGCCCAATAGTATTAGCTAGAATGAACACATTTCGATGGTTTCTTATCTTCTGGCTAGGAATTCCGGAGGATGTCCCTCACAGGCTACCTTCTAAACGAGAATCTGGATAACTTTTACTACGTGTCAGTGAGCCGCCTCCACTCCCAAACACTGAAAGCCGCGAACAGCGAGCCCAGGTGTGTCCCCGATGCTCAGGAAGTGGTCGACAAGGCCCCAGAGCACTCCAGCCACTGTGGAGAACCGGAAGACTCTGCCAGGGTGCTTTCCGGTCATCCTTCAGCTGCCAAGAGCCTCGATAAGCAAGCAGAGATGGAGAAAATGGAGCCGAGCACTGCGGTTAGCTTCATCTGCTTCTGTCTCGTTTGCGAAGTGGAGGGTGACGTGTGACTCAGTGGGTATTTCCGACTGCCGGTTGTCGCCGGTTCAGATCCTAGGATTGACAGAGTGATTTCAAGGCGCTTAACCCCCAAGGACTCTAAGAACTATGTAGCTTTGTACAAAAGTGTCTGCAAAAATAATAGCGATACAGTGTCCGTTTCGTCCGTGCAGTCGTTATGTTATGTTTTTATTTAATAAGAATAAAATAACAAGCGTGTGTTCTGTCCTCCATTGTGTTTAGGATGCCGTAGGCCCTGGGCTTGAAGCGGAATGCGCGTCGGTTTCGGAGATGCCAAACTCCAATCTGGATCGAGACGAGGCCAGAGCGCAGTGCTCCGCCAGTGGTGGCAGTGTTGGAGACCGACCACTGGCCAGCGCAGTGCCGCTCCAGCCCAGCGGCAGTGTGGAGGGCTCCTCGGAGCATGTTTCACCCCCCAAGACCCCCTCTGCCGTCAGCCTGACGGAGTCCATGCCGTCTGCCACCCACAGTGAGTTTCCAGCATGTCAGCAAAGGATGTCACACCATTGTCATGGGTGTCATGTGACGTGTTTGTTTTCAGTGTATGAGTGGAGTCTGTTTGGACACGAGTCTGTGCAGCATAATCACGGTCTTCTGATGGAAAGCTATGTTACCGTTCTCTCGCAGGTTTTCACTTTCCATGTGAGGATTCCCCTGTATCCCCCACGTGTCAAAGGCCTTTGTCGCTTAATCACATTTTAATGTGTTGTTCGTCTTTCAATTCTATTAGGCAAATGTATCTTACAGTCAATACATTATTTTTAACAAAAGCCAGTGTAAAGTACCGTTATTTAACTGTCAGCTAATGTCTTTATTACTACAGTGTGTTTTAAGTGTTTATCTTCTCAGGTGAACTATCTATCTGTCCATCATAAGCTTTAAGATTAAGATTGATACATATATATTTTTTTAGGTAGCTGCAAGCTGAGACCAAGTCGGGTGCAGAGTGTTGTGTCCAGTCAAGGCAGCCTGGATTCTGACATGCTGGGTATGGATCACATCATTGGACTTTTTTTATTTTATCTGAAGCTATTCATCTGATGAACTTGAATTTCACTAGTCAGGAATTCAATGTGTCAAAATGCATTGTCTCAGATGTCAAATACCAATTTGTGAAAATGAGTTTTTTTGTGAGTTTTTTTTTTTAATTTTTTAAATAACCTTTTAGACTGAGGCTCTCAGAGTTGTGGTCCGCGAGACAGTCGTACCTGGCCTGCAGCTTGTTTAATTGTTATTAAGTTTGGCCCACCTCCTGATTTTTTTTTCCCGGAGAAAATTAAAAAAGCTATGTAATCACATTCTGCAAATCGGCAGCAGTAAAATTTGTCAGCACCAACCTGTGTAAGTAGACGCTTGTGCTAGCTAATGGCTTCCAGGTCATTCGAGTTCCAGATCCCCGATTTAGACTGAGTTCAGCACGACTCCTTTGTAACGTAACCCTGTGCCCAACCCTGTCCTTCTCCAGGCTATGACGGGGGTAGCAGTGATTCTGAATGCGAAGGTCCTACCATGGACGAGCAGGAGCCCCAGTGTCCCATCATGCCTGACTTCTGGCTGATAGTCAGGATCTGCCAGGACAAAGTGGTGGTGTACTCCCACTCCAGGTACGTCCATCACAGCCTGAGCGTGCAGCTCTACACTGCAAACGGTCATTCATTGATTGTTCAAGGAGAATGGCACAGTGACTTACACCTCTGGAAGGCTTGGTTACCCCCCTCCCAGCTCTATGTGTGTGGAGTTTGCATGTTCTGCCTATGTCACTGTTGGATTTCCTTTGGGTTCTCTGCTTTCCCCCCATCTTCGAAAAATATGCCATTGTTAAATGAAGTTGCCACAATTTGTCCATAGGCGTCCAATTAATTCCCTGCCTTGCGTCCATTGTTTCTGTGATAGTTTCTGGACCCCTGTGACCCTGTGTAGGAGAAGTAGATGAATGTATTTTTTCTTTGGTTCTACCTTGTTCTTCTAGAGGTTTAAATGGCAACAATGAGGAAATGATTGGAGATTCAGAGAAGGATGAGACCAAATTGCCCGAGTATCTAAAACTGCACCAGGCGCTTGTGAGGAAGGTTGGAGAGATCTGTCGCCTTGTCAACCAGGTACATCTGCACTTCCAATTTCTCCCAACCGCCACTTCCTGTAATCCCTCTCCTTTCGTCCGGCCAATCAGACTGTCCCCTGCTTCCTTCAGCGTCTCCTGCTGCAGGACCTTCATGACAGCCATTCGTGCAACTCGCTGCTGGTGGCCGAGAGCGAGGAGGACATCTGGAAGAATGAATCCATGTACAGGCAGAGGACGGCCAATCCTGACGGTCAGCCCCTGAGATTAGATGAACTTTATATGCAATTCAAGGTGTTTTATCTGCTGCAGTGAAATCTAGCAGTATAAATGAATGGATATAAGCTATATCAGATACGTATGAGCTATGCAAAGTCAAAGTATCTTTACTGTTATGCTTGGGTCATACCATAAGCAGTTCATAAGTCCCTGATTTATTTTTTTTGTCTGAGCTCATTTTTAAAATTTAATTGCGCTCTCCTGGCAAAATTAACTTTGGTGTCCTGTATTTCTTCAGTGGGCTAAGCCCCCTTAAGGAACAAATCCTAGCATTGCCCTTGGGTAATGCACTGAGATGGAATACTGTTCTCTCTGGTCATAGTGCAAATGAAAACTAATAAAAAGAATATATTTTGAGCCATATGAACCTATTATATATTTTATTTATTATTTTTTATTTGGAGTATGATGAGTTGCCTTAGATAAATGGATTGATTAATTGATCTGTAAGCTTCCTGAAACACTGAGCGTCTCAGTAGTGCGAGGCGTTCGGTGTCGTGCTGACGGGCATGCACCCCCTATCTTGCAGACTACTCCGCCGAGGAGACCTACCAGCCCAGGAATTACCTGGCCGCGACCATGCAGTTCATCCCCGGGCACTTCGCCTGCGACGTGGTGTGGAGCACCGTTATCCTCATCCACCCCCGGCTCAAGATGGGGCCCAACATGGGCGTTTCCAGGGGTGAGTGCATTTATTTACCAATACATGTTTTATGAGCTGGATTTTCAGACTCGCTCACTGTCTGTTGGTCTGACACGTTCCCGTTCTGTTTCGGTTTACTCCCTCCGACCAAAAACATGCCATTCGTTGTCTTTGAGTTGATTGGAGTGAGTGATTAAGTGTCTGTGTGTATCCTGTGATGGACTGGAATCTTCAAGGCTCCAGGTTTGTCACAGCTCTATAATGAATAAGCTGCATGGATGGATGGATGAATTAACTGGTGCTTATGTTTCGCCAGCTTCCTTTGTGAGATTCGCTGATGCGCTCCTGCTGTGTCGGCTCTCTCTTCAGCAGGCTTCTCCTCCCTCTTTTTCAGCGATTCAAGCCCTTCGCTCGGTGCTCAACGCCTTCTCCGTGGTCAACAGGAAGAACATGTTCGTCTACCAGGAACGTTCCACCAAGTCAGTCTTCTACCTCCGGTAAGACCCCCGGCTCCTGTCACCTTCTGTAGGGCTTAGCATTCCTGATCTGAGCCAAGCTCTGGTCCCCTTCCTCGCATCCAGACTCTCTGAGACTCCGCAGAGTGGAAAGTTCTCCGACTTGGAGGCCAATCCTCTGCACGTATCCCGTTCTGTGGGACTCGCTCGCAGCCAGGAACCCATCTGCTCAGAAGAACTCGCGGTAACACGTTTTTATATTTAAACATGAGTATTCAAAACATTTATTGTTTTTGGAGATTCATCAGTGCTGGGGGGAAATTAGATCTATTTCAGTGGATATGAAGGTTTACTGGTCAATCAGTTTTTAGTAACATTGCTTTCATTAAATTTCATATGTGACTGTTTTTATTTAATATGATCCATGGAGAGCTGGTGTGGGTTCTAGATTTTGGGATGACCTCTCAATCAGCCAATAATAAAGCAGCCCTGGGGAGCCACTGTTATTGGTTGACTGAGAGGTCATCCAAAAAACC
Organism: Hippopotamyrus pictus; assembly: GCA_026781145.1. NCBI lineage: Eukaryota > Metazoa > Chordata > Actinopteri > Osteoglossiformes > Mormyridae > Hippopotamyrus > Hippopotamyrus pictus. The sequence goes on from JAODLC010000001.1 coordinate 26,123,896, forward strand.
CGCACCGACACCGGCCCTCCATGGATCAGGTTCTCTGACACCTAATTTAATAGCATTGTCTAAATCAGTTTGCATTCATGATGGTGATTTCTTCTTGAATGTTGACTTTTTTTCTCTGTCCTTCAGGGCTCCCATTCCTCTCTGGAAGGTTCTCGCCCCGTGGGCCAGGTGGACAAGCACATCCTTCTGCTGGTTCATGGTGTTGGCCAGGCTGGTAAGATCCTCCCTGAATCGCAGCTTCCCTTGGGTGAACCTCAAGCTCAAGTCAGGACTCCAATATTCCAATAGTCTCCAATATCCGTAATCTAATAATCAATATTAACATTAACAACTAAGGAAATTCACTAGATTTTTTAACTCGATTACATTGTTTTTTTGTAAATTTTGTGAATTGTCTGGTAGCCATCTTCCCCACTCACTTTAGTCACTTTACAGCGATTGTTATTCTAAGTTAATCTCAGCTTTTTATTTTGTTTCTCAAATATAGACACTAACAGGTACCCTGGGGTAATGAAATGTTTTACATCAATTAGAGAAATCATGACATTCTCCTTCCTTACACTCAGGTCCGGAGATCACAGATGAATTAGTCAAGGTGTTACGCAAGCGACTTGATGAAGCTACACTGGATATCATCACTGTCATGCTCGTCCGCAACTGCAAGCTAACCCCAGATGATGTTGAGGTGCTTTGTTGATATTTTTAACTAAATGTTATACTCTAAATATGTATCATTTTATAATATTGTCTATGATTGTTGTGCACGACACTCGAAAGTAAATTCCTTGTATGTATGAAGTAATTTTGATTCTGAAGATGATTTGTTATATTTCTATTTAATTGCTTATCTGAAACATGCTTTATTTAGCTTTAATTGATGGGTCCTGGTGAATTCGGTAATGTCACATGGCTCAATGGCACCTGATGAAAATGAAATGCGTCTCCCCCAGACTGAACTTCAGTTTGGCTGTGTTGTGTAACGTGCTGTCAGCCAGCTGGAGGGAGGATACCTCAGAGGGGTCCCGGCTGACCCCTTTGGCTTGTTCCTCTCGCAGTTCATCCAGCCTCCCGGGTCTCCGGCCACGGAAGTGATGGAGTTCACACTGCCTCAGTACACCCTGCCCTGGATCCAGGCGGTGGCTCACTACCTGCGGCAAAACCTGCTCATCTTCCTGCACATCCCCAAGTACACTGATAGCAATATGGAGCATCACTTCAAGGTAGCTCTGGGTGCCACTTCGTAAGATTTCCTAAAGGTTAAAATGATATTCCTCATTATTGTCATGGCACATGTTACGGCAACTATCTAAGCTACTGAAAGCCTATCGATTAATCAGTAAGGGGCTTTGCAAGTCAATGTGAAACCCTGTTATGTTAAAGCAGTTTGTTTAGCTATATTTTGTTTGGTTAAGTCCAGGTATTTATCAGATTTCAGATTGGTTGTAGCTACTTTAGCTACCATAATACCTACCCAGCTATAGTTTCTCTTTGTCTGTATTTCCCAGCACTACTTTAATTTGAGCAGCGGATTGCCCGACTCTGATATCTACCTCTATAACAAGCCTGGGGGCCAGGGTACGGGTGGAAAAGGTAATAAACTCACGTTTATGAAAGCCTAACCAGTATCAAAATCAGGTTCCTTTCTTGTTTCCTTCATCAGAGCATGGTGATTTGAATAGATACTGGTTAGGCATGCATCGATACCAATGCTAATCTTACAGAGAGTATTACAGCACCTGTCACGGTCAGCAAGTGTCCGTAATTAATGGTTATCCATATATCGTTCTGTCATGTTTTAATTGTTTTTTCCCTGGGCCAAATGAATGATCAGATAGATGGATGGATGGATGGATGGATGGATGGATGGATGGATAGATTAATAAATGAATAGACAAATTAATAGATGAATAGACAAATTAATAAATTAATAGACAAATAGATAAACAAAGAGCTTCCGGGATAGGCTCCGGACCCCCCGCGACCCAGTAGGATAAGCGGCTTGGAAAATGGATGGATGGATAGATAAACAAAGAAATAGATTAATAAACTAACAAACAAATACATAAGTGTGTGTGTGTTTGTAAATAGAGCTTATGAGGTCACACAACCAGTTTACCTACCAGTATTATGAGGATGCCTCATAGGTACTGTATACCTGTGTGTGTGTGTGTGTGTGTCTGTGTCTGTGTGTGTGTGTCTGTGTGTCTGTTGGGTGGGGGGGATATTGATATTGTCAATATTTTTAAATTAGATTTTTTTACTTGATATCACTATTGATGCTCATACTTGGTTTGAGAAAAAAACTTTTTCGATGCATCCTTAATACTAATCTTTAAATTCATTGCTATGTCTCGCATCCTTATAAACTGCCTCGAGAATCTCTCCAGGCCAGAGAAAACAAAATATATTTGTTAATCTGAAAAAATTGATAAAATTGATCAGACTGGGCCTGAGGGACATTTAGCAATATTTATATTTCTCAAGCAATGCTATATCATTTCTTTGCTGGCTGTAGAAAATCCATTTTTGTCTGCAAGCTGTCTGGAGAGTGTAGGCTAAACCACAAAGTGGCATCACTGGTGGAAAAATGGTTTCTTGTTCTCTTAGAGCCATTAGACTTTCAGTTTTGATTTGCTGTTAGTAATTTTCCCATATCTGGTAACTGTCTACCACTGAGGCCATATGTAGTGTTGGGATAGCAGATGGTTAAATTAGGAATTAACTTCAGACTTTCATGGTAACGTTACTTTCCACTTTTTCCGTGAATAAAATTCAATTTTTTTGATTGATTAGATTGAAATGACCTAATAAAACATCCTTTTCTATTTACTTTGTGCTTTGCAGGAATCGCCTGTATTGCCTTATCTTTTGTGGATGCTCAGGGCTGCCCCCTGCAGGTGGCTGCCCAGAATGGCTGTGGACCTGCGCAACAGGACATCTCTACAATCACACTTGACTCTGATATATTTGAGACCCTCACTACGGTTGTTAAAATTGATTCCCAAAGTGAACAAACAGGTAGGGCCATGTAAAATTTTATGTAATGTTAAATTCATAGGTTTTTCTTTTGGGCAAAAGTAAGTATTCTTGAGCAGAATTTCTGAGGTAAATTCTGAAAGTGCAGATAAGATATTCTTAATTTTATTTTCTGAACATTTGTTTTTAATTTTCCTCAAGTGCACAGAAAATACAATTAGTTTAATACCAGTTAACTAAATCTAGTTTAATCCCAGCTAAGTCTCAGAGAAAAAATAGACAGTTTAGACTGTTGTTAAAATTTTGTTCAGTTTTGTTCATAATCTCCCAGAATTACTGTTTTTGAGATCCATTACTAAATTTCTTAATTTTTGTTTGAATAGCATTTGACATTTGAGTTTGATCAGTGTCTTTCTGGGAGGTTTACCAGAGTGAACATTATCTATGTACATGATTAGATTGGTATTAAGCACAGATCTATCTCTCTTTCACAGAACCACAGATCCATGTTCGCTTTGACATATGGGAGCAAGGGAACATCAGCTCCCTCCAGCTGGCTGACAAACTGCAGGGAGCTCTCCGCCACGCCCTCTGCGATGTTATAATGGAGCTGAGGGTGTTGCCCAATCCCCTTTGTGTGGAGGCGTGTTCTTTCGCCTTGACGGTGTCACAGAGTCCCATTGAAAGCACTGCTAGTAAGGACCTAGAAACCTGCTAAACCTTATTTTATTATCTCAGACTATTTTGATTACTTACTAAGCACCAATATGGTCGTCCACTTAACAGTAGAAAGAACTTAAACTGGAAAACTAACCAATTTTCTGATCACTCTGGCTTTCTCTATTCTAGCCTTTCTGAGTTCTCAGTATGGCAGTAAAGAAAAGAAGGACCTTCCTCAGCAGCTTGATTGCCAGGTTATTAAAAATAGCCCGGCACCAATTACTCTGATCCCGGCCCCTGGAACCACCCCAAGCACTGGCACCACTACCCCAGAATCCACCACACCCACCAGTAAAACCACACGCAGAAGCTTTTGGGAAATATTGGTGAGTGTCGCAGAGATCAGTGTATGTTATGCTCAACATTGATCAGCTGACATTCAGCCATCCAGACATGATACTGAACAGTGTTGCATTCTGTCAAGTCCATATTTAATTGTCTTTATTTTTTTTGGAATAATGGAGTCATAACATTTACATATACCAAATTTCAAGGAATAATTCTCCATGAAAAAATTAAGACGTTATCGACCATTGTTGAATAATCATAATTCTTAGATGATGTCTGTATCATTGTTGTTCGATGGAAAACAAAAATCCATTAAAATGCATTTTCTCAAACTACATTCCAAAATAAAACTAAAACAATATTACATTGTTTTTGAGACACCCTTAGCACCTGTAATAGAAACTATCTTTACATATCATTGAACAGTTTTATGTTTTAAATGAACTTGACTGGATTGTTGACGGGGAATATTTCAGTGTCAACAAGATACAGACTAATCTCACTTTATATTCACAATTAGCGGTAACTATGTTACTAAGCCTGCTATCTAAGTATCATTGTTAAAATTGCCGATATAAAGTAATACACGCATGATAATCATTAAAACAAATGTTCATAAAACATCTTTTCATTGGTCAATTAGATGTCAAACGGTGTCAGTAGATAGAGGAGAATGGCTGTATTCCATCTATAGTAAAAAATTATAAAGAGAAGATTTCAGGGTTGACCAGCTGTGCCCCTGCTCCCCCACAGAGCAAGCCAGACCCAGCAGAACTAGGCAGCCCCAAGACCACGGATGACATTGTGCAGGAGCGGGGGGAGGACAGCCGAGCTGCCAGGCGCAGACACAAAACCGAGACTGTCAAGCAGCAGTGGAGCCAGGAGAAGATAGTGGCTGCTGACATGGAGCATGCCCAGAGGTTTGGCGCCCCCTAGAGCCTGGGAGACTGAATCACTTATGACAAACAAACCTGAATAAAATAGAACAGTGGGAGGATTTGGTTGTTTTTGAATAACTTCTTTCTTGCCATAATAAAAAATAAATACTGTTAATTACTGCTAATCAGCTGAAAAACTGCTCAATGGTAACAACCTTTTATGTGTTGGTGTCATTTTGATGCACTGAGAGCAGGGCTTTGGGTTAAGGACTGTGTGGGCTGTACTGAGAGGAGGGCTTTGGGTTAGGGACTGTGTGGGCGGTACTGAGAGGAGGGCTTTGGGTTAGGGACTGTGTGGGCTGTACTGAGAGGAGGGCTTTGGGTTAGGGGCTGTGTGGGCTGTACTGAGAGGAGGGCTTTGGGTTAGGGGCTGCGTGGGCTGTACTGAGAGGAGGGCTTTGGGTTAGGGGCTGTGTGGGCTGTACTGACGTGGGTATTCCTGCAGGAGGCACACGGGCCAGCTGGAGGAGGGGGAGACAGGGGTGCTGCACCCTGTCTACCTGAGCACCTACCAGCCCTGGGTTACCTTCATGGCCAGGCTGGGTGAGTGACTTCCTCCTAGATGGTATTTAGAAGGTTGCATTTACATTTTGCATTTGTCAGATGCTTTGACACAAAACACCATGAATTTGAGAAAGCAGAGTCAATCAGTCCCTGGAGCAGATGGGTGATTCTGACAAACTTGAGATTTTTTTGGAAAAAAAATCTTAGTTTTTTTATGTAGCACAACTAACATCAACTTTTAGGTTAGTTAAAATTGTCCTTTATTGCTGTCATTTTTAATGATTTCTTTTAACCTGTTTTCCCCCAAATAGGGCGCCAAAAACCTCATTATCATAAGTTCATAACCATTTTGAGATCAAATAACACAGAACCAGTGCTTTGAGAAACAATATTTTTAAACCTTTCAACTTGATTACATGTAAGCCACAACAAAAAAATCATTAAAATATACAGTGGTACCTCAGACATCAAACTTAATCTGTTCAGAACTCAAGATCGAATCCTAAAAGAGTTTTGATCGAATTTTCCCCATAAGAAATAATAGAAAACCAATTAATTGGTTCCCGGCCTCAATAAATTACTCCTAATTATTGTTTTTTTTTTTTTTAGCATTTAAACACAAAATGAACAAGATAAAACAAGAGCATATACTGTAATAAACTCATCTAAGCACATTTATCAAAACAGTAATCTGTAAAAGAAGAAAATAAATGTATCCAAACAATGTTTTAAGTTAAAAAAAACAATGTGTCCTGCCCCAATCGTCCGCTCCTTCCGTGTGCCACGCCCCCTCGTTAACCCCGTGTGGAATCC
>JAODLC010000001.1:26130219-26155605 GCA_026781145.1 Hippopotamyrus pictus
GGTTGTTGTCATTAGTCCTCTGTATTTCGTCCGCGTTTCAGTTTGTTTCCCCAGTCCGGTCATTGTATTGTCCGTCTCTGTTTTGCCTAGCTTACCTGTAATTAAACCCCGTATTCCCAGATACCCTGACGTCTGCGCCTTTGTCTCCGTTCTGTCCCCACTCGGCACAACAATATTATTATAATTTAATGTATTAATGGTTTATTATTAATATTAAATAATGAATAAGAAATCTTTATTTTTAAATGTATTTTATTATATAATAATAATAATTACTGTTACTGTCCATCATTGTCTAAATGTATTTTTACTGTCTAAATATATGTATTCAGCTATAGTGTAAACATGCACGATGCTATCACAGTGAATGCGAGGCTGAGACTGAAGTGTTACCATTTGTTTCCACTGAGAGACGTGCCGCATGACTCATTTCCCCGCACGTACAAGTTATCTTAGGTCGGCATTCACGGTTTGACTTCTGAGATTCCAGATCGAGTTCTAGGTAATTTTTTTTCAAACTGGTTGGTTCGACTTTTAAGAAATTCGAGTTCTAATGAGTTCGAGAGCTGAGGTACCACTGTACATCATACAATGTATATTTATTGCAAATTGTTATTTTATTGTATCTTCGTAGCTGTTGCTCTGGATTTGGTTAAATTCTTTTGTTTATTATTGATTTAAATGATATTACAGTAAAACTGGTTAGCTACTAACCCTAAAATTGACATTTTAGACAATGATGTTGTATAATTTGAGTTTGTCTTATAACTAATTAAAAAAAAATAGAGGAAACTGATATGTTATGGTCATGAGAGCCTAATGGTGACATAACTCCGCCGCAGTGGGATTTGACGTTGCGATCACGGGTACGGCCTCCTCACCCACCGTGACCATTCTCTATTGGCTGGCTCTTGTATACAGGGTGCCCCTCCATCCAGCAGTGTGCAGCTGAGATCGCCTCCTGCTTCCTGCTGCCGTCTCTCCTGGTGGAGATCGTCAACCTCGTCAGCTCGCTGGCCAGCGACACTGTGGTCAAGGTCTTCGAGACCCCAGGGTGAGACCCATCACATTTGTGCTGAGAAAGAACATGGCGTGTGGCTGTTTTTTTATAATTCATTTTGCAAAATGATGTTAACACCCCACTATTTTAAAAATTAAAAAAGAAATCTGACTAATAAATAATATATTTGACAAAAGTGCTTGTACAAGGTATTGGTTTACAGAATAATTTGTTTTGTTTCTAGACCTGTTTTATAAGTCATACTCTAAATTACGTGTTCTATTTTTAAGTCCTCACAGTGAGGCGTTTGTGCCTGTCACCCATCACCCCGGTAAGCCCCCATCCACCTCCAAGCATTTTATTCTCATTGGACGGAACTTCCACCAATGGCGATGCAGTACAGAGCAAGGTATGCTAACACATACCTTCAGCCACTTGATGTCAAATTATCATTGAGGTTGTAGTTATTAAATCTACTTGCTTTTCCATTAAACTGGTATTATCAAATATTAGGGCATAAGCTTTTGCTGTATATTGGCACTTGCTCTTCATTTCAAATGTGGGCATCTCTGACTCCTTGATTCCTTCCTCTGGTTCCTGAAGCCCACAAGGGTCTCCAGCGCTTTGAGGCCTTGGAGCAGAGCGACTGGTTCTGCGCTGGGCAAACCTGCAAGGGGGTGGCACCAAGACAGAGGTTCCTAATTGTCTACATCTCAGACAAGAAGGTGAGGGAGAGAGTTTCGACCTGGCGGGTTACGGTGTTGTCCAAGACTGCTGTGTTGGGTTAATTGGATTGTGTGGAGTCTAAAAAATGGAATGGATATTAAATTAAAAATAGAAAAATATGGGTGCTATTAGTTTTCTTGTTCTCCCTGTGTTGTGTGAGTTTCCTCCTGCAGTCCAGTGATGCACTTTGGTAAATTGGTGTCTCAGAAGATAAGAACATGAGATACCTTATTGATCCCAGGGGGAATATTTTTTTTAAGATTATACATTTATATATAGTACTTTGCAAAAGTCTTATGCAGTCAAAGAAAATTATGTTTAAATGATCTTCTTGTTGGCGTAAAATTATGCCATTATGTCTGACAAAGTGTGTCAGCTTAGCCATTTGAAAACCTCTGCCAAAATCACCCCTTGATTTCCAGCAACCATCCAATACACCCATGTAATATTTGACTCGACCACTAACACACCTTGTATGACTAATCAATACCTCATTGACTTTTTAAACTAAATAAATTAAAGTGAGTTGGTGATAAACTGTGTCTAATACATGGAATGGCTGAAGTTCCCATGAGGAGGGCTTTGGGAACTGAAGCAGTATTCATCTAGTGATCCATATAGTTTTTTTTTCTGAGCAGATAATTAGCTTTAAACATTTTTCTTGACTGCCCAAGATCTTTGCACAGTACTGTATCTTATCTTAAATAGTATATAATATATGCTAAAGTTCTTTTGATTTGTGCTGCCAGCATCCCAGAGTAAGTCTGAAATCAATGGTACATTGAATAAACACTCATCTGATATCTGTGACATGCTGCCTGTTCTAACTGGCCCACCCCTGGTTTCCGGGTCAGGTAACCCTGTACACGTATAACTGGTCGGTGGACCTGGGCACCTCTCTGAGCCGTGAGCTGACGCGGCTGGTGCAGTGGCAGAACGCCCGGTCGCACGTGCTGCACTGCCTGCTCAGCCAGAAAATGGGCTTGTTCCACCACTACTGTCTGTCGGACCCTCCGGCGCATGAGGACCTCAAGCAGGTGAGCGCTTTTGGCCTTAAAGCTGGGGCCGCAGCACGCCAACGGCAAAAAAGTGGCGCCAATCATGGGTGAAGAGCAATCGGCACCCGTCAGTCGTTTATATTTCCAGTGGAACACACTGGCATGATTAGAGACAGCGGCTAACATACAGCCCAATCCCAGAACTGTTTCCAACATGCTTGGATGCTAATTCAAGATGCTAAGTCGGCCAAAACAGTGCTGTTGGGGACCAGCCATGTTCGAGCTTGCCACACCCACTGGTGAAACTGGCAGCCAGGCTCCCATCAATAGTCTGACACCGTTTTACAGTTAAAAATCAACTGGGCTCTGCTCAACCATGTCCAAACATAGTGTAGCGACGCTTCCGGGTGTAGGCGGGTCTCCCATAGTGCACTGGGGCGCGTAGTGTGTTTTTAGTGTTAAGTTCAAGTGTTTATTATGTGTGTTTACCCTTGTTAAGTTCGTTCTAAGGTTATTACATGTTGTGCTGTATTGTTGGGGAATATTGGGAGTGTTTTGGTTGTGTTTGGTGGATCCACCGTTACCGAGACGTTGTTTCACTCGGGTCTCGTCCGGCCGTTCGGCCACGTGTAGTGTGGATTTGTGAGTGTGCTGACTAGTTATGTGCATGCGTGTTCTTATCAGAACTACGCTGCTTCTGTAACTGGTGCACTAAATAAAGAGCTTCCCAGCTGCTGCTTTGGGAGCTGTTTCTGCAAGTCCCTGTTGTCGACCGGCGAAAGGCAAAAGATGCTACAATATGTTTAGTTTCCCGTCTGTGCATTTTCCTATGGCGTGTAGATTTACTCAGACAGTTCACATACACACAGCTAGGTTAATTGGTGTTTTACAGTTGCCAATAGAGTGGGTGTATGTGACCTATGATGGACTGGCTTCGGATCCAGGGTGTAGCCCAGCCCTATGCCCTGTGACAGACTGGAACCCTGTCCAGGGTATACCTCAGCCTTGTGGCCTATGCTGCCTAGGACAGGCTCTGGGCTTTTGTGATCTCTGACCTGGATAAGTTTTTGGAGGATGGATGGATGGATGGATGGATGGATTCATCCATGCAGGGGTGGTATAGGGGGGTTTCAGCCTCCTTGAAATTTTCAGTAACGCTTTAGTTGAGGGGGCATAAGTGACTTAGTAATTCAGTTACTACTCAAATACTAATCATGAACATATAGTAATATAGTAATTGCATGAAATACATGAACCTTTATGATTGATTAATTATGAGCGAACTTGGGATCAGTATGTAACACTTTTTGTTTAATACATTAAGTAAGCATGTACTACTCTGTTATTTGTACCTCAAGTAAAGTGTTACCGAATGTCCTTTATCCCCACAGTCCCTAGTAAAGGCTTAGCCCCGCCCCATTTTCAGTAGCCTCTAGTGACGTTCATGGATGATGGGTGGATGGATGAATGTCGGCAGTTTTTTCCCCACACATCCAGTATCAGTATCATTTTTTGGAAGCTTTGTCCAGCTGATTTTTCCTGGTATTCCTGGCTGCACTGACGGCTGTCCCGCTCGCTCGTGATGGCCTGCTCTGTTTCCGTCCCTTTTCAGGAAAACAACCCCTTCCTGAACTCCACCCTGGAGGCGGACGCTCTGCTCCGCAGCCCCGTTCCCCCCGCGCCCAGCAAGGATCCAGGGCGGCTGAGCGGCTGCTCCCGCACGCTGCCTCTCATGCACTTCCACCCAGAGCTGGTGCCGTTCGACGAGGCCCTGCGAGACGTCTGCATCGAGCGGCCCATGTCCAGCGGGCCGGACGGAACCGATGCGGTGGCCCAGCACGGAGCCCAGCTGCTGGAGATCAAGGCCGCCGAACGCAGGGGTCAGAATCAGCTCATCCAGCATGAACAGTTCACACCTTCAGTGCTCGTTTAATAATATGTGTCAGGGTGTTAGCTGGTAAATAAAAGTTTAAAGCTTCCTGTATGAATTTGAGGATCTCTTCTGGTTCCAGATGGCAGAGCGGTCTTTGGGTCTTGTCTTTATTTACATGGAAGTTACAGTTAAGGCGAACCAAACAACGTCCTAAATCTGTGTTTGGAATGATGAGTGACATTTATGAATGGCTTGTTGCCTGTAGTTATTTTTTAACAAATTGTGTGAAAAGTTGTGCTTTGCTGTTTCTGGGAGGCCAGAAATGGAGAAGCAGATGAAGATCGAGAACCTGTTTGTGACGTGGCAGCAGAGGTCTGCACAGTCCAACATGCCCATCACGGTGAGTGGGATGCTACCAAAGTGTTCACCTGGCACCTTCAGGTTTGGGGTTTGAATCCCACCAGCAGTTTGTGTGTGTGGAGTTTGCATTGTCTTTCTATGTTGCTTGGGTTTCCTCTGGGTCGTCCTGCAGTCCAAATACATACAGTTAGGGTAGTTGCCATCTTTAAATTGCTTGTATTGCAGTGGTCACCAACATGTCACTCACAAGCTGATAGTAGCCTACAGGAAGTGAATGAGTAGCTTACATAAGATTTTAGAAGTAGAATCCATTATGTTAATTTATATGTTTTTAGAATTTTATTTTGCGTAAACATTACTGTAAAACATCCTCATCCTATTTTCCTTACTTTACTCTTTATCTTCTGGAAGATGTCAACCAGAGGGCTATTCCACAAAGCAGGATTTCCCAGTTAGCAGGATAACTTAAGCCAAACATGGAAACTGCCCAATAGGAAGAAAGATAAGTTGCATTCCTATTGGACAGTCTTTACATTTGGCTGAAGTTTCCTAGATAATGAAAAAACCCTGCTTTGAGGAATGCACCCAGGTGTTTGATTAACGATCATTTGTTTTTGTTTGTTTATTGTAACAGTACTTGATGTATTGGTCCATGTTTGACTATTCCTGATATATCCTGAAAACATGGACTGTAGGGAAAATCTGTGTTATCCCAATACTTTAAGCCAATATGGAGAAATAACATAAAAGTTATTTTCAAATGTACATGTTATTTGTTGAACCCCCCAGATGGTTGTTTCTGAGGTTATTTCTGAACTTGTTGGGTCCCACAGGTGACAGACCTCGAAACTCTGAAGCAATCCTCCCGACTCGTCCACTACTGTGCCACCCCTTTGCTGTTCGATCCTGTCTTCCGCAAACAGATCCAGGAAGGGCAAATATTCCACCCCCAGCCTAAGGTGGAGGTCTCGTTCTGTAAATGATAACAACTAACTGCATGATCTGGCCACCTTTTCTAGACCTTTTCAGGTTTTCTAGAAATTGCTGTATTAAATTAAAAGCAGTTCATTGTATATTTAATAACATAATTTTTGTTGTTGACTTTACCATATATTAAGAAATAGGTGTATCAAACATGTCTATACATATAAATTTAGTTTATATTTATATATAAAAAAAAATCACTAATTCAATATTTTTAGTTTGTCGACAAAGTTAAAAACGTGAAAAAAATTACATTGTAACTGCCAGTATAATTGTTACAGTACATTATAACTGGCAGTATAATCTAGCGATCAGTGTTCTAGTTTTAGCATTGTAGCATTCAGTTATAATGTAATATTTTCACATTTTTAACTTGCTGTCGACAAACTAAAAATAAATAATCAAAATAAATACATGCAAACTAAAATGGCTTAATGGTTAGGGAAGCACACTTGTAATTGAAAGGTTCGAATCCCCGACCAGCAAGGTACCACTGAGGTACCCTGAGCAAGGTACCGCCCCCAAGCACTGCTCCCCGGGCGCTGAATTAGCTGCCCCCTGTTACGTCACAATGTCACATATGGATTAAATGTAGAGGACACGTTTCGTTATTGTGTGCAGTGGTGTGTCAACAATGACCACTGATCTCCAAATTCAAATTCTGCTGTAATGAGGACACTTGTTCACTGTCGTATTTGTTAGTTAAATTCTGTTTTCTCGCCATGTGATTTCTGCAGAAGCGACACCGATCAAACGAGTCCACCCTGTCAGGCCGCAGCCGCAGCTACAGCACGGACTCTGCCGACGCCCCCCCCGGCCGGCCGCCGCAGGAGGCCTGGCTGCAGGACATCTCCAGCACCTTCCTGCAGCAGTACGTGCAGTACCTGCAGAGCATCGGCTTCATCCTGGTGCAGGTCCGGCCGCAGTCGCCAGCCCGAAGGTGACCGCCCCCGGGACGTGACCTGGCTCGGCCCGTTCCCCAGGGCCGGCCTCCTCCTGCTTTTAGACACTCGCCTCGCTCCATTTAACCCTTTTGATCCTGCTCCCCATAGCATCGCTCGAGCCCGAGCAGCCGCCTTCAGCTCAATGTCCAGCGAGGGTCGAGCGTCATTCTCCTGTAACAAGCAGAAGAGCGAGGACAGCCCAAAGGTGAGCTAGAGAGATGGGCTCACGTCATCGTGATGACTGGGGGATGGTGTGTGGCTCAGTGGCTTAGACGGTTGCTGGTTCGAATCCCAGGGCCATAGAGATTTTTCCATTGAGCCCTTGGGCAAGGCTCTTAAACCCCAAATACTCCAAAATTTCTTAGTAATGGTAAACATCCCTTTGGATAAAAGGGTCTGCCCCCCTCGAAAATAGCTCTCCCCTCCAAGCGGCAAAATACACTGAGAGCCCCTCCCCAGTTGGTGAAATCTACTGAGGGGGACCCCCATATCGGATTGGCGAGCGTGCTGGTTCATTTCGGGATTGGTGGGAAAGAAACATCAGAAAATAACAGCAGTCAAGTAGTGGAAGAGCTAATCTGGGTCAGGAATCGGGGTTTGAGTATTTATACTTGGGGCTAGAGAGAACTCAAGTTTAGTAAATGATAGGAGCAACCTGAATGAGACTGCTTGTCACCTGACTCCACCCTGCCAATCAAATAACGGCTTATTATCTCTTTTTTACCCAAAGCTGAATAAATGTGTGTATATATCCTCTTCAGAGAAGCAGCGGACTGGGAACTAGCACCTATCACCTGCAGAGGGCCCTGCCAGGGGGGATTGTACTAATGGAGCTGGCCTTCCAGGTAATACAGGGGGAATATTCTCACATTTTAAAATTGATGATGCTCTTAAACCAAACAATGTAATTATTATTTTTTTTTAATTTCCATGGAATTTGGTGTCTACCTCACTTTTACATTTCTTATTTGGGTGGTTAATCTCTGAATATATTTTATATTATGGAGTTACAGAACTGTTATAGTATGCCTGTACAATCCCTAGAATTGCTGCAAAATGAAAATGGTAATGCACCATTTGATGACTGGGTTTTCTGCTTTGAAAGGTTTTAATTTTATTTTGGTGTCTTTGATTTGGTCTTAAGTAAGACTACTGGAGCCACTGAATGCCTCTTATTTTGGATGCGACTCTGACTGTTACTTTTATAATAATAATATTATTATTATAAATCCACTTCTGCCTCACCAGGGCAGTTACTTCTGCGTGACTCAGTACGCTCTGGAGTGTTCCCGCATCCCCATGGGCCAAACGGTCAACTCCCAGGTAAAGATTTCCTTCCGGCTGATTTATTCGAGAGGTCTGGCAGTAGCTAAGTGATCCTGTCTGCCTGTAGATCTCTGAACATCTGGGCACAAGGGAAAGAGTATGGATACTGTAAACATGGAAGACGTGGAACCTAAAAGACTTTATCCAATTTAGCGAGTGATTAAAAACACGTTATGTGGTAATATTTACATCGAATGGATTCTTCGTTTCACAGAGATGAAAAAGCACTTAATTTTTCCTGTGCTGAATTGATTTTTTTCAGGGTCAGTCTAGGATAAATTTTTAAATCATTTTCAAGGAAAAATCAGTCATTAAGACCAAAAGTATGATGCTTGTTTTGCCAACTTAAAATACAAATCAACGCCAGTCTACAAAGCTATTAATATAAATAATAAATTACAAAGTATTTAATAATGAGAAAGTGCTGCTGGTGTAACTAGCTATGCACCTCTTGCCCACATTAGCTACTAATGAGAAAAATTATAAAGTCGAAAAATAGAATACATTTTTTAATTGAATTCGCTTTGTCCATCTATGCTGTTCTGAGCTTGCTTTCTGATTGGATGAATCGATGTGACTCCAATGGTTCCAAAACCCATCGAAAGGTCTCTCATCACAAGGAGACTTTTTCCCCTTTTTTAAAAGTCCACCTCAATCAGCATGCCGTGGTATGAGCAGATAGTCTCCATGTAACTTGTGTTGTTGTATCCATTGATCCGTCCACCCATTAACTGCTCATCCAGACAGAGCCAGTTCTAGCCGAGGAATAAGACCCCAGAGAGCATATAGGTCAGGTTATTCCCAGCGTGGGAGGCCAGTCCGTCCCACGTCACAGCTGTGTTCTTAGGTGACATGACATAGGGTTACATGTGCTGCATGTGTTTGGAAGTTAGGACTGAGCTAAGGCCCCTGGTGCTGTGGGTATCACTATCTGCTCTTGTCGAAAGGATGGCATGGATACAGAGCAGTGAAAGCCAAGTATTAACCCACCTTGTGGTTTGGGGGTAGCACTACATACAAAAAAATGGTTTCAGCAGTGCGGAAGTAGTATTGTATGATGTGTATCAGGGCATGTGCTCTACATCCTCTTCTCTGTGTTTCGAGTTTGAGTCGACACCCATAGTTGGGGATACCATAATGGATTCTTTAGGGTTTAAATGGGAGCGGGAAGTGTTCTTCTCAGCCAACTGGCTGCACGTCCGCAGAACTGCAGTGTCTGCTAGTGCACAGTGTTTGACTACTCAAGTATCCTATTTGTTTCTGCTATGGTGTGAACAGATTATCATGACAAATGGATATGGAAGTTGGTACTGGGACAGTCTTTGGGTTTTATAAATTACAGGAAAGGAAAGGGGAACAAAAGTGCCATCCAGATGTCTGGACACAAGTCTCAGTGTGTGCCAGGGGCGGTGCCACAGGGGTGGGGCCACAGGGGCATTGGCCCCAGCTGAATGCCGATTGGTCCCTGGAATGTCCCCTCCGCTGTTACTCACTGATTCAAAACATTTTATAGGCTAATGATAAGGTTAGCCCCTCTCTATAAATTATGGACCCTCTTATGCCCCCATCTCATCTTAAAATATCCTAAAATTCCATTTTTGGGTTGCTCGGTCTAAGCTGAGAATGAGAAAGAATGGACTTCTTCATCGTTAGAGAATGGCTGTAGGTGAACGAATGACTCATCATCTAACACGTCATCCGACTCCTCCTTCACCCCTGGACACCCACTCCTTCCCCTTCTTGTGTAGTCCGACTTCAGTTTCCACAAACTTTTCTTTGTGATTTGTTTTACCAAGGTAAAATTAATATATAATATATAAGCTAAAGAGTAAACAGTATTGTTAAGCTAGCTAACAAACACTACTTACTCAGCTGTAGCTACTAACATAAAAATAACATTATGGCTAGTTACCTGGTAAGGAACACATTTTAGCAATTAATTTCGCACCGGATACAATTTCTCATTGCTTCTGACGTGCCTGTCTATCTAATGGGGTAACTTTAATCGTGTGATATTTCAGTTATTTCATAAGGAATAATAAGAATCCTTGCACCACTAGCATGAACTACATATAATAAAATGTATGGATTTATGCTTCCTCACCACTCACTTATGTGTTCACTTTTGTTTGTCTCTATCTAATGTGTTTGTGCCTGTCTGTGTACATTGTGTTTAACTCACGTCAGCCCCCCCGTGCTCATACCGCAATGTCTCTCTGTGCCATGTCCCATCTCATCTGCTCTCTCCATCAGGCCTCTCTCCTCACCAAACCTCGTAGCAAGTCGTACACCGAGACCTCTTCAGTCTCTGACTCTGCGGTATGTCCCAGCACTGCCAGTGTGGGGTAATCTCCTTTTCATTGGCTCTGCCCACACCATCATTTTTCCTGCTTCACTGTCAACATCCTTTCCCTTTCTGTCCTCTGGTCCAAATCTGCTTGGAGCTCTTGATTGACTTGATTGGCTTAAACGAATCGGTGTTTCATAAACATGGGGCCAAGATCACATTTTCAGAGACCCTTGACTGGGAAGCATACTGCTCCTGTTGATTCTCTTGTTCAAGCCCACAGATTGGGAAGTTTTTTGTTCTTGGTTTTATTTATGCATCCGTAGATTTATGCATTATGTATGGATACTTAATATTATGCATGGTCATTTTTTGCTTAAAATCCCAGCATGCTTTTAATTCTAACCTTTTCAGTTATTGGATTTATTTTAGATACAAATAAAAAAACTGTGAAACATCTCATCCTAAATGATTTTTGAACTGCATGACTGAAAAACAGGTTAAATAAAAAAAAAAAAACAGACTTGTTAAAGAGCATAAAATAAATAAAAATGGGATTGCAGAAATTGCAGCTAGCCTGGTTTTCATACATCATCCTGTGTATAGTTACTTTATTTGGGGTGTATCACTAAGGAGCTGTAAGGTTTCTGAATGTGACCTTAGAGGATTTTGATTGCTATTTGAGAAGAGCTATTATAGCATTTATTGATCTAATTTTTCCATGTTGGGCTTCTAAGTAGTTTATTTACTTCAGAATATTTGATATCAACATAACTAAGATATTTATATTTGCTTTTGTGTGAAACAGGGTTATTTGGGTCTTTCTGTGTTGTGAAGCAGTTTCTGCTTTATTTTCTGGTTAGTCAGTTAAATGTTGTGGTATAACTAGCCTCAGAAAAAAAAAAAAAATCTGTATAAATTGGTTACCATAATTAGTAATTTTGAGAATGCTAATTAAAATATTTCTTCTAAACAAATGTATAAAATACATAATATGATTAACATAAAAATAACATGCAAACAATATTTTCGGAACCCTGATGTTTCAGCACAGAATCACAAAACCATATGTATGTGTTTATTGATAAACAGTCATCACGATTACAGATGTACTGTCAAGTCCGTGTCTGTAGCAAGCGCTGGTCTCGTCCCTGGTATCTCCTCCAGTAGTGCTCTTCAATGCGCCGTTCAGTCAAAAGAGTTTTGTGCTCTGGGTCCAGAGGATGAACCCAGTGATGGTTAGAAGGTGCTGCTGACAGGCTGCAGATGCTTCTGTTTCGGTTCAGTTTGTTTCATGTTTGTCACATCTGTTCTGAGAAACAGTGAAATTCTTATGCCACACTTGCAGTGGAGGGGACAAGTGCATGGGGGACCCAGAGCCCAGGCTGGATCTTAAACGAGCTGAATTCAAAGTGTTAAATATAGATTGACTGCAAGTCAAAAAAAATTCCCCGTTGAGCATCATGTGGTGGAAGCTTTGGGTTCTTCAAGAATCCAGTTACTCTTTGTCATGCTGGATGGTCATTTACTGCTCTTCCGTGGCAGTGTGACCTTTGGCGGTCAGCTCTGTGACAGGCGACAGAATCTTTACCGATGCTTCCCGTTTCCACATCTGTTCACTCTGAATCTGCAGTCTCTGTGAGAAGTTGCAGGACCATTGAGTTAGGGACAGCAGACTGGTCATTCCCCAGTAACCCTATAATCACACTGTATCAGTAAAGTTTACACACTTGGGAAAACATGTATTCTGTTTTTTTCAATAAGACATGAAAATGACAAGTCATATATTTTACATGAGGTTCCTTTAAGAGCGAAGAAACACTTGCTGTTTGGGCTAGAAGTTTAAAGTGGTTGGGTAGAATCTGCTAGTTACATTCAATTAACAGGTCCGTCTATAGAGTACAGATAACATTAACTTTCCCCTTTAGATTCACCATGGTTTGAATTTTCATAAGAGTGTATAACATCCGCATTGTATAATACCAGCACATTATGTAATAACATGACAGTCAATGAAGACATCCATTTTGGTTGTTTATTACATAATGCACAGTATTGCATTTTCATCATTAAAAAGGGAAGTGCCGCATTTAATAACCATCGCAATCTGTAATAATTTGTTACGAAATGCAGGGAAATTTATTGCATATTGTCTTACAAAATGTGACCAATTATTACAAAATGCAGGTGTTATTACATAAAAAAGTAATAATTTGTTGCATTTTATCAAGTAATGTGCAGTATTATTACATAATGCGTTGTTACAGGGTGTAAGAAGTAAATTTTTTAAGTTTCTGTTGCTTTTTTTTATTGATTTAAAATGACTTAAAATTCTTCCCTCTCTTCGAGTTTTATAGTCAAGTCAATAGACGTTTAAATCATTTATGAAGAAGATACATTCTTATGTGGTCTTAGTGAGAAATATTCAAACGGTCTGTCTCTAAGCAAGAAACGTACAGAACTAGATTTCGCAGCTCGGTGTAAGATTATATCTCCAGAGGGAGCATGTTTCTTAAACCTGTCCTTAAAAAAATTATCAGCATCACTATAAATGCTTTGTTCAAATCCCAAATTTGCTAGATGTGCCTTATGCCTGACAGCCATCAATAATACACAGTGGAATGAAGCATTCCTGTGCGTTCAGGTCTTACTTATAGACAATTCAGCATTATGTCATTCCAAGCCCATATACCTGTGGTAACAATACAGTGCTTCCCTCTCAGAGCATGATTATGAAAATAACAGCTGTCTGCTGCTTTTTTTTGGGGGGGGGGCTGCTTCTGCAGCTTGCCGCAGCAAACAGGTACAACATCTCCAGTGGACCCTCTGCAAAAAGCAGATGCATTAATCGCATCCAGCAATAGAATATATTCTTTGCTCTGAATGCTTCCAGCTACTAAAATGGTATTAAACTTGATTTAATATGACACTGATAACAAACTTCTTATAGGAATGCAATATGCTGTGATTGAATGTGTTATGAAATTTGTGCAACTCTGTAGGGAAATGGAGGGTTTTCAGAGCAAATGCAGACCATTTTGTCAAGTACAATTCAGCTTGATTAGTGCAGCCCAGAGCGTGTGAGCGGAGCAGGAGCGGGAGCAAGTGTGGAGCCGGAGTGGAAGGATTTTGGCGGGGGCGGGAGCGGGAGCGGGAGCGGAGCGGCAAATTTGAAAAGAAAAAAAAACACAAGCGTCATATGCTCACATCTTGAAATTAATCATTTCTGCTTGAATGTAGATTTGCT
The DNA here is from genome assembly GCA_026781145.1 of Hippopotamyrus pictus. Lineage (NCBI taxonomy): Eukaryota > Metazoa > Chordata > Actinopteri > Osteoglossiformes > Mormyridae > Hippopotamyrus > Hippopotamyrus pictus. The sequence goes on from JAODLC010000001.1 coordinate 26,143,965, forward strand.
TGCTCAGTTAGCCAGGCTACAATTTAAGATCAAATTAAAATACAATACAGATTTGTTTTCTTTTTTGGAACAAGCGTGAGCATGATGAAAACTGACCGGAGCGACTGTGAGTGGGGGAGCGTACCGCTCCGTGAGTGATGAGCTGAAATTCTCATTGCTCCGCTCTGCTCACATGCTCTGGTGCAGTGTCTTGTTATGTAGCTGTCCTTTATGGTACTGAGGTTTAAGTGAAAGCCTTACGAAAAAGAGAATGAAGGGAAAAATAGGTAAGGGAGTAAGACTAAGAGGTAAATGGTTACTGGGTAAAGAATGTGGGTAGATCTGTGCAATACAATCCAAGAGGTATAGGCTTTGGTTATAGACTGAGGGACCCTCGAATGTTGATTCTACCTTTGTCTGTCTTGCAGCTCTCCATGCTCTTCACAGAGGAGTGCGATAAGGTGCGGGACTTGATGCATGTGCACTCTTTTAGCTATGACTTCCACCTGCGGGTGGTGCACCAGTATTTGGTAGGCTGTCACATGACCTTGCGGCAAGGCTATCAGCTCAGTAGCTTCCTGGAGGACTTCATGGCCCATCATCCTGACATTCCAAAATTTGGTCGAAATCACGTCTTCCAAGGTCAGTATTCCCAACATACCTGCACACAAATCTACGCTCTGCTCTTGCAGTAAGGTCACAGTAGGTCCACTGACTGTTGAACTGTGGCTGAAACTGCTAATATGACACAGTAGAGGCTAAGTTGTTGGGGACTGTCAATCCAACAGGAAGCTTCTCGATTTCCACGGGCATGATAACGGCTCACCAGCTCTACAACTACATTACCGACCATGCCGGCACCTACGATATGAAGCCATTACGTATGTCAAAGACTGCAATAACTACAGACAATAAAAAGGGGACGCCAAATGCTGATTTGCATGAATACGCACTCGTGGCACTGTGGAACAGGTATGGCACAGGAGCAGTGGCTGTTTTTGCAGTCTATATGCTGTTTTGATGAGTGTTGTTTTCGGTTTTCTGTTGTCAGAGCTTTTGTTGATACTTTTCAGCTCTGGTTCTTACAAGGATTCAGAAGGCTTGCGTCACCATGACGACTTTGATGTGTCCCTTCTGGTGTGTCATAATGCTGCACCATTTGAAGAACAGTCAGAGGGGGAGAGACATTGTCTAAGGTACCACCCCAGACTGAGAGGCATGTTCATATGTAGATCACACTACTACATGATCCTAATTTGGCTGCCTCTTTGTTTCCTTGTTATAAGTGTAGACCACCCTACTACATCATCGTGACTAGCCTCCCCCCCTCTCATTCCATGTTGTATGTGTAGACCGCCCTACCATATGGTCATGACTAGCTGTCCCTCTGTTTTCATGTTGTATGTGTAGACTGCGCTACTACGTGATCATGACCAGCCAGCGTGAGCTCTTCCCTCGCCTGACGGCTGACATGCAGCGCTTCAAGAAGCTCCCGCAGATCCACCGGGAGCTTGGCGACCTGGGGGGGAAGGTAACGCAGGAGCAGCTGGAGATGGGCAGGACCGAGGACGACAAACTGGACCTATGGGAGGAGGCTGCCACCAGCGAAGGTGGAAGATGCTACCTGTCCAGGCCCCAAGGTGGCGGGGCGACCCCGGTGCTTTTCTGCTCCTCCCCAGTCTTTCCGCTGCTGAACTCGGAGGTGAACTTTGCCCGACGGCAGATCCAGACTTGTGTGCAGCAGGCCATGGGCCACTGCCGGAGAGACAATCTTTGGAGGCGTCTCTTCCATGGGGAGCACCTCGCCTTAGATAAGCTCAAACTGAGCAAGCTGACGTTCCATGAACTGGAGGAACTGCTCAATGCCGTGCACAGTCGCTCCATAGGGGACATCGACCCGCAGCTGGTAGGTCATGATGAAATAGAGAAACCCAGCGCGATACTGACTTTACATCTGATAAATACAGCTTTTGCCATGGGTAACAGGCCTGACATGAGGCCCGACTCTGCTCTAAAACCTCCTTAGTGACCATAATTACAGAAGCACAGTCTGAGCTAACTGAATTTCACTTTTGTACTTGTTGAGTAGAATATTCTGTAGTAGTGATTCTCAAACTTTTTTGGATCAAGTACTACTTCGGATCAAACTGAAGTGGCCAAGTATAAAATCAGTTACCTGAGTCACAGTAGCAGATCATCATGATCTGCTCGCGTACCAACTGGCGGCATTCAGAGTGCCACTGATGGTAGACGTACCACAGTTTGACTACCACTGTTCTGTAGAATTCTTCTCCCTTAAATGGCTTATGTGCCTGATGTTCTGTATGCCTGGATCCAAAAGCCCATAAATAGGCTCATGTCCCTCAAGTAATAAACCACTGTTCTGCAACCTTTATTACTCTGGTGCTACTTTGATGATACTTTGTTAGTTTGGCTCTAGTGTTTTACTGTATGAATGGTGTCCTCGTAACGCTCACGTGTGTCTTATCCCAGGATTGCTTCCTGACCATGAGTCCGGCCTGGTATCAAAGCCTAATCAAGGTCCTGCTATCACGGTTCCCACAGAGCTGCCGGCACTTTGTGGATGAAAGTGGGATCCATTACCTGGTAGGAAGACCTTTTAAGGCACTTAACAGCCACCCTTCCCTGTAGGGAATGGTTTCTCTGTACTGGTCTTAATGGTCTACTGTGAATGCTGGATGTAATCCCAAGTGACCTCTTGATTTAACCCTGAAATCAAGCCACCAGTTTTTAGGTTTTTATCTTTTAATATGTTTTTCTAAGTATACTTACTCAAAAACAGTATTTAAAGCAATTGATGATTTTTTACATACATTTTTACTCATTTATTATTTATCTTTTATATTGTTTATAGAAGTAGAAGTGATTGAAAGATGGAGTTTTGGATGGATGTTAGTTTACAGTGTACAAAGCATGTATGACTACATAAGCAGGAACTGAAAATATATTCTTTTAAAAAATAATTATTAAAACAATAATATGTGTAACTTAAGTATGGCCTATAATAAAAATATTTTTTTTATTATTTAATGAATGCCTTATAGGTCTAGTTAACCTGCTTGCTTGGCTTACATTAGTGTCTGATGTGTGTTTGTCTCATAAATTTATTTGGGGGAATTTGTTTGCTCATTGCCCTTCTTTCTCCCTAAGGCTGTCCTCAATCAAAAATTCACGGACTGCTTTGTTCTTGTCTTTCTTGACACTCAAGCAGGAAAAACTGTGAGTACATAATTATCACTAACATCTGTATCAACTAATGAAAATGTCACTGGTGTAAGAAGGTGGTTTTCTGCCCCCCCCCATTTTGCCTTCTGGCATCTTTTCCTTTTTCCTTCCATTTAATTTTTTGTATATATGATGTAATGGTTTGCCACATATTCTTGTCAAGTGCCTTGAGGTGACTGTGTTGTTAAATGTGCTATATAAAAAGAAACTTCAATTGAATCAAATACTGTGCCCACTGATTCTGGGACAGGCCCTGGACCCCTGCAAGCCTGTATAAGATGAGCGGTATTGAAGGTGAATGGATGAATTGAAATTCTCACAATCACTGACAGACCATTTTACTGCTCTTTTCCAGAGTCTCAAAGTGGTTTTCAGAGAACCGTTACCTTCCCACCAACAGGGCGGCAGCAGTAGCCCTCCACCCCAGCTTGTCTCCATGTACCATCACTTGGAGTCGGTCATTAACACAGCCTGCTTCAACCTCTGGACTGGTCTACTTTAGCCCTAAGCTTTATAACCCCCTTTCCCCATTACGAGTCTTGCAGTGTTATGAACTCACATTTCCCGCATACTCATCTGTAGAGCATGCTGTACAGCCCTGATCCTACATGAAGGATTACTTGATGACGCCATTCTGGTCAATCAGAGTGCCGGTCATGAATGCAAGTTTGCACTTATGCCTAGAACTGCTTCCACATGGGGCTTGGAGCAAAGAGACCCCAAGTTCAGACACATTCATTTGCAGTGATTTCATTTACATCGAACGGACTGCATTTGTACACTAGTGTGTCTTCATCCAAAAAGTGCCTGCACTGTTTTATAATTTAATGAAAGATGTGTAATATTGAACTTGAATGAATGAATTATAGAAAAGACAATTAAAATTACAGTTTAAAGAATTAGGATCTGTACTTTTTTTACAAAATGAAATGTGCTGGATAGGTTTAAAATTGCTTAATGGTTGGCAGAAGTTTACAGGGAGTAAAATGATGTGCATTTCACCCTTGGGTGCCAGTACAAGGATCACTAAAATGTGTCATCAGTACTGTGACTGGACTGTATCCAGTGTTTAATGCTAAAATCATTTGATGCTAGAGACCAACAGAAAAACACTGCTGGGTTTGTATTCACAGCCTGTGTAGCCTTTGTATTCTGGTGTTTTCAATACAAAAGTAAGGGAAACTCACTTCCCCGGGGCTGTCAGACTCATTGCAACCAGGAAACTGAGCTATCTGGACATGACCTGAAACAAAATCTAATTTTTCATTACAAGTAAAATGTTTCAAGAGTGAGATTTCAGTAGTGAGTGGTCATGAATCAGCAGGTTAGGACACTGAACCTGTGATCGGAAGGTCATCGGCGAACCCTTGGGGTTGGTAGAGTGATTTCACTGTTGGATCCATGAGCACAGTTGCTTCAGGAAATGTTTGACCCCACTTACAATTGTACATCACTTTGGATAAGTGTCTGATGACTAAAGAAATCGTATTAAAGCCTGCCATTATGCTCATCCATAAAACAGCTCATTTAATTACCAGTGTATTAGTCCCACTGCTGGTTAGGAGTGTATTAACCACGCAGATCACGTGAGTGAGTATACTTTAGGGATTTTAACTTTGGCCAGCTGGCTGGAGTGAATCTTTCAATTCCAGAGAAGTTTGCACACACATGCAAATGCATTGTGAGTGCATACATGTATGTAACAGTTGTATTACCTTGTAAATTGTCTGTATAGAACAGGGGTCACCAACTCCGGTCCTGGAGAGCTACTATCCAGTAAGTTTTCTATCCTACCTGGCTTCTGATGAGCAACACCTGCTCCTGGTATTTACCTGAGAACTAGTGTGGCTCATCAGAAGCCAGGTAGGATAAAAAACCTATTAGATAGTAGCCCTCCAGGACCGTAGTTGGTGACCCCTGCTTTAGGAAATGTAAACTACCCCAACACTGTTGGTGTATATAATTTTAGGTTTATAATGGAATAATATAGATTTGCCATAAGGTTTCATGCATGAGTGTGTGAGTCTGAAAGAGTTAATGTCACTCCAGATGCATGAGAGCAGGCAACCCTGATACTTTTGATAGGGAAATTCTTCTGGATGTTCTGTATTAAATTCCAATCCTCTGTTTGAAATGAAGAGGGATTTGGAGTGTCCCACTCTGTTTACATTTGTTAAAATTCATTTCTTGGCAGGATACATGCATTGAGGTTTGTACTTAAATGCAAATAAACTCTCCTTTAAATGTTTCACATTATTTAAATGGTCATGTACATATACACATTTGGTGGCATGGTTTATGCAGTTGGTGGCCCTAATTCCTCACATCTCTTGTCCAGGATTGGGGTGCTGTGTCCTGTTCTGCTTGTGTTCATGTAGGTTTTCTCCAAGTCCACTATTAGATTAAATTATTTTTTGTATCTCACTGGTCCATAGTGATGGACGTGTGATTATCCTCATTAGAAATGTGTCACTGCATCCAGATCCATATATTTATATGAACCTTATAAATTCATATCTTGTGAGTGTAGTATTGGGTCTACTATTTGGAGTGTTTTGGAGCGGGTGCATTGCGCGTGTCGTGACTTTTATTTTGGCACTGTCCCTGGTGTTAGTGGAATTGGGGTCTTTTTATCTGGTCCTCGCGCGCGGGCGCTTGGCGGTTGATTTTTTCTGTTTTTACGATGCTCGATTAGTGAATAGTACCTGCTGAATTTAATGCCCATTGTTCTTTGCTGGATATGCGCCTTCAGTCACTTAAACGCCCCACGCCTTTCAATATCTTGTCCTGTGTGAGACCCATTCACTTGCCGCACTCCAGATTTACCAATGAAAAACAATTCTAAGGGGAATAGTTAGACCAGGAAATTGGGGTTGCTAATTCTGTCACCCAACAGGCGTGACACTCACGCCTTCAGAATCTCACGCGAAAAATTCAACGGCAAATCTATATTATTCCATTACAAACCTAAAATTAGCGCTGGGGCCGTTTACAAATCCTATGAACTATTTACAAGGTAATTAACGTGTATGTAACACTAATGTGAGTGCAGACTCGTCTCGAACTGAAAATCTCACGACAGCCATCTGACGAAAGTTGACAACCCTGGATTAAAATGAAAATTATGTCATTTAACACCCCTGGCATGTTGCCCCAAGTGTACGGAGTACACGTAATACTAGGTTTAAAGTCGAAGTCTTTTTCTTACAAACCAAGTACAAACATTCCGCAAATAGAAATAGGTGAAACCGTAATTGTTACCAGCTCTCAAGCATCTGGCGTGACACTCAAGCTGTCGGACTCTCCCGTAAGAAATCTTAAGGCCCAGGTCCCAGAGGTGTGAGGCAATAGTGCTACCCAGCCCCCGCCCCGTCTATATTATTCCATTATAAATCTAGCATAGACCTAGTTGGGGTAGCTTGCACATCTTACATACTACTTGCAAAGTAATTTTTTTTTTTGTTTGCAGACTTGTCTTAAATTGAATATCTCACTCCAGCCATATAACTCATTGTTATAACTCATTGTAAATCTCTGAAAGGGTCGCATATTTGATTTACGAACAATTAACGATCACGCAGATGATACTATTGCACTATTAGATTAATTTTAAACTGTTAAATATTATTGACTCTTATTTTGAAAAGTTTACCCGGAAGCTCATAGCAGTGCTAGGAGTAGTAGTAGAGCACCGATTGCAGTAGTAATGTAGCTATGGCGTCTGGCACTGGTATTGGTAGAGTTCAAGACTACCTGCTGAAACTCCATTCATTTCTCAATGACCCAGAAATCAGATATGCTGCACTTCAGTGTCACGATATAATCGGCGACTTGGGGCAGGAGTGCCTGATACCGAAGAGGGAGAGCGATTTCGGTGGGTTTTAATTACTCAGTCAGCCTATTAATGGTACAATACCTCCGTTTACTTTAGTCCCAAAGTTTATGTATAAAGCTGAAAAGCTGATTGTAACCCCGTGAATCATGCAGCTGTTTTACATTCAGACCTGCTGAGAAGACGGGTGGATTTCTCATGATTTTCTTTACGTAAAATGCATCATTGGTATTCTTTGGCAGACAGCCTGTGCTTGTCTTTGTTACCATATGTCTTATCAGTTATACTGTAACTGCACCTGCATCCTGATTTTAAAACGGCGCATTCACTGGAAGCTCAGCCTAGCTGCACTTACTCATCGGCTCAGTGACAGCACCTATATGTGTGTAATGTGCTATTTGCCTCACTTGTAAGTCGCTTTTGACAAAGCGTCTGCTGAATAAAAAGAATTAATGAATGATCCCGATCTGTCCTCATTATTAAGTTTTCCAGACGTCTCTGCTGTTTTCGAAGGAAGAGGGACTGCTCAGCTTCATCCGAAAGTCCATCAGCCACGATGAAGTAAGATAGGGGCGATCCGCAGTAATAAGTGTGTTTAAGTAAATAAACTCCGTGCTCTAACAGTCCTGTGTTCTGCAGCTCCGAGATGCTAGACTGGAGATCCTCAGCCTCCTGGAAAAGCTTCTTCAGAAGTTATCTTCTGAGTGTAAAGGGTGGGAGAAGAACCATGCTGTTGATATCAAGGTAAACACCTACATTCAGCTGTTTGCCTGTCTTGTTCCTTCAGACAGTTTCAATGGCACCAAGGTGCTTCTTGTCACCAAATTTCCTCTTAAATGTTTTAGCTAATGTTGCTTTGTGTCTTTTGTGCAATTGTTTTAACAGTATAGAATTTGAAAAAACAATGAAATAACCTGAGTGCGTCAATGCATTAGGATCAGGGACATTCGTTTTTTTTATGAATTTGTTTATATGTAGTTTGGACAGGGGGCATCTAAAAAGTGTGTATACTCAAAAGTGTATTGTATTCTCTGTCCCTCTCAGAAGTACATATGCTATCTTGGCCCTAGATGTGAAAATAAGGTGCATTCTGTTTTATAATCCCTGTTTTCTTTTTTTTAATCCCTGTGTTTTCAGGATATGTGCCTCCTTGTCTATACAAAGGACAAAACTGCAAAAAGCAGAATAGCAGCCCTGGAACTTCTTATAAAGGTCATTTTATATTTCAGTTTGTTTTAAGTGTATGTTTTTGGCCTGAACAATTGCTTATATGCATATTGTCTCTACTTGAAAGGTGCTGTTTGTGACGAAGGATTCTGCTGTAGCTCATGACTTTAAAGTTGCCGAAATATTCAACAAGTTCTATGGAGAACTTGGTCAAAGAAGTAAACTACCTGACACAGGTATGTTATATATGGTATATAATACTATAGAAGTTAAGCATATATACCTCATTGTCGAAATAATTTTTGTGGTGTTTTTTAAAAAAATGTTTAAGAATTTATACCTCCAGATTATTATGCTTACTACTACCTTATCTGAAGGGCCCTGATGTTTCCTTTGCTCTAGTGCTGGAAACCTCATGGTTTTGTGTTTTTTTCCTGCTTTTGTTACAGTTCATGGTAACATCTATGAGCTGTTGGGGGCACTTGGTGAGGTACAACCTGCTGAAATGATAAATAATTCTGAAAAGCTGTTTAAAGCCTGCCTGGGAGAGCTTAAAGCTCAGGTGCGGTTGTGATTATTTTAATTGATGAAATGGCAGTACACTCACATCATTAATGTGTATAATATGTTTATATGTTATTATTTTATTTAAAATGTATCTTAAAATTATTTTTCAGATGACTTCTTTGACAAAGGAGCCCAAGTTGCCTATTGTTGCTGGATGCTTAAAAGGACTAACCTCACTTATGGTTCATTTTACCAAATGCATGGATGAAGGTTTGAGTTTCCTTGCACCCTTTAAGGCTAAAGGCTGTTGGAGTAGTTTTCAAATATGCACTGTTTATACTCTGGTTACATACGTTTGTGTCAGTGTTGGACAGTTTGGAAAAAATTCTAATGCCCGCTTTTTACAAGTATTTTATACGGTAATCTCCAGTATGCTGTTTCATAAAAAAATCACACTACTCTGTTTATTGTTAGTGGAACTGTATTATCATGAGAGGATGTTGTTGAGGAAAATGTTTAGGCCTGAGCAAATTTATCAGTTTGTTTATTAAATAAACTGACCTTAATAGACATTGTAGCCATTTTCCTAAGAGAAATGATTTGATCAGCTCATTGCATTGGTGGCTCTGGGGGGTCTGTGATCATGTTCTGAGAGGCCACTGATGCAGATTCCTGGCAGTAGATAATATGGATCTCAAGACTTATACCAGATTTTATTAGCTTGCATCCAAACTGTAGCATTCGATTATTAAAATGCAGCAGAGCTTACCAGTTGCAGTATTCCAGAACTGTTGGCAGCACAATACAAAGATGTTGTAGTATATCATGTTCTTTACCATAAGTGTGACAGTCAGCACCAAATCATAGCATGGCAGAGCTAGTAGGGTAATTTCTAGGACATGGGCTTGACTGCTTAACTCAAAATGAGCTTTGTTCTAACACAGTGTTTATGAATCCTGGAGCATCAACAGTTGTTTCTATATGGAATTACATGCATTAGGGAGCTTTGGTGTCTTCTCAGTTTATATATATAGGAGGCATCTCATAGGTTTCATAAATTACAGTATCCTTGACCTTTCAAATGAGTTGATTGATATTAGTCCACTGTATGACTTATATGGAACTTCTTCCCCCTTCAGACCCACAAACTTCAAAGGAAATATTTGATTATGCCCTGAAAGCAATCAGTCCGCAGGTGAGAATGTGTTGCACTGTACAGTTGTATGTTATATACAATTCGCTCTGTGTTCTGTCACTTGTGCTATCAGCTTTCAAATATTCAGAAAATTCCTTCCTCCAGTTTATTACAACAAAAAGCTTAAAATGTCAGAGTAACACGTTGATTCATTGAGTCATACTGGATCTATCCTATGGGCAAAAAAAGCCTGAGATCTTCATTATTTATACTATCACTTGTTGGTGATGAGGAGGCCCTCGCTCAGCTCTATTTTCCGATTTGAGCGAGGCTGCAAATCCCTGCTGCAAGTGAAAATTTAACACAACCACTGCAGGATACTAACATGACACATTCATGTATCATTTAATGTTTAGAATGAGGGTGGGGTGTGGCACAGCAGGTTATAATTCTGTGCCTCTGATAGAACGATCGCTGATTCAAGTCCCAGCATTGACAGTTACTTCACTATTGGTCCCTTAAGCAAGGCCCATAACCCCCAATTACTCCAGAGACTCTGACCCTCCTTTCACAATATGTAGGTAGATAGATAAATACAATTGCCTTGGATAATATCATCTATAGAATATAAAAATACAATAATTTAAATAAATAAATGAATAAATAAACCCCAGAGGATGTGCTTACAGAGAAAGAGGCACAGAATTCTATAATGCACAGTAATACATAGCTTCAGCAGGTGAAATTGGACACGAAATGATCAAACTGACAGTAACTTGTGACTATAAACTTTGGTTTATAGATACTTTAATGTCAATCCATTACTTCTGCTAAAAAATTATTTAATCTTTTCTTAAGTAATAGGCTGAACTTTGCTTCTGTTGCTAATGAGTTTGTCTCTTTGAACAGACTGAAATGAAGCGTTACGCCGTCACGTTTGGTAAGGACAGTGTCATCTACCCTCGCTCGCGTATTGAATGTAACAGATGTTTTATATTAATTGAGCTGGAATCACTGTATTACAGCGGGGCTGAGATTGTTCGCCAGGCATTCTTCTCAGTTTAGCAGCTGCCTTATGGACCATTACAAGACCGTGTTTGATGTCATGTCCAAGTGGTGCGGCCACATAAATGTTGAGATGAAAAAGACGAGTTACTATGCTTTGGAATCGTTCCTCAAACAGGTTAGTTAATTATGTCTTCTTTGCCCATTCCGGTAGGCACTGTTACTTAGTACAGTGGTACCTCAGAACTCAAACTTAATCCGTTCAGAGCTCCGGATCGAATCCTAAAGAGTTCGAGTTCTGATTGAATTTTCCCCATAAGAAATAATGGAAAACCAATTAATGGGTTCCCGGCCCCAAAAAAATTACACCGAAATATGTTTTTTTTGGCATTTAAACACAAAATCAACCGGATAAAACAAGAAGAGCATATACTGTACTAAACACATCTAAGCACATTTATCAAAACAGTCATTTTTGAAGTAAGAAAATAAATGTACCCAAACAATGTGTAAAGTTAAAAAAAAAAAAAAAAAACAATGTGTCATGCCCCGATCGTCTGCTCCTTCTGTGTGTCACGTCCCCTCGTTAACCTCGTGTGGAATCCCCGTGTGATCAGCTGTTTCTGGTTGTTGTCATTAGTCCTTTGTATTTAGTCCACGTTTCAGTTTGTTTCCCCAGCCTGGTCATTGTAGTGTCCGTCTGCGTTTTGCCTGCCTTACCTGTAATTAAACCCCGTATTCCCCGATACCCTGACGTCTGTGCCTTTGTC
>JAODLC010000001.1:26155705-26196662 GCA_026781145.1 Hippopotamyrus pictus
TTACTGTCTATCATTGTCTAAATGTATTTTTACTGTCTAAATATATGTATTCAGCTAGTGTAAACATGCACGATGCTTTCACAACGAATGCGAGGCTGAGACTGAAGCTTTACCCTTTGTTTTCGCTGAGAGACCTGCTGCGTGACTCATTTCCCCGCACATACAAGTTATCTTGGGTCGGCAATCACGGTTTGACTTCTGAGATTCAAATTGAGTTATAGGTCATTTTTTTCTAACTGGTTGGTTCGACTAGTTGGTTCGAGTTCTAATGAGTTTGAGAACTGAGGTACCACTGTATACCATAAATAATAAATTGACACATAAACATTAGTAGAGTTGAAACATTTGTCTACCAGGTTTGTCCGCTACTCTCTTATTCTAAAATGACCGTTCTTTACCATCTCACAATACTAGAGCTACTTATCCCATTGGGATGAATGAAGTATCACTAATTTAGTGAAATTGTAGCATTTCATTTCATATAGAAGCTAAAAGGTAAAACTGTGTTAATTTTATAGATTAGAATTGTGATCAAATTTTACTGAATTGACATTTAGGATGAAACTTTTGGAAGAATGGATTAAATGGATGACTAAAAGGGTGTTTTATGTAATATATGCCTCATTTTTTTAAAATGCCTGTATTTGCGAATATGTAAATTCGATGCATGACCAAAAGTCTGGCACACTTCCTTAACAGATAGCATCCCTCGTCACTGAAAATGTCGAGCTACACAAAAGCAAGTTGAAATTCTTCATGCAAAAGTTTTGTGCCATCATCAAGAACATGGATTCCTCTCAGAAGGAGCTCTCCATTGCCATTCGTGGTTATGGGCTATTCGCTGCTGTACGTCTATAACCATTTCATGTCTATAACTAAATTCATTTCAGACCCTGTGGTGTTAGCGCATGTCTTTAATATTGTTATTTTGTAGCCCTGTAAGGTGGTGTGTCCTCAGGATGTGGATTTCATGTATACCGAGTTGATCCAGCGGTGCAAACAGATGTACCTCACTGAATCCGATACACAGGCTGACAACATCTACCAGCTGCCCAGCTTCCTGGACTCTCTCGCTAGCGTCCTGTACCACTTGGATACGGTATGTGGCTCATCGGGTTCAAACTCTTTTCCTGTGATTGGAAGGTCACCAGTTCAAATCCTGTGGGTGGCAGAGTGATGTGAATTTAGATAAGAACACCTGCTGAATAAATAAATGTATAAATGAATTTATAACCCAGGGCTATCTCTCTTTTTTCTTTTTAAAACTTTAATTCAGCTTTGCTGTTACTTTATGCCATAATCTTGTTTATAACGACACATTAATTAGCTGTACAACTCCATCTTATGTAAAGGATCTTGCACACACTGCCAAAGAATGTATCCTATTTCAGATTTCATATGAAATATGTCAGATAGTTTGGATAGTTTCATGAATAAGAAGGAGTAGTACTTGTTTACCGTGCAGTAATATTTTATATAGTTGAAAAAGGTACTATCTAGAATAGGGGTGGGCAATCTTATCCGCAAAGGGCCAGTGTGTATGTAGGTTTTTATGATAACTTTTAGGTCAGCTGTTCAAACCCAGGTGTGAGGACTCTTCAGCCAATCAATCCTTTAATTAGTAGTTTAATTAGAGAGTTGCAGCGAAAACCCACATACACAGTGGGCCTTTGTGTATAAGATTGCCCACCTCTGATCTAGAATATGAGACACCTGCTGAAGCTATGTATTACTGTGCATTATTGAACTTATCTGCAGTTTCAAGTTTTTACTGTGCCACGTTCCCAGGAACATTGTTCCCAGAAAAATTCTTGTGCCACCGTGGCAAGAGGGGACAGTAGGACAACAGTGCAATAAAGGAAAGAACAGCAATGTAGTATGAGACGAGAGAGTGCAAGGAAATGGGATACCATAAATGTGCATTAAATGCAGTAAATAGGTGGTGCCTTGACAGAGGATGTGCAAATAGCTTCTGAGGTAGACAGTACTAATCGTGTGTAGAAAAATGTGGAATACAGCTAGTTGCCAAGTGAATGATTTGATTTTGAAAATGACAACAAGATAGTTTTGTCCTTGTGCAGCACGTTAATGTTTAAGATTACATATACATTTTGAAAGCTCAATTGTGTGTTTAGAATGAAATTAAATATTGAACTATCCAATACTAGCTTTAAGAATAATGTGAAGTTTAGTCAGACACTGAGAAAGTGTAGTGATGTTAAATTCCCTTTCCTAGATTCCTGAGGTATACACGCCAGTCCTGGAGCACCTACTGGTCTTACAGATCGATTGCTTCCCACAGTACAGCCCAAAGATGATGGCAGCTTGCTCCTGTTGCATTATCAAAATTTTTATGGCTATGGCAAGGAAGGGCCCCGTGCTCTGGAACTTTCTGAGTACTGTGAGTAAGTATCAGTAATACTCGGATTCATTCTCATTATGTGTACTTTAGATTTTAGTAATAAGTGCTGTGCCTTAGTTACACTTGTCTGTGACCCTCAATTTTATTGTATCTTACAGTAATCTATTAGTACATAAACATAAAATCTATATAAGCTGTATATATTTCTACCTATTGGGTGCCACTTGCGGAACCAATGAGGTGGGGATAACTGGAAATGAATAAGGGCAAAACTAGTTATTGTCTATTTTTTGAAGTATTGACATTAAGTAGCTAAATAACTGACCGTTTCTGATGGTCAGAATTCTTTATAAAGGAAGTGGATAGTGGAATTTAGTTCACACCAGTCTGTAGTGCAGTGTAAGTCTAGGTTTAACTGTAGGGAATGAATAGTTCATGTTGTTTATGGTTAAAGGTTCTAAACTTTGCTTGTTTAAATTGTGTCTTTCAGTGCATCAAGGCTTGATCCGTGTCTGCTCCAAGCCTGTTCTTTTGAATGAGGTGAGAATACAGTAAATACATGTCAGAGCTGTACAGCTTCAGTCATTTTTTAATGTTCATAATGTGTATTGTAGTGATTCGCCTGGTTAGAAAGCAAAGCTGGTGGTGCTGTTTGGTGCTTTCGTCTATATTCAGAGACCTTTGACTTTCAGGCAGGAGCGAAGAGCAGTGACAGGGACCTGGAGTCCCCTCCGGTTCGCACTGGGAAATGGGAGATTCCATCCTACCGCGATTACCTGGATCTCTTCAGGGGCCTCCTGGACTGTGAGAACATTAAGGTATAAATGTTCATATTTCTCAGAAATCCTTTTGGACTTTTATTGGGCTTTGAATGTGAATAACTGGTTTTATGCCTAAAATCGTAGAATTTAAGTTATAGAGCAGAGAGAAAAGAAAGATGCTTTATTCATCCCCTTGGGGAAATTGTCTTTTCGCCTGTCCCATCCTGCTCTCCATGACACACATGGACGCATATTCAGATGACAGCAAGTTTTGGTGTCGCAGTGCATGGTCAGCCAGTATCCGACACCCCTGGTCTAAGGGCCTTGCTTGGGGGTCAGTCTGCCAGGGTTTCAAACTGGCAACCTTCTGAGTCATAAGCCATTATACTTATCTGCTTAATTGAATGGAATTAAGTACTGCGGGTGTAGTTTTCTAGCAAAGATTTTTAGCTAAGGGTCATGCAGTATAATCCCCAGGGCTGCTTAGTTCAGTCATTTTAAAGACAAACAATATATTAGTGGCTTAAACAGAAGTTTCTCCCGAATCAGGAGAATTCCTGGTGTGGTACATAATTTTATGTTAACACTATACCTTATTCTGTGGTTCTCAGCCTGTGGTGCACATTACCTGGGGGGCGTGATGCCAGCTGTTTGTGGAATGGAAATAAATTCCCCCCCTCCCCCCCCCCGTTCAACAATTCTAATTCAATTAGTATGTTCTGCTTGAAAAAAGCAGTCCCACTTTGACCCTGAAGACAAAGCATCTTTTTATTAGAAAATAAAACATAAATCAAAGTAGTGTCCTATGGTCTTTTTCTAGGAGTCTGTCAATGTGACTTTTGACATGGACCGCTCTGTTCTTAAGTCTTTAAACCGCCACCTGTACGACGAGCTGGTTCGATCAATGCTGAAAATCATTAAGAAGCTTGACCTTTCAGTGCAGAAAGTGAATTCAGAGACAGAGGTGAGTTCATTTAACGAAACGATACACTGGACTAAGGACATTTTCCCATTAGAACCCAGTTATAATAAATCGGCTTTATTCAACTTGTCAGTGTTCTAGCTGTGTTGATTGTAATTTTTTGGTTAACATCTGCAGTCAATGGATGTGCAGAAACAAGGAGAGAATATTGAAGACACTGTCATCCCCTCCTCAGACCCTACTGCTCATCTTCAGCCCAACAAGCCGAATGACTTTATGGTCCTAATCAATCTGACTGATTTCTGCAGGTGAGATGTTCCTTAGTATGAGAATTAGAGCTGGTAACCCCCCCCCCTTATTGATGAAATGATGCCTTTATTTGCCTTTTGTACATGAGAATCCTTTGAGACATAAACACATATAGGAGAGAGTAAAGCATCAGGCCACTAATCCAGCCCCCCTGGAGAATTTTTCAGGGGGTCAAGAGAGTCCTGACTGTTCCGCTAAGAACAGTATTTGAACCGGCGACCATCCAATCACAGCCACAGAGGCCTAACGTGCTGAGTGAGCCCCAAGACTCCCCAACATTGCACTTTCTCCTCCTCTGTCTTTGCAGTGAGCTGCTCCTGAAGAGAGATGCAGGGTACTTTCAACAGTGGGTTTACCCCATGGGCCAGGAGATAATCCTCCAGTCCTCACGATTTCCACTCATCAGCGGTTTTTATAAGCTCCTCTCCATTAGCATGAAATTAGCCAAGAGGTTAAAGTATTTCCAGGTATTTTTCAGGCATTTGTCTTAATTTGCAAGTTTGTGAGACTTAATTGTGCATCAAATACCAATAATTGTTTTACAATATTTTTATAGCAGGTAGTGGTGTTAAAATCCAGTCATGGAGTCTTGGAGAAGTATGCCTGCTTTCTACTTTTCACCAAGTTTGGGAAGGAGGTACTGTCTAGTTTATTGATAACATTTGAGACAAAATTATCAATGTACAATGCATTAAAGATGTGTTGCCTTTCTAGGTATCTGTACGAATTAAGCAGTACAAAGATGAGCTTTTAGCATCGTGTTTGACCTTCCTCCTCTCGCTGGACCATCACATCATTTCTCTGGACATCAAAGCCTATATTCCTGCACTTCAGGTGAGAATAATAGGTGCGGTTTGATGTACTCCATGGGAAAATTTTAAGTTTCAGTCCCATATTGTGGAAATTAATCTGTGATGGGATTTATTAACTTTTTGAGCAGAAATGTTGCATTGAATTGCATTGAATTGAGTTGAATTGAGTTGAATTGAATTGAATTGAATTGAATTGAATAGAATTCTGCAATTATAAGGAAATTCATGTAGGAAGAAATCTCATGAGGGGAATGTATTTAAAATTCATGCAACTAGTTACAGAGCTCGTAAAAATTTCAGTCAGATTTCCTCACCCACTATGTTGAAGGATTTAAAATTTTAAAATAACAAGGAGCTCGACATCTGGTTTTCCCAAGGTGCCCATGTATGTGATGAGGCAGAGCATAAAGGGGAAAAACACAGCAGAATTGCAATTTATATTTCTATGGGCATGAAAACAACAGCGGTTGTTTTACTTCATTGGAACTGAAGCCCTAATATAACCTAACTTTATTTTAACCTTTTTATTTATTTTAAATTTTATTTAACTTTTATTTAAGTAGGGTAGTTTCATTGAGAGAGTCTCTTTTCCATGTCCAAGAAAAGGCAGCACTAAGTTTAAAACAAAACATAAACATAAAAAACAGCGACAAAAGTGGAATAAAGAGAACGGTAGGTATATGACAAAAACAAGTGGCAACTTGAAAGATTTTCAACAGTCTTAAAAATCAATCAGATGTAAATTTAAATGAACGTGGTAGCTGATATTGAAATGGATCTTTGACATTTTGAATATTTATATTTATATAACTGTTTTTTTGTCTTTTACAGTACTTACAGAACTGTTTTAGAGGCAACCCATGAAATTACCGTTGGCCTGTTTGTTTCTATACAGAGAGACTGACTTGTGTTTGTGTTTCAATGTCAAACCCCAGGCAGCGTTTAAGCTGGGCTTGAGCCACCCGCCTCTGGCGACAGCAGCTCTTGACGCCCTTGAGGAATGGTCGTCCAACATCCCCCAGCATGACATGCAACCATATTACAAGGATGTCCTGCCTTGCTTGGATGCTTATCTCAAGACATCAGGCTCAAATAGTGAGACATTGTCACATAAAACTAACCATTGTTTTGTTTGCATGTCATTCATCTCATTGTTGCCCCAGTAGCCACTTATGGAGGCATCTAGGCTTGGGCGGTATGACAGTATTACAATACACCCCAGTATTTAGAAATCCCGAACTTTTAATACTGTAAAAAATACTAACTGATAGGGAGATGCTATGTTGAGGTGATTATTGATGTGCACAGCATTTGTGGTGATTGGAGCCTTAATTTAAAAAAAGGGATAATTTGTATGCACAGGTTAATGCCACAAAAACAAACGTCTCCATGAATGCACTGTAAACTGTTGGAATATGCATCTCATATGCGTGAAACCAAGTGCGCATGCGGCCAGAGGTCGGGCAGTGACAGCGGTGTCAATGAACAAAGGGTGAGGTTTTTTAACTCTTCAAGGAGCTGTCTCCTCTTTCCCTATTTCCGTAGCACTTCAAGCTTCCACACCGATGAGCTCCTTGAGGCTGTCAGTGATTCTGCATTTTACAGTAGCCTACATGATTTAGGTTGATTTATTTATTTTTTACATTTTTTTAATGCCATCATATAGTGTATACCGGGGTTAAATGTCTAGAAGATATGACTGTCTGAAAAAAATAGATACTGCCCAAGCCTAGTGACCCCCCCCCACTTCTGACTTGCTGCTTTTGGTTTATTATGGCGCCCTTTATTATTCTTACTAAATCTAGGGGTTAGGGCAACGTAATAACATAGTAACTCAGGTTATAATA
Organism: Hippopotamyrus pictus; assembly: GCA_026781145.1. Classification (NCBI taxonomy): domain Eukaryota; kingdom Metazoa; phylum Chordata; class Actinopteri; order Osteoglossiformes; family Mormyridae; genus Hippopotamyrus; species Hippopotamyrus pictus. The sequence goes on from JAODLC010000001.1 coordinate 26,162,719, forward strand.
ACGTAGTAACTCAGAGCTTCAGACAAACTACATATGGATTTTAGTGAAGACAGATATTTATTTACAAAGAACAGGAAGCATAAAACATAAACTAGGAAAAGGCTGTAATAACGTTAATTATTCAGAAAAATTTGTTGTATTGTTGTACTTTACTATACTTAAATTTAACACTTTATTTGTTTAAGAAATTAGCCTTTTTTAAGGCTTGCAATATTGTAATCTTAAACGCTTATGCTGAGACATTAAGTGTAGCTGTTTTTGTTTGTACTTTTATAATTCTGTGCAATGAAAACCTTACCTGAGGATGTTTTCTTCATGAAACTTGCTTTATTTTCTGAGACGTATCTTGCGTTTTTATAGCCCAAGTGTCTGAATTATCTGAAGTTTTGATCTGTTTGAGTTGGTGCTAGATGTCATTGAGTTATATCAAAATAAAAGCCCTGCAGAGCTGTCAAGAACTCTCTAAGCTTTCAGTATAGGTTTATTCTTGTGGAAATGTAACCTGAACAGAAGTCATGGATTTCAGGTCAAGGTGAAAACAACTGGGAGGTGCTGTGTCTGTCTTCTGGGGAAGAAAAGGGACATGGGAAAGTCCTCATGAGGTTGATGAAGAAGTCCAGACACCTGTCATTGGTGAGGTTTTCATGCTGTCAGTGTGGCCTGCAGACCTGATTATGTTCATTGTGGAGCATAATTGTTATAGTGTATTTAGGCCTGCGTTCAGTTTGATATTGGGCTGGGTATAGCAGGTTAGCTCATGATGCAATACTCTTATCACAATACCAGTGTCATGATTCAATGCATCACCATACAGCCATTGTGTCCTGATGGCTAATACTCCAATACTGAAATAATGAAACTTCTAAAATTAAAAACAGGCCAAATTCCACTGCCTTTAGCTACCAATGATGAGTATCTTGAATGAAGATGTTGCACATTTCAACTCCCACCTTCATACATTTCTTTGTGCACATTGCTGTTTTTAAAATGGCAAATGTATAGACACTTCACTGTATCCTTGCATCGCAGTGCACTTAGCACAGGCTACATGAACAGCATATTGTGTCTAATCAACAAATGTTGAGAAAATGTTTGTAACATAAAAGATAAAACAACTCTGCTGTTCTGCAGGTTATATATGTAAAAAGAAGAAATGGTGACAGGCTAAGATCTGGATAGAATTTAGAATTTAGTGATCAGTGGTCATTGTGCTGTGCTGTGGTGTGTTAACAAAGTGCGCAACAACGAAATGTGTCCTCTGGATTTAACCCATATGTGACTTTCGTGACATAGCAGGGGGCAGCTAATTCAGCGCCCGGGGAGCAGTGCTTGGGGTCGGTACCTTGCTCAGGGTACCTCAGTGGTGACTTGCTGGTGGGGGATTCAAACCTGCAATCTTTCGATTACAAGTGCGCTTCCCTAACCATCAAGCCACCACTGCCCACAATAGTATTTAGGATAGTATTTAACACTAACGTAGCTGTGGAAAGCTAAGACAAAGCTAAAAAAAGAATAACTTATCAGCTTTTGTTGGTTTTACTACCGAGAGACTCATTTAAAACAAAACATTGCCCCCGAGGTTTACTGTTGTTTGTGCAATTATAGTAAAATATAGTAATATTTACTATAGTTAACTGTACCTCTGAGGCAGAAAATCACAATGTGTGTTTGTGTGTAGGAACCTGATGGACAGACCAGTTTGTTTCAGTTTATCTAGAACCAGTTGTTTAGCAGATAGGTGGACCGATAGGTAGCTGGATAGATAGGTAGATGGATAGATAGGTAGATGGATCGATAGATGCATCCATACATAGTTACTTAATTCTTTAATCAATCAATAAATTTCCATAGCAAAATTCAGAAGGTTGTACAGGCATGGCTTACTCTATTTCTGAATACTGCTTTTATGAGCTACCTTTGAACAGTCCTACTCTTACTGACAGTAGTATAAAGTTGACTGGTCGCTATGTTGTGTCCAATGTCAGGTCCAAGACTCACAGAGCACGGTGGTCAGACACAGAGTCGTGCAGCTTTTAGGCCACTTGGGAGGACAGTTAAACAGAAGCTTAGTAACAGGTGAGACTTTGAGTATTATGTGTTGAGTACAGAGGAATCTCATATTAATCCTGTGTTTTAAATATATTGGCAAATCGCTTGATTTTTCCTTATTTCCACCTAACATAATAAAAAAATCTGTTTTATTAATCTTAAATGTCGATTGAATGCATAGTTGTTGTAAATGAATTAGATAAAATGCTAATATTTCTCCACAGATTTCACTGATCTGGTTGGGAAAACAAAAACTCTGTAAAAGCTGGTAATTAAATTTCAAATATGGTGTGAAACAGAAAATATATTTGACATTCTAGATCATTTTTATCTTTTTTTATGATGCAGCCACATCAGCTGAAGAAATGATGAAGAAGTGTGTGGCTTGGGACTCTGAGAAGAGACTAAACTTTGCCGTACCTTTTGCTGACATGAAGCCGGTCATCTTTCTGGACACCTTTCTTCCCCGTATCACAGAGCTCGCTCTCTCATCGAGTGACAGGCAGACCAAAGTACACCTTCCAGCTCCCTTACACCACCTTCTTACGTCCGATGTGTTGGCTCTGGTGTATGAATACTATTTGTTCTGTTGGTTTAGGTGGTGGCTTGTGAATTGCTCCACAGCATTGTCGTCTACATGCTGGGGAAGAGCTCCCAGATTCCCGAGCAGGATAAATGCGCCCCCCCCATGTACAACCTGCACAAGCGAATCTTTCCTGTGCTGCTGCTTTTGGCTTGTGATGTTGACCAGGTACAGAAAATCAGCTCAGAATCAGCTGCCCATTCATGAATTCATTGACATATTCAAATATTCAGTGCACATTTCAGCACATTTACTGTCTTCTTTTGACTATAGTCTTTTTAAAATGCACTTCATGTTAATGTAAGACACTTGAATGGTGTCTTTCTTCAGGTGACAAGGCAGCTATATGAACCTCTGGTGATGCAGCTTATTCACTGGTTCACTAGCAACAAGAAATTTGAAAGTCAAGACACAGTTGCTGTTTTGGAGGCGATTCTGGTAGGATATTTTGCTGAGCAATCAGTATTTGACGTTACAGTGCATGTAAATATGAATTTATGCAGAGCGACTGTGCATTGAGTACAAAAAATAGATTTTCAGAAATACTAAGAGACTGAGATGGACAAAACCCTTTTTTTCTTTTAAGGATGTTCTTATTGGAAGTCTAATGCTAAATTGTACACTTATGCAATTCGGTTCTTTGCTCCCACAATTACTGTTTTTATAATATACCTTTACACTGAAAAACACCTTTATAGGCTTTTAGCATCTCATGCTGGAATTATGAATGTACCAATTCATTGTCTCACTGACTGGAAGTTCATGTGCAAGTTTTTTGGCACACACGCACCCCAAAAAGTTCAAATCTTAGTTAAGGGCTTACAGAAAATTGCTTTTCACTCATTTTGAATATCTGTCGCCCAGATGAATTAAATGAGATTTATTTTGAATTGAGTTGTATTTTGAATTAAGGAATGTAGAAATTCTTCTATAGTTTGTCGATACCGTTAATAGAAAAGAAAATGCAGTCTTAAAGAAGAAAAGCCCTCACAAGCCAAGAAAAATGAAAAAAATGGTTTAGAAAAGACTACTTGGCCTGTCGTCTCTTCGCGTTTATGTCGATTCTGTTTACGTATTTGCAGGACGGTCTGGTGAATCCGGAGGACTGTAAGCTCCGGGACTTCTGTGGTCAGTGCATTCACGAGTTTTTCAAGTGGTCCATCAAGCAAACGACACCGAAACAGCAGAAGGACAGTCACGTCAACATCAAGTCTCTGTTCAAACGAATTTACAGCCTGGCGCTGCATCCCAATGTTTTCAAAAGACTAGGGGCTGCCTTGGCCTTCAACAGCATCTACAAACAGTTTAGGTTGGTGCCGTCGTTGATCTAGCGGTTGTATCAGCTAAAGAGCTGTGTAGTTCTAGTGGCTGGAGATTGTGCTACAGGGTCCTTGAGCAAGGGCCTTAATCCCCAGTTGCTTCAGGGACTGGCTGACCCTGCTATCTCAATTGTATGCTTTGGATAAAAATCACCACTAATGAAGTCATTGTGAATATAGGTTTCATGGGGGGAAAAAAACTTTTTTTAATCATTACCTTTTTTTTAATACACCCAACTTTTTCAGAGTAATAAATACTTTATTATTGTTGTTGATGATGGTGATGGTATTGTTTTGCCACACAATGTTAACACTAATTTTCTGAGGGGATACCTGTAAAGTTACAGAATGTTCTGTGTGCTTCTGTCTGCAGGGAAGAGAAGCCCATTGTGGAGCAGTTTGTTTTCGAAGCTCTGGTCACGTTTGTAGAAAGCCTCGCCTTGGCACATTCAGATGAGAAGTCTTTAGGTAATGAATGAGACTGTATATTTTTAGACGTCGTTTAATGTGATTCCGTGAAATGAGATGTGTGAAATCCTTTCAGGATCGTTACAGCAGTGTGGTGATGCTGTTGGTCATTTGAAGAAAATCATCAAACACTTTGCTGTTCAGCTGAATCAGCGCATTAAGAGACGCGTACCAAGGTTTGCACATTTTTTTTTAAATTATGTTTTTTACGGACAACACTTTTTCCAGTTTTTCCATTTCCTTTATGTATTTAATATATAAAGAGAAGTAGCGCATATATAGTATATGTATGTAATATTACATACAAGCTTCTTAAACAGACTTAATGTTTTTTCCTGTAGTCCATAAAGCATTTTTGTAACATTAAATATGCTTTTTTTGCCATTTTAAATATTAAATTCTTCATTTTACAGTAGAATCGTACAAACTCTGTAAACCTACAGGTAAATTGCAATGTTAATGCAAATCATTCATCAGTCATTATAACCTGAAATATTTATTAATATAAATGTGCATTAATGTGGTGGTGTAATTAAAGTGACATTTTAGTGGATGAAATTGTCTCTTCATTAGAACTATCCTTAACCTTGATATTATTTTGTCCTCCAGGGCTTTTCCACCAGACAAACCAATGGCGTTGCTGGACATAGTCATGTGGCTTCTGGTGCAATGTGGACGTCCGCAAACCGAATGCAGACACAAGTGCATGGAGCTGTTTTATGAATTTGTGCCCTTGTTGCCTGGTAAGTATAAATTTACATTTATAATATTTTGGAAAAACCTAAAACTTTATTAATTGTTCCTCTTTTCTGGCTAGTTTCTCCTTATACAGCACACTTATCAGCACCGTATGTAGACGTGAAGTGCAACTGTTATGGGTGCTTTATGGAACAAAATTGAATTCAGTTGAATTTATTCAGAATCAGAAAGACATGTATTGGTAAAGCATGTTAAACATGCGAGGAGTCTGTCTTAGTGGCTGTGCCCTTGGCTTAACATACAACATACCAGACAATTCAGGACAACATACAAGCAAGCAGCATGGGATGGAGTAAAGGCTGAATAAATAATAATAGTGTAAGATCACACCAGAGCATGAAGTTTTCCTCTGTTTTCAGGTCACAGAAAAGCAGAAGTCTGGCTTGAGGACCTGCTGGAGCAGAAGGGCTTTGACTTTCTGATCGACAGCTTTGAGGGTGGGGGGTACAGTGAGTGCTCCTTGGGGATCCTATCCCAGTGTACACTGCAGGACCTGGATGAGCCCTTCAACATGCGCGCCACCCTGCAGTGGATGGACATGCTGCTTGCCGCTCTGGACTGCTACAACACTTTCATTGAGTTGCAGCTGCTCAAGCCTACAGTGATGCAAAGTGAGCACGAAACCCCTCAAATCTCCCGCCGTAATTCTCTTTCCAAATGGCTATTACGTCATTTCTCATTGTCTTGCAGGCACTACAAAGAAATCTAGGTTTTTGAAAGCTCTTCAGTTTTTTATTGATCAGCTAGCTACACAGGACATTGCGGCAGCTGAGATTTGTTTCCCTGTAAGGCAGAAAGTTTCTGTCTTTAGCCCTAAAGAGAAAGAAGACTACAACTATAGCAAGGGAACCATCATCGTGCGTTTGATGGAGTTTGTTACAATGGTGCTGGGCAAATGCCATCAAGACTTCTGGAAGGTACAGAAAAGATGTAACATGCAAATCAAAGGAAACTTGTTTGGTGATCATGAATTACCTCAGTATTACTTTTAAAGCCATCATAAATGAATGCAATAAGTCTGATGTTCATATGCATTAGAAATGCACTTGAAATTAAGTGGAATTTTAGTTTTTGATGGTTTGAATTAAATAAAAACACAAAAATATTCAGTGATTTAAGATAGCCATTTGTACCCATTAAAAAAATTTCATGAAACATTACAATACAACATATAAGTCGCAGATTATATGTTAAGAATAAATTTCATAACTTCACTATTTGCTATTCACTTCATAATTTTTTTAAATGTTACTTATTTCAGTTTCTTGAGCAGTATGTCTTGAGCGACTCTTTCTTCGAGCTTGTGGCGCTGGTCATCTGTGAGCCGTCAGTCGTTGGCTTCAATATGGCTGACGTCGCGGTGATGATGAATCTGCCCAAGGTCTGTGTCAGTCTCATGAAGGCCACGGTCACCACACCGTACAAGTCCAACCTGGAGAGAAGCGTCAAGAAGTGGATATCCCGGGAAAGGTTATTTTAAAATTTATTATTATTTATTTTATTGATTATTCTGTTGAATGTATCATCTGATAATATCCATTGGTTCTATCGTATGTTTTTGGTCTTTTTAAAGTATTTTATGGTATTTATGTGTGTCTTTCCAGTGTCTCTGATCTGTGTGGAATGGATCTCTATGACAAAGAAGCCCGAGCAAATAATCCCAAACTGGAACGTATACTCTTGGCTTGTAGGCAGCTTTACCAAGCCGGCCTTCTCGAGTCCATTTTTCAGAGCATGGTATGGCTATACTTCTGTCTCAAAACGATGTAGCTACAGTTGAAATCACTGGGACTTAAACAATGCTTAGGTCTGTACATATGACTCACTGTACTTTGTCTTCCATAAAACAGGCTGAAACTGATCTATCCCTTGGGTCCAGGCTTCTCTCAGTTGTATATAAGGGTGTTGTCCCCAAAGAACAGGGGGCAACTCTGCCATCGATGGATGTGAGCAGTTGGAAACTAGCAGATGAGCTGCTCCAGCTGGCATTTTCCATAGAACAAGAGGTAACACCTGGAGCCTGTCCTGGGCAGCACAGGGTACAAGGCTGGGGTTTTCCCTGGATGGGATGCCAGTCCTTCATAGGTCACATACACCCACACTGCTAACAATTTAAAAACCCCAGCCTAACTGTATGTCTTTGGACTGTCTGTGGAAATGCACATAATATAGGAAAAACATACCAAAACATACCAAGTGCACAAACAGGACACTGAACTTGTGTTTGGATGTGGTTCTAAAGAGTGGTCTTTCAATTTCTAATTACTTATAAACAGTCACAAAGTAACTGGGCAGTTAATAACAGGGATTAATAGTTCTTTGCGCAAGAGTGCCAGACTTCAAACAAGATGAGTTTTGCCTAACATACTATAACTTTATGACATGATGCGCTGTTTTGAGACTGAAACCAATCTAACCACGTTTGCTTACCACATATAGTCACATAAATGACATATTAGATATCCTTAAATAGAATTAATATTGACATATTATGGATATCCCTGCTAAAGCTAATTGTTGCTTAATTTTGGCTGTGACACGTTTGGTATTATCCTGTACCTGGTATTCGGTGTTCTTGATTGTTTGGTTCATTGTTGATTGTTTGATACTGGTGTGTCAGATGCTGGGAGGGACGAAAAATGTGAACTGTTTGAGGCTCGCCAAGAACTGGGTAAAGTTAGACTGGTTTAGGGGATATCAATACTAAACTGAAAATGAGCGTCATATATGTGAACTGAGTAGCGTGTTACAGGATTTATTTATCACAGAAATATTTTATGAGGGGTTTCACTTCTTTTGGTCTTTATCAGAATGAACTGGTAGATCTGTTGCTGAACAACACAATGATATCAGTGGCACTGTCAGGAAGCGCTCATGAAAAGAGCATCAACTTCTTGCACGGGGAGTATTTCTATAGCCTCTTCCAAACAACGGTCAATTCCGAGTTGCTAAGGAAACTGGATGGCACTGTTCCTGTGCTCATGAAATCCGCTGTCTACCATCCCAGAATGGTGAGTCACGCTTTCTCGAACTTTGTAGTGATGTTGAAAGCAGCAAACCCTCTGATAAGTTGTGTCGAACATGTTTGGACTTATGGATATCCTTATTTCGATAGCATTACTGAGACAATAAGATGACTTAATTTCACAAAAACCCTTGAATAAATTACTTTGGCGATTGAACAAAAAATCAACAAAACATCTTGTGGACAAAACATTGCTACTTGTCTTAAATAGCTGGTGTTGCCCTCCTAGTCAGGGACAGTTCCATGTAAGTGTCTCTTTTGCTTGAACATCTGTTAAACGTATTTCAAAATAGCAGGATTTGCCATCATTTTAAACTTGATATATTGTGGCTTCCGTATATATGTAATATTAAAAAGGGCCAGTTGCATCTTCCATCTCTTGGCAGATAAGTACATTGCTGAATGGCATGTTGGATCATTGTTTTCGAGAGAGGCTTCTACGGAAAAACCAGGGCAGCACCTTGGTAGGGGGAATACTGAGGAACTGGAGCTCCCTGCGGCCCTGGTGGGCCATTGCCAGCTCTTCCTCAGAAAGCAAGATAGCTACCCTGACCCTGCTCTCCAAAGTCCTTCAGGTACTTTCCCTCTGGGATTTCGTAGTTAGCGAGCTTTGTTGTGAATAAGTGACTGCATCTGCTTTATTTCTGCATTTGTATTTGTGCTGCATTGCTTTGCTCATGTTGTTGCCTCATCCCCACAGATTGATTCTGCAGTCTGTTTCAGTACTAGCCATGAAGCATTTGACGAAGTGTTTACTACATACACCACTCTTCTCACTGATGTTGTGCTGCCACTCAATCTGAAGGTAAATCTTCTAGCTATTGAAAGTAGGTACTGGCAAGTAAAAACTGGAAATTGCCCCATATTAGATTTTAGAAGTTATGCTGTTTTTTTTGTTACCAAGTAACAAGAAAGAAATTCTTTGACGAGATTGTTGGGGTTTTTGTAGGTTGTTTTCTTTTTTGAAAATTCAGGGTGCAATTGACCAGTATTTTTCGTTGAACTGTTGACTTTTATTTTAGTGTGGTTTTTGAAAGTAATAACGACAGGGCATACCTAGGCAAAAAGACTAAGAAAAATCCTTTTTTTTTAATGAAAAATATATTTAAATATGAAATCTCTGGACAGAGAAATAAGTTGACTCTGAGCTGCTCTGTGATCAGTTACACTTCCCTCCGGTCAATGCACCTGTTGGCACCTGTTGAAAGTCTCTCACCTTACAGTTAATATATATTGGCAAATTTGGTGAACATTTATTTTTTTTGTCACTGGGAAATGTACCGTGAAAGAATAGCGGCCATCTTTCTGCTCTCATTCTCAGAACCATGCGTTGATCATTCTGCCATTCTTCACCGCCCTGCCTGAAGAACCACTGGCACAGCTGCGGAAAACGCTGGAACTATTTGTTGCATCACATTTCCCCCTGCAGTCTCATGAGTTCCCCAGGGGAACACTGGACTACAACAACTACACTGATAGCATTAAGAAGGTAGCTTGAGTTGTAATCGAAATTGTAGTTAAGTTGAGTTGACCTGAATTGAATTGAGTTGAGTTGACCTCACCTAAACTGAATCTAAACAAAACCTGTGGCATTTGCAGGTACAAAAGTACAAGTACATTGGAGTTCTCTTGCACAATTTCCCTCAGTCAACGTTTAAAAACAACAAACAAGACTATTACGTATAGAAAATTACATTTAAGTTTTACTGTAAAATTGATAAGCTACTTGAGAGTCAGGTAGTTGGGGATGATTTAAGAGTCTGAGTCCAGTTTGACTGTTATGGAATGGGAATGGGGGCACTGCATCCATCCAGACTGACTGCTGCTGGAAAGAAACTGTTATAATAATAATCAATACTTTATTGATCCCCGTGGGGAAATTGTCTTTACGTCTCCCTCAACTTGCTCTCCTTGTAGAGTAAGTTGTCCACGAAGGGCAGCCACCTGTAGCGGCGCCCAGGGAGCTGGGGGTTAAGGGCCTTGCTCAAGGACCCGCAGACGTGCTGAGGCTGGGTGTGAACCGGTGATCCTCTGATTACAGGCACACAGGCTTAGCCCACTGAGCCACACGCTGCCCCAGTTATGAAATCATGTCCTGTGCATTAGAGAATTCCAGTGTACATCTATACCTGTGCAAATGGCAAATGAAATTTGAAATTTGTTGTTCCTCATCTTAAAATAAGATGGACTTATGATGTGTTTATGATTATGAGATTATGAGGTTTACCAGTCACATGGATTTCTCCATAATCAGTTCTTAGATGCTCTGGAGCTCTCCCAAAGTCCTTTGCTGTTAAAATTAATGGCTGAGGTTCTTTGCCGGGATCAGAAGCACATCATGGAGGAGCAGTTTCAAACGTGTTTTAAGAGAATAGCTAAAAGGTTAGTGGTGATGTCTTTTGAAGATTGAGCTTACTCCTCTTTTTAGTGTCATAATGAGATCATCTGTTTGCTTTTTTCCTTTTCGGAGTCTGTTCCCATGGCTGACCAGTGACGTGCTGATCTTTCTGCAGTCCCGTGTGTGACTGGTTTTCTGCACATGCTGGTCTGTGTGCTGCAGTGTGCTGGCTTTCTCTTTCCCATAAGAGGCTGCATTCCGGTCTTCATAGATTTCAGAAATGTTGATATTAATAACAGTTGATGAATGGGTGAGGAGGACTTTAGCAAACATCCCACCTCTCCCCCGATTTCCGAGGGGGACCTCCCCCTTCCTTTCGATGCAATGTACAGAGGGGGCCCAAGGTGACATTTTGCTTGGGGGTTAAGAATTCCTCGCTGCACCCCTCTTCAATGGTGGTCCATTGAGGCAGAAAATCCAAATTCCATCAAATCTTACTGCCTCAGCCGTCCGCCTCCTGTTGGCAGATTTTACCGACAGAACCCACTGCCTCCAACTTGGGAAATTTCCACCTCCCCGAAGTAGATATGCCTAAAGTAGGGCGTCTAACTGAAGTTTTAGGACCCACCAGCTGAGTATCTGTCCTTTTATATGCCTGCTAAACTTATGTGTGATCTGACATATTATTAATGTATAGGATGTTTTGCCTCCTTTTTTAGTAGTGTTAAAAGCAGATTCTCCTCATTATGTCTGCTTATTTATGTATATCAATTAAAAAAATTATCTATTATTTATCTGTTTGTCTCTCTGTGACTCATAACTGTGTTTGGTTGGGGGTTGGTTTCCCGCCTGCAGGTCCAGCTGTGAGCGGCAGGTGGCGCTGCTGAATACTGTGTATCGGACCGTCATGGTGGACGTGCAGCCACTCGGCATCCTGGGTCACGCTTTTGTCGAAAGGACGCTGCTGACGCTGCTCCAGCACTGCAGCGTCGACGCGCTCAGGCAGTTCTTCATAGAAAATGTTCCTGACGTCATGGCCACCCTGCAGCCCCGTTTCACCAAGGTAGAAACCCCTGATGGTCACACACAATATTCACTCTGGTATTCTTGTCGGAAAATAACTTAATGCTCATGTCAGGTCATATAATTATTATGAGGGGCAACAGCATGTGGCTCAGTAGGTTAGGAGAATGGGTACCGAAGTGGGGGGTGCAAGATGGTTTCCAGAACATTCTATTTAACCATAAGTGGTAAAAAAAAGAAAAAAACTGATAAAAAAAAAATAATAAATATAGTTTTGACCGATGAGGGAATTTATAAACATATAAACCTATTGGGAGCTGCGAGTCGTCTTGGGCTGAAGAGTTTGACAACCCATAGGTTAGGACAGCATTTTTCAACTGGTGTGTGCGCTACAGCAGACAAAAACTGTTGGGAAACACTGGGTTCGGGCACTGTGCCTGTGATTGGAATGTTTCTAGTTTGAATTCCAGGGTCGACAGAGTGATTTCACTGTTGAGCCCCTGAGCTAGACATTTAATCATAATTGTTCTGACTCTGCTTTCTCAAAAATTAATGTCACTTTCGATAAAAATGTCTCCTAAATAAGTAAATGTGTTACTTCTAAGCAAATAAAATTTGTCTTTGTTTTCTTCTCTTTGCTAGAATAGATACATATAAAGTTCCAGTTATTGTGCCTTGTGCTGGTGTAGTTGAATATCTGAAGCAAAATTTACACCATTTTAAATAATTCACTGGACCTGCAGTTGCATTTTCCATGTGAAATACTTTTAATGAAAACTGAAACTTGGAAATAAGATATGACTCAACTCTAGCATATTTCCCATTTCTCTTTTTCTGGCATATAAGTTTTGCATTTCAGTTACACAGATCATTTGGTAGTTTATACTATCTAATGGTTACATATACAGTTTTTGGCTAAATGCTGAGACTTATTTCCAGTCTAACGAGACGACGTTCGAGACCCAGGTCATAAAGAAGAATGGCTGTTACAAGCTACTTGAGGTTCTCTACTCTCGGCTGCCGAAAGCTGAAGTCTACACCAAAGAGTCGAAAATTAACATGGCCTTCGTGGGCTCAGGCCAGCCCGAGGGTAATGAGTTGTCGAAATCACTGCTCAAGTAAGTAGAAGATGCTTTTTTTGTATGTTTGTTTAGAAATACAAATATCTACTGTTCTATGTTGTACTGTTGTTATTTTATAAAAATCTTACATTTGATTTGAGATGCTCTTATTCCAGTGTTAGTCCAGTTGATTACCCCAGTTACATTAGGAAAACTGGACATCACTACAAAGTATTGTTTTTATGTTTGCCTGTTCGCATGCAGCGTAGAGCAACATTTTTAATGCACCCCAGACAAAGTGCAGACATAACACATAATGCAATCAGTAAACAAATAAGCAAAAATCTTGGTGGTCTATAAATACGGATTCCCTTCAAATCATTCCATTTGCGTAGTCATAGCAAGAATGCCATTATGCTGCATTTCATCTGGTGACTGTAGTTTATTTTTTTTTATGTGGACCCATGCATGCGAATGTCACATATAGTGCAACTAGTGACAGTTACAGATATTTTCAGTTCATTGAAATAGGTGACGACAGAATTTACTAGGCTATTTTAAATAAAATTCCCAAGGCAAATGTATATTCTGGCTTACACGAATAAATGGAAGAATCAATAAATTCCAGTTCACATTTTTTGACTTATTAATTTTCACATAACGGTATGAAATTGATGGCATGCGTGTTCATTTGTCGGTTTACCTGCAACTACTTTTGCTTTTGCCGATTTGTCCCATGTTACGTATACCTTAAGTAGGTAAGGAGTTTCTGTAATATGCTTTTGATCCTGTCAAGTTTTGTTTCATAAATTCAGGATTTGTTTATGGACATTTCAGTAAATTTTTGTGCATATCTAACTTCGAGGAATGAGGCCCCTGGTTCAGGATGTTCAAAAAAATTAAACTTATTCTGCAAGTTGTCATTTTATTCTATTGAAATCATATTGATTTGTTTGATTAGGGGAAAGTCTTGTTTGCCCTTTCCTCCTTGGATTTAAATGTTATAATTGATTCAAATTGTGAACTTTTACTGTATTTTAAACAAATATAGATATTTTAGACAGCATTCGTTTTTTTCAGTTGTATCTTTGTGTTAAAGGGTAAGTTAAATTCACGTAACTCTTGTAAATAAAAAACGGAGATCTGTTTTGCAGCGTTTGTTTATCCAACAAATGTTCACCTGTTGGTGTTTTGCTTATATTTTAAAGATCCTGCTTTGAGGCCTTTACAGAAAACATGGTTGGTGAAACGCAGCTTCTGGAGAGGAGACGCCAATATCACTGTGCTGCCTATAACTGTGCTATAGCTCTGATCAGCTGCTGCTTCAATGAGACAAAGTTCTACCAAGGGTTCCTCTTCAGCGAAAAGCCAGAAAAGGTGAGGACAACTGCTGGGGGCCTTAAATTCTCCTCCATCTCGGCGTTTATGATGCATCAGAAGGAATTATTGGAATAATGTATTATAACTTTATCATTGTGAATCCTATATGCTGTAAAAAGTGAGGGAAAATGTGTATGATTCCAAATACTAAATTCTGTGATATTTTTTTTGGCCCATGTGCTGAAATCAGGAAATTTGAGGGAAAAACATGAATCGCACTCAATAGACTGAGAATTTTTAAACTGTTCATGTGATCTTGATTGTTTTAAAATGTCACTAGTTTGAACATTAAAGCAGTAATTCTGGGATGAGTTCTGCCTTCCCTGAGAGACAGACGGTTTGTCAGTTCTCGTGTCTATAAATAGGCACTCGTACCTTTATTTATATCTTCACCCCTGTCATCCTTTCTTCCCCAAGAGTCAGTTTATTTTTGAGAACATCATTGATACGCAGAGAGCCTACAGATTCCCTGTAGAAGTTGATGTGAGTTATTTTCTTCCTTGTTATCATTTCCAAGTTTTTACATTATTTGCAATCTTTATAAATGTGAAAAATACACATTTTTTCTTTTTTATTTGTATAGGTTCCTCTTGAAAGGAAACAAAAGTATGTGACTATCCGGAAAGAAACGATGGGGAACAGTGGGGGTATGATTCATTGTTATTGGTGTTGTGACGATTGCATAATTATTGCCGAAACGCATAAAATCCTGTTGACATGATGACCTCCTTTTCAGAAGAACCTCGCTATCTCTCCTCGCAATCCTGCATGGACAGCAGTCTCAGAGAGGAGATGAGCCAGTTTGACTTTTCTACTGGTGTCCAGAGCTTCTCGTACCGATTCCAAAATCCTGGCAATGAAACTGCTGCTGACTCGAGTGGGGTACAAATGCTCTTATTTCTCAAATAAACGATTGTGATGTAAAGATATATTTGCTTCAACTGCCATCCTGTGGAAACCTTGCCAGGGCAAGAAAGTACATATCTGCAAGACCAATGGCAATAAGTAACCATAGATGAGAAAAACCTTGACTCATCACATATTTCCCTGCTTTGTTAGTGTTTCCCTTTTAACAAGCAAGAGCTTATTCTGTCATCCAGTATTACAAATACATTTTTCACAGCTGTTAATAGAATTTTAGGCTGTCTGCTGTAACAAATAGTTCTTTATAAAAGAAGCTGCTAAACTAAATAACAGAAATGTAATTCTGGTTGTTGTGGAAGTTGCTTCCTGGAGGATCAGCCTGCACTTTTACTTCAGTTCATGATCCAGAGCAGATCCAGCTGAGTCCTAGATAACATTGAGGCTCTCCTCAGGGCAAAAAGCTTGTAATTGAATGGAAAATGATTTAGCAGTGATAAAATGGTATGCTAAGTAGAGAGATCCTTAAGCTTTAAGGTGTACATGAGCTTTTTTCCCCTTCTGGTGAGCTACAGGAGCAAATGGAGACAGTCTTCCAGGATGAAGTGATGGACCTGGAAATGGATGAGCTGAACCAGCACGAGTGCATGGCCTCCATGACAGCGCTGCTCAGTCACATGCAGAGGAACAGCATCACTCCCAAAATAGAGCAGGTCTGTTTGCAGTGTCATTATCCAATGTCTGGCTCCGATATTGGCATGTCCAACAATACAGCAGCCTGTTGTTATGTAGAAAACTCAGATTTTTTTGTAGAAAATTAAGAAGGTGTAAAAATGAATCCCAGTATATACTCTGCTACTTCTGTTTAGGCCTTTCTGCAGCTCTGTCGGTGTTGTATGTTATTGGTGTTAAAAGGTGCTGTAAAACTGCTTCCATATGTCAGCAGTACCATTGATTTTCTACAGCAATTTATAAATATTCAGATGACATGCAATTGGTCTACCTGATATCTCTTAAAGTCTGTAGAATGTGTAGATTACTGATTTTTTTTTTTTTTTTATATATATATATATTAAACGTATCTTACTTATCCCTTATGACTTCATTCCTAAAATGTATATTTATTTTAGGGCATAACACCAACTGAACTTCCACCTTGGATGAAGTATTTTCATGGAAAGCTTGGGAATTCAACAACACCATTGAATGTTCGGCTCTTCATTGCAAAAATTATAATTAACTCTGAAAAGGTAAGGAAGGCCCTTGCAGCCAGAAGCACACTATCTACGCATTTTTAACATGCAGTTTTTGTATTGATGTTAAACAAGTGAAAGTCTAGTTCTGTTAAAACATTTCCATGGCAAACCTTCACCCACCTACTTGCAGGTTTTCCGACCATATGCCAAGTTCTGGCTCGGGCCATTGTTACAGCTGGTCGTCTCCGGAAACAATGGAGGAGATGGAATTCACTTCATGGTTGTTGATATTGTTGCTACAGCTTTGTCTTGGACAAGCATTGCTACACCCAAGGTTTGTTACTGGTGTATAGATTTCAATGACCAAAACTGAGGTCTGTAATTATCTAATTGAGGAGACTTTGAGTAGAATGCAGCAAATTTTCTTAGTATGTCTAAAGAAAATCTGAATTTATGCTGTATAAAATAATACAGGGACTTCAAACTTCTAGCTGTTCACCAAGGATCATTATTAATCCAGCAGGGTTAAACAGAAGATGAGATAAAATGTGATGTAATACGATACGATAAAATACGGTGCGATAAGATACGACAAGATAACATAGATACGATAAGACAGGATAAGATGAGCTACAAAAAGACTGTCATTGTATGCTTACAATGAATTTAAAATGAAGTCGCACAAAATACTCAGTGGACACTTGCCTTTACGATTATTAATCTGTGGTATACCTGAAGTAATATTTGTCACAGACTTAGCTTATTGATAAGATAATTCAAGTTATTGCACTTCAACTGGTCTAAAAGTCCGTTGAATGTTTCTTTAACCCATGTTTTGTGGTTTGGTGAGTTTGTGATGTCATTCATTCTAGTTTTTCCTATTACAGGGTAACACTAAAGATGAGGTTTTGGCTAACTGGTTACTTGAGTTCCTCATTAAGAACTGCTTTCACCAAAGAAGAGCTGTTTTTAGGCACAATCTAGAGATAATTAAAATTGTGGTGGAGTGCTGGAAGGATTGCCTGGAGGTACCTTACAGGTATGGCAATAGTCTTCCCCTTTCTTGCAAACCGGTCCCATTTAAAGGTCTAAGTTGCCATACCTCCTCATCCCCTTAATATGGTGGCCCTGTAAGCCCAGAGTACGTCAGCATTAACACATTGCAAAAACATTAAGAAGACTCAAAAACATAAAGGCAAAAAATTAAGCCAATTTCATTTGTGATGTGTTCTCTAAATTTGATGTGGTTTTCAAAACGGAAGTGCCCTTGGCACTCTTATCCACCGTAGCTGATTAGTGTCAACAAGCTACAAAATTACAAATTTAGAAAACGCTTACCCATGTGTTAAACAGGTTTTAGATTTAGATTGTATATGAACAGAAAAAAACCTCAACTTATTTTTTGAGAGCAGTGTCATAAACAGACATTAATGTTGGTAGACATAGTTGAGTGAAACCCTTTTATGTCATGGCCACTTAATTTAACCCATGCAGGAGATGCATAATCATACATGGATTTTGGTCTTTATTTTGAGACTTGTGTTGTGCAGTAAAGAAAATGTCTATACTGAGTAGCTGTTGTATATTTGCAAACAAGGAAAGCACCCCAAACATTGTTTTAATAAAACTTTTTAAAAATTAAATTTGCTTAGTTTTTTCTATTGATGTTTTTGTTTCACCTGTATTTGCATGTTCTTAATGTTTTTGCATTGTGTTAATGCTTTTGCATTGTGTTAATGTCGACGTGCTCTGGGCTTTCAGAGCCACTGTAACCTTAAAGGCTTAAATTAACGTTAAATCCCAGGCTTAAATAAGAAAAGGAATTCAGGAATACCTAGACTAACAGTGCAGTTCAGCAGCAGACTGGCATATCAGTTGCAAACAAACCCCACAGCTGAGATGTCTTATCAGTCAACAGCCTATAGCTTGCATAGGGGAAACTGGATGTTGAATTGATGCAACTACAAAACTATGAATTATTCTGATAACCCATATGAAAAGCTAATAACTCCTAATGCTTTGTGTTTTTCCTGTTGTATTTATAGTCTGATACATGAACGATTTGCTGGGACAGATCTCAACAGTAAGGACAACTCAGTGGGACTTCAACTGCTAGGGATTGTACTGGCCAACAATCTGCCTCCTTACGACCCTAAATGTGGCATAGAGCATGACCGGTAATGTTGTCTACATTGTTAATAAACATCAGTATACTGAGGGAAGATATTTCTTTGGATGATTTCCATGTATTTCAGTTTGCTCATTTGCTGCTGATTTCAGGTACATTCGATCATTGGTCAACAATTTGTCAATCATAAGATACAAGGAGGTCTACAGTGCTGCTGCAGAGATAATTGGGTGCATGATGCGCTACTTGGCTGAGAAGAATGAAGTAGGTGACACTTGTATATTGTATGTAATATCAGATATCTTTGTATGCTTGTGTTATAAATGACTTAAGTTTCCTTGTATTTACCTGCCCATAGTATTTACTGGAATTTGACATGTAAAATAGTGCTGCAGAACTTGTATTGAAATATGCACAGTCCTGCTACAATGCGACTAATGCGTTCCTAAAAAACCTTACATTCACTGAAAGTGCATACTAAAATACTTATATTCAATCGGAAAAATGGGAAACTTAGTAACTTACACCAAACAAAATGAATTAACTAATAAAAAAGTGATACCAGTGGCTAATAATATAACTATATGTATTTTAAATAAGAAATAATAATATTGCATTAATAAATTATATTATAAACATCTCCTATGGATCTTATGAGTCTCATGAGAATTGTTTAGTAACCGCTTCAACCGAACGTGCCAAACTTGCTGACTTGTTGATTGCTGACAGTCAGGAGTAGTGATGGTCAAAACATCGCTGCATGAAGCATTTGCTGTATTTTCTGACTTTTAGACGGTGCTTTTGGTTTGCTTTGGGGCATCATGCTTAGAGCCCTTTTTTGAACAGACAGCACCATCTAGTGGGGTAAGAAAATGCAGCAAATGGTTCATGAAGTGTCGTTTTGGCCATCATTCATTGGGAGTAGTCAGCCGTATTCACCATGTAGCTGGGCAAGTACACAGCACAAACACAGTAGATTATGCTAAACGGATTGGCACTGAAGTCAACATAGCTACAGGCACGCTATGAAAAGCAAATGTAAGTGAATTAAAATAATGTTCCAATGTTTTCATATGATAATGTGTCAATATTTTTTTTTTAGATTTTTAGAATCAAAGACTTCCACCTGTACAAAAACCGGTTTGACTGATTAACTGAAAAGAACCTGTTCACGAGTTGGATGTCACTGTCTTTCACTTGGATAGCTGTATTTGTGTGCAAGTAGTGTTTTTGTCTAAGACCATATCATGTTGTAGTTTTAGTGCTTTTCTCTCTGACTGAAAATTGGGCGAATATAAATGCAGTTCCTCATTGTATTGAACTTGGGTTCTAATATATCAGTCACGTTAGAACAGATTCGCACCGTGGTATCATACGTTATAGCAGGACTCGCTGTAGTTGAAAAGATAAATTTCCTGTGAAATAATGGAAAATTAAAAGGCTAAACACTTAATTGTGAAGTTTTTTTTGCTTAATTATTTCTGTAAATTTGTATTTGTCTTCTGTTTTCTTAAAAGCTGTGATGTCCTTTCTTAAGATAAGGTTTAGAATTTTATTTCTAAATTTTATTTGTTAGCAAACAATCTAAATTAAAATTAGGTTTTCAATGTCCTGAATGCCTGATTGCTTTTTATGAATTAGACCAACCCTTATTAAAAGTATACAGTTAGTCATTGAAACAGGTAAGCGCTGTTCTTGAAAGAAGAATGATTAAAATTAGAGAGAGGAGAGGTAAGGAACATGCACTGATACAGTGTGTTGCTGCACCAACCACATGACAAACCACCTCAGGGATGAGAACCTGAGTGCAGCCATGTGGTGGGTGATACCTCAGCACCACACTAGTCCAAATGGACCAGTGTGAGGTTTTTTCTGGTGGTGCCACCAACCCCCAAATTTCCCTGTAAGTTGGAGGACCTCCTTTTAGGCCTGGATGTAGATTAACGTTATACCCAGGATGAGATTAGTATTAAACTGAATTAAATGCTTTTTTTTCTATTTTTTCTTTTAGCCCAGTACAACCTTGTTTGATCTCACAGTCAATAAGCTGATGGAGCTTAAGAAATCTGATAAGGATGACAAGTTCATTGTTTGCTTGAGTAAAGTTTCCAAACACTTTGCTCCATTTATGGATCGGTAAGACTATATTTCTTAATAACTGCAAGTTGTACTTGAACTTAATGTATTTGTGATATTTGTTATAATATAACTTTAATAAATAACCTTATTTTCAGCATTCATTCATTCATTCACTCACAACTTTTTGTCTGACAGCTTTGTCAATCAGATATTTTTCCTGCTGCCAAAGATGCACGGGTCATTGAAGACCCACTGCCTGGAGTGTGTGCTCTGTAGAGCCAGCGAGATTCCAGACATATATTTGCAGCTAAAGAGAAAAGACTTTCTCCAGGTCATGGGTCACAGGTGAGTCTTGACTGTTGATTTTGCTTGATATTTAATTTCAGGTTTCGAGTTTATAGTCCCATGCAAGACAGACAAAATTGTGCAAGACAAGCAGCTTAATATCGGCATGAGTAACAAAATAATAAACATTTGCAGTATGGCAAATGGTAGTCTTCCTGGATTGGATTGTTTTGCACTTGTTGTAATAACTCTTTGGTGTTCTCCAGGGATGAGGCAAGGCAGAGAATCTGCCTAGATCTTGTCCATAAGATCTTACCCATTCTGAAGCCAGAAGAAGTTCAGGAGGTTATGGGTTTGGTATCATCTTTTATCACCCATCCGTCCCCTGTGTGCAGAGAGAGAATGTATGACATCCTCATGTGGATTTATGACAACTACAGGTGACCCGTACCTTTAGATATTTGCTACTTTCTAAGTGTGACAGTGCCACACCATGTTTAGCTAACAACGAGCTGAGCTCCTGCGTATTACTTTTCTGTTACAGTGATGCAGAAAGCCAGGCAGACTCTGTCTCCCTAGGAGTTTTCAGTACAGCAAAGGAAGCTCTTCTTCAAGGGCTTGTGGATGAAAATCAAGGCCTTCAGTAAGTCTGATATCTGTATTAATGCTGTATTTGCAGTTATGTAATGCTATATGTGTTGTGCAGTTTGTGCCCTGTTATTTTATTAGTAGTATTTCTTGTTATATTTAAGGTATAGATACAAAAAAATGGATAAACCTAGAGTGATACCTAATATTACAGAAATATAAAAACAGCGAAATACCTCTGCGGTGGTTGTTTCACAATCTCTCCAGACCAACTAATTGTTTCTCTGAACTGTACATTCTCTTACTGCTACCTTTCATGCCTTACGAAACCTATTTATCAGTGTGACATGCGTCTTTTAAGCTGTCTTTGGGGTTAGATATAACAGGAATGGCAATGTGAGCAGAATGTAAGGGTTTAATCAGAGGAGACAATGTCTGGCACAGCGCAGCCTTTCGCTTTCTCAGGAATCGTGTCAGAGGTGACAAACTATAACTTCGTTTCATATTTTCTGTTCCATTGCCTAAAACCAGTTGCAGTGTCTTAGAAATGATATTCTTATTACATGTGTGTTGCTACCCATTTAGTGCTGACGCTAGTTCATTCATGTAAACCATATATAACCATTAAGAATGTTATTCTGTTATTTTTCTGTATCTAGTCAGTATTCTCTGTACTCAGGCACAGTGTTAGCAGTAAACCAAATACATGTACTGTGGTACTTTTTCAGTTGATATATGTGAGTAAAAAAGAAGAAAGCAAGACAAAAAAATGCTTTGATGGTAATTTCTAATACTTCAGAAATTGTGTCAGAAGCTTAATGTTTGAGGTAGCTAGAAAAGGCCAACGTGTGAAATACACAAATAAGAAAAAATGTAATAAATGCCTTCAAAAGCCTCCAACCAAATGCAATGAAATCTTTAACCTGTGTTGCACATTTTGTAATATTTTGTAATATGAATTGTCGTGGCTTTTGCATTTATGAATTGATGTGAGTTGATCAGACTTTAAGTAACATTCATCTCGTCTTCATTGTTCCCTCTCGTTCAGACTGTATGTCCACAACTTCTGGAGCCATGAAAGCCGCCTGCCCACGGCTACATTGGACCGCACACTGGCTGTATTGCGATCGCTGTACTCCTGCAAAATTGAAGATCACTTCCTGAGCTTGGCCACGAACATGCTGCTGGAGATGACCAGCCGCAGCCCTGACTACACCCGTGCCATGTTTGAGTATCCACTGTCTGACTGCAAGTTTCAGGTTGGCAAGAACACCAGATACTTCTTCCACACCGATTGTTTAGCGAGCGTACTGTCACCATAATACTAAATGATAAAGATGGCATACGATGAAATCAGGGGAATTGCGCTAACAGATTGGTAAAAGCAGAATCCAAAATCCGACAAACATTTTGCTCAAAATGCAATTTTTACCACAGACATGGTATTTGTCTTGCCATGGACACGTTTGTTTGTGAATCGACACTTTGATAATCCCTGATCACACATTTATTATATATTGATGAAAATAACTGAAATGTTCTTATAGTATGATTAGTTCTGAGCATAACACAAAATACAGATCATGAAAGTGTTTAATTGTATAAATCATGAAATGCAAGATAAGCTTTTATTTTATCGTCAATGGGAAATGAAGGGATTAACAGTTAATAATCATTTCTGACTGCCAACAAAACATTTCTTATACAAAACTGAAATATGTTGTTGCTTAATGCTTTGAACTTGAGAGATTATAAAGGAGATTTATAAACACTGCGATTTGCCCAGTGTTTGCATAATATGAATGAACCTGGTTGACTGCATAGTGTTTCACTTAAAAAAATTACCTTAAATTTATATTACTATATACATTTTCAGATACAGATACTGTTCAGATACAGTGTATCCAATGTGTGTTTTTTTTTTAGGTAAATACCCTTGAATCAAAATGTTAGATGGTGACATTTTTCCAAAACAAAATCACATACAACTAAATGTAAAATGGATGTATTTAGCCAAATAATTTGCCCTTTTACATGTATTAAAAGGTTAGGTTTAATTTGTGTGTTATAGATGGTCTTATCACCATATCTGTTTTTCGGTCTAGGATTATGTGATTGACTCCAATTGGCGTTATCGGAGTACGGTGCTGACGCCGATGTTTGTGGAGACGCAGACGACGCAGACGGGCTCATACATGCAGTCACAGAATGCTGCTGCGTCCTCTCGTGGCTCCACGGGGGCCCAGCTGAGAGTCACTCAGGACTCTCTGGAGTTCACCCCAACACAGACAACCGGTACAGAAAGTGAAAGTGAAACCACGTCATTGTTCTGCTGTTTTTTATAATTGTTAATACGTTTTTTTTTTTTTGTTGCTGTTTTGTATTTCAGGCAAGCGTGCAGCATTTAACTGGCTAACTGGGAGCAGCATTGACACTCTGGCAGATTACCCGTTGCAAACTTCCTCAGAATCAGCATCTTCCTTGCTGGTGTTTGAAAAAAGGGACAGAACGCGAATGACCAGGAAAGCACCGGGGGCTGATTTTGGCACAAAGCGTCTGACAGCCCTTGATGGCAAAGGAAATGATCAAAGCGCCAAAGGTCAGCATCAGCAAACTGGGCTGATGGCACAAAGGTTTCACAAAGCTTCCGCTTCCACACGTACTCATGGGGTTAGAGGAATAAAATTCAGTTAAAATTGACAGCAATCATTTTTTCAGAATAATACCATTTACAGTAGTTAACATTTTTGCAAAAATCGTCCCTGGCAGTGTGTGACTTTGCAACTTAAGAGGCTCTTACCCCAAGATTAAATATCACATATAGACAACGGCTCATAGGAGAGCAAGAATGCCTGTGCAAGAACCATAGAACTCCTTTTAAAGAATGGCAAATAAAATGATCATATCTCTTAATACTGCAGTACCTGTAACTGCAACGATTGTTCGTTTCAGCTGCAAGCGAACAGCAGGCTGACATCATGAGGTTAAAAAGAAGGTTCCTGAAGGACCAAGAGAAAGTCAGCCTGGATTTTGCCAAGAAGGGCATTCGTGAGCAAAAGAGTGAGAAGGTGAATCATACAGGGAACATTCAATAAGTCCATGTGTCTTTCTCTTGAAACGTTTATCCTCTTATTTACAGAAGAACATGCATGACTAAGAGTAGAATCTGTATGGATTACTTAATTTCCTGACTCACAGAAAACTGTCAGTGCCGATGTAGTCCTGCACTGGAGGTGTAACGCCGGGTCTTTGTCACCATTTCATCGTTTGTTGATAGTGTATGTAATTGGTGTTACAATTACTTGTAGGTGACTCCAGACCCTATTCAGGGGGGCTTCATCCACCTTATTTTTGGTCTCTCCCCTGCTGAAAAAAAATCATTATCTGTCCGGAATTTCTTGGGACCAAATCCTAGGATCATGCTGAAGATACTGTAGTTTACTGTATGAAGCCTTTAACATGTACAATAATGCTTGGCTAAATGAAAGTCTCTATAGACATATTTTTGAAATAATGGATAAATCAGTTGCTAATAATGCATGATGTTTTTAACTCCTCGCAATGTTTTTGTGAACTGCAGGAGCACGTTGCCAACAAGAGGCTGCAAAAAGAAGCCAGAGTCACCCTGTATCGCAGCTACAGAGTGGGAGACCTGCCAGACATCCAGATTCAGTACAGGAGCATCATCGCCCCACTGCAGGCCCTCGCACAGGTTTCACTTTCAGTTTATGGAATATTTTACACACTGCAGTGGAGAATTAGGAAACCATGCCTATGTTGTCGCAGCTGTCAATGCGCTTTACTCCATGTAGTTTTCTGGCCAGATTTTGGGTAAATCCCCATTGCCAGTCCTTGGTCTGACGGTTAATCTCTTCATAAAGTTCTTTTTATAATTTCAAAATGAATGGTATGGAATGTTTTGTCTGTATGTACAGCTTAGGGCTTTTGTTCATCTAACTATGTTTGTTAAAAAGTACTTTCTGAATCAATAGCAAATATTTATTACAGATATTATTCTATATTATTCTATTCTATATTATCATTGTTATTATTCATTTATTACTTTCTTGAATGTACTATGACCAGCAAGAACAATATTTCACCTGAGTATATGGTTCCATGCGTCATACTGTATATTCTGAAGCTGACTGTAAGAGAGACTTAAGCGAGGAAGTCGTCATTCTCCCTTGTCATGTCGCCCGGTGGCTACAGAGGGATGCGACTCTTGCAAAGCAGCTATTCAGCTCCCTGTTTAGCGGAATCCTGTCGGAAATGCAGTCTTTTAAAACTTCTGCTGAAAGAAAGAGGATTAACGAACAGCTTCTGGAGGACATGAACAATTTCCTCAGCAAGAGTACGGTCTACTTCCCTCCCTTTGTCGCATGTGTGCAGGTAAAAATATTTTTAAAAAGAAACCGTATAAATGTTACCTGTTTATCATTTTATAAATGAATGAAGGTTGTAGCCAGGGGAGGATTAACCTCTGTGGGGGCCGTAGGCTAACATGGGGTAAAATATGTTGGTACGCCTTGAGACACTGGAGACGGTGTTGTCAGTTAAGTTTGCCAATCAGGGATCGGGATCAGCTGATTGGTTGGGCAGATTTAATGTGATTGGTGCTTTTAAGGATTTTCTGCATAATCTTTTTCAGAATTTCCTTGTGGATGCATTAATTCACTTTATCCAGTTGAGGGTCGCATGAAGCACAATGAGATTTGCATGTCTAAATAGTTCTTCGTCCTGATGTGTTTTATTTTCTGTTCTATGCCCTCACTGTCATCCAATTCCATACAATCCGTGGAGACTATAGAGGTCAGCTTCTCAGAGATCTTATCCAAGAAGAAACAGCTATAAAAGAAAGATATTTAAAAGATAGAAATATGCCAGGATAACAACATATTAATATTCAATACACATGTTCAGTGTTGTATAATCAACGTGTTTTTAGGATATGAGCTACCAGCACAAGGACTTGCTCAGCGTCCACCCTGAGAATGTGAGCTCCAGCTGCTTGGCCAGCCTGCAGCAGCCGATCGGCATCCTCCTGCTGGAGGAGAGTCTCATCCAGGACCAGGCGCCGGCCCCTCCAGCCAAGCGCGTGCGGCGCGACCAGCCGCCAGACACCCTGCGCTGGATTCACCTGGCCAGGTCTGTGTCCCGTTTCCCTCCCAATGTACCTACACCTGTGCCCTTATCTCTAAAGGGGCGTGTACCGTTCTGCTTGTTGGCATTATTTAAAATGTATGCACTTTTTTAGGTATATAACATGGTTTACATATAAAGGTTTTAGGAACAGTTATTTTTAGGGTGTTGGGGAGGCTCAGTGGGTTTTACTGTGTCCTCACCTCCAGGCTTGTGGGTTTGGGTGAGTCAGTGTGTGGTTATGGTTGAGGAAATGTGTCCAGGGTGTTCAAGCTCTTTGTAAAATGGATGGATCGATATTTATAGACCAAAAAGGCTATCGGAGAAATTGTATGTCTATCTGTACTGTTTGGTAATTAGGTAACTGGTGATTAAAGTGTTTCCGTAGCATTTTGAAATGGGTATTTTTGAATGTTAGAGATATTACACACATTAAGTAAATTCTCCCCATAAATGATGGAAATGGCTTAATTTAACGTCTTGTGTTTAATGTTTTTATTACTGTGTGCTCATATTAACTGTTTATTTTTTTAAACAGATTGTACAGGTCTTTGGGAGACTACGACGTTGTACGTGGCATCTTCAGCGGCAAAATTGGGACAAAGCCCATCACCCGGACAGCCTTGCAGGCAGAAGCAAAAAGTGACTATGCTGAAGCTGTGAAGCTCTACAATGAGGTAACTTACTTGTCTGCTTGCCCTCATCAGAAGTTTTACACTATGACGTTTTTACCCTCGGAAAGGTTCTTACGGTAAAGAACTTGCATTTAAAGTCAGTCATCAAGTTGCGTAAATTTTCTAATCCCCTCTTGCAACCATACCGAACAATCTCTACAAAATACTTAAACCACTAATATTCTCGATGGTGGTGTCCAGAATGTACTGTCCACTGTGTACAGTTTATACAAGGGATTTGTTTGCCTTTGAAGCAGGCATTTGTACAGATAAATTGCATATGACTGTAAACCTTTGATGTAATTACACTTCAAAAAGCTGCTGCGATCTTTTGAAACTACATTCCAGGCCCTAAACACTGAAGAATGGATGGATGATGAACCTACTGAGGCAGAGAAGGACTTCTGGGAGATGGCTGTCTTAGAGGCCTATAGCCACCTGACCGAATGGAAATCCCTGCAGTACTGTGCTACTATCAACGTCGACAACAGCACACCCGTCAGACTTGAGAAAATATGGACCGACCCCTTCTACCAGGTACCAAATTGTAGAATAAAAGCGAGGGCTAACAATTTGTAGGAAGACAACACATTTCTGTCTATATTATCAAAAATATTCACATCCCTCAAAATTACAAATCATGTAGATTTTTTTTTATTATTTTCCTTGCGCCGTGACATTCTTCAACAGGATATTTAAATATTTAAAGCAAAATTTATGTACTACTTGCATAAATATTTAGACAGCTGTCATACATCTATAGGTGAAAGAAAATGACCTAACAACAGATACCTTTTTGCCTTACAAATAGAGAAACCCCCTGCATTTACAGCACGGCGCTGACTAGGCGTAAGTGCAGCTAGGCTGGGCTTGCGGTGAATGCCCAGGTACAAGTGCAAGCAGTATTGGAGCAAAAGCTATGCGTCCCCTTTCAAACATAGCAAGAAACACGTAAGGCAGGTACTCAAATAAAAAGACAAAGTGCAGCACTAAGAACCTTCAGGGATCACTGGGAACGAGTTGAGGTTCCGTGGAGCTTCTGGTGTGGTGGCGGGATCCTCATGCTGGATCACAGTGTCGAAGGCTGCCGAAGGGCCGAGAAGCATCAGGGCGGATGACTGAGATGCTTGCGGCACTGAGGTCCACAGTAGTCATGAGCGCCGTCTCAGTCCAGCTTCCAGGTCCGAAGCCAGATTGGAGAAGATCCAGTTGGAGAAAGGCAGAAACATGACTGAGGACATCACATTCATTACATATGAAAGTTTTCAGTTTATAATTGAAGTGTGGAACTTTTGTAAGCAGTTGGGGTTACATCCACTTTCTTAAATAGGGATTGTGCCTGTGGTGATGGAGTGAGTGTGGGTGTGAGTGTGGGAGAGGTGGAGACAGTGAGAGGATGGGGTTCTGGGACATGTAGTGGGGCTGCTGTAGAGAAACTTGGAGATTGTTGGAGATAATCAACGTTTCTAAATACTCGAACCAAGCCTGACAATCCCTTTCATTGCCTGCATTTCCTGCTGTGTGTTTACCGTCGTGCATTTGATATATAAACTTTGATTGGACTGGATTGGATTTGATTTTGATTTAGATTTAGGGTCTTTTAAAGGGCCGAATTGCGGCTCAGATTCTTGCGCTGTGTGGTTCTCTATTAGGACACGTATCTGCCTTACCTGATGCGGAGCATGCTGAAGCAGCTGCAGCTGGGAGACCAGAGCCAGACCCTGCTCAGCTTCGTAGATGCTGCAATGAAGCTGGAGGAACGGAAGATCATCATGGAAACCTATTTTTCCCAAGAGCTGAGCCTGCTCTACATCTTGCAGGAAGACTATGACCGAGCCAAGTACTACATCAATAACTGCATGGAAGTCTTCATCCAGGTGGGGGCAGTATGCATAGGTAGGGAAATATATCCTCATGTTATCCAAATGTAGTTTTAAATAACTGAAATTATTTTGGTTATATTTAGAACTACTCCACCATCGACATGTTGCTAAATCGAAGTCGTCTGGCGAAATTGCAGTTAGTGCAGCCTCTGACGGAGATTCGAGACTTTCTTCATTTCATCACGAGCAGTGGTAAGGAATTCTTATCTTCTACTAAATGAGAATTGCTTCGTAAAAAATATCAACATGGTAGTAGGTGCAATAGTATCTTTCTGCTACTTAGTCATTGCACGTATGTATTTTAAAGTACAAATATTGTCTTATAATGTTTTTTGGCATTTTATCATGGTCTTCATATTGGTTCAGGTGAAATGAGTGGTATAATTAGTAGGAATTACTTTTTAAAAATTGTTTGAAAAACACCACGGATGACATACCAGTGATACCAGGGGTATGTAGTGTAAGGCACATCTTAATCATACTAGATTCAAAATTCTTTGTTTGCCTTTTGTACATTAGTACATCATGGCAAATTAAAGGGACTCACAAAATATTAAAATAGGCGTATAACTAGGAAATGCGGAGGTGTACGTTTTTAGAATGAATATGAAATAAAAGAAATATCTAATGGATAAAGTATACATATGAACTAAATGTAAAAGAAATTAGTGAGGAAAATAGCAAATACGGCAAAGTGCAATATGCAAATATGTATTAGCTTTTTTTTATTTGCTTATTTGTATTTCAGTTTCTTCAAACTCTCTCAGGACTATTATAAATACTTGGACGAATCGCTTTCCTGATCCAAAAATGGATCCAATGAATGTGTGGGATGACATCATAACAACTCGGTAAGTTATACCAATTATCATCAAAACTATATTTCTAAAAGCAGAGCGGTGTGGTAGTTTTGATAAAAATGATTGAATATTAATATGTTGTTATCCTGGCATATTCCTATCTTTTAAATATCTTTCTTTTATAGCTGTTTCTTCTTGGATAAGATCTCTGAGAAGCTGACCTCTATAGTCTCCACGGATTGTATGGAAGTGGAAGACAGTGAGGGCATAGAACAGAAAATAAAAGTTGAAGATCCTCCAGATTTTGCTGTGATGATACGGGAATGCAAGTTTAACATGAAGCTAAGGATGGCTGACAGCGCGCGGAAGCAGGTTAAACCTTAAACAAGCAAACAAAAATCAACATTTCATTAAGAGTTTGAAGGGATGTGTCTGTAGCTTCTCAGTCGTCCAGGACATGATAATCTTAAGGGTTTGAATCGAAGACAACTGGACTTCTTTTTTCAATTTCTTGAAGACCTTGCACCTCTCATCTGAAAGGCTTCTTCAGTTCTAAAAGTCTGATGGGCCGAACCGCACTAGAGGATAAATACCTAGAACTGTCCAACAGACTTTTAGAACTGAAGAAAAAGAAAGAAAAAAAAGAAAAAGTTCAGCTGCCTTTGATTTAAGCCCTTAAGAGTTTGAAGTAATTGACTTTGTCGGCATGTATATAGGTATGTTGTGATTAGTATGCTACATTTTTAGATTAATGTAATGAAAAATTTTATTTTCCAGAGTAATTTTGCTCTTGCCAGCAAGCTGCTGAAGGAATTACACAAAGAATCGAAGACGAGGGGTAACTGGATGCAGCGGTGGGTCCACAGCTTCAGCCGCTTCAGCCACAGGCGAAGCCGGGGCCTGGGTCAGGCGGAGCAGGTGTCAGCAATGCTCAAGGTCGTCCCACTGCTCGGTATGGCGTTCGCTCCTTCCTTTGTTCTTTCGTTCACTCTTTCTTTAGTTTATTATTTTAGTAGTTCATTCAGTTCTGTACTTTCTTTTGTCCTTCCTTCTGTAAAAAGAGGTTACAGAAATAAAGAAGTAATTTCACAAATTTAAAATGCTTAAATGATCTCATTCATCGTTTTACATCCTGAAAACACGTGACTTTATCAAATATCACAGCACACAAGTGTGAAAATAAAAATGGATTATAATATGGTTTCATTTTATTTTTCTTTACTCATAATTTTAAGGGCCAGTGTGTCATCTGCCCATTGCCAAATGTGCAACCTTCAGTTAAGGTGTTTACATATTAATGTGGTATTAACCTCTTAATTAATGTTACTGTAAAAATTACCCTCCACCCCTCGGATGGAGCAAACCATTCTTAAGGGACTCCCTCTGGCTGCACTCATCCATTAGTGTTAGAGGCTCAGTCCCTGGCTCTGCTCATTTGGTTTTCATTTGCATGGTTCCTTATTTAAGAGAGGTTGTAAATCTCTGCTATAGAAAATGGCACTTACTGTAATGCTTTAAGTTGTTAAATACCTTCATGTACAGTATACTGAACATCACTCTGTAGTATATTAAGTATTTTTTGTATTTGCATGTTATTCAGACTTGCTAGATGTACTGTTGTTGTTTAAGGATATTGAGTGGTCATGATAAAACATTTACAAAAGCTAATTTTAATGTGAAATCTTGGTTTAAGGAAGAACATTACCTTTGGGTTAACCGTTAATGCATTAAATACCCTCTGATTGAATATATGCTTTGTTTTGCGCAATCTAGAGGAAGTTCAGACAGAGAATGCCCCAATACACATTTACCAGGACCAGAAAATTCTACTAGGGACCACATATTGCATTATTGCTTCAGCTGTAAGCAAGGAATTGTGTGTTCTGGAAAAGATTGGAAGCGATAAGTCAAAAAGATTGCTGGAACTGTCTGGAGCGTCCACCAGTGAACAGGTATGAATGTGCATTTGGGGCATTGATACCTTTTGCTTTGTTTTGCACTGTCTAGTATCATTTTGCGGC
Organism: Hippopotamyrus pictus; assembly: GCA_026781145.1. Classification (NCBI taxonomy): domain Eukaryota; kingdom Metazoa; phylum Chordata; class Actinopteri; order Osteoglossiformes; family Mormyridae; genus Hippopotamyrus; species Hippopotamyrus pictus. The sequence goes on from JAODLC010000001.1 coordinate 26,194,381, forward strand.
GGCATGGTGGTGCAGTGGTTAGCATTGTTGCCGCACACCTCTGGGACCTGGGTTCGAGTCTCTGCCTGGGTTACATGTGTGTGGAGTTTGCATGTTCTCCCCATGTCATCATGGGGTTTCCTCTGGGTATTCTGGTTTCCCCCCCCACAGTCCAGAGACATGCTGAGGCTGATTGGAGTTGCTAAATTGCCCATAGGTGTGCATGTGTGAGTGAATGTTGTGTGAGTGTGCCCTGCAATAGGCTGGCCCCCAGTCCAGGGTTGTTCCCTGCCTCATGCCCATTGATTCCGGGATAGGCTCCGGACCCCCCGCGACCCAGTCGAATAAGCGGGTTGGACAATGGATGGATAGTATCATTTTGCACTGCCTTCTATCATTTCGCACTGCCTTCTATCATTTTGCACTGTCTTGTTTAGTCTTCTTATAGCCAAAGTTGGCTAAATGAACAAGCATTCCAGTATGCCTGTTGGACATGGCCTATAAAGATCTTGAATCTTAATGACCTTATATATAATCAATGAATATGTGGATTTTGTCAGATGTAACATAAGAGCCTTTGATCTCTTCTCTCTGCAGATGGTCGTAGGGCTTCAGAAACGTGCATTCACGCTTTTTCACAGTGCTGTTGAAAGAGCAGAAGTGGAGCTACCCTCATCTTCTACAGGAGATATGGACACTTCTGTGGCCATCAAGGCGTACATGTCTTTGGCAAACTTCTGTGACAAGCGACTGCGTGAGGAGGAAAAGAGCAGCACTGGTCAGTCACTGCTCAAGACATATTTGATGCTCTTCCAGGAACTAATATTATAACTAAGCGTTCCATAAAATTCTATATTCTGAAACTTCTCTTCTACATCTATGTGCATCAGTAAGAAACAACAGCCTAGTGTAGGGCTGTTCAAACCACGGTCTTCAAGGGCCAAGCACTGCTGATTTTTACTGCCTTTCTTTATCTGTGAACCAGGTGTGAAGCCTCTGTAGCCAATCAGAATCAGTAATTCTTAAACTAACTAACCGGGAGAACTGAAAACAAGGTTTGGATTTAGAATTGAAGTTCGAAGAGCCCTGGTCTAGTGCATTGAATGCTTAATTATGCATATTATTGTTCTTGACCCTTATGTTACACCATGGATCATTTTTGGTAATCCAATCCAAAATACATTGTGGTTAAGGTAAGTTGTTGAAAATAGGTCAGGTTTGGTCAGTTGTAAGACTGTTAATGTCCTTGGCCTTTTGGATACTGGACAATCAAAGGAAGTTTAAAGGATGCATATGCATAATCACTGGGGTATTCTTGATTCACAGTTGACTAAATGCTGTGAGCTATCCAGGTCTGTGATATCCCCGATTATGTCAATGTTTCTTTTTCTTGGATTTGTATGGATTTTCCTCCTTTGTTTTCAGTTTCAGAATATCCTGAGCTGCTGACATTCCCAGTTACTGTGATGGAGATGATGCTTAAAGCATTGAAGCTGAACTCCAAAGAGGCTCGACTAAAGTTCCCCCGACTATTACAGATCGTTGAACTATATCCTGCTGAGACCTTAAACCTCATGGCCAGAGAGGTCTGTCTTTGTTTGCATTGTTGGTATTAAACTAAGGAATTCCTATGACAGTATATAAAAACAGTAAAAATCTGTTTAATTTGCTGCTTCGGGGAGCATTTTTACCTCAACATGCTGCGTTTTATGTTCATGAGTAGTATTAAAGGATGCAAACTCAATAATCTCTCTTGCCAGATCGCATCCGTGCCCTGCTGGCAGCTCATTTCTTGGATCAGCCAGATGATGGCGCTGTTGGACAAGCAGGAGGCAGTGGCGGTGCAGCAGATTATAGGCGAGATTGCAGATTCTTACCCTCAGGCCCTGGTCTACCCCTACATGATAAGCTGCGAGAGCTATAACTTTGACGACTCTGCCACTGGCCACAGAAACAAGGAGTTTGTCACCAGGTACAGGCGTCTGTCACTAGCATGTTTAAACCTTGTCAGAAGGCGTCTGCAGGCTTATCTGAGACCTCATGTCCGTTTCTCTCGGGAAGCCTCAAGTCGAAGCTGGATAAGAGGGGAATCATAAATGACTTCATGGAGGCTTTGCAGCAGCTGACAAATCCAGAAATGCTTTTCAAGGTACCTTGGTATTGTGCATATGTACTGTGTACGTGATTTGTTTTGGCCCTTGTCATAGCCTCTTTGAAGACCAGGAATGTGAAAGTGTACAAAGTAATAACAACTGTACACAGGATAACCAAGGACCCTCCCCCCCCCACTTTTACGCCCACCT
>JAODLC010000001.1:26196672-26220687 GCA_026781145.1 Hippopotamyrus pictus
AACTTTAACAAGGAAAAAAAAGGCCCCCCCCCCCCCCCAAAAAAAAAAAAAAAAAAAAACTCTGCTCAAGTAGATTTTTATTACATAAAGGTTTTATATGTGTAAGGACCAGTCTTGAGCAGGTGAGTGTGATAAAGGTATGCGTGTGTGTGTGTGATTTGTACCAGGACTGGTGGGACAGTGTGAAGAACGAGCTGGAAAAGCCAAGCTTGGATAAAAAGATGATCGCGAAAATGTATGATGAGATGTATTCTTCTCTGGGGAATCTAAGGGCAGAAGGTCTTGGCTCCTTCAGAAAGAAATTCATACAGGTATATGCATATTGCCACATCTGAAATAAGTTCCAGTAAATGTCATGATTTATAATATCAGCTTTCTGGCTGGCAGATGTTACTCCTAGCATGTATTGGCATAGAAGTACTGATGTTTACTCAGTCCTTTACTTTTAATTTGTTAGCATAGCTAAACAAGGCATCACTTATTAATTTTAATGAATCTGTCAAAATTTATGCTGATTACTGTGAACATATTGTCTCAGCTCATTCAAGTAAATTAACACGTTGGATGTGTTTTTGTTTTTTGATTTTAAAAACAGAAATATGCTAAAGAAATAGAAGCACTGCTTGGGACAGGTGCCACCAAGCTGATTGCAAAGAAGAGTAATAAAGATTTTCTGAAGAATGTGGATGACTTGGCGGGCAAGATGCGTGGTTTCCAGAAGGAGCCGGGTAATCTGAAGGAATATTCCCCCTGGCTGAGCAACTTCAGAGCAGAGATGCTGCAGGAAGAGTTAGAGATCCCGGGTAGGTCCTCTGTAAAACATAGAACATGATTTCTGTAGCTGTTTTAGCGCCATAGCTAAAAGCATTAGCATCATAAATGTTGTCTTGAAACAGGCTATAACAGATTGATAGACATAGTGTGCTATTAACAGTATTAATACATCATGCATGCAGATCTGTTACATAAACTTATTGTAATTATTTGTCAGAAGTTCAGACTTTTGCAAATTTGAGATGGAAGACCAAAAAGAACTTGAGAAACATCACTTTCATTACATTTTTTATTCATACCATCAACATGACAAAATTTTTCAGTTTAATTATTCTGTTTTTTTCTTACATTTTAACCATAATTTGGCGCTTTGCGTTTGAATGTTCACGCATGTTTAAGGCAGACTTCTCAGCCTGAAACTCATCAATTACTCTTGTGGCAAGTGATGGTGCACAGTTCCATCTTGGGTGTACTTTTATACCCAAATGCATGTAAAATCAACATGAAAATGAAATACGTAGAATTAAAATGGCTTTTAATCATGTCAATAGTCAGAGGATATATTGTCATTCACTATTTTAGATACGGGCTTGTGAGATTTACTGTCTGCACATTTAGACTTTCTAATTCTGTTACAGGGCAGTATGATGGCCTCTCCAAACCCATGCCAGAGTATCATGCGAAGATAAAAGGTTTTGATGAAAGGGTGTGTAAGATTTAAAGAAAATAATTCCTACTCTGATGGCCGTATTCATGTTAATGTATTAATTTACGTATGAATGGGCCGCTGATGTGTCACTGCAGGTGAAGGTGATGAGTTCCATCCGGAAGCCAAAGCGCCTCATCATCCGCGGGCACGACGAACATGACTATCCCTTCCTGGTGAAGGGCGGGGAGGACCTGAGACAGGACCAGCGCATCGAGCAGCTCTTCAGCGTCATGAACATCATCCTGAGCCAGGATGCTGCCTGCTCTCAAAGAAACATGAAGCTCTCTACCTACCAGGTGGTCCCCATGACAACTAGGTAATACTTTTAATAGTACTTAAGTACAGTCTAATTAAACAACACACACGCACTAGGCTCTCTTGAACACATTCTACATTATATTTAGTCTGGCCTGGGGGTGGCGTGGTGGTGCAGGTAAACACTGTTACCTCACATCTCTAGTTCAGCTCCCTGCCTTGGCTCCTTGTGTGTGGAGTTCTCATGTCCTCCCGTGTCATCGTGAGAATCATTTTGGTACGCATCTCCGGTTTCACCCCACGGTCGAGAAACATACTAAGGTCAATTGGAGATTCCAAATTGGCGCTAGATATGTGTGTGCACTCTGCCTTGCGCCCTCCCGTGACTTTGCATAGGACAATAAATGGATGGATAATCTAGCCTGGGAAAAGGATGTTAACCTAGTGGAAGGCCATTTACAAATACGTTCATTTATATTTTGAATGTCTTGCACAAATGATTTACTTCAGGTCAATGTCCAGTAAGGCTTTGCCATTCCAAAATAGATTTACTCCTTGTAGTACTTATACTTTATGATCCACATTGTACTAAGCTTGAGATTATGGACAGATACCTTGATATTCCTACCGAATTTCGTAATATAATTTGGAGTTCATTGCACCCTCAGTTATTGGGCCTGGAAAGTTTGTGAAGAACCCCCCAAAAAACATGAATTTCTCTCCATCATGTTTCTTGGTTGATATATTTTGGTACGCAGTGTTTTTTTCTTCGAACATTGCAGTTTGTTTCATTTCTCCTCAGAACTTGCAGTACTAGTAGCTTTGGCACATCTAGGAAGTCCTTGGAAAATATTCTGGTCAGCTGAGTGGAGGTTTTCTCCCTTGAAAACCAATATTATACAGTGTTCTTGTCACTGTGGAGTCATGAAAGGAAGATATTAATAGGAGATGCTTGCAGATCTTTGTGTTGTGCAAGGATGGTTTGATGCCTCTTTGACCATTCTATCGTATGCTCTTGCAGTGACCTTTTAGTTGTTCAGAGATTAGAAAGAGTATTGAATGTCTTCCATTTGTTATCCAGTCATTATAACTGGATTGATGGATGTACAGGTATTTAGAAATGTTTTATAGCCCTCATCAAAATCAGAAATTCTTCTTTTGGGGTCCACTGACTTTTTTATTATAGGTCAGGAAAACCCAACTCCAGTTAGTTCATAAAACTCCTTTGATTCTTCTTTGAATTTTACATATCTTTCTTCAGTCTAGGCCATGAACATTTAAATGAGCTACAAAAGAACAAGCCATTTGTCTGCCCTCAGGATTGGTCTTATCGAGTGGATGGAGAACACTTGCACATTGAAGGAATTCCTTTACACGCGAATGACTGAGGAAGAACAACGAAATGCCACAAGGTAATGTCTATTTAAGCTTCTGCTTAGCTTGTACTGGCACCTTGAAGGAAAGCCTGATGCATGTTCTGTAGGTGTGCTTAGTATGAGAACTTAACATGGCAAACATTAAACCAGTGAGGGCTGAGATGGCAGAGAAGCCAGTTTGCATCCCCACCCCATTCAGATGTTTTGCTGTCTGTGCTCTCTGTGAACATGCATCTAGAAATTTTATAATGAAGTTCTTCCTAAGCGGGTGAGATCATCCTACCAATGCCTTCATAATGTTACTTGAAAATTGAATTCTTTGGGAATTTTCTCATTTCCAGTTATGTGATGAGTGTGACAGAACTAGAATCTATAAGTATTCATGGGTCAGGATGTTACTGCAACCGTAAATTACATCTTTTTGGTTGTTCTGTAGTGCAGTGAATCTTTGTGTGTACATCTTGCATAAAAAAATATACCGGTACTTGTACCAGACTGCTTCAATGGTTGTATGACTAGAAGATTACTTTGGTAAATCAATACAGAAATATTCAATGGTGGTGTTCAAAGTAGGACTTGGGATTAAGTAATAGGCCTGCACAAGATAACATCGTGATGTAATCGAGATGTGTTCACATGAGGAATAATCGCCAGGGCTTTAGATAACTTGCCGTAAATTTGTTCGGATGCCAACTTTTTTGTATGATATGGGCGTTTACTTACAACTTGGTAAGAAGATTAGTAGTACTGTATAATCCTGTTATAGTGGACTCGCTTATAATGGAATATCATCTACTGTATAACGGACGAGGTCCGCTGGTTCCGACTGTGCGCTTTTAAAAACATGCAGATAAAGCATCGGATATAGTGGACTCGCATTTATAACGGAATTTCGCTTATAATGTACAAACAATTTGGTCCCCAGGGCCGCTTTTAGCTGTAGTTTTTAGCTAGTTTGTTCGGCTATAACGGACATACAGGCTCCGCCTACAAGGCGCGTGACGTGCAGGTGATATCCAGCGCAGATACGGAGTCGGGATTATTAATAGTCACGCATCTGGTCAGGTAAAGCTGGGTTACTACATGTACAATATAATAATCTATACCACAAGTGTGTCTGCTGGGGTGTGGCATGATTAAATGGTGTCCTTTGGATATAATGGACTGTTTTGCCAGGTCCCTTGAAGTCTGTTATAACTGGATTTTACTGTATGCCTAAAATATTAATCTGCAGAAATTTGGCATATCCTTATGTTTATTGATTGCAGTTAGTGGAGCATGCCATATGCTACTGTATACAGTAATGGAAATAAGCGCTGTGGCGGTGAGGAAGGAGCAGCTCAGCAGCCACAGCATCTTTTAAAAGAGGAGATATTGTGGATAAACAAGGTTAAGACATCAGTGGTGTAGTAATACTTTTTGCAGTCTAAAGTCCGATACATTTAAGGATCCACCGAATTTATACAGATTACTGACTATTGGGCGTCACAGAATATAACACCATAAGTAATCACATTGCATTTGTTGATACTGATTTGTGTCTGTTGACACAACTCGTGGCAACACCACCAACAGTATTGTGCTGTATACTTAACGAGAACTAGCTCAAAGTTCACACAGATTAAAAGAAACTAGTTCATGTTCATAGTCCACAATTTTTAATTTAGAACCAAGTCCACAATCCCAAATACAACCCTGTCTCTAAAACGTTGGGGCGCTGTGTAACATGTAAATTAAACAGAATGCAATGATTTACAAATCATATAAATCCATGTTTAATTGAAAACAGAAGAAAGACAACATATCAAATTTTGAAACAGATTTTTTTTTGTCAAATATATGCTTAATTTGAATTGATGCCAGCAAAACATTTTAAAAAAGTTTGGACGGGGCATGTTTACTACTTTGTTGCATCATCTCTTCTTTTAACAACACTCTATAAGCGTTTGGGAGCTGAGGAGACCAGTTGCCGGAGTTTTGAAAATAAAATGTTGTCCCATAATTGCCTGATATAGAATTTCAACTGCTCAGCAGTTCAGGGTCTGATTTTTCATTTCATGATGCGCTAAATGTTTTCAATGGGTGAAAGGTCTGAACTGCAGGCAGGCTTGTCTAGCACCTGGACTCTTTGACTACAGAGTTGTACTGTTGTAATAAGTGCAGAATGTGGTTTGGCGTTGTCATACTGAAATATACGTGGCCTTCTCTGAAAAGTCATTGCCTGGATGGCTGCATATGTTGCTCCAAAATGTGCATATATAGTTCAGCATTAATGGTACCATCACGGATGCTGGCTTTTTGGACTGTCCGCTCTCCTCTTTAGCCCAGAGGATGTGAGGTCCATGATTTCCAAAAAGAATTTGAAATTTTGATTTGTCAGACCACAGGACAGTGTTCTATTTTGCCTCAGTCCATATTAAATGAGCTCAGGCCCAGAGAAGTCGGCGGCGTTTCTGGATCATGTGCAGATATGGTTTCTTCTTTGCATGGTAGTGTTTTTTCCTGCACTCGCGGATGCAGCGATGAACTGTGTTCACAGACAGTAGTTTTCAGAAGTGTTCCTGAGCTCATGCAGTGATTTCCACTATAGAGTCATGTCTGTTTTTAATGCAGTGTTGCCTGACGACCCGAAGATCATGGCTATCCAATATTGTTTTTCAGACTTGCCCCTTGCATTCAGAGATTTCTCCAGATTCTCTGAATCTTTTGATGATATTATGTACCACAGAGATGAAATTCCCAAATTCTTTGCAGTATTACATTTAGGAACATTATTCTTAAATTGTTGCCCTATTTGCCCACGCAGTCTGTCACCAAGTGGTGAACCTCTCCCCATCTTCACTGCACAGACTCTGCCCATCTGGGAGGCTTTTTTTAAACCCAATCATCTTACTGACCTGTTGTCAATTAACCTAATTAGTTGTGAGATATTCAACCAGGTGTTTTATTTTAGCATTACACAACTTTTCCAGTCTTTTGTTGCCCCCGTTCCAACTTTTTAGAAAGGTGTTGCTGGCATCAAATTCAGTACGTATTTGTCATAAAACAATAAAATTTCAGTTTCAACATGTGACATTTGAAGTTTAGCTAATTTCTTATGCTCAGAAGATGAAAAAACATTTTTCAGGACTTTGTGGGCTCTGTACAAACCAAATTTGAGAGCAGACACCATTTCGAAACCACACACAAGAAAAACACATATGCAGATATTAATGTTCTTGACACTTTATGTAACTATTGTATTTTCAAATATGTCCTTTCCTTGTTTATTACCGCTCACATGTGAGTCGCGAATGTCACAATGTAGCAGGTCGTTGATGATAGGTTGAGTTATTGGTGGAAGACGGGAATGATAAGGGATGGGGGGGGGGGAATTAAGAGATGCATCTAACGATAGAAGCTTGCTCATTAGCCAGATTACCCTGACTGCATGTTTACTGCAACTGTGACCTCGTGTGATTCACTGTCAGTGTAGGCACATTATTGGTTGACTGAATTATTAATTTATAGGTTACATTTTTACAAAGTATTGGGTAGGCACATGTCTACCAAAATCAGTTGGCAATGCTACTGATCAAGATCATGTAAACAGCTCATTTCTGAGATGAGGTAATATACTGAATTTCATATCAATTTAAAAGTTCATTTTTTTGTCTATTATTGCTACCTCTGGTGTATAAGCATCATTCACTCTCACCAGAGTGAACGACGGTCACGTTCACATTCATTGGTTGTAAACTGATCGTTCATCAAACGATCACCAAAAAATGGTCACGTTCAATGAACAGCGCTCAAGTAGCGTGTTTAGCCATCAACTTATTTTACATACATTATTGTCACGTAAGTTCTGTTTGGTTATAGTTTATTTTGGGTAAATTTCATCTTGTTTTTTGTTTTACAAATATTTCAAATAAACACAATGTGATATTGTGCAGCCCTATTAAGTAATTGAACTTTAAATGGTAATTGAATGTTTTGGTATTATTGCCATGTTTGTCTATATTGTAGACCACATGACGTCTTTGATAACTGGCTTACCAGAGTGGCTGGAAAGGTCAATGGGATACTTCGTTATGCTGAAATTTACAAGTAAGTTGTATAGTTTTTATATTTTAGTATGACTTGAAATTGCTAATGCTTTGTTAGGGCACATTTTTGTTGTCTTTAAACTAATGTTCATCTTGCATCCTTTATTGCAATTAAACTAAACAGTTTTGTTAAAGCTGATCACATTCTTTGTTTAAAAATGTTGACGTTTCTTTAGATTTACCTACAAAAAGGTACCTGTGACTAATTTATTGATATTTCTCTTTATGTTAAATTTACCCGTAACTATCTGCTTTCCAGCCACAAAATTATATTTTACTGTCCTGATTGCTGCAATGTGATGCACATTTAACAAATTTGTGTAAAATTCTCAAGTATTGTTTACTTTTTCTATAGTGTAATAAAAGAATATTTTAATTAGTAGTCATATGATCTCTAATATTCTAAAGCATTGGTTAAAAAACTTTAGCTATGAATATTAGAGATTGTGATGGACAGATCCTCAGATTGAGGGTCTCCTATTTTAGAGATATAGGAACCAGGGCATTAGGTGGGAAAATCACATTTCTTTAGAAAAGTTGAAGGTAAAGGAGGTGGATGGACTCGGTCATCATAACATGCCATTTGGAGGCCTGAAGACCCAGTCAGAAGACGGAATTGGGCTTTCTGTCAGCATACTAAAAGCCTTACTCCCTTATGAATATGGTATAGTACCACAATGTCTATTTTGTCAGTGTAGTCAGTTCACGCGATGTATTACTAATCACCTTGTAGGAAAGCGAAGAGGACTGACACTGTCACCAATTTTAAGAAGATCGAGAATCTCGTTCCAGAAAATCTTCTGAGGTAGGTTTATAAGTGTCATAATTTTATCATAAGATCATCATAAGAACATCATTAACCAAAGCAGGTACTATTCAGTAAAACGTAAATGCAGAAGATTCTTTATAGGATATACAGTACTAGGCAATAATCTAAGGCAGTCAAGAAAGAGATGCTCATATGATCATGTTGGTGTAAAACTATCATGACTATCATGCCAACAGCTTAACCAATTCAACACCCTCTATATAGTCACCCCAGTATTCGCAGCAACGATCCAATACACCCATGACTTTTTGATCACTAGCACACCTCACATGGTTAATCAATACTTCATTGACCCATAACTAATTATGTGTTAGTGTTAATTTACATATGTTGTCTTGTTAAATTGTGTTTTATGTCTTGAGTTCATATCCACTTACTACCCAGACATTTCCTTTGACTACCCAGACATTTCCTAGTCTTTGCCTGTTAGTTAATGATATAAATCTGTTGGATATGTGAAATTTCTAATATGTGCGCATGACAGAGGGAGCACTTCATAAGATGGTCATGAATCTGTGTGATGGTGTAGTAATGTTTATTATAACTATGTTACGTGCGTGTCTTGAGGTCAGGTTTTGTTGGAGTGACCTGTGTTCCTTTAGTGATGTAAAATGGGCATCCTTGGTTGCATTATTCAGGAGAGCCTTCATCAAGATGAGCACGTCCCCTGAGGCCTTCCACTTCCTGCGGTCCCATTTCATTTCCGGTCACGCTCTCATATGCGTAAGTCACTGGATTCTGGGCATTGGGGACCGGCACCTCTCCAACTTCATGATCAAGACGGAAACTGGCGGTGTTGTTGGCATCGACTTCGGTCACGCCTTCGGTTCCGCCACTCAGGTGGGTACGTTTAGTAGCTCGGGAGTTTGGTAAGAGCCATGCATGGATGCTGTGTCCCTTCTTCATCGTATCTTACTGGCGTAAACATTTAAAATACAATTTATGTTGGCATACACTGAGTTATGAGCGCAGTTGGGCCTCCTGGGCTCTGTTTTACCTCGTGACAGAAGATCTTAGTCTTGGTGTACTCGATTTTGAAGAAAACGCTATCATTTGCCTATATACTACAGATATGGGTGGAAAGTCAAAAGATTTTGAAGCTGTTTTTCTCAGTTTCAGTGTCAGCATAGTTACTGCGTTCTGCCTTTGTGGGGCAGTATAGTCCTGCTTTGGTTTTTATATAAGAGATTGATTATTCTTTTTCTGTCTAGTTGTTTTTATTTAACCTGCTAACTCTGTAAATGTATTTCTCCTCAGTTTCTCCCGGTGCCAGAGATGATGCCGTTCCGTCTCACCCGGCAGTTCCTCAATCTAATGCAGCCCATGCACGAGACCGATTTGATCCACAGCATCATGGTCCATTCCCTCCGAGCCTACAGGGCTGACCCGGACTTGCTGCTCAACACCATGGATGTCTTTGTCAAGGAGCCCTCCCTGGACTGGAAGGTAAGTCATAAAACCGCTGTAGCATCACCCAGCCTTGAAATCTCAAATGTTAGTTATTGCCCTCTGAAGATTATCTCAGGGTTAGTGCATGACAAGCTTTTCTAAACACACGGCCGCGTAGGCAAAGAACCACCTGACGTGTAGTGGAGTACACTACTCACGGCTTGGAGCGCAATAACCTGCTTATACCTCAGTTACTACATATTTGGCATACACGTTTGTCCTGAAAACTTATTAGTAGATCTACTTCCTTCTGCCAATGATTAAACGTTTCACTTTAGTTTCTTTTAATTTTAGATTCTGTTCTAACCCTGGAATTTTTAGTGTTATTAAATAGAAAATAAATTCTATTTTGTGCATTGACTTATTAGTGGCTGGTACTACTGTACATGTGCACTTAGAAAGGTAAACGCCCAGTCAGATTCAGGAATTCTAAAATGCTGTGCTAAATATTTTTAGTGGGTGACACATATTTTATTAATATCCAGAACTTCGAGCTGAAGCAGTTGAAAAAAGGTGGTACTTGGACACAGACTGTTAACACCAAAGAGATCAATTGGTACCCTATGCAGAAGGTTAACATCGCCCGGAGAAAACTGGAGGGAGCAAACCCAGCTGACATCACATGGTATTTTATTATTTTGCCTGCTTTATTTACTAATTTTTATGAGTTGTGTGAGCTAAATTAAACAGATGCTAATGTGAGATTTAAAAAGTGGTCTTTGGCAAACTGGGTCTCAATAATACGCTAGATATAGCATACAAACTAGGGCTGCCACTAACTACTTTTTTTATTGATTAATCTACTGACGATTGTATCGATTGGTCAGTTAATCTAAACGAGACATTTTCCTCCAGAAAATCAACTTGACCGTTTTAATAAAATTTTATTTTGATAACAACAAACTATGCTGTTACAAGGCTTTAGATAATGTGCGTCGGCTTTTCGGAACTATATGAACATTATTTTCGCCCACAATTCAATAAGCAGGTTAGTAGTTTGCTTAAAAATATTAATAAGATGCGTATTGTGATTAATCTGCATTAATCTGTATACATTTGGCTTATCCTCACGCTTAATAAATTTGGCTACTGGAGCACACCACATGCGACACAAGCGATAAGGGATAAGGAAGGGACAGATCAGCAGGCACAGCATGTTTTAAAGGAGGATATACTGTGGTTAAACAAGGTAAAAAGATGGTGGTGGTGTGGCGGTACTTTTCCAGATTATAGTCCGACACATTTTTTTTCTGTAAATATGGTTTTCATTTTTATTTCAGTTCATGAATTGTTTCATTTTTAGTGTCCGTTTTAATTTTTAGTTTACGATAACGTCCCTGGTCCCAACACGTGCAATGCGTACAAACGCACACACTGGCATCGTCAATCAATGTAGAATAAGGCCAGATTTTAGCCTAAACATTTTCACAAACCCTTATTCAATGGAGATTCTAATGTAGCAGGCAGATAAAATTTTCGCATTAATAATGAGTGTTTTTAGCAGCGACATGGACAAAAGATATTAAAAAGCTCTCCGTACTAATGGCAACTTAATAAACATGAATAGACAACACGGTGGCTTGCCGGTCTACATTAGCGCCTCAGGTGCTCATGCATAGCGCTAGTACCTCCGTCGTATGCCATCACACACTGTCAAACCACCTTTTTGTTTTCCGATAATTTGAACTACTCTCATAATTACACAGTGATATTAAAGGAAAACATTTATTATAATGAAGTGAAGCATTTTAGTCATCATAAAGGTAATTTTATTAAAATAATTTTTAAAAGATGCATCAATTTAAAATTAATTATATCTGACAGAATTTAGTGCACATAATCTTTATATTTTTTCAGTTTCGATATCTGGATGCATTCTCTAAGATCGATTCTGTGTCGCGTAATCATCAGTCACTTTAGAAGTGGATAGAATGTGATTTTTTTCTTCTGCTTATCGTTTGTGCTTTAAAGTGAGGAACTGAAGTTGGGCTTTGAAAAGGCCTCCGCTTTCAAGGGCATGTTAGCAGTGGCGCAGGGGGAGGAGGAGCCCAATGTCCGGGCCCGGGAACGAGGTAAAGAACTGTCCGTGGAGACCCAGGTGGACTGCCTGCTGGACCAAGCCACAGACCCTAACATCCTGGGCAGGGTGTGGAATGGCTGGGAACCCTGGATCTGAGCACTGTAAACACTGAAATGCAAACCAACCGGTTTGAAGGCATTTTCCCCCTTTCACTTTCACCTTGGTAACGGTTGTTTACTGTTTAATTTTTGATGCTTTTTGGGAAATATATATGCAAAGAATTGTGTGAAAGGCTTTGTAAAAACATTTTTATTGCAGTAGTGAAATAATTCTGCTACAGTTAAGCAAGAATGTAATATTTCTGCAAAGATGGCAATTTCCAGTTAAAATCTGTTTCACCCAGCAATTAAAATTTTAGATAGGATTTTATATTCTTGGAATGACATTCCAAGATACCTAATATAAAGCCAACCTTTGGAGCCAATGAAAATTGTTCACATCTGGGTATATTTACTTACATTTTTGTACCTGTTCTCTGCCTAAATAAAATGTCAAACCACAGCATTGTCCTCCATTTCGGCTGTAATTCACCCAGTCTGAACACTTCACTTTTCTGGCTGTCTTCCTTTGTGTCATCTTGGTGGTTAATATTTGGTTGCATACTTATTTTGGTTGCATATAAAATAATGTTAATATAAAACTTAAAACTGTTAACCATGAGAGGTGATTTTATCCCAGGGTTCAGATAGACTGCTCCCCTCCAGTACATTTCATATGAAAAAGCTCTATCTAAGAATTTCTCCATTAGTTTCACCATCTACTGTAGGTAGACTGAAACATTGTCTCAACATCAGTCTATCCATCCATCCATATTCTGAAACTGCATAGTCGATGTAGACTTGCTGAATGTCTGGAAGCACAAGACACAATGTACTGGACATCTGGAAAGAGATTCAAGTACATCATAAGGCATACATAGTTAAGCACTAAGGTCAGTTTAGAGATGGTCACCCATTAAAAGCATGCCTTGTACTGTGGGGGAAAGGTACAATCCCTTTATGAAACTCATGTCAACATAGGGAGAATATCTATCATTCATATTCCAACTGCTTATCCTGAGCCGGGTCATGTAGGGGCCCCCAGAGCCTAACTCAGGGGCCCTCAGGCTGGGGTTTATCCTACAAGGGATACCAGTCCATTACATGCCACGTGTTGGAAGCAACATAATAAATTAACTGTAAATGGTAAGAATCAGGCTCTGGTTAAGTCCCTTCCAGAGACCAATCCCGAGCCACAGATCTGACATGGCTGAAGGCCGGGCTCTAGTAAGGCACATCAGGTTGGTGACTGCCTCCATCGGGTTTTCCATTAACTCCCACAGTGCTTTGAAGAATTTTAAATGCAGTGCAGCTGATGGAGCTCCATAATGGCCCGTCAACAGCCGACCACTCACCAGGCATTTCAAAGTGTTTTTCAGCTAACCATTATAGTGGAGCTTTTCTGTCGTATGTTGGCCACCAACAGTTGACCATGTAAGTCTTGTCATGACAAACTTCCTTCAAGCATCTGGATCGCATGACCAACCCAAAGAAGATATGTTTTAGCTACAGTCACCTCTATTCCAGTAATATTCCAGTTTGCTGGTTATTGCTTTTGAAGACCCTGGGGCATAGTTGACCAAAGGCCTCTGAGGCTTTAAGTGCAGCCATGGATATCATCATTAATCTGGAAAGATGTTGCCAAAATATAATGAATCAACAGCCTTGAGAGGCATGCTAGCTATAATGAACTGGGGAAGTTGAGTGACTAGAGAATGCTGTTGGATTCGGGACAGGTCAACCTATTAGGCAACATACACTAGCTACCTAGGGTGCCATCTTGTGAAGCTGCGGTAACTTAGCAAGCTGATTCAGAACTGGATAGATTAATAACACTGTTTTCGTAAGCGAGAAGGATGCAATTATCTGCATATTGCAGTTTATGTGTAATTGAAGATGTTACATTTGGTGCAAGCTTGCAACTGCTAGAAATTAAACTGACTATGATTGATAAGGATCTGTAACTAAATATCTTCATCTAGAGCAGGGATGGGCAAGCTTATACAGAAAGGGTCAATGGGTTTGTGAATTTTTGCTGCAACTCCCTAATTAGATTACTAATTAGAGGACTGACTGGCTGAAGAGTCCTCATACCTGGGTTGGAACAGCTGACCCAAAGGTTATCCCAAAAACCTGCATACACACCGGCCCTTTGCGGATAAGACTGCCCACCTCTGATCTAGAGTGAGGCATTTGTGGAGGAGTGTGACTGCAGCATTACACACATCCATCCGCTACAGGCAGTTTAGGGACATGAATTTGCTCAGCCTCCTGTCTTTGGACTATGGGGATTGGATACTCTGGAAACCTGCATGACACCAGACTGCAAACCAGAAAATCATGTTGTATATTTTAACATAGATTTATGAATCAATTTAGTAGAGATAAATGTACTGACAAGTTCACTAGAAACGGCAGCAGACTCTTGGAAGGAGGTGAGTCCAAGGCTTGAAATGACCTGAGCCATGTAGCCTTGATATTGGCTGTTGGCAATGACATCTGCAGATGTTCTTATCAGCTAGGCAGCACCACAGATAGTAACCGTCTGATGCCATGGCAACAACATTATTACTGCATATTTTTCGTAATGCGCCAAATACACTTAATCTGAATGTTATTTGTTAATCTTTTATTTAAAACGTGAACGGCAAAATAGTTATGTATTGCTGGAGTGAAGTTTCAACATATTAAAAGCTAGTTTTATTTATGGATAAATACGTACAGAAACGCTTTTATGCATTTCAGTAATCCATCTGTTTTTCCATAACCATTTATCCAGCTCAGGATGAATGCAGACGTATCCGGGGAAGCACAGAGGAAAGGGCAGTAGACACCCTGGATGGGTTTACAGCCCTTATGCCAAAAGGGGCGATTTTTTTTTTTTTTTTATTATTAATTTATAAAAGAAAAAACCTGAATCAGTAAGGGGAAGCACTTGTGAACTGCAGGCAGAGACCTGCAAACACCGCTAAACGCTGCAGATGTAATACATTTTACTATCACTCTAACAGTACTACATTTCCCGGAGTGAGGCTAACGAAAGTCCAAACGAGACGTACCCATCCATCACGGTTTATTTCCGATGAGGATTAGAATCCCCTAAAACGTGCGAGGAGGCCCACCTCCTACGGACTGGGGGGCGGGGGTGCAACGTAATAGTTTTCAGCTTAATAAGAATAATGAAATGATTAGTTACATAAATTACTGTCATACGGACACTTACGGAGAAGTCAGTTCCAAGAAAAGACACGATACATTTGAGTTTCATTTGAAGAGAAGTGGATTCTACATAAAAGTTAAGCTCCTCTCCGCGGTATGTAAATCGTCTTTGAAAATACAAGTTTGTGTGTTTGCATTATATTAGCTACATATTTTACATTTAGAATCAGATTTGTAAGTTCCGTTGAATATTTGCTTGGCTTTGCTTACGACATTCTGTTTTTACCAGTAACGTATTAAGGTGCACACGTCGTAGAACTAATTGGGATAAACAGACTTTTTAGACTATTTCTCGACTTTATTTAATATCATTTTTCGGTCTCTGGGACCACCTTAATATGAAAAAAGACTACCCACAGCTTAATTATCTCCGACCTTCTGGCTAAAGGTCGGAGATAATTTCCAAGATAATAAAACTCACTTTTTAGGCTGACATATTTGGTATGACACCAAAATACGACTAATTAATGCGTTAAACCCCCCATATTAAAATCTTGTTTTAATTTTTTTTTTTTTTAAAAAAAAAAAAAAAAAAAAAAAAGCATTTCCTTTACCTGCTGCTCCAGATGATCGGTGTGGGAACACACTTTATTTTCAAAACCCCTGTTTACTACATTTTGATCCGATTTGTTGTCTTTTCTTTGCAGACAGGAATTTGAACCCTTCCGTAAGACGATAACCTCAGTTGCTTTTGTATTGTAACCGAATGGCAGGCAAGGATGCCGTATCGGTTTTGTTCTTTGCTCACTGTTACTTCACATCTGCAGGTAAGCTGTCGTTTACTTCCATGCGGAAGCTGCTAAGGTAACGTCACATACGACAAATATTTCATCTTTGCAGCTCTATAATTTTTCTTTTATTATTATTTCTGGGATTAATAAAAAAATATCATCCCTAAAGGTGCCTTTCTTTTTCATTTCTTTAATCGTAATATTATCGGAAATATGACATTTGCACAGAAAAAAATTACATTTGCAGACCAGTTTGATCAAATGATGACAAATCATCATCTTTCATTTTCCCCGGTATTTTTTTTAGGGTTTCTACTAGGCATGAAGTTTGACGTTTGAGAGAGGCGTTTATCTTTTGCAGTCTTTTTCAGTCTTTTCAGGTCTTTAACGGAAATCAAAAAAGTTTATTATAATATCTTAAATAATCTTGACAACATCTGGCATCCCTGTCATTTAAGTGTTCAATTGACCAGGAAATATCTAAAGAATTATTTGCTGTTTAGCATTTATTTTTATTTTTTGTACCATGCTGTGTTTTTTATTTCATCTGTATCTACATACGTAGGCTTACAAAGCAGAGAGCAGATTATTGTTTAATCCAAGTTGAAACAACAGATGCTTATCCAGATGCTTTGTTTGTATGACTGGAGAAAGCACTGTCAACCATTTCCTGGAACTGTTAGGGTTAAGGCCCTTGTGCAGGGGACCAATGGTGAAATTGCTGTTCTGACTCTGGGATTTGAGCTGGCAACCTTCTGATCACAAGCACTGTGGTGGTCTAACCTGTTGGGTTACACACCTCTCCCCAGTACCACTGGCTATCTATCCTCCTATCACTGAGCTTGATAAAGGTCAAAAGGGGGACCTGGGTCGTTCCCAAGCAGCGCAGGTACATAAGGCAGCAATGATGTGTGGCATAGATGTGTTTGCAGGTATTGCCAGTACCTGTCAAGAGCAGTTCCATGTGATATGGGGAAGGGAGCAAGGAATAGATTTTAGTACAAAAGTGAAAGTGGGTTTAGTAAAACAGTGGGGACACACTAAAACAAAACAAAAACAAATAAAAATGCCATTATGTTGCTAGCACAGGGGAAAACACAAGAAACTAAAAGGCATGGTGTTTTGGAAAAGACTACTGGAATTTGAAATGGAATTTAAGCTGTGGCACTGGAATCTGGGCACTTGGTGAACCCGCTTTGTTGCTGCAGGTCCATTATCATCAATGCCATGTGAAATTTTGCCTGTGAAGGATGCACACCCTGTGCAAGCCCAGTGGCGGAGCTTCAGCACCTTATCCGGCTGTGCCAGCAGGGAGACCATAGGGCTCCCCCAGGAGGTGCATCTCATCACACTGAGGGACAGGAGCCCGGAGGAGCCCGCAGAACCCACTGATGTAAGCTGTTCACTTAAAAGAGCCGACGCCAATGGAGATTAACTAAATGTGGGCAGTGTTTCACAACCCAGTCCTCAGGGACCCCCAGACAGTCCATACTTATTGCTCACAGTACACCTGTACCAGGTTTTTGATGTTCTTGATTGTTTGGTTCAGGTGTGCTGGGAGCTGGAAGTAAAATGTGGACTGACTTCAGGTCCCCAATGACTGGGTTGAGAAACACTGAATTAAGGAATATATGTAATGCCGAATATAGTTCAAAAAACATTTCTGATTGGATGTTGGATGTTGCAACTTTAAAAGATCATTGAAGTAATTCATGGTAAATGATTAATAATAATGGTTAATAAGGTTGTATGGATTTTAACCTTTAAGCAATCAAGCAACTGAATGATTAGTTTAAGTTAAATACTGTTTCTCTTCACAAATTCAAGTAATGTTTGTGCCAGTAGAAATGTGCTGATGTCAACATTTTCAAATTACTGTAATAATTGCATGGGGGTTATTGAGGTCAGTGTGAAGAAACAGACAAGATGAAAACAGCACAGCTCATTTTCAGTTAACGCCCAGAGAAAAATTTAAATATGTGGATTCCGGCTTGTGAAATCCTAATAAGGAGTTTTTTGTAATTGAGAAACGTCAGTACTCCACATGGGATCACACAATCTTTTCTGAAAGAGAAACATGACCAAATACAATCTGATGACTTTGCCACTCTTCTTCCAGTGAATGAACTTTCTGTGAAAGAACTGCTAGCTGTCGTCGCTGCCTGCTAGCCTTTTCCATTCTTAGATGATTCATATATATGCCATTGTGTACGCTAAGGGCAGCTCCAGGTGCTGGGGCTGACCAGGCATCATCCCTGTGTCCCTATAACTGGCAGACACTGAACTTTAATTACGTTTGTTACGGGGCAGTGTGTGGCTCAGTGGGATGAGCCTCTGTGCCTGTGATCGGAAGGTCGCTATATAGATAAATGTTTTCAACAATAAACAATGACAATAACAAATTAAGTAATATTTGTCTCATTCAGAGAGTGGTAGTATTTTTATGATGTTTGTCAAAAGAACAACAAGTAGGTATAACAGTCATTCCTGGAACAGTTGATGAGCAAAAAAATGTTGGACTAAAGCTGCAAAATAATAATAATAATAATAATAATAATAATAATAATAATAATAATAATAATAATAATAATAATAAACAAATAAAAATTAAAGGACTACATGTTGCTGGATGTATAATTTTACTACATACTTTGCTGTCCTTTCACTTTAGTTAATGTTTTCCCTTTGCTCTTTGAAGGTTATTCTACATGTGAAGCCAATTCAGTCTTTGCTCATCCACCAGAAACCCCTGATATTCGTGCTCAGCTCCCCTTGGCCGGTGATGTGGAAATTGAGGGCTGAGAATCTGGCCCCTCATGTAAAGCGCACCCTGCATGTGAGCCTTCGTCTTCACCTTTGCCTGTGCTTGTCTTCCTCCTGCCTTCCTTCATAAAATGAATACTTAAGTTACAAGACAAATTACTGTAACTGGTGTTCCTCTTTTTCAGTATGTACAGTACCACTCAAAAGTCTGAACACACCTGCTTTTAATGCATTTCTGTACATGTTAGCTATTTAATTCACCTTATTGTAAAAGGCCTTGAAGCCATGCAGTGATACCTATCAAATACTGGAATAGCCAAGAGATCAAGTGTTAGACATCTTAGAATTGTAACAAATTTTAGACTCCCAAACTTTAGACTTTTCACCCACCTTCCAGATGTAGACACCTGGAATGCTTCTCCAACAGGCCTGAAGGAGTTTCGATCAGCTCCGGGCACAAGTTGGCTACCTTGCTCTTACTCTTCTATCCAACTTATCCCAAACCAGCACTTTATGGTTTAGGTTTCTGGCTTGTGAGGACCAGATCATCTGCCACAGCATTCCATCTCTTTCCTTGTTCACAAAATAATCCTTACAACCTTCAGGTGTGCTTAGGGTCATTATCTTATTGAAAAACAAATGCAAAGTCTGTGATGCAACTCACAAAAAAAATGTCCTTATAAAATTTCCTGCTTCACAATTTCCCGCTGACCCTTATTTAGGTTTATATCACAAAGTAAATAAAATTTGTTAATTTACTGAAGTATGACATCCGTGAACTGGTTCTATCTGAAAACATAGTTAATAAAAATCACAACCGCAATACACTTAAACAAACATGGTTACTTACTTTCAGGAGTCATGGCAGTTTAAATCTGAAGTCCAGCTGTGCATGGCATTAACAGTGAAGCATGACTCAACGAGTTTCAATTTTTTATTTTCCATCACCGTGTTTCTGCAGATATCAAAAAGATCAGATGTTTTGTTTGAGGTGGGAAATTTTTCAGCTTTCAGCAACGTACTTGCAGAAAACTTGCCACGTGGCAAACAACACCTTGTTACCTGGGCAAAGAGGAAGTACAAAGGGGTCACTTCCTTCTCTGAAATCAAAGCAGCCAAAAATATCTATATGAAAGTTGGTGAAGGTATGTTGGCCATACTGTACTTTCGGCAATAAATTCTTTTTTTCTGTCCTTGCTGTTACATACCCCTGCTGTAGACTGGGATTTGATTATCTGTAATTTAACATAGGAGGAAGTCCTGCTCATTGACATGATTTTTTTGGGATGGATGAATTACGGTTAATTAGTAGTGGGTGGATGAACTGATAAATCTGTGTGCTGAGCCCTTGCACTTATATCCAGTCTTTAAGGATTTGAGGAAATAGTGCACAAAATAAAACTAAAACATTAAAACAATGATTATAATGTTAATATGATTAATGATTTTAGAGTTGGTAGGATATAACAGGCTATGAAAAATATAACGTCCATATTCTTTCAGATTCCATGGCTTCCGAGACCTGCAAGATTGTGAAGAAATTCCGATCTCAAAACTGCCTGACTGGTTATCTACAGACATCCAAAGGCTGTGTTCTGCCATACCGAGCCCATAATCATGAAACCCACGTCATCACATTACAGGTCCCAGACCCCAACAGGTAAATGCGGCTTTGCTAGCTATTAACTGATAAATAAACAGTTCAGAGACTACACCGAGATCACATAATGCCGGCCTTGTAGCAGATCCTTCAGTTGGCGGTTGGCTTCTAGTCTGCCAGCATAAGTGAAGAACGCCCCCTTGGGCTCAGAGGTGGAAAGTTCATGTCCAGAAAGTACAAATCCAGACCAAGATTTTGTTTCAACCAATCAGTTGAATATAAAGAGTCACAGTCACAGAGTACTCAAGTGGTTGGTTGAAACAAAACCTTGGTCTGGATTTGTACTCTCTGGACCTGAAATTTCCGCCTCTGCAACTTTCTGGCTTATTTATCAGCATGGCCAGTTGACTGAGGATTCCCAGAGGTTTTTTTCCCCAACATATTTTTTTTCTACGGGGTATATATCTGTATTTTTTCCCCTCTTTCTTCAGTAGTACATTTCAAAAAGATGTGACTGTGGATATTAAAGTACTGGACAAAGATAAGCTGACTCCCCATGATGTGGTATTCATCCTGAAGTGTGAGAAGCCAGTCCGCTGGGTGATCCGATCTCGCGGCATCATGATCAAGCTGAAAATCTTGGTAAACTGTAACATGCCCTATCTTTTTATTATCTCGGTTTCAGTTTCGGGGTTCCAATTACAGCTACAATGCATTGGATAGAGAGTCCATTTTTTTTGGGGGGGGGGGGGGGGGGGTGGTTATCCCATGCACAACGCAAATAGGAACAGGGCATTCTGCATATGGTGCATATGGTGCATAATTGTAGATACTAAAACATAAATGAGACAAAATGCATGTGAATGGAAGCAGAAACATCAAACATGTCTTTCTTTGTTCTTCACTATATGGCCACAAGCTGGCCATTGTGGTTCAAACAATGGACACTTCATCTTTTTTTAAATTCCAATAATCACATTTGCTTTTAATTGTCCTTTACCGGCAGCTATTCGTACATTCACAAACAAATTGCATTTGAAATGTTTGTTGTGGTGGTGATTGGATCGCTGGGTTGGGACTCTGTGGCGCTGGTTTCAATCCCATGGCCAGCAGAGTGATGTTACAGCTGGGTCCTTTAGCAAGACCCTTAACCCCTAATTGCTCCAGGGTCTGTCTGACCCTGTATTCTCAACTGTACATGACTTTGGATAAAAGCATCTGCTAAATAAATGTATGCAATGAATATGATTAACTTTAACATATTAAAATTTCATCAAGTGCATTTGTTCAAAGCTATATATTGCACTACAATCTTACGCCCTGAGATGACCTAAATCAGCACCAGCCTACCTTGACAGGATAAGTGTTTGGAAGGTGGATGGATGTTTCAGTGTTCTCTTGTCTGTTTTATCTTCTCTCATTAACGCTTGGTGTCCTCTACCTTTATCTCAGACCCCAGACAGTGTAACGCTGGATTCTGACACTGAAACGCTGATTTCCAAGATCAGCAGGCAGGATGTTCCTTCTCAACCTCAGCTCCTAATCCAGTGGGCTGAGGAGCATAACTACAGTCCCGTCACCTCATTCACTAGCACAGATGTAGCCAATCACTTTACATTGTGGTTGAGGGAATTAGGTACGTATATAACATCTCAGACTAAATGCTTCATAAATTGTAATACAAAACTGTATTAAATTTTTTTTATTTAAATTAAAAAATTATATCATTTTTAATATATATATTTTTGACTTAAAAAAAAAAAAATATTTTAAAGGTACTGAGTTAATGTTAATGAGTTAATTCCCCCAATGAATTCCTTGAATCGGGGGTGGTTAACCAGTGATTTGTGACTTATAGATGAGGTTGCAGATCCTTTGAAGAGCACGTTAAGCCCACAGCTGGCTGTCCTTCACCGTTATAAACCCTACCCAAGCTCCACCCCCCAGCATGGTGTACCGCATCTCTTCCTACCCGCCCCTGTCAAGGAGAGGCCTTGGCCTGCCGTGGATCACGAGGCCGCCTTCAGGGTTGGGCTGAGTGTGCTTTGTGAGGAGCGCAGGATGGTGGTGATCATGGACAAAGAAGGCCTGCAGGTGACAGCCATGTGTTTTAATCTAGATGCCGCTTATTAGGACAGCAATAAGTATCACATTCATATTCTTATTCATATTGTAACCTGTTATGACTGCTGTATAATGAATACTGAAAATGAAATATGCATAGAAAGCAATGCACAGTTGGAGCAATTCTCACATACCTACAGTATATAATAAAACAGTGTATCTCCTCAATTACAAAATGTCATAATCAGTGCTACACATTAAAAATGGTAGATCTAGCTGGATAATCATAACAATGGTATAACTATTTCATTTTTTTTTTAATAATACTGCAAAGTGTGTGAAATATCTATTACGTTAGTGAGCTCTTAAGTTATCTGCTGATCCTTTAGTTATAACCTTTGTTTTCTTCATATTTAGCGACAATCCCATCTCTTCACTGATCGTTATTGGTCCTTGGCTGCGGATCTTCTTCACTTCCGCTATAAGCATATCAAATATTAGTGATTTTTCTTGCACTTGATTTTCACTTTTAAATTGTCCATTTCCCAAACAATGTGTGTTTTGCTTGATCTTCCTGTCTCTCCCTCAGGCTAACGGGTATTCAAAGGTCAAACTTACTCTGCAGGATCCTGACTGTAATGCAAAGTCTAACGCTACTCACTACATCCTGGAGACACTCCTCACAGGTTGCCAAACCACCAAGTACCCTTTTTTCCCGAGCCCAGTGGTAATCTACTTTAACACAGTAAGTTAAAAAAAAGACAGGCAATCTACTTGTTTATAGATCTGAGTATCTGAGTAATATAGGAAGCTTTGGACCCTGTTCTTTACAAGCTTGGATATAATCCTGGTATATTAGATTTTGGTAGGTTTCTGTTCATATGGTACATTTTATGGACCCTGTAACACAGTTTTGGATAATGCTGTTTTTTTTTTTGTCTGGCTGCATATTCTTATGATATTGTGAGGAATTTATCATCTATGAGTATGTTATTTGAAAAAGGGTATCGCACAGATACTTTTGTGGGAATAAAAGCTTATCTGATACTGCACATCAGTAGGTCCTTCTACACATTTCTCTCCTTTTGTGATTGGCAGATTCTTATTGGCCAGTTGCAGCCCGAGGGGGGAAGTGGCTGGCTATTTGACTATGAGGACATAACTACAGAACCCATGGAACCAATATTTTCCATCCTGGTAAGCTGGTAACCTCAGTTATCTTGAAATGAATGACAGGCCAGTGTCAGTGCTGTGCTGTGGTACTGTACTGTGTGATGGCCAGTATTTCATCTCTCCCATAGTTTAACTGCACATACCGAAACAACAAAGGGCCTTCAGCCCCATTTCCCCCTCATGGCCGCCACAAGGACCCTATGAACAACATAACATTTAACATGGAGCTTTACAACACAGACCTTTTCTACTACACATTACCTCAGCCCTTCCTCACCATCTCGGAAAACAAGCCCATCTTTGTGGAGGTAAGAGAGAGCGAAAAACAGAAATTAGTTTTGTTTTTAAATTACCTGTTGTCGCTATATATGTTTTTTTGGATAAATCACTGCACACTTCTCCGAAAGCAGGGTTAGCCAGCACCCCTAGACAGCGATGCCAACTCTCACGCATCTGGCGTGACGCCCACGCTTTCAGACTCTCGCACTCACGCAAGAAATGTTACTGCAAATGTATAATGTTCCTTTATATACCTAAAATTAGTTACATCAAAAGACTTGTGTTAGTCTGCAAACCTTAGACTGTTTACGCGTTCCTAAAACTGTTACATAAATGTAAATGAGTGTGCAGACTTGTCTGGAATTGAAAATCTCACACCAGTCAGCTGACCAAAGTTGGTGACACTGCCTAGAGTAGCTGGACTTAAGGGTCTTGCTCAAGGGCCCAATGGGATGAACACTAAGCTTTTTTCAATGTAGCATATTTATGAGAAAGTAATCAGTATTGTCATGTAGAGCCCGACCGATTTATCGGCAGGCCGATATTATCGGCCGATATTAGGCATTTTCCAAACTATCGGTATCGGCA